>CP032246.1:27338735-27978374 GCA_005610355.1 Gossypioides kirkii | reverse complement strand
TTGAATGCAGGAGGCACATGCATTCTAATGTCGCCGTAATGCTATGTGTAGAAGGTAAAAAGACAACTACAGAAAAACTTTAAGAATACTGAGAGGATGAATGTAACAGCAATGGCGATTGTGAGTGGGAAGCATGAAGTCAGCAGAGAAGGGTTTATAACCTTTTTGCTTGATCCAACAGATGGGGATAGAAGAAAATCAACCGGTGCAACTCTTACTGAAAAAGCTTTACTGAGTCATTTTATAATGCACCGACAACTTGTGCTTGTGATGCATCAACAAAAAGATGATTTTTTTATTCCTGCATAAAGTTGAAAAGGTAACAAGTAAAAGTGAAAGGTAAAAGGAAATGTAAAATGTATTGAAAATGGAATCATAATGTGTCGACAATGGTGTTTACTTATTCCTCAAGTGCTTCGTAGTCTTTTATTCATCACACCGTCCCAAAAAAAATCTACACTTTTTCTTGCGTTTTTTCCAATTCCGTAACTTCTTAATTACGGATATAGGCATCAAAATTATGCTTTCATTGAAATCACATAATGTCTTTCCAATATACCGATCATCAATGGAGTAGGGTATTGAGGAGCTCTTGAGATCATGAAATTCTTGGAGCAATTTAATTGTCATGACAGTGCACCCTTCAGTAAGTGTGATTGCTTCGACATCTCCCAATCTTCTCTTCTTTGACAATGTGTCTTCAAGTTTTTGAGGTTGTTTTGTTGTAGCATTTGTGGCAACAAAGTGATCTGATTCTATCATCGTAATATTTTATTTAACCTCTTCAACTGTAGATTGCTTTTCAGATTACGCTGACATCTTTCCATTGTTGAGATTTGAATTATCTTCTTTTACTGTAGCATCTCTAACAACTTCATTTTGTTGAGTTTCGCTTCTGAGAATGATTTCCTCATCATGTTCTTGCCCTTGTGATATCGAATTCTCAATATTAACCAACAAAGTTTCTTGTGGTCGCAAATTTATTGCGCCCACAATCTGGCCAAATTGATATTCTAAAGCTCGTATGGATTCAGCTTGATTCTGAAGCACAACATCAATCTTGGCAATATATTGTCTCAACCAATTTTCAATTGATGAAAACTTTGATGCTTCGTCTTACTGGATATTTTACCTTGAAAAAGGTTGATCATAATTGGGCAATGTCCACTCGGATCTAACATCATTGTCTATATTTCCAGGGTCTTGATTGTTCCAACAAAAATTTGGATGTTGCTCCAACTCTGGCATGTAAGTGTTGGAATATGGATTTTCATTTCGACCGAAATTCCCCATGTGGTACAAATTTGCTTGATTTGATGGGTATTATTCAAACTCATGGTTGCTTCCATAGTGATTGCAAATTGTCGCAACAAATTTCCATTCTACAGTTGTTGTAGCATTTGGCATTGAATTACTCGTATTAGTCAAAGAAGATACCTCGGCGTTTATGGGATCGAGCTCCATTTCTATAGCATCACTCATCCAACATCTTGAGGTTCTATATACCTCGTTCCTAGCCATATTTCGCTAAAAGAAAAAATGTAAAAGTAAACAAAAAAAAGGAAACAAGTTAGTGACAAATAAAATTTAGATAATAAAGAATAAATGTAATGACAAAAATAAACATCAAACAAACACCATTTCCCGGCAACGAGGCTAAAACATGGTCAGTGTTTTTATATCACAGTGATTGTGCAAGCGTCCACACATCGATGCAAGTATAGTTGATAGATAATTCTATCGGATATCAATCTCACGAGGAATGGGTTCTTGTTGTTTAAATGTCAGGGCAACTAATATTATAATCAAGTAAGATGTGAGTAAGGATGTCAGTGCAATTATGTCAGATTTGCACGCTAAAATTGTTAATACTGTCAATGTAATCAAGGTTAATTATCAGAGCAACTGAAAGTAAATCAAAGTGTTGTTGAGGTGTTGAGTATTTAAATGCATAAAAGTAAAGGTTTGATCAAGTGTAAAGAATTGGAGTGGATCACTGACTTCGATAAGTAGCAACGCTGGATGCGCCGACAAGGTAAAATATAGATGGAATGTCACTGCAATGAAGTTCCTTTTAGTTCTTACCAATAATAGCTCCCTACTTAATCCCGACTTAAATACCCGCAATCACTCTACCTGCAGCTCTCACCTAACCCACTTGTTAACCTAACCTGTCATCACATCTCTCGATGTCGACACACTGCAATTTCACTCTCGTGCTTAAAGCTGTTAGATCCAAGAATAAACGGATAAGCAGTGTAAAGTAAGAATCAAAATGATTTAATATTAAAAGACACTCTCGTATTCATTTAATATCATCAAAATCCATCATCGTTTAAGAAGAATTAAAGAGTACAATGAAGCTTACTATCTCTAGACTACTAGGCCTACTCCTTAATTGTTCCTCTTGCCCAGCACCAAGCACTCCTTCTAAGAAGTTACTGCACACTTGCTCCATCAGTTGACCCTCCTCCAGCGTCAAGCTTGCATGGTAGCTTGCTTGAAGATTTGAGAGATTTTTGGATTTAAATTCTTCACTCCTTGATATTAATCTCCTTTTTCTTCCTCTATTTATAAGCTCAAGAAATTACAGATTTTCTCCATTCTCAGATCCAACAACTTTGTATAACTATAAAAGTTTGTTATTGACAACTATTCAGATTTGATTTGTTTACTGGACTATTGCAGAATGTCACCGTATTTCTGGACATCTCTTCTCAGATCCAATTCTAATTACAGCTGTCACAGTTAGATAAATTCCAGCTATGCACTCACGCAGATTGGTGTGATCTTTATAACTCTGCAGATTGTCGCCGCATCTGTGGTCGCAATCTGAAATCTTTAATTACGGCGACAACGTGTGAAATTCCTACGCTGGTGCTTCCAGATGTGCTTGTGGCTTGAATTCAATTAAACAAAATAAAGATTTCTATGCATCAACATCTCTGGCCGTATTTCCAAGCTATACTTGTGGCTGCATTTTTCTTTCATAATTGCGCTCCTGGACTGATTCCTATGCTGACAATTCTAAGGCGCAATTTATCGACTGATTGCGGCGACATTAGTACAAAAAGAGGTAAAAATAACATGAATTTAAACCAACTAGTAATGAGTTAGAAAATATAAAAACTAAGTATGAAATGCTTATGATGCATGCAAAATAAGATATAAAAGAGACAATTAATACTCAAATTTACGGAGAAAATATATGTCATTTGTAATACCATAAAAAACCATCAATGGATCAAAACCCCTCTCCTGAATGAAGGTTTTTCCTTGAAGTTCATTAAAATATTTTTCTACGTTCAGATTTAGAAAATTTGAAGGAGTTGTGTCTAATGATGGTTCAGATTTTACCGTACGTATAGCTTTTCAAGGAGGCATTCTAAATAACAACGATATAAGAGTAGGAACATTAAACCTAGATAGTTGTGTGTCTCCCCTTTGCTTGGAAACGTGAAAAGTTAAAAGAGAAAAATGGAGAAAGTAAAAGATTTCTAGGTTTTGATGAGTTGAAATAAAATAGAATGAGTTAGAATGATGTTTTAAAATTTATAGGGGTTAGTATTTAGGGTTTTAAGGTGTAAAAATTCGAAAAAATAAGCCCTTAGCAATCGGGTTGCACAGTTTGGGCTGGGTCAATTTTGTAAAAATTGCATTCGATGTTGTGACATAGGTAGTCTTTATCGCGACATGGCCTTCAGTTCCTTTAGGTTGCAACGTATTTGGGAGCTTTTTGCGACATTCTCCTCAGCCTTGATATTTGTCGATTCTGTTTCCTTTGTCGTGACGAGAGGGTATCCATGTCGTGACGTCGGCTTCAGTCTGGCTCTTTCCAGATTTTGTCACCTTTGTTGAGACACAGCTGATAATCTGTCGCAACATACTCATATTTTCTATTAAATACTAAAATAAAAACATGTTGGAATGATATACAATAATATACATAAGTTAGTCCCACCTATTTACCTTTAAGTCTTACTACCGGACTCATCTGGTATGCTTACCCTTGCCGACCGGATCCATTCACCTTTAGTCCACTTCTCATTGGATCTTTTTGACTACTTCAATCGATCCCTCTCCTTGAATCGGTTAATTCTTTCCTTGTTTATGATTTGAGCAGATGGCATCGCTCCTTGTGCTCCTTAATTTCATCTGTCCTCACACTTGAAGGTTTTTACCTCACCATTGATTCTCATAGTAAGCTTGTTATTTTTCAATTCGATGGTGGACCGAGATATGGCTAAGATTGGTCTTCCTAGCAAGATAAGGATATCCTTGTCTTCCTCAAAATCCAAAACAACAAAGTTCGCAGGGATGATGAAACTTGGGTAACTTGGGTATTCTTAAGATCTCCACTCCCAAGCTTCTCGAATACTGACAAAGGCATTTTATGCTTGCACCGAGATCACATAAAGCCTTGTTAAACTAAAGATTCCCAATTTTAATTGGAATAGTAAAATTATCAAGATCTTTCAGTTTTTGGGGAATTACCTTGGAGATAATAGCACTACAGGATGCATTCACGTCTACTTGCTCACCTACCTTGATTTTTCGATGCCGTGTCATGATTTCCTTTAAGAATTTGGCGTACTTGGGTACCTTTTCTATCTCTTCAATCAAAGGTAGGTTAATATTAAGGGATTTGAAGAGGTTGAGAAAACTTACAAAGTCGTCTTCGTCTTGTTGCTTCTTTTCTTCTAACCTTTTTGAGAAAGGAATTGAGGTACTCTTTTCTTTAGGCATATCTTCCTTTGTTTCTAATACTTCTTTTGTAGACACCTCATTGGGCTTGATGACTTCAATGACATCGTCAGACGGGATGTTTATGATGTCATGTGGTTTGTTAGGCTCTTCTTCGTCCTTAGGTTGTTTTGGGCTACTTAGTACTTTGCCCGATCTTAGCTCGATCACCTTGACCTGTTCTTTACCTTCCCTACGGGGATTATTTTCAGTGTTTCTAGGGATCCGTGAACCAGTTTGTCTTGAAAGATCACTCATCATACTTATTAATTGATTCATTCTTTCTTCTAGCTTTCCCATAGGTCTGGCAGTATTAGCACAATTAGACTGTACTTATTTTACATTTGCCCTCAAAGAGTGCATCTCCCTTTCAATTCTATCCATTCTTTGACCACAAGCAGTATGGTAACCTTGACTCACTTTTTTTGGCTGTCTCTATAAAAATGGGGGTTGATAACTAGGGTTTCTCGCATGGGTATTATTGTTACTGTTTCCCCTTGGCTTCCTCCCCACCTAAAGTTGGGTTGATCTTTCTATCCTGGATTGTAATTATGTAAATAGGGATTTTAACTACTCACGTAATTAGCCTCTTCTGGATTAATGAGATAATAATGATAAAGAGGCTTAACTTCTCCATACGATGGCGGTTCCCTTATTGCAAACTCAATTCGGTTCAGTATTTATTTTAAGGTCTATAGTATGAAAAATAAAAGAGTGTTTTGAGAGCATAAAATAAAAAGATAAAACAAAGTAGAAAGTAAAGCAAAAGTTGAGATCTAGAAAAATCTTATAAACGACTTTAGGGAGATTAGGTCATTTTTGTATGATTTTCTCAATTGTTGGGTTTTGGGGATTTTCCTTTAATCAACTAGTCACTACCTAGTTGGATCTCTTGATCTTTCGCTAGCATAATGAGTCTATAGAGATAACTTATCTCTAGAAGTCGCAATCAAATCCATTTTGGGGAAAAGGTGTTCATGGATGGGCAATACCAATTTTGGGTTCATTCTCACCTAGATGACTTTCTAAGGTTGTCAGGCCTATTATTTGTTCGATGCTCTTCTTTCCCAAACAGCTGATCTGAAAGGTAAAATCCTTGTAAAACAATAATTAATTATTCATACGACCACTCCCTATTTCCCCAAAATGGAATTAGTTCCTCATGGTTTCTTTGATCATTACTAAAACAATATATGAAAACATATAATGAAAGAAGAGAATGAAAAAGAAACTAAAATTGTATTAGCGATCTATCGGGAAAAACTCCTCGATCATTTACGCGAGTTCCTACAATCTCGTTTAAAAAAACTGAAAATACAAATAAAGCTAAACACTAAAGTCTAATTATTGGTGTCTCAAACCCTAGTGCTAAAGGTCTTATTTATATCTTTAGATGGTCTTTTGTCCTTAACCCTAGGTCAGTTATCGTTCCTCGTGTTTAAGTAGGATTGTAAAGACCAAAACACCCTTCAATTAGTGTGAGATCTATGTCTAGGGGTTGATGTCGCGACACACCAGGACCTGTGTCGTGACAAAGACATTAGTCTCCGTGAGAACTGTCATCCTACAGGCGTTGTTGCGACATAGCCCATGTATGTTGCGACAAAGAAGTCAGCCTTCGAGTTCTTCAAGTTTGGTCCCTTGGTTGCAACATAGCTCAGCTTATTTCAAGAAGAAGTGATCAATCTCCTATTGTTACACTTCTTGCAATCTCCTTCACACTCAACAAGTACATTTGCTAACCTTTAGGCCTCATTTGGCCTTAAAGACAAATAAAACGACATTTTAACACTTAGACAAATAAAACAACATTTTAAACTTAGGTTACACAATTTATTCAAATAAGAAATCTAAACTAAATCCTATAAAAGCGTAATGAAAATACTTGATTTCAAGCTCTTTAAGTGTGAAAAATAGTTCAATATTCTAGGTATGAAACTAGTAGATCAACTAATTAGTTCTTTTCTTTGCACGGATTAAAAGTTACTATTGCACCGCCTCCTTTGGGTATGATCCTCGGAGTACTCATTTACTTCGTTGTAACTATATTACAAAATTGACTTGTATACTTGTGAAAGCCTACAATACACACCGAACGAGAGTATGTTCGGAGGCGGTCAAGTTGTTGGCGCCGTTACCAAGGAGGCAATGTCTTTAGTTATTTTTAAATTTTTTGCATTGTTATTAAGAATATTTAGGAAATTTTTAGGTTATAGAATTTTTTTTTATTTTATCATTTATTCTTATTATTTATTTATTTCTATTAAGTAAGTTTAAGTTTATGACTCGGAGCCAAGGAAACTTCGTAGAATCGATCTCTAACCCTAAAGCACTTATTAGTGAAACCGAAGAACACAACAGTCGATGCAAAATACACCACCACCTGAGGAAGTAGAAGAATAGGAAGAACCCTTTATCGATCCTGTTGACAACAACATTCAAAACATTAGGTTACCATCACAACTCCCAGCAATCGAACCAATGGCACAAGCACAAAGAACATTAAGGGAGTATGCTTTACCCAATATAGATCTAGCACAAGGGAGTATCACTAGACCATCAATAGCTACTAATACTTTTGAGATCAAGCCAGCCATGATCCAAATGATCTAAAATAAGTTACAGTTTAGAGGCCCCATGATAGAAGATCCTAGTTTACATTTAAGCGCTTTTTACAATTATGCAATACTTTATGATATAATGGTGTTATTGATGATGTCATTCGTCTTAGATTATTTCCACTTTCTCTTACTGATAACGCTTTTTCTTGGTTGGATGCACAGACACCAAGATCTATTACTACATGGGATGAGCTCGCAGGAAAATTTTTACAGAAGTTTTTTCCCATTAGTAAAACAATCCAACTAAGGAGGGAGATTTTAACTTTTCGGTAATTTCAGGGAGAAGGTTTCCATGAAACATGGGAACACTTCAAAACTTTGTTGCAAAAATTTCCACATCACGATTTTTCAGAATGGTTGCAATTACAAACCTTCTATAATGGGTTGGATGCTTCTACTAGATCTAGGATAGATGGTACGACAAGAGGAGCCCTAATGAATAAAACTAATAACAATACTTATGGGTTGATCGAGAACATGGAAATGAACTCTTACCAAAGGCTGACTAAACAGTTAACATATGGGAAAAAATCTACTTTGATCAAAATGATTCAAGAAGATGACAAATACCATCAATTGTTGGAAAGATTGAACAGAATCAAATTTACAGCAGGAGCACTATCGTCACAAGTTGATGATAAATCTCTCTACCACTACTTAACTAATACCAAGGATGTTAATTATGTTGGAAATTGGGGTGGAAATCCTTATTCAAATACCTACAATCTCTATTAGAAAGATCATCTAAATCTGAGCTGGGGAGGAAACCAAAGAGGAAGTGGCAGTAGCAATCAGCAGAGAAATCTGAACATCAACCTCCATTTTTATAGAGACAACTGAAGAGAGCAATTCAAGGTGATTATACTGTATGTGGTCAAAGATTGGATAGAATAGAAGGAGAGATGTAGTCCATGCGCATTGAGGTAAAACAAGTGCAGTTTGAGTGCACTAACTCGTCCAAGACCTTTACAAAATTAGAGGAGCAAATAGGCCAATTAATGAGCATGATGGGAGATATTAAAAGGCAGATTGGCACCGTTATCCCTAGTAACACAGAAAATAATCCCTGAAGGGAGGGGAAGGAGCATGTCAAGGTTATTGAACTTAGATCGAGTAAAGTATTGAGTAGCCTAGAAAAACCTATTGAGGTAGAAGAGTAGGAAAAGTCAAATTATATCATACAGATACCCTTCGATGATGACACTGAAGTCTTATCAACCAAAGAAGTACCATTAAAAGAAAAATCAAAGAAAAAGGATGATATTCCTAAAGAGGATAAAGGTACTACCGTTTCATTCCCTAAGAGACCAGAGGAAAAAAAATAGGATGATGATGACATTGTAACTTTTCTAAACCAATTTAAAACCTTAAATGTTAACTTACCTCTAATTGAATTGATAGAAAAAGTCCCAAAGTACGCTAAATTTTTAAAGGAGATCATGGCTAAGCATAGAAAAATCAGAGTAGGTGAACAGGTAGAAGTCAATGCATCCTGTAGTGCGATTATCTCTAAATAAATTCCTTAGAATTTGAAGGATCCCAACAAGTTTACAATTCCTATAAAAATTGGGAATCTCCAGTTTAGTAAAGCTTTGTGTGATCTTCGGGCCAGTATCAATTTAATACCACTTTCAGCTTTCAAGAAACTTGGGTTTGGAGATTTGAGGAACACACAAGTAACTCTTCAATGGGTAGATAGATTGTCTTTACATCCTAAGGGGGTCCTAAAGGATATGTTAGTGCAAGTTAGAAACTTCATTATCCTTGTAGATTCCATGGTTTTAAATTTTAAGGAAGACAAGGATATATTAATACTGCTAGGAAGACCTTTCTAGCCACATCTAGATCCACCATTGACTTGAACATGAACGAGATAATAATCGCGCTATTAACATCACAGCAATTTGTGCAAGCGTACACTATCGATACAAGTATAGTAGATAGGTTTAAAACTATCAGATATCGATCCCATAGAGATGGCTGTTTATTTTTATAATTGTCGATGCAAAGGAAGTTAAAACAAAAGAGATTGTGATGAATAATATCGGTGAAAATTAATAAGAAAATACAGTAAAGGTTTGAGAATAATTTGTCGAAGCAATTTAAGAAATTTTAAGAACTAAGAATAGTAGTAATGAGATTGGGTTCCCTGACTTGAAAAGTTGGCAAATAGCTAAATGTGATCACAAGGTAAATGATAGATAAATTGTCGCTGCAATTAAGCTCAATGAAATCTTACCAACCTCAACTTCCCTGTTTATCAAAGACTTAAATACTCACACTAACCACACCTTCCGGTACTGGTAATTCAAAATATTCAAGAACAAGTGGACAGAATTCCTTCGATCCTCAAGCCACTTCTGTTGACTTGCTTGTTAACTTAATTTGTCATTGCACTTTCCAGTAACAGTGACTGCAATTACACTTCCATGGTCAAGCAATTAAATTCAAAGATAAATAAAGAAGGAAAGATTGAGTAGATATCATACTTGATCTGAAATTAAATTGTACTTCCATACAAATTTAAATAATCAAAATTCATCAGCGTTTAAAGAGAGAATAACAGAATAAATTGAAGCATCCTATTCTTAGTCTACTAGAACCATTCCCTTACACTCACTACAGCAAAACTGGTTATTAGCAGCACTTTTAGCGGCGTTTGGAAAGAAAACGCCGCAAAAGGTAGAGCAATAGCGGTGCTTATGGAAAAGCGCCGCTAAAGGTCGGAGCAACAGCGGCGCTTACGGTAAAGCGCCGCTAAAGGTCGGAGCAACAGCAGCGCTTATGGGCAGGCGTCGCTAAAGGTCGAAGCAACAACGGCGCTTATGTGTAAGCGCCGCTAAAGGTCGGAGCAACAGCGGCGCTTATCGAGAAGCGCCGCTAAAGGTCGGAGCAATAGCGGCGCTTTCCCATAAGCGTCGCTAAAAGGTCTGATTTATTTAAATTTTATTATATATCTTAAATTAAATTAAATAATATAATACAGACTTAAATCAATTAATTGATACATTAAGGGAAAATTTTAATTATCTTTAATTATATTTAGATAATATTGTATAAAAATAATATAATTTGTTACAATGGGATTTTTGAACTAGGGTTATAAGGAAAAATAAACAAGCATTTCAACCATTAAAGTTAAATTGATTAATTGACATATTAAGGAAGTAATATTATTATATTACTTATATTAAGTGTTTTAAAGATTTATCGAACCTATTCTGTACACGTGTCAAATCTAAAAAAATAATACGATAATTCTATAAAAAAAATTGCCCACCTTTATAATTTACATCATTTGCTGTGCAACGTCGTTTCAAAATAAATGACATAATTAACTTCTCATAAGTTATTCATCATGCTAAACTATTGAGTGAGCTATATGATTTAATCAATGATAATATCTATTCATTAATTCCTAATTAGTATAATATTTTTGGTATGCAAATTAGGAATATTACCTTTTCATCCTTAATTCATTTATAAACACAAGAATCATGAATGCTTTGCTTAAAACCATATGTTTGGATCACTTGATCAAACTTTAAGTTTTATGAGTGAGATGTTTGCTTAAGCTCATATATAGATGTTAGCAAATTTATCTTACTCAACAAATAAAGAAATCATATATAAATTAATTTACATATTTATCATAATATATATTTACCATAATTAGTTAATATATATCACAAATAAAGGTGTTCATTGAGCACGAAAGTCTTTTTAAGTTTTTATTTTGCAAATGTTCATTAATCGTATATACGAATATTACATTCTCTTAACTAAAATGTGGTCTAAAATATGATTTTAGGGGCCAGCTCAAGCACAGAATCTGAGGCGTATATGTCATGAATTAATTTCATTATTCTACTTTATGAACATTGAAAAGTTAACCCCTTTACTTTAATCTATAAGAATTTGTTTCTTGTACTTAATAATATGTCATGAGTTTTCAATTTCTGTTATAACTATTTTACTATATCTTATAAATATTTGTAATCTCCTTGATCCTATTTATGGGATCTAAAATTTCATTAACATTAATGTACCAAATATTTTTTAAATAATTAAGATAATAAAAATTGCATCTTAATTACTAAATCAATACTCTAAAATTCTACCTTGAGATAAACTGTGCAAAATGCAAATATGATCCATAAATTTATTATGAAAAAATAATACAATAATCCTGTAAAAAATTTCAAATATTATTTTAAAAATGCAAATATATATAAAAGGATTAAATTTAAATATATAAAAAATTTGAAAATAAATTGAAAAATTAAAATATGGAAAAGAGCATTAGCGGCGCTTATGAAAAAGCGCCGCTAAAAGTCAGATCATTAGCGGCGCTTATGTAAAAGCACCGCTAAAAGTCAAATAATAAATTATTACATTTTTTAAAACACCGGCGTTTTCCTCCGAAATATGTTTTAATACATATCGTTTTCTGCTATTCTTTCTCACAACTTTGAAATCTCTAAACCCCAAATTCATGCTCCTTTCTCCTCTTTTTATCTCCCGTTTTGATTTTTCGTTCCCATTTTGTGGATAAGCACCAAGATTCCTTTGATTCCAGTTGCAACTTGCAGGTATGTATGCATTCCCGTTATTGCTTAAATTATTATTGTTATAATTTTGTTAAAATTTTATTTATTTAGAGATTTTTTTGGGTTTAGGGTTTTTTCATTTTTACCCTGCCTTAGGGGATTGTTTGGGTTCTCTGCCATTTTCTTTTTGTGATGTTATATTTGTTGATGCAAAGACTGTTCTTTTTACAATTAAAAATCGTTTCTATGGCTTTGTTCTATGAGAAAGGACATAGATTAATATCAATAAAAAAATGTTGAAAATTTGTTTCGTTAGATGGGGGAAATGGAGTGAGAGAGAGCTTTGTCTTGCTCAAGTTCAACCGGTTAAATTTAGACAAACTCGAGTAATTATCAAGCTTTTGCTGTCAAAACTTGTACCGAAACCTCAGCTTGACCAAGTTAACTGAGTTCCAAGACGAACACAAGCTTTGTTTAAGCTTCAAACATGAGTGTTGAAAATGGACCAAAAACCTCTTACATGCCAATGGAAAAGAGGCCACACCATAGCTCAAATCCCACATTGGCATAGGTTCTGCAAGGGTAAGCCAAACAAAGCTATTTATAGGGAAATTTTCCTCCTAGCCTTTAGTGTCCAGGTTTCTTTAACTTGTTTACTGTCAGCTTCTTCAATTCATTTACCATCAGTTTTTAAGCACAAAAGAAGTACAGCTAAAACGATAGTTTTTAAAACATTACGAAAGAACCCCGAGTTGTGGCTTATTGGCCAGGCATTGACCTTCCCTGGGAATAGCTTGGGTTTGAATCACAATTGTACCAAAAAGAAATTATAAAAAATCTTCAGTTGTTAAATCTACTTTCAATGATTTTAAATTAAATTATGATTAAAATCTTGTTAATAGTCATCTTCAAAGGAATAAACAAACACTAAATGAGCTTGTTAGTGAATAAAAACAACTTACAACACATATGTTCACATTCATCTGGTTTAACAAATGAGCCTCAAATTTCGTTTAAACTCATTTCTTTAACTTACTAAACAAACATACAAAGGAAACCCAGCCTATTCATAAGCAGCTCTCTAAAGAAATCAATGGGCAATGGGAGGATTCCAATGCACCTAAATCCACCTTTCTTAAATATCAACCATATGTCATCATATCCATTGTTCATACCTGTCATTATATATCTTAATTCACTTTGTGTCTTTGTTTTTAAGTTTGTGTTATATATATAGCTAGAAATTTCAATTCATGAAATCACATATATAAAATATAGTCATACATTTAAAGATCATATAAAATAGTCTATTGAATCTTAAATATAGTCATATCATTTTAGGGTTTTCAAGAGAATGGTTTGAGATTGTTTGTTGGTGGACAATCTGGGCATGTTGGCACGCTAGTTTGCCTAGCAACCAAATTATTGAGTTGCAACCTTGGGTTTTAGTGTTCTTTATGACAAGATTATACTTGTCGTCTCAAGTAATTAGCTTTCATATCAATAAGGGGCAAAATTAAATCTTTATAGTCTTTAGTGTTAAAGAAATAAAATTTACTAAATATCACACCAATACACTGAAGTGATATGGTTGAAAGGACAAAGTGACAAATTTGGGTTTTAGTGATATTGCTGGCCTTTGACTGAATATTTCCATGTTTTGTTTAATCAAAAATTTGATTTTCTTATGTATTACTTTTCTAAATATTTCCATGAAAAATATCATCATTAGATGATTGGTTTTTAGCTCATTCAAAAAGCATTGTGCTTATACATAAGAAGTTGCTTTTTTCCATGAAACTTAGTGTGGATTTGCCTTTCTAATAACTTCACATATTCCCAATTTGTCTTTACTTAATCTGATGCTGTCTCTCTCTTTAACTCACTTTTTTACATTAATTAATACATACAGGTTTCCAATTCTGGAGCCTAATCCTATTCATACAAAGCTTCGTGTTTTAAGGGAAGGCTTGGAAACCATCAGCAAAATAACTACCCCTATTTCATGCATGTTCACTTTTCTTTTTTTATTTTCTTTCAAATTCTAATATTAACATATACAATTTTTTTAGCTGAATATACTGAGGGGCGTAGAACTCGAGGACGTACCGTATTAAAGGATTTATATAGCCTAAATCCTGAGGAGCGTGTCAAAGTATCTGCAAATAGTCATGGTCAGCCTGTTGGATCAGAAGCTCGACTTCTGGGAGGATACTTGGGCATAGTAGCACGAAATGGCAGTTTGCTGCCAATCAACTACGAGTCATGGCATCATATGCCTGATAGTAATAAAAATCAAGCTCTCGATAATATTAAGGTAATAAAGTGAATATAATTTATAATACTTTGATTTATTTTAATTTATGTTTACTTTCTAAACTTGTGTTATTTGCAAGAAAGATTTATTTTAGAGCTCTCAGACAATTATATAAAGAAATCATTAGGAAAGAAATGGAGAGACCATAAAAGTTCTATAAAGAAAAATTATTTTAAGAATAATATGAGTCTCGAAGATAAATTGAAAAATGTTCCGTCGGGAATGCTGAGGTACCAATGGGAAGAACAAGTTAGATTTTGGAGCTCAAAGAAAGGAGAGGTATTATGTACTACAAAACACTTATAATTATTTCGGTTTATAGTATTTATTATATACGTAATAATAATTACTGTAGGATCGTGAGCGTGTTGGAACTACAAGTAGGCAAAAACAAAAATTCACGCACACAGCTGGATCGAAAAGTTTTGCTTGTGTAGCTGCTGATGAGGTATTTTGAGTTTATTAATTGTGTCAAATATTAATTACTTTCTACTAATTAATATTTTTCCTACTATAATGTAGGAACAATCGTCAGGTCAAAAAATTGGACGACTTCAGCTTTTTGACATTACACATAGAAAAAAAGATGGATCTCCTATGACTTCTGAAGCTGTAGAAATTATGGTATATTAACTTAATAAAATTTGAATTATTTTAAATATTTATCATGTTTAATTATAATAGTTTAATTTGTCGTTTGTAATACAAATAATGTCAAGTTATGTTGCATTTGTTTGATTATATATTTCGTTTCTAACTTTTTGATTGACTTATTAGGATAAATTAAAAGATAAGAAGGCGGAGTATGAAGCGATGGCTTCAAGTGATAGTTCGGTTAATCTAGAGGACATTGATAACCGAGTTATTACTGAAGTTTTGGGTCCTGAAAAGTATGGTCGGGTTCGATTTCAAGGATCTTTTATTAGCCCATCCCGATATTTTGGATCCAACTCGCAAAGATACATGCCTTCGGGGAGTCAGGATCAAGCTGAAGTTCAGAGGTTAAAAGATCAATTGGCTCAGGTACAAGCGAGCACAGTTGAGCAAATTGCTCAACTGAAAGAGGAGGCTGCTGCGAGAGAAGCAGAGGCTCAAAAAAAATATGATGAACTCCATCTAAAACTTAAAGAGGAGGCTGCAGTGAGAGAAGCAGAGTCTCAAAAAAAATATGAAGAACTCCAGCTACAACTTAAAGTGGAGGTAGCAGCGAGGCAAGCGAAGGAAGCAGAGGCTACAAGAAAGTATGACGAATTGCAACTACAACTTCAAAATATGATGAAAATGTTTCAGCAGAAATCGTCATCTTAGACTTTTGTTTTTTTATTTGAGAAGAATATACTACATTTGAAATTTATTTTGATTTATTAATTTAAATCATATGTATATTTCTTTCATTTATCATTTACCTTTAAGATCTGAAGTTATTGGTTGGATTTGAATTTACAGGAAAAATGCTGAAATTCGGGTTCTATGTGAATTAAAAAGGATTGACAAAATCTGTTATATTAGCGGCGCTTGTGGAGAAAGCGCCGCTAAAGAACATGGCCTTTAGCGGCGCTTGCTGTAAAAGCGCCGCTAAAGAACATGGCTTTTAGCGGCGCTTGTTGTAAAAGAGCCGCTAAAGAACATGGCCTTTAGCGGCGCTTTTTCGCATAAACGCCGCTATTTTTTGCGGCGTTATCTTTAGCGGCATTTTTTACGACTCTTTAGAAAGCGCCGCTAAATGTTTTAGCGGTGCTTATAAACGCCGCTATAGACCTAAAAAAGCGCCGCTAAAAAACTGTTTTCCTGTAGTGACTCCTCTTTCATCACATTTAGGAATGCTCTCCGTCAGGAGCAGATTTGCCTTCTCGTCATAATTAGGTTGCCCTCAAGGAAGTTAAGCTGCCATGGAAGCAAGCTTAACAAAAATGTTGAAGAAAAAGTTTTTAATGCGTCAAAATTCTGGAAGATGAAGACTTTTAAGAAGATCCTCTCTTATCAGTATTTATCAACCACTGCCCAGTACAAGTGTCCTCCCTTTTAGATCCAAGTTCCTCTAGCTGTACAGGTTGGTTATACCAGCTGTACACTTACGCAGATCTGGTGTGTTCATCAGACAATTATCGGTTGTAGCGACATTTTTGAGCCTAAATTTGGATTCTATTTTGTGGCGACAACCCTGGATACGTTCATGTGTTGATCTTTCAGGATAGATTCTTGCACTGACATCTTTGGATGCAATACTTAACAACTAATTATGGCGACATTAGTAGCAAAAATAGGATAAAATTAAAGAAAATTAAACCGAGCATTACTGAGTTAGAAAATGAAGTCACTAAGTTAAAAATGCTAAAAATGCATGCTAAAAAAATGATAAAATGGGAACGAATTATACCCTAAGTAAGGAGAAACCAATGGTCTTTTCTAATTCTATCACACCCCCAAACTTGAATTTTTACTTGTCCTCAAGTAAACAAAAGCTAGCAAAGTCATAGCAAAAAGTTTTGTCAAAGCAATAGCCATTCTAGCAACTTGAATCTTCTGAAATCCTAATGTATGAATTAGACTCGCATGACAGAATATTGTGCCGACAATTTATAGGTATGAATAATCAGAACTGCAACTTCATCAATGCTAGTATCATGCTTTAAATCTTAAATTCTTTCTACCAACACATCATTTATTATATGCATGTTTTTATTCTTTTTTTATGTGAGGGATGTCGTTGCATTACTATACCCTTGTTCTTGGGAGGTAACGATGGGGTGCAACAAACCCTTAGGGAGTATGTAATTGTGCCGACACACACTCCTGCAGTGACAGCCTTTGGCTAGGTTACTTTTTCTAACACTTGCATTAGAGTGTTCCCCCTTGACAGTTCACAAGTGTCTTTTATTTATAACTATACTTATATACAAGTAGCTGTAAATGGAAAATTTATTTAAGATTCAAATAATGATACTATTCATTCATTACTAATGCAATCTCAACCATTCATCCAAAAATAGAAGACACAACATTCAATAACATTTATCCAACTCATTCATTAGCATCTCACATGATTCAAGAATTAAGCATCGAATGAAAAAAATTTCAATCACATTTCCCATAATATTACATGATTTCATTGAATTCAAAAGGACAATTTTTTCAAATGTGGGTGCAATTGCATGTCCAATCCATATACAGTCCCCCCAAACTTAAAGTCTACATTATCCACAATGCACTAACATTAATGGACAAATATATATGGAAATGCAATGAAAAATGTATATGCAGTGACAATAAAAATTCAGGGACAAAAGAAATGTGATGATAATGATATTACAACTACATGATATGCATGAAATCTAAACTAAGTGCTGAAAAATAAAAACTAACTCAATGTGCTACAGCCGAAGATGTGGCTGTATGGGTTTTCTTCTTCTTCTTCTTCCTATGTTCCTCCTTGTGTTTCTTTTTATCCTTGGCGCGCTTTCATTTCCTTTATTTTGGCTTAGTCGGATCCTCGGATTGCTCCTCCAAATCAGGCTGTGCCCCAGCTTCATCGACCATGACGTCAGAAGGGTGTATCTCAGCAAGTGGTGCCACATAAGGCAATATGGCCAGAGGATTGGAATCCTCATTACTGATCACCATAGCCTCCGCCTGACTCATATCAAGTGGCACCAAGTCTTCAACATTTGCATCCACAACTTCGTGTGTGACGACAAATTCCTCAGATGAAGCTGTCGTAACAATAGGTTCTTCCTTTCTTCCTTCTTTTCCTTCTTCCTCTCGTTCTTCTTCTTTCTCCTCATCAATCTCCACAGCCTCCAATGGCATGTTTCCTCCCTTAACATTAGCCTCCTTCTCAGCCATATTAGCCCTTAGGCTAGTAGAAAAATCGTCCTCGGACAAGCTAGCAAAATTTCAAAAGCAGTCTTCAACATCCTTCGAGTTCACCTCACAATCATCATAAGAGATGTGGACCATCTGTGAAGATGCGACTGAATGGTCCCTTTCCTCTGAGGCAGCCCTCTTAGTTCAAGGAATAGCTTTCTTGATAATGAGAGGGAACATCGGAAACTCTGGTAGAGGCGTTTTGCTGAGATTGCGCAATGTCGTCACAGTAGCACTATCCCATGCCTTTGTGTAGGCATAGAACAGGTTTTGTGATCGCTCCATATCTTTTATTGCGTTGACAATTTTGATCTGTCGAACATTTATTTCATCAGAAATCTGTTCCACCTCTATAACCTTACGCCATAACTGAGGGTCTGTGGCGACATGAGTTTGTTTTTCCTCCTTCTTCGCTTTGCCTTTCCCTTTCTTGGCTACAGCTTCTTTCACAATAGGAGTATCCTTCCCCTTGGTCATGTGCTCAATAGATACATCATTAATTGGCCCTTTTTTATCCACCAACTCTTCTCCTTCACGAGGCACCACGCGTCATTGTTGGCACAGTTGCATGATGAGTGAAGGGAATGTCAGGATGCCTATTTTCCTTCTTGTAGAGTCAGCAATCTCTTGGTGCAAAATTGCACCGACATCAATACGTCTCCCTTTAATTATCAAACGGATTAAACACATTCGATCAAAGGTAACTGTGGTACTATGGGTAGAAGGCATTAGACGACAGTTTATGAAATGGAACCAAACCTTACTTTGTACAGTGAGGAAGCGGCAGTGCATGGTATAGTTGTTTGGATTATTACCCGTCCAAACTGCTGTATCAATACACAGGTCCTACATCAGGATGTTGGCACCTTCTTCAGTGAGTTACTCGAGGAAAGCGATGTGCTTGTCTTCTTCGACATTGATGTTGTACAGAGCGTTGATATAGGAAGCACTCAAGGCAGCAGCCCTTCTCAAACGAAGATAAATTCTTGGTCCTTTTCGGTCATATTGGCATAAAATTCCCTCACGAGGGACGATGAATACCCCTCAGGATGAGTACAAAAGGTTTCCCACACCATTCACGCAATGGTCTTATGAACTTGCTTCCCCAAGTTTAGATGTGGCAATAGTTGGAAGCCCTATTTTGGGTGGCAGTTACGCTTCAACATTTTATCATGGAAGCGGTCTTTTACAGCTTTAGTTAAAAATAGCACTAGCTCTTTCGACGGTGGCTACTTTGTATCGCGCATCATTACAGCGGAGGATTCTACAGGAGATTTGGAAGGAGTTTTTGGCACCTCGTGTTCTAGCCATGACTTTGGGATACAAAGAGATAAAAGATAACAGGAAAATGAGAGCTTAAGGAGAAAAATTTGCTGTAACAATAAATGCAACATGAAGGTGAAGAGGCGTGTTCTTCGCCACTGCAGAGATAAGACACTGAGTCTGCATCCAATAAATGCAATGACCTGGATTGTCCTTTTTCACAACGATCCGACAGTTGGGGAGAAAGTGAATAAAGCGTTGTAATTTCTTTCTTAAAACTTTTCACTGTATGATGAGTCAACAGAAAATTGCGTCGACAAGGAGATTTTCATGCGTCGACAAAAGTAAGAACTTTATTCCAGCAAAAGACTAATAAACAGAACTGAAACATAAATAAAACAACTAAAAGTAAATGACACAAATGTAAAGAAATGTTAGAAAATGTGACCAGGCTAATTGTCTCTTTCTGATTATGATCATCTAGGTTAAGGTAGTGCTTCAATTGTTGCCCATTCGCCTTGATTTGGTGCCCATCATTGAGGTCTTTAATTGTGACTGCACCATGAGGAAATGCTTCGAAAACCGTGAATGGACCAGACCATATTGAGCGCAATTTACCTGGATGCAGTTTTAGTCGTGAATTAAATAAAAGTACCAACTGACCTGCAGTAAATTGTCGTTGCAAGATAATATTATCATACCATCTCTTGGTTTTTTCCTTGTATATTGCAACATTCTCGTATGCATTGCGTCAAATCTCCTCTAACTCAATAATGTCCAACAACCTCTTTTGTCCAGCAGCATCATAGTCCATGTTCACTTGCTTGATTGCCCACATGGCTTTATGTTCAAGTTCCACGGGCAAGTGACATGATTTACCGAACACAAGTTGATACGGCGACATTCCAAATGGAGTTTTATATGTTGTGCGAAGCGTCCACAATGCATCATTAAGCCTTGAAGACCAATTCCTCCTCAATGGGTTCACCATTTTTTCAAGGATATTCTTAATTTGGTGATTGGAAACTTCAGTATGGCTATTTGTTTGTGGATAATATGTAGTCGCCATTCGATGCTTAACACCATAACGCTTCAATGCGGCTGGAACTTGATTGCAATGGAAGTGAGTGCCTTGATCACTAATTAATGCTTTAGGTGTGCCGAAACGAGTGAGTATGTATGTGTGGAAAATTTTTAGCACTCTTGATAGCATTAGAAATGACACCTATTTTCTTCCTAAAACTTGTGTATTAATTGTTCCTTTTGTATCATATTTAGTATGCATGTTAAACATTTCATAGTTAATATTTGCATTTTCTAACTTAGTGTTGAATGGCTTTAATTCTTTTCATTTTAGCCTCTCTTATACTACTAATGTCACCGTATGCAGCATGAGTTTTGCTTCTAAAATTGTCAGCGCATAAATCTACCTCTGAAGATTAGTGCTAAGAAACGTCTAAAAATGAAGCCACAAATTTAACATGGAATTGCGGCCAAAGATGTCACCGCATGAAGACCTTCACCTCGTACAAGTGAATTCACGCTACAAACATACCTGGAAGCACTAGTGCAGGAGAACGCTAAGTTGTCGCCACAAGTAAAGATCATAGATTGTGCCTAGAGATGCGATGACATCCTGCAGATGCCTAAAGAACACACCAGATCTGCGTGAGTGCACAACTGGAATTAACCAACTTGTACAACTGCCAAAATGGTTAGATCTGAGAAGGAAAGAGATCTGAAATTCCTAGAGCTTATAAATAAGAGGGAAAGGAAGAAGATAATCATCAAGTGGTGAAGAATTAAATTCTGAAAAAGTTTCTCAAATCTCTAAATGATCTACCATGAAAGCTTGAGATTCGGAGGGAGATAATCTGACGAGCAAGGAGCAAGACTTTTGATGAGAGGTGTCTATCTACGGTGCAAGAGGAGTTGTCACGGAATAGTTCTAGTAAACTAGGAATAGGATGCTTCACTTTATTCTTTAATACCTCTTAATTGTTGATAAATACTGTTAATTATCAATTGAGTATGGAAGTGCCATTTGAAGTTAGATCTAAATTGATTTTTACTCTATTCTCTTTATCTGTATATCTTTGGATTTAATCATTTTGACCATGGAAGTGCGATTGCAGTCATAGTCACTGAAAGGTGCGGTTACAAGTTAAATCAACAAGCAAGACAACGGAAGTTGCTTGAGGCTAAGAAGGAATTTTGGCTACTTGTTCTTAAGTGCAAGGAATTACCAACATTGGAAGGTGTGGTGATTACTAGCATTTGAGTCTTTGTTAAACAGAGAAAGTGATAGTAGTAAGATTTCAGTGAAGTATAGTTACATTGACAATTCATCTATTTGTTACCTTACAGCCACATTTAGCATTGCGACTTGTGAAATCAGTGATCCTCTCACTTCTTTACACTTGATCATTTATTTTAAGTTCTAAATTTACCTTTACAAACATCCCAAAAACTATTCATTTTATCTTAATTTTCTCTGACAATTTATTTCATATTTTCATTGACAATTTAACTCTTTTAGATGTGCAGATCTAATTCAATTGCGCTGACATTCTTAGTAACAATTCTACTAATTTTAACTTTAGTTGCTTCAACAATTAAACATCAAGAACTCTATCCTCGTGGGATCGATATCCGATAGAGAAAATCTATCAACTATACTTGCATCGACGAGTGTTCGCTTGCACTTAAATGCTGTGACGTTTATAGGCCGATCAAGTTTTGGCATCGTTACCGGGGATGGTGTTTGTTTGATGTTCATGTTTGTAGTTGCAATTATTCTTTCTTAACTTTTTACTTTTACTAATCTGTTTAACTTTCTTTTGATTTTCTCTTAAATTTCTTAGAGTTGCATGTTCACAAGGGGAAATCCTAAGGATATCGTGAGCTTTGATCCAGAACTCGAACGGACTATTCGAAGGAGGAAGCAAGAGCAAAAGAAAATGGCTGAAAACAACAAGGATTTACCACCATTGCTGCCACAAGTTGTACTTCCTCCAATACAGCCACAAAGAGTTAATAATCTACCACCACCGCTGCCACAAGTAGAGCAAATCCAAGACAGGATAATCAGAGATTTTGTTGTTCCTGTGCTTGATGATTTACAACCAGGGGTTGTTATACTAGCAGTACAAGCTAGAAATTTTGAATTGAAACTAGTTATGTTTCAAATGCTGAACTCTAATGGGCAATATACAGGTTTACCTATTGAAGATGCTAGAGAGCATCTCAAATCGTTTCTGCTCATATGTGCTTCTTTTAGTCAGGTGTTCCTGATGACGCCTTGAAGATGTAGCTGTTCCCTTATTCTTTGCAAGGGAGGGCAAGAACATGGTTCCTTGGTCTATCGGCTAGATCCATTACTTCTTAGAATGTGCTAGCAAAATAGTTCATGTTGAGATTTAATCCGTTGATAATGAATGCAAGATTACGGAATGATATAACAGCATATCATCAATTGGATGATGAAAATTTACACACTACATGGGAACGTTACAAGACTTTGCTGAGACGTTGCCCTATGCATGGAATCCAACAAGAAACTCAAATTGAGATCTTTTAGAATGGGTTGAATGCACAGACAAGAAATCTTGTCGATGCATCTACCAATGGTCCATTGTTGGATTGCACCTAAAATGAAGTCGTACAGATATTAGAGAGAATTGCACAGAATGACTATCAATATCCCATTTCTCGTTCTGCTCAGGTAAAAACTAATCCTGGTGTTATGGAATTAGATGCTATATTAGCTTTGAGTGCACAAGTATCCTCATTGGCAAACATGATCAAAAATATGAAGGGAACAAGTGAAGTTGCCCCTATTCAAGTGGCTAAACAGATGGATGTCCCGACATTTTCCTGTGAAATTTACGATGACAACTACAGTTATGAGGATTGTCCACAACATGCTGACAAATCATTTTATGTCAACAATATCAGAGGAATTTCCTCTGGTAACTCATACAGTAATCTTAATCGTACAAAACAACTTTGGGGGAACCAAAATGCATCCATATTCAAATATGGAAATGCCTCAACTCAAGGTAATTTTAGACAAGGGAGTTACAATAATAACTAACAACAACAGAACTATAATCACAATCCGCAATTGCATGCGCACCCAGATATTATGCGATCACATGACCAGATGCGATCACAAAATCAGATGCAACCACAAGCTCGAAGGTCACCACAATAGAATGCGATGCCAAATATGCAAGGAAAACATCAACAACAGCAACAACAATATTCTCAACCAAGAGCAGATCTGTTGGCTACTCTTGAAGCGTTGATGCGAGAGCATATCACAAGAATGGAAGCAATCGTTCAAGCCAACTCTTCTTCTATTCGTGCGTTTGAAGCTCAGCTGGGACAATTATCTTCTAACATGGCACAAGGTCACTAGGTGCTTTGCCTAGCGACACTAAAAATCCAACTCAGAAGGGGAAGGAGCATTGTAAGGCTATCACACTAAGAAGTGGAAAGAAAACTACTAAGCCAAGTAACAGTTCCAATCAAGTACATATCGACGCATCTAAGCCACAACAATAAAAAGAAGACCCAGTAGAAATAAATGAAGAAGAGCCACCTGTAGTCACTCCTATGCCCACAATTAAACCAACAAAGATGTCAACGCAACTGCCCATGTCGATGGAACCAAATCCTTTACAATAACCCACTGACAATATACCTTTACCATTTCCACAGAGATTCAAGGAGAAGAACCATGACAAAGATTATCAGAAGTTTATCTCTACCTTGAAGCAATTACACATTAATATACCTCTAGTTTATGCTCTTGTGTAGATCCCCAGTTATGGGAAATTTATGAAAGAGCTACTATCGAAGAAGAAAAAGCTTTCTAACATCGAAATGATTGCACTCATAGAGGGGTGCAGCGCTGTGCTAACAAACAAGTTGCCACCAAAGATGAAAGACCCTAGCAGTTTCACAATTTTATGCTCCATTAGAAACCACTATCTAGGTAAGGCCTTATGCGATCTAAGAGCTAGTATTAACCTTATGCCTCTGTCCACTTTCAAGAAGTTAGGAATTAGATCTATGAAGCCGACTGCGGTGACATTACAGCTTGCAGACAGATCTTTGGCACAACCTGAAGGACAGATTAAGGATGTCCTTGTCCAAGTTGATAAGCTTGTGTTTCCAGCTGATTTTATCATTCTTGATTATGAAGCAGATAAGGAGGTGCCCATTCTTAGCAACAGGATACACACTCATTGATGTTTTCAAGGGTGAGCTGATTATGTGTCATAATGACGAGCATGTTACTTTTAGTGTGTTCGAAGCATCTCCGTCAAGAAGTAAGGAGTAATGTCACCACATTGACATACTGGATAAAGTTATTATAGAAGAATTCAATAAGCAAAATTTAGTAGTTCCAGATGAATATGCAGTGACATCCACCGGTGATATCCTAACCGAATGTGACCACAGAGCTAAGGCAAATATTTATGAATTGAGACAAGGTTGGCAATTGGAATCTTTGGATCTATCTAACAAGACAATCCCTGTGTTTAAACCATCAATTGAACAAGCTCTTACTTTGGAGTTAAAGCCATTACCGATGCATCTGAAGTATGTCTTTCTAGGTGACAATGACATATTACCCGTGATTATCGATGCAAGCCTCGATGCGGGTCAAGAAGAAAAGCTTATCGCAATTTTAAAGCAGTACAAATGAGCCATTACCTAGAGCATTGCAGACATCAAAGGCATTAGTCCCTCTTTTTGTATGCATAAAATCAGGTTTGAAGATGAAGGGAAGCAGTCCATTGAGCAACAACAAAGACTTAACAAGAAAATGAAAGAAGTAGTGAAAAAAGAGATCATTAAGTGGCTGGACGTAAGCATCATCTATCCCATGTCAGATAGCACATGGGTGAGCCCTGTCCAATGTATGCCCAAGAAGAGTGACATCATAGTAGTAAGTAACGAGAAGAACGAGCTAATCCCTACTCGCATTGCTACAGGTTGGCAAATGTGTACGGATTACAGTCGTCTAAATGCGACCACAAAAAAGGATCATTTCCCATTACCATTCATTGATCAAATGCTGGATAGGCTAACTGGTAAAGCCTATTACTGTTTCTTAAATGGCTACTCTGGTTACAATCAAATAGCCATTGCACCGAAAGATCAAGCAAAGATAATGTTCAGTTATCCATTTGGAACCTTTTCTTTCCGACATATGCTGTTTGGTTTATGCAATGCACCAGCTACATTCTAAAGGTGCATGATGGCTATTTTCTCAGACATGATTGAATATTTATTTGAGGTATTCATGGACGATTTTTTTATGAATGGGTAGAATTTTGACCAATGAGTCGACAATCTGGCGAAAGTATTGAAGAGATGCGAGGACACAAATCTAATGCTGAACTAGGAAAAATGTCATTTCATAGAAACTGAAGGCATTATCTTTGGTCATCGGATATCACGTCAGAGCATTGAAGTAGACAAAGCAAAGGTAGAAATCATTGAGAAGTTATCGTCACCCACAAATGTCAAAGGAATAAGAAGCTTTCTTGGTCAAGCTGGTTTTTATAGAAGATTCATTTAAAATTTTTCCAAGATTGCCAAGCCACTATGCTCATTGTTGGAGCAGAAAAAAAGTTTTTGTTTGATGACGCATGTCTGGACGCATTTGTTACAATTAAAAAGCAACTAGTACAAGCTCCTATTATCGTCGACCAGATTGGTCGCAACCATTTGAGGTAATGTGCGATGCAAGTGACTTTACTGTAGGGGCTGTGCTTGGTCAACATAAGGAGAAGGTATTTCATTCCATTTATTATGCTAATAAAACCTTAACAGAAGCACAGGTAAACTATACAACTACTGAGAAGGAATTACTAGCAGTAGTTTTTGCATTTGACAAGTTTCATTCGTATCTTGTCGGTGTAAAAATTATAGTCTACACAGATCACTCTGCTTTGAGATACCTTTTTGCGAAGAAAGATGCCAAACCACGCTTGATCAAATGGATCTTGCTTTTAAAAGAATTTGATATTGAAATCAAAGACAGGAAAGGATCCGAAAACCAAATAGCAGACCACTTATCTCGTTTGAAAGTTGGAAGCGAAGATGGCAATCAATCACGTATTGTCGATGCATTTCCAGATGAGCAATGATTTTATGTCGACGCATCTCCATGGTATGCTGATGTCGTCAATTATTTAGTTTGTGGTAAGTTACCTTTGAGTGTAACAGGTCACAAGAAGATCAGATTCATTAGAGATGCTACGAGATATCATTGGAATGAGCCATACTTATTCAAGATATGCGTTGATAACATTATTCGTCGTTGTGTTCCTGAGGAAGAGATGTCTTCTATCCTGAGGCATTACCATGATGCTTCTTATGGAGGGCATTTTGGTGGTGTTAGGATTGCTGTAAAGGTCCTACAATCAGTATTCTACTGGCCCACATTATTTCGAGATACCCACAATTTTGCGCAGCAATGTGACAAATGTCAACGCACAGGTTCTATATCTCGACGCAATGAGATGCTCCAATAACCTATCATGGAGGTGGAGTTATTTGATATTTGGGGTGTAGACTTTATGGGACCATTTCCAAACTGTTTTGGGAATGTGTATATTTTAGTTGCTATTAACTACGTCTCTAAGTGGATCGAGGCAATTGTAGTTTTGAAACACGATGCTCGGACGGTGTTAAGGTTCTTCAACACATACATTCTTACAAGATTTGGAACACCTCGAGCATTGATAAGTGACCAAGGCACTCATTTCCATAATAATCAAGTGGAGATAGCTTTAAAATGCTACAGTGTGAAGCATCGTATGGCAACAACGTATCATCCGCAAACGAATGGCCAAGCGAAAGTTTTCAATCGAAAAATTAAAAGCATTCTTGAAAAGGTGGTTAATCCATATAGAAGGGATTGGTCTTCGCGGCTACATGTTGTGGGCTCTTCACACTGCATATAAAATTCCATTAGGAATGTCGTCGTATCAGTTGGTATTTGGTAAATCCTGTCACTTGCCAGTTGAGCTTGAACATAAAGCCATGTGGGCAATCAAGCAGGTGAACATGGATTATGCTACTGGACAGAAATGATTGTTGGACATTTCTGAGCTGGAAGAAATTCGACGTAATACGTATGAAAATGCTACCATATACAAGGAGAAAACTAAGAGATGACACGACAATATCATCTTGCGATGACAATTTAACCCTGGTCTGTTAGTACTTCTATTTAACTCACGTTTGAAATTACATCCAGGTAAATTGTGCTTAAGATGGTCAGGCCCTTTCAAAGTTGTCGAAGCATTCTAGCATGGTACGGTGACAATTGAAGATATGAATGATGGTCACCAGTTTAAAGTAAATAGCCAACGACTGAAACACTACTTAAGCCCAGATGTCAAAAAACAAAGCGAGACCATTAATCTGGTCATATTTATTTAATGTCATTGCAATTTTTACTTTACTTTTTACTTTTTATTTTAATTTGTTTCCTTTTTAGTTTTATGCAGGAATAAAAAAATCTCTTTTTTGTCGATGCATCTGATAGCATAACATGTCGACACACTATGTGATGACTCAGCGAAGCGTTTCAACCAAGAATCATGCCGGTTGATCTCCATTCATCCCCAACCATTAGATCAACCCAAAAAGTACGATCTGCAATCTTTTCATTTATTGGCTACAGACACAACGTTTTCCCACGCTAATTGCAATAATCATGTCTTTTTCCCTCTAAAGTTTATAAAATCCTTTGTCTATCGACTCTCTTCTTCTACTCACAACCTCCATTGCTACTACAATTGTTTTCTTTATTGCTCTTTTAATTTTTCTACTAGTTACTTTTAATCTCTTTCTTTAGCTATTATGGCCAGAACGCGAGGAGTGAAAACCCTTTCAAAATCCCCTACTGAATCAACAGCTGTCGTGGTTCATCATGCCAAACAAACATCGTGAAGAGAACCTATTTTATTCCTCTCAAAGACGGCATGGAACAGATTGTCATATTCTGTCATCAACCCATAGCACCACTGTGACACTGGATCGTATGTGCCTCTTGCATTCCATTCTGAAGGGACACCACATTGATGTCGGCACAATTCTCCATGATGAAATCGTTGAAGCTGCAAACAAGCAGACAGGTATCCTACCTTTCCCTTCTTTAATAATGTTACTCTGCAAACAAAGAGGTATTGTGCCCCGTGATGGTGAGAAGGTGCTGGAGAACAAGGGGCCTATAAATGACATCTCGGTGGAGCGTATGATAAGGGGGCAAGAAACCCCTCTGGTGAAATAGATACCTAAGAAGAAAGAGACAGGGAAAGGAAAGAAAAAAGAGAAGCAAGAAAATGCACCTACACACCCTCAGATAGGGAAGAAGCTGACTGAGATTGAACAACTCCTTGATCGCATGGATATGTGGCAAATGCAACTTGTTAGTGTATTAGAAGAGATGGACTATAGGCAAAACCTCTTCTATGCTTATACTCGGGTATGGAACAAAGCCATTGTCGCCACATTGAGGAATCTAAGTCCAAACTCCATACTAAAGTTCCCTGTTTTTCCCTCTATTGTTAGGGAAGCCCCATCATCCTCCGAGCAACCTACTCTTGAAGGTAAACCTCAGCCCATCCCATCCCCAACTAGAATTCATATCTCCGATGATGAGGAGCACAAGAGCCATTCCAAGGACATAGAGGACTGTTTCAAAACCATCACTAGTCTGTTCGAGGATGAGTTTTCAAATAGCCTTGCGACCAACATGGCGGAAAGAGAAACTGTTGCTACGAATATGTGCACACCAGTTATATTTGTGGGTCTAGAAGTAGGAGAAGGAGAGGAGAAAGATGAGGAAGGCATAGCCGAGAAGGCGGAACCTGAAAAGAAGAAGGAAACTGAAGAAGAGAAAGAAGAAGAGGAGAAAAGTGAAGAGAAGGAAGATGCCCCAAAAAATTTTGAGGAAGAATTTGTCGATGCACCTACTAATGCGTGGGCATCCATTGAACACTCGGTACTACTTGGAGCGAGCTAGGTCGAGACAATCACCAGCAGCACTAAGGATTTTAATCCTCTAGCCATTGTACCTATGTGGCACTACTTGCTGAAGTCCACCCATCCGACGTGACTATCGATGAAGCCTCTTCTCAACTGACTATAGAGGAGCAATTCACTGCCTCGGTTAACTCCAAGGATAAGAAGAGAGAAAGGAAGGACAAAAAGAAAAGAAGCACAAAGAGGAGCGTCCAAAGAAGAGGAAGAAAGCCAAGGCAGCCACTGCATCGACTGCTGAACAATGAGTTAGTTTACTTTTCAGTAGTTAGTTGCATGCTTCTCATTTAGTTGTCATTGTATTTTTATTTGTCACTGCATTTTATTTGTTAGTACATTTGCATTGTAGTTGCATTTCCATTCTAATTTGTATACTATTGTCAGTTCATTGGGGACAATGTAGACATTGAGTTTGGGGGGAATTTGTGTGAAATGGAAATGCCATTGCACCTACATATTTGAAGAATTTACTTTTCTTTTTTAGTTCAATGAAAGTATGCAAAGTTACAAGAAAAATGTGATCACAATTTTTGTTTTATGCGTAAATCTTGAATTGTTTGGAATGTTGATATGTAAGTTGGATGAATTTGAATGACTATTGAGTCCTTCTATTTTTGAATGAATGATTGGGATTGCATTAGTAATGAATGGGTAGTATCATTCTTTGAATCTTGAATTAACTTACCAGTTGTAGCGATATTTACTAATAATAAGACACTCCAATGTGAGCGCATTGTGACTTATTAAGGGAGAACACTCCAATGCATGTGTTAGAAAAATTATCTAGCCAAAGGCTATCATTACAAGAGTGTGAGTCGGCGCATGATCCGCCTATAACATCACAGCAATTGTGCAAGCGAATACACGTCAATGCAAGTATAGTTGATAGATTGATTCTATCGGATAACGATCCCACGAGGAATGGGTACTTGATGCTTAAATGTCGAAGCAACTAATACTAAGATTAGAGAAAATGCTAGTAAGGATGCTAGCACAATTAAAGTAGATCTTCACACTAAGACAGTCAAAATTGTCAATGTAATTATAAAAGTTAATTGTCAAATCAACTGAAAGTAAATCAAATTATTGTTGGAGTGTTGAGAATTTAAATGCATGAAAGTAAAGTATGATCAAGTGCGAAGAATTGGAGTGGATCACTGATTTTACTAAGTAGCAACGCTAGATGTGTCGACAAGGTATTGTATAGACGAATTGTCGCAGCACTAAAGCTTCAATGAAATCTTACCAATTACAGCTCTCTGTTTAATCGAGACTTAAGCGCCCACAATTATCACACCTCTCAGTGCTGGCAATGTTATGCACTCAAGAATAAGTAACTATAATCCCTTCTAATCCCAAGCAACTCTCGTTGACTTGCTTGTTAACTTAATTTGTCACCGCATCTCCTAATGTCGGTAGACTGTAATTCCACTCTCGTGTTTAATGCAGTTAAGTCCAAGAATAAACAGATGAGGAGAATCAAATAAGAATCAAAGTAATCTAACATTGAAAGATATTCCCATATTCATTCAATTGTCAATAATAATTCATCAACATAAAGACAGGGGTCAACAAATACATCTAAGCTTACTATCTCTAGACTACTAGGACTATTCCTTAACCGCTCCTCTTGCTTTGCATCGAGCACTTCTCGTCAGAAGTAGTTGCTCCTTCGCTCGATCAGCTTATCGTTCTCCAGCTTAAAACCTTAAAAACTCAAAGTAATTACAGAATTAATTCCTTCACCTCTTGATATCTTTCCCTTTCTTCTTTCTTCTATTTATAGGCTTCAAGAATTGTAGATTTCTTCTCCTCTCAGATCCAACTTCTTGTGCAGCTGCCAAAGTTTGTTGAAATCCAGTTATGCACTCACACAGATCTAGTGTGATCTTCATAAATTTGCAGATTATCGTCGCATTTCTGAACGCGATCTATAATCCTTAATTGTGGTGACATCATGTGCAATTCCTGCGTTAGTGCTTCAAGATATGTTTACAGCGTGAATTCACCCATACAAAGTAAAGGTTTCGATGCGTTGACATCTCTGGCTGCAATTCTAAGCTAACTTGTAGCTACATTCTTTAAACTTGTTCTAGCATCAATCTTCTGAGATTGATCCCTATGCTGACAATTTCTACACACAATACAAAGGCTGCATGTGGCGACATTAGTGCACAAAAGAGATAAAATAACAAGAATTTAAGCCAAACAACAATGAGTTAGAAAATATAAATACTAAGTATGAAATGCCTATTATGCATGCTAACTATGGTACAAAAGAGACAATTAATACACAAATTTAGGGAGAAAATAGGTGTCATTTCTATGTCATCACACCCCCAAATTTGAGTTTTTACTTGTCCTCAAGTAAACAAAAATTAGCAAACTTCACAAACAAATATGTCACCGCAATCAATATTTTAACCACTTAAATTGTTTGTAATTCAAATATATAAATTGCATTCACATGATATAATAATGCGCCGACAATTTATAAACATGAATAATTAAAACTGCAACTTCACCAATGTTAGTAACATGCTTTGAATCTTAACCCTTCCTTAACCAATACAGCATTCATGGTAATATATTTCTTTTCTTTTTTTTCTTTTCTTCTTCTTTCTTTTTCTTTCTTTTTGTGAATTTTTTTATTAAAAGTGACCGAGAGATGTCATTGCATTACTCTACCTTTGTTCCTGAGTAGTAACGATGGGGTGCAACAAACCCCCAAGAGGTATGTAAAAGCGCCGACACTCACTCTTGTAATGATAACCTTTAACTAGACGATTTTTCTAACACATGCAGCGGAGTGTTCTCCCTTGACTAGTCACAATGCACTCACATTGGAATGTCTTTTATTAGTACAGTGTCTCTGCAATTGGTAAGTTAGTTCAAGATTTAAGGGTTGATACTATCCATTCATTACTAAAGCAATTTCAATCATTCATCCAAAATTAGAAGGTTCAATATTCATTCATATTCACCCAATTCACATATCAGCATTTCAAACAATTCAAGAATTACGCATAAAAATAAAAATTATGGTCACATTTTTGTTAGAACTTTGCATATTTTCATTGAACTAAAGAAACAAGTAATTTTTCAAATATGTGGGTCTAATCTCATTTCCATTTCACAGAAGATCCCCCAAACTTAATGTCTGCATTGTCCCCAATGCACTGACAATACTATACAGATAAGAATGAAAATGCAACTATAATTCAAATGTACTAACAAATGAAATGCAGTGACAAATGAAAATGCAATGACATCTAAATAAAATGCATTCAATTAACTACTAAAAAGTAAAACTAACTCATTGGCCAGCAGCCGATGAAGTGGTTGCTTTGGCTTTCTTCTTCTTCTTCTTTGGGCGCTCGCTTTCTTCTTTGCGCTTCTTCTTCTTATCTTTGCGCTTTCTCCTCTTGTCCTTCGAATCAATCGGAGTAGCGGATTGCTCCTATTCAGTCGGTTGAGTGACGGCCTCATCGGTAGTTACATCTGATGGGTGGACCTCAGCAAGTGGTGCCACATAGGGCACGATGGCTAGAGGATTTGGTTCCTTAATGCTGCTAGTAACTGCCTCAGCCTGGCTGGCTTCAGGTGGAGCCATATCTTCACTAGATGCCCTCACGCTGGTGGGTGCTTCGACAATATCCTCTGCGATATTTGTCAGGGTATCGTCTTTCTTCTCTACCTCCTCTTCTTTAGGAGTCACCTTTTGAAGTTCATCTTCCTCTCTTTCCTTCTTCTTCTCATGGCCTTCTTCTTGCCCAGGCTTTTCCTGCTCAATGATGGCTTTGTCGATGCCTTCCTCTGCGTCCACACCCATAGATACAATCGGGGTATGCACCTCTTCAACCATAACCGTTCGCTCTGTCATATTTGCCTCAAGGCTGTTAAGGAACTCTTCTTCGAACAAGCTAGCTATAGTTCTGTAGCAATCCTCCATAGCATTAGAATGCCCCTTGTGCTCCTCGTCATCTGAAATGTGGATTCTCGTTGGAGAGGGGACATGTTGAGGCCTACCATCAGGAGTAGGCTGGTCGGAGGATGAGGGCATTGGTCGGAAGATAGATGGGAAGACAGAGAAATCTGGCAGTGGACTTGAGCTCATACTTCTTAATGTAGAGACATTAGGGTCGTTCCACGCTTTTGTGTACGCATAAAATATGTTCTGCCTATAGTCCATGTCTTCCAACAAGCTGACAATACGGATATTGCATATGTCAATATGATCAATGTTTACTTCCATAGCCGCCAACCTCTTCCCCAAAGGGTCTGTGGGTGCAATGTCTGATTTCTCCTTTTTCCTCCATTTTCCCTTTTCCTTCTTCTTGGGTGCTTCCTTTACCAGCAGCGTCTCTTGGCCTCTCCTCATTATTTTTACTGAGATATCATTAATGGGGCCCTTGTTGTCTAATACTTCCTCATCATCACGAGGGACAATCCCCTTTTGTTTACAAAATAGCATTACTAAAGAAGGAAAGGGTCACAAGTTACCGGCAAATACAACCACAAGTTACCAGCGGAGAAACAAACAAAATCTGAAAAAGAGAAAAGGCTTTAAATTTTCTTTTCTGATGTGGGCACTTACTAGAGAAGGAGATGATTGGTGCACAGGTTAGTGCCAGAGAGAGGTTGCCGAAAGAGTGAGGAGGCTACCAAATTATGAAGAATTACAGTAGCTAAACCCATTGGAGCTGAAGAAGAAAAAAGTTAATAAAAAACTGCTTGAAAATTAAAAAGGGAAGAAAATGGCAGGGGAGAAGGAAGGAAATAAAAGAGAGTAGAAAAATTATGGAAGAAAAAAGAAGAAATTGGTGCCCCATGTCTAATTTTGAGGCTAAAAAAGTAATTAACCTTTCTAAAAGCCCGTTTGGCCTATTACTGGTGAATATTTCAAATTTTTTAATGGACTCAAAAGCCCGTTTTAAAAGTAAAAAAAGCACCCAAACGGTGGTTGTTCATTATTCCTTAAAGCCAAAAGGACTTCTTTAGTGAAAAGTTCATTCTAAAAGTGCAGCTGAATGGGCCCTAAGTTCAAAGAGGATAAAGAGTTACCAATCATATGCATAAAGCAGTCATAACTCAACCGAGTTAGGATAAACTATTGCTTCCTCTAGCCATATATAGTATTTCAACTTTCCTGTCTATAACTTTACTGTTACCAATACCCAATGCTGCTTACACGAGCTGTCCAAGAGTCGTAACATATGCGGTACCCCAGCCATCGATACGGTGTCTGTCTGTAAACTGTCTCCCTAATGATGTTGCTCCACGAGCTATCGAGAATATGCATTTAATCATAAATCCCAGCCATCGTAAGGACTATAATCCATTTAGGATTCATATCTCTTTTTCGACTCATGATGCTGCTCACATGAGGTGTCGAGGACTCAAAACATATGCAGTACCCCAACCATCGATATAGTAAATGTACATATAACTGTTCCCTAACGATGTTGCTCACACAAGCTGTCGCGAATATGCACTTATGCATAAATCTCAACTCTCGTAGGGCCTGTAATCCATTCTTGGATTCATTTCTCATTTCCCGACTCATGATGCTGCTCACACGAGCTGTCGAGGACTTGCAACATATGTGGTACCTTAGCCATCGCGTCGATTTCAAATCACTGGCTTAAAGTCTGATATCTCTTCCATTCATTTCTTTTTCAACTTTCTCAATTTCGCGTACTGTAACCTGTTTTGCAATATAAAGAATACAATAATTTACTATTATAATGCAAATTTAACGTAATGAACTTACCGGACGAAATTGTAGTTAAAGTGAACTCTAAAGATAAATCCGTAACTTCCCCTTTTCCCCGATCGAGACACGATATTGATCTATTACAATAATTTCATTCAATTATTTAAATCAACATGAATTTTTAATCATTTTATGCAAATAAGTCTTTCTGATATTTTTAAAAAATTACCCTTAACTTTTCACTTTTATTCAATTTAGTCCTTTAGCTCAAACTTGCAAATTAACCATATTATTTTAAATTCCAGCTTTGTCAAGTGTTCAAAAGCATTTCTACCGCCCACTTTTTACAATATTTCACCCCAAGTCCTTACAAATTTATTCCTTTAACATTTTAGTCCTTTAACATAAAAATTTCTAAAAATTACTTTACAAAATCATCAAATCTAACAACCAAGCTTAGAAATCTTCCATAAACTTTCAAGAACTAGCTTATTCATCAATGACAAAATTTATAGCAATTGACAAAATGACAAATTAGTCCTTGAGTTGGCTAGGTTAAGCTAATACGGAATCAAAAACATAAAAATTACTAAAAAGGACAAAATCTACTCACCCAAATAAGGAAGCAAAGCCAAACGAACCTCTCTCCAATGGCTTCTTTAGGGTTTCGGTTTAGAGGAAGAAGAAAGGAAGAAAAATGATAAAAGTTTAACCTTTGTTTTAATTAAAGCATTTAACATGCATAATTACCCTTTTACCCTTTTTTAATTTACATGAAATTAGACATTTAAAAAGCCAAAACCATTGATATACATAGTTGATGGTTTAATTACCATTTAGGTGCTTTAACTAAACCTCAAATTGACACCTAATACTTTTAAGTAGAAAAATTCAACTTTTGCACCTATTACGATTTAATCCTTTTCATTTAATTAACTATCTAAACGATTAAATTTCATAACTAAATTTTAATGCAATACTAATGACCTCGTAAATATTAAATAATTAATATTTACGGTCTGACATATCGAAGTCGTTACCTCAAAATCACCATTCTCGATCATACAGAAAAATAGGCTAATTAGTAAATCCTCATTTAATTAGGATTTAATAGCAATTTACCAAGATCTAAGGATTTCCACATCATTTCTATTACTAGGCTGTTTAAGGAGGGTTCAATTACACCATTGGTCCTTCAATTATATTAAAATCCAATCAAACAACTTATTTGTAATTTAGCCTTAACTAATTAGGACTAAATGAATAAATATCCCAAAAGTTAGTGGAATGTAATCATATCCTCCACCGCTTGGACTTTTTGACCTTGGTGTAATTATCACTTTAGTCCCTTTTATTTTTTTAATCAATAGGAATTAACTATTACCTCTTTTACAATTTACTCAATTTTCCTTAATTAAGCAATTAATCATCAAAATTACCCAACCAAACTTCGATTCACATATAATAAGACACCGTAAATATTTAATAAAAATATTTACGGCTCTTAATTTTAGAAATGAGGTCTCGATACCTCATTTTTTAAAACCACTTGACTTTTGAACCGAACCACTTATATAAACTTTTAATTCAATAATTAAAATTTCTCAATTCAAAATTCCATATAAATTTAATATTGACTTATTTAATTTAAACACTAATTATAAAAATTTTCTTGTCGGGTTTGTGATCCCGAAATCACTGTTTTCGACACCACAGAAAAACGGGCTATTACAACTCCCCCCTTAGGAAATTTCGTCCTCGATACTTTCATCTAGTTGTACTTGTTTATTTTAATGTTTTTTCCTTACAACAAAAATCATTACTAGCTTATCCAAATATAGAAAATAACTATCTCAAATAGCACAAACTTTATATTGACTTTCCCTAATCAGGAATCATAATAAGCAATAATAATTTAGACTATACTTGACGTTCAATTTCCTTTCCAGATTCAAGATAAATCAAAACAGAAATTTCAAGAGATGTTTTCTGAAGTTTTCATATAACAATAGAAAAATCTTTCTACCCTAACCTACTCCAATCCATCTGTCAAAGTTTACATAACCAAGAAAATTGACCTCACTAAACCAAAACTCACAGTTGATAGTTTTCACGTGAATTATTTCTCACACAGTCTATAATACATTTCTCACATATTACGCATACACTGATTCTATTTGAAGTCAATCAGAATATTATCAATAATCATAATACGACTGTATCTAAATATCTAGATAAGATTGAACAATCTGATTCATCATATTCATAAATCAAAAGAGACATTAGTTAATCTACACATTATTACCAGAATTCTTTAATGATTATCTCAAGTTCAAAGAAATTTTCAGCATCTCATATCTTTAACTAGAACTAAATAACTGAATCTTTATTAACTTCCAAATACACTATTACGTCCTTTTAACTTATTGAACAAGTCTCTTGTATGAGATTTAAGATTTTTTTTATTCTATATCTTGAATTTATTTCATTATCAAATTTAGGCAGATATCCTAGAAATCTTTCAGGAGATAAATCAAAATACCCATTGGTGAACGATACATAGTTATCCTCAAATCCAATTTTTTTTTTAATTTAGTAGTCAATTATTTATATATATATATATATAAAATTAATCATTTTAGATCATCTCCTATACAAAGACATCTGAACAACTCTGATTTACCTAACTCAATCATAATTAGTACATTAGTCCAACATTTCAATCAATTCATTTCAGTCGGTAATTCACTACGATACCATATAACTTTAGTCAATCATTTTCAAATTAATACCAAATTCATGAAAGGGTAATAACATTAAATCTTCAGAAAAATCACAATCATAAATTTTCAGCAGACATACTAGCTCTATCCCAATAGCTTATGATTAAAATTTCAAACTCATTTGTTTAAGAAATGGGCCCCCAACCTTAATACAATACAATATATAAATAAATTAATCCAATATTAATCAGTGCATACCCAATAAATAATATCGAAAAAAATAGATCATACCAGGAATAATATTAGGCACTGTAATTTCAGATCCATCGTTATATCTTCGATCCCACTTTATTTACCTATACTCAGAGGTAGCGATTATAAAGCCACTCTTTGTTTCAAATAATTATGAAACCAATATACTATAACTTGCACCAGGATCAGTAGTCAAATATTATTATTAACTCCATTAATTTCGTCACGTTCAGATTCAATTAACATCTTTAGAATCTGCAAATAAATAGGAGTTAGGTCGGATCAATCAATATCATACTATGACAAGTTAATATATCATGTACTTTCTATACTTTATTCACACTATACTTAGTCCGAGAATTGACTAAATTGTGACTTTGATACCACTAAATGTAACACCCAAAAACTGTAACCATCTCCAATCAAGGTCTCAAGGTTTACAGAACTTTATGAGTTTTTTTACATACAAATCAATCACAATTTATACATTTACCAACTTGTAACTCAGAATACTAACTCCATTTAATCTTACACATTCTTTTACAACATTTCAATCAATTAGGAATCCATATTCATATCACATATCATGACATTCATTTTTCATGTCTATAGCACCCAAAACCCGAAAACCGTCATCGATTAAGGTCCCGGTGTCTTTCTATTCATTTACCACTTTTCATCTTTTAATATCATGTCATAAATCATTAATTAATTATAATCAAAACTCAACAAGGGTAAAAAGGTCATTTCCATGATTTTTGGATACTTCTATCGGTACTTGTTGGACCAGTATCGGTAGTTGTCAAGTCAGTAAATAGTTCAAGAACAACACAGATTTCTACCTATACTTGGAGCAGTATTACCGATATACGTGATACTTCTATCGAAACATGTCATACTTCTACTGATACTAAAAACTCTAGAGAGATAAGAAGTCTTACCCTGCAACTTCTACCGATATAAGTACACAAACTACAATTACTTCTTTGAGCAAAACTACCGATACAACTCAAGCCAGTGAACAACCTCTCTCCTACCCTGTACTTCTACTAGTACATGCATGAGTTTTACCGAAACAAGTATGCAGAATCTCATGAATCATGTCAAAACACAAGTTTATCAATACTTACCATGCCTAACTTCAAAATGCATTAGGCCAATACATAATTCATAGTTTCCAAGTCATTACATTATACTACTAAGTCTATTTTTCGTCTTAAACAAGCATACATTAGTTCAATATTTCATTAAAAGCATAACAAGATCATCACAATCTCGAATGAGTAAACAAAAGATAACATCATCCTAGTACATGGCATAAAACCAAGTGATGAAGGACTACCAAACAGGCTCCGCGATAGTGTGACTTTGTGGAGATGATCCGATCTTTAAACAGCAAAGTAATTTACAAAACAACAATAACATCTTTGGTAAGCTTCAAAGCTTAGTAAGTTCGAAGAGGCTAAAGAGTTACCAATTATATGCATAAAGCAGTCATGACTCAACCGAGTTAGGATGAACTGTTACTTCCTCAAGCCATATGTAGTATTCCAACTTTCGTGTCTATAACTTTAATGTTACCAGTACCCGATGATGCTCACATGAGCTGTCGAGGACTCGTAACATATGCGGTACCTCAAACATCGGTACGATGTCTGTTTGTAAACTGTCGCCCTAACGATGTTGCTCACACTAGCTGTCGAGAATAAGCATTTAAGCATAAATCTCAGCCATCGTAGGGCCTATAATCCATTTAGGATTCATATCTCTTTTCCAACTCACGATACTACTCACTCGAGCTGTCGAGGACTCACAACATATGCGGTACCCCAACTATCGATACGGTGTATGTACACATAACTGTTCCCTAACGATGCTGCTCATATGAGCTATCGAGAATACACACTTATGTATAAATCCCAGCCATCGTAGGGCTTGTAATCCATTCTTGGATTCATTTCTCATTTCTCGACTCACGATGCTAATCACACGAGCTGTCGAGGACTTGTAACAAATGCGGTACCTCAACCATCGCGTCGTTTCAAATTACCGGCTTAAAGTTTGATATATCTTTCACTCATTTCTTTTTCATCTTTCTCAATTTTACGTACTGTAACATGTTCTGCAATGATTATAAAGAATACAATAATGTACTATTATAATGCAAATTTAACGTTACGAACTTACCAGACGAAATTGCAGTAAAAGAGAACTCTAGGGACAAATCCGTAATTTTCCCCTTTTCCACAATCGGAACACGATCTTGTTCTATTACAATAATTTCCTTAAATTATTTAAATCAACATGAATTTTTAATAATTTTATGCAAATAAGTCTTTTTTGGTATTTTTACAAAATTACCTTTAACTTTTCACTTTTATTCAATTTAATCCTTTAGCTCCAACTTGCAAATTAACCGTTTTATTTTAAATTCCAGCTTTTTTGAGTGTTTAAAAGCATTTCTACTGCCCACTTTTTACAATATTTCACCCCAAGTCATTACAAATTTATTCGTTTAACATTTTAATCCTTTAACATAAAAATTTCTAAAAATTACTTTACAAAATCATCAAATTTAACAACCAAGCTTATAAATCTTTCATAAAATTTCAAGAAAAAGTTTATTCATCAATGGAAAATTTTATAACATTTGATAAAATGACAAATTAGTCCTTGAGTTAGCTAGGTTAAGCTAATACGAACTCAAAAACATAAAAATTACTAAAAAGGGGCGAAATCTACTCACCCAAAAGGAAGCAAAGTTAAACAAAGCTCTCTCCAATGGCTTCTTTAGGGTTTCAGTTTAGAGGAAGAAGAATGGAAGAAAAATTATAAAAATTTAACCTTTGTTTTAATTAAATCACTTAACATGCATAATTACCCTTTTACCCTTTTTAATTTACATGAAATTAGCCATTTAAAAGGCCAAAACTGTCGATATACATAGTAGATGGTTTAATTACCATTTAGGTGCTTTAACTAAACCTCCAATTGGCACCTAATACTTTTAATTAGAAAAAGATTAACTTTTGCACCTTTTACGATTTAATCTTTTTCATTTAATTAACTATCTAAATGATTAAATTTCATAACCAAATTTTAATACAATACTAATGACCTCGTAAATATTAAATAATTAATATTTACAGTCTAACATATCGAAGTCGTTACCTCAAAATCACCATTCTCGATCATACAAAAAATAGACTAATTAGTAAATCCTCATTTAATTAGGATTTAATAGCAATTTACCAAGATCTAAGGATTTCCACATCATTTCTATTATTAGGCCATTTAAGGAGGGTCCAATTACACAATTGGTCCTTCAATTATATTAAATTCCAATCAAACAACTTATTTGCAATTTAGCCTTAACTAAATAGGACTAAATGAATAAATATCCCAAAAGTTAGTGGAATGTAATCATATCCTCCACCACTTGGACTTTTTGACCTTGGTGTAATTACCACTTTGGTTCCTTTTATTTTTTTAATCAATAGTGATTAACTTTTACCTCTTTTACAATTTACTCCTTTTTCCTTAATTAAGCAATTAATCATCAAAATTACCCGACCAAACTTCGATTCACATATAATAAGACTGTAAATATTAAATAAAAATATTTATGGCTCTTAATTTTAGAAACGAGGTCCCGATATCTCATTTTTTAAAACCACTTGACTTTTGAACCAAACCACATATACAAACTTTTAATTTAATAATTAAAATTCCTCAATTCAAAATTCCATATAAATTTAATATTGACTTATTTAATTTAAACACTAATTATAAAAATTTTCTCGTCGGGTTTGTGATCCCGTAATCACTGTTTTCGACACCACTTAAAAACGAGCTCTTACAGTCTCTTATATATATATATATAAGTAGCTGTAAAAGGCAGATTCATTCAAGATTCAAGGAATGCTACTAGTCATCCATTACTAATGTAGTATAAATCATTCATCAAAGAATTGAAGATACAACATTCAGTTAAATTTATCCAACTTATTCATTGTTAGTTCACATGATTCAAGAATTAAGAATCGAATGTAACAAAAATTTTCAAACATATTTGCATAAACCTTGCATGCTTCATTAACTCAAAAAGAAAAACTTTTTGAAATGTGAGTGCATTTCCAAACCTCATATGCATTCCTCCAAACTTAAAGTTTGCATTGTCCCCAATGTACTAACATTAAAATGCAGTGACAATTAAAATGCAATGACAATGTGCACTGACAAAATAAAAATTATAGCTACTTGCAATGCATGAACACTACAGCTAAAATCTTAAAATAAACTAACTCAGTTTTCCTTAGCCATAGATGTGACTGCACGATGCTTGTTCTTCTTCCTCTTTTTCTCCTATTTCCTTCGCTTTTTGTCTTTGAAGCTCTTTCTCTTCTTTTCTTGGGGCTTTGCATGGTCCTTGGATTGCTTTTCAGTTTCCTGTTCTGCCCCGGCATCATCGATTGCTTCTTGTATAGGCGGGATCACCTTGTGTGGTCTGGTGTAAACCACTATCGCAAAAGGGTTGTGGTGTTCCTCACAGGTTTCTTTTGCAGTTTCCGTCGGTCTCACTCCATCTCATTCCAAATTATCATTAGTTGCACCCACAATCTCGGGTGTAGTGACAATATCCTCAGTTGATTTTTTCTCAGCACCTTCATTTTCAGCATCTTCTTCCTCGTCATTTTTGTTTACCTCTTCAATAAGGGTTTCCTCCTCTCTAACATGAACTTCCTCCTCAATAACAAGGTCCTTGTCGAAACGTTTGTTTTTGGGAAAACAAACAGGTCTCAAACAATATTTTAAAAAATCAAAAATTAGAAAAATGGGAGTCGCCACCAATCTTTTTATTTGGTGTGATTGGATCACCATAAAACGTTTGAAATCTGTTTCGAAAAATATTTTGCTCTTTGAAATCCAGAAAACGGGTTCAGGAGTCGATTACATGTGAGGAATGATTAGCACCCTCATGCGCCCAAAATTGGTACCACATCGATTATTAAAAATTTGAAAACTCGAGTAAAATTTAAAATACGATCCTTAAATGCATAAGTTATTTTGATGTACATGTTTAAGAAAGAAATCGATTTTCATTTAGAAGTCTCGCTATTTCGAAGTGATCGAGAAAAAAAGTTAGGTCCAGTGAGTTAGGACATAACGTTTCGAGATCCGAAAATAACGAGCTTTCCTTCGTTGTAGATTTTAAACCTTGAAAAAGGGTATTCGATTATTCCGGTTTGAAGAATAATTGCGCCTAGTGAGTTAAGGCACAATTTTTCAAAACTCGAGATAAAGGAATATTGCCTCGATTTTAAATATTTATATTTTGGAGAAAAATCAAAAAATGTCTTTAATTAAAAAATAGAGATAAAAATGAGCATGCAAATTAAATACGAGTTATGTAATTAATGACAAAGTTAAATAACACAAAGCACGAAAAATTATAAGAATGAATAAATGTACGAAAATAAATATAAGAAAAATAAAATACGAATCATGAATCAAAATAAATGAGAAAATATGAGATTAATTACAAATAAAAAAGGTTAAAATTTTATATACGAAAGTTAAAGAAAGAAAAAAACGGGGTCAAAAATGAAGTTTCGAAGAGTTCGATGTTAAAACGTAATTTTGGAAAGTTATAAGGGTAAAAATGTCATTTTGAGAAAGTTTAGGGTAAAAATGTAATTTTAGAAAGTTTTAGGGATAAAACTGTCATTTTAGGAAGTTCGAGGTAAAAATGTGATTTTTGGAAGTTCGAGGGTAAAAATATAATTTTGGAAAAGCTTGGGGGTCAAAATGTAATTTTGGAAAAGTTTAGGGATAAAAATGTAATTTTGGAAAACTTCAGAGGTCAAAACATGATTTCTGGAAAGTTCAGGACCCACTGGGCAATAAAAAAAGGATGGGACATGTGGTAGCTTCTCAGGCATTCTGGGGTCAAAGGACCAATTTGTAAAGCTTTTAAAATTACTTGGCTAATTTAGAATAAAATAAAACTTGATTTAAGGATGAAATTGAAACAAATAAAAAATAAAAAGGACCAATTGGATAAATAAACTGAAGAAAGGACATGTGGCATCTTCTCAAGCTTTCAGAGAGTCAGGGGACTAAATTGAAAAATAATTAAAATTGTTGGGTAAAATTTGAAATAAATTAAAACTGTGATAAGGATGAAATTGAAACAATCAAAAAATATGGAAGGACTAAAAGAGTAAATAGCCTAATTTTTAAAAACACGCGGATCCTGAGTTAGGTCGGATCGGGTCAGGTTTGAGCTTTGGTCAGGCATGAAACGACGTCGTTTTGAGCATTTTTAACCCATGCCAAAACGACGTCGTTTTGCATGGCTATAAATATGCGTTATTTCTTCAAAAAAATCATTTTAACACCATCTTTTTAAAAAACAAACCTTTTCCTTTTTTAAAAACACTCTTAAAGCTCTCCCTTGGCCGGCCATGCTCCGGGCGGTCATCCCTCGCCGTCCGTCGCTCCTCCATCACCACGCGTTGCCACGCGCCACCGTCCACGGTGGTCTAAATAAAAAAAACTCTTCCCCTTTTTTATTTTTTCCTTACAAAACCCTAGATCGGACCTAAAAACCTTGATTCTGAGCCGATTGTCATCGAAAGTTTGCTCCTTTTTATTTTCTTTCCGAAAGATTCAGATTTGGAGTGAAAACCCAGATCTAAAAAATGTTTTGAATTTTTTATTCCTTCTTATTAAAACCTGTTTTTTTATACTATTATTAACATTTATTATTATTTTTTTGTGAGAATCCCCATCGGAGCACTCGCGAACGCTGACCAGTTCAAAGGAACTTCGACCATGACTCCGCCAGCGGTGGCTAGGTCAGGTACGCCTCCTCGCCTTCTCTTTTATTAATATTATTATTATTTATTTAGTATTTTTTAAATTCTTAAAATGTTACAAAATAAAAGGCAATAATAAATGCCAGTAATGTCACAATAAATAACTGTATTAATGCATTTATAAATATATAAAATAATTTTTAAATTCGAATAATAAATAGATAAATATGAAAAACTATACCTTAAGAACAGAAATTACTTCTCGAATTCCTTTGTTTGAATTTGTATCAAATTTTATTGATTTTTTCTTTGTATTCTTTTTCAATTCCCCCCATCGAAGACCCTTACAATCTGTTTTGAATCAGCTTTATAGCCGAAATTACAATCATGATATTCTGTCTTTTACAACTAAATGTTGTCTTTTCTCTTTTGTACGTATCAGTGGCGGTGGTGCAAGTTGCTGGTGAGCTGCTGATGGTGTTGACGTCGCAGGTCCTGGTTGGAAGGGAGGGAAGCAGCAGTTGCAAGTGGCTTAGTAAATTAGGGTTCTGAAAAACTTTGTAAAATTGGCCTATTGGGTTGTAATCTATTGGGCCATGTATTTGGGTTTGTTTAGGCCTGTATTTGAATGTAATATGGACATTTGGACTCTCTTTTAAATTAAATTTAAATTTAAATTTAGAATGAGTTTAAATTCAAAATAAATTTAAATTTAAAATTGGATCCAATTTTGTTTAAATGTTAGGCTCGGTCAAAATTGGGCCCCTCTTTGCTCGTTGCTTGTGTAACAGGAACGGAGCAAAGACCAAAAAGGAGGCCCAATTTTGTCATGTCTCATTTCTTCAACTGGCCCACCCTTCGCTTTATCACTCGTTCAACTTTACTACACTTGCTTTTCTACATCTTCAGTGCTGTGATTCCATCTTGCCCTAAGGTAATTTCAAAGAAAGACAAAATTTGCTATTGTAACTTCACTCAATTCGCTTCCAACTTCAGGATTTTGGTGTCGTAGCTTCATATCTTGGTCCACTTCTTTGTATCTCATCAGGAAGCTGAGGTTTGAAATTCCACTCCACTCCACTACAACTTCAGAGAAATTGATATTTGCTTGTGTGAGATGCTAGCTTGAATCTACGCTCTTTACTTGAGGGTAAAAGATAGAGGGCTGCAATCTGCCCCAAGCTCGGGGTAAAAGATCGAATGGTTGCAATCTACCCCAAGCTCGAGGTAAGAGGTTGACTGATGGTTATTTGCCCAGGCTTGGGGTAAGAGATCGAATGGCTGCAATCTGCCCCATGATCAAGGTAAGAGATTGACTGATGGTGATCTACCCCAGGCTCAGGGTAAAAGATCGGATGGTTGCAATCACCCCAGGCTCGGGGTAAGAGATTGACTGATGGTGATCTGCCCCAAGCTCGGGGTAAGAGATCGGATGGTTGTAATCTACCCCAGACTCGGGGTAAGAGATTGACTGATGGTGATCTGCCCTAGGCTCGGGGTAAAAGATCGAATGGTTACGATTTGCCCCAAGCTCGGGTAAGAGATTGACTGATGGTGATCTACCTCAAGCTCAGGGTAAGAGATCGGATAGCTGCAATCTACCCCAAGCTCGGGGTATGAGATTGGCTGATGGTGATCTGCCCTAGGCTCGAGGTAAAAGATCGAATAGCTGCAATCTGCCCCACGCTCGGGGTAAGAGATTGGCTGATGGTGATCTGCCCTAAGCTTGAGGTAAAAGATCGAATCTTCAATCTACCCTTCTTGATTAAGGGTAAGACTGGAATCTTCAATCTACCCTTCTTGACTAAGGGTAAAAGACTGAATGATGATGTAACTTCACTCTATTCCATTGAAATTTCAGGGAGATAGGTTTTAATGTCGAAGCTTTATCTTGCTCTTACTATAACTTTAAAGAGATAAAGACTTGAATTTCCAGTTTTGATATGCTTCACTGTAACTTCAAGGTAGAAGATTCGCCATTGCAACTTCAATTTGCTCCTCTTCGACTTTATGGTATAAGATTCACCATTGCAGCTTCAATCTTTTTTATATTGTTTTCTAAGGTACTGGGTTTGCCGTTGCGGCCTTAACCTTTCCCTTAAAATCTTCATGGTACCGAGTTCGCCATTGCGACCTCAACCTTTCCCATCACATTTCATGGTATCAGATTTGCCGTTGCGGCCTCAATCTTTTCCATCACATCTTCTGACGTACCGAGTTTGCCGTTGCGACCTCAACCTTTCCCTTCAAATCTTTTGAGATACCGGATTCGTTGTCGCGGCCTCAAACCTTCCCTTCAAATCTTCATGGTACCGGGTTCGTCGTTGTAACCTTAACCTTTCCCTTTAAATCTTCATGGTATCGGGTTTGTCGTTGCGGCCTCAACCCTTCCCTATCAAATCTTTTAAGGTATCGAATTCACCGTCGCGACCTCAATCCTTCCCTTCAAATCTTCATGGTATCGGGTTCACCATTGCGGCCTCAACCTTTCCCTTCAAATCTTCATGGTATCGGGTTTACCGTTGCGGCCTCAACCCTTCCCTATCAAATCTTTTAAGGTATTGGGTTCGTCGTTGCGGCCTCAACCTTTCCCTTCAAATCTTTTAAGGTACCAGATTTGCCGTCGCGGCCTCAATCCTTCCCTTCAAATCTTCATGGTATCGGGTTCACCGTTGCGGCCTCAACCTTTCCCTTCAAATCTTTTAAGGTACCGGATTCGCCATTGCGGCCTCAATCCTTCCCTATCATCTCTTCATGGTACTGGGTTCACCGTTGCAGCCTCAACATTTCCTATCACATCTTCTTAGGTACCGGGTTCGCCATTGTGGCCTTAACGTTTCCCTTCACATCTTTTAAGGTACCGGGTTCACCGTTATGGCCTCACCTTTCCCATCACATCGTCAAACCTGTAGAATATGCTTTCATGGACCTCTATGTAGGCTAGATTATTAGGATGTCATGATTAGAATGAATCAAATGCCCCTAAGCAGATGAGTATGAATGATGAATGTAGAGAGGGGAATGGGAGTATACCAGTTTTCTTGCCAGCGGCTTCTACGATTTGATTGTGGATAATCTCTCTGATGTCGATGTGTCGAAAGTGCAGGATAAAATGCAATAAACACATACGATCTAATGTCTCTGTTGTGCTATGTGTCGAAGGCATGATGTAGCTGTTGATGAGATACCTTACAGAAGGTTGTGAGATACCTTCTATGCATGGTGTAGTTGTGAAATTCGTTACTAGTCCATGTGGCTTCATTGACACAAAGGTCCTTCATCATCTGAGCAGTGCTGTCATCGTCTAAGCGGTGTATAAACAGTGAGTGGTCGTCCACTCGCTCAGGAATCCTCAACAGCATGTTGATTTGAGCAGCGCTCTATGTATTGAGTCCTTCCCTTACAAAAACGAATTCTTGCTCCAGGTCTTCCAGGTTGGCATAGAACTCCTTGACCAGTGTAGGGGAGTAACCAAAGGGATGTTCACAGAAAAACTCCCACCCAAGGTGACTGATGGTACGGACAACATGTCTCCCCAAGGTCTGATTTGGAGATAGTTGTAGATCTTGTTCAGGATGAAGATTTCATTTCAACATGATATTCTGGTAGCGGTCCTTGACTGCAGTCATCAGATATAGGACTGGACCTGTAGACGGAGATGGTGTTGTGGTCGGAGCCACAGTATTTGAAGTTGTTGGGGTGTTCTTGGAAGGGTATTTCGATGCTCCGGTTTTTTCCATTGTAACTGAAGAAGAAAGTTAGAGGAGTTTGCAGAAAAGACAACTTGAAAACAGAACAGGAAATATAGAAGCAATAGAAAAGATGAGATGTAATAACAATGGAGGATGTGAGGAGAAAAGAAAACTGTATGAGAGAGGTTTTATAACCTAGGCGTGATGATTGAAAAATTATGGGGAAATGTTGCATTTACAGTTATTAATTTCCATTCTGCAGATTATACTGTTTTGTTTGATCGAACGGTTGGGAGAGAAGAGAGATCAATCAGCGCGATTCTTGCTGTAAAAGCTATGCTGACTCATCATAGAATGCGTAATTCGTGCTTTGATGCTTCGATAAAATGCGATTTTTATTTCCGCAAGGAATTTGAAACAACAAAAGTAAAAGTGAAACAAATAAAAGTAAAAAAAAATGCATCGACATTATTTCAATGTGATAAGATTGATGACCTCATTTGATTCTTTGACATCTGGGCTCACACATTGCTTTAGACGTTGGCCATTTACTTTGAATTGTTGTCCATCCTTTAGATTTTCAATTGTCACTACACTGCTCTTGAATGCCTCGACAACTTTAAAAGGGCCTGACCATCTTGATCGCAATTTACTTGGATGCAATTTTAAATGTGAGTTAAATAAAAGTACTAATTGACCATAACTAAATTGTCGATGCAAGATAATATTTTTGTGCCATCTTTTTGTCTTTTCCTTGTATATTGTGGCATTCTCATAAGCATGTCGACGTATTTCTTCTAGCTCAGTGATATCCAACAATCTTTTTCTTCCAGCATCATCTTAGTCCATATTCACCTGTTTGATTGCCCACATGGCCTTATGTTCCAGCTCAATTGGCAGGTGACAAAACTTACCAAATATTAACTGATATGGTGACATTCCCAGCGGGGTTTTATAAGCAGTCCGAAGCGCCCAAAATGCGTCATGTAGTCGTGAAGACCAATCCTTCCTCGATGGATTAACCACCTTCTCAAGTATGGTTTTGATTTGACGATTGGATACCTCGGGTTGACCATTGGTTTATGGGTGATATGTAGTAGCCATACGATGCTTTACACCATATCTTTTTAACGCTGTCGCCACTTGGTTGTTATAAAAATGAGTTCTTTGGTCACTTATTAATGCTCTCGGTGTTTCAAACCTTGTGAGAATGTATGTGTGAAAGAACTTTAACACCGTCCGACCATTATCTTTTGGCACTACAATAGCCTCGATCCATTTTGATACATAGTCAACAGAAAATTAGATGTACACATTCCCAAAAGAATTTGGAAATGGTCTTATGAAGTCGATACCCCAAACATCAAAGAGCTCTGCCTCCATGATCCGTTGTTGGAGCATCACATTGTGTCGAGATATTGAACAAGTGCATTGGCAATGATCATATTATTGTGCAAAGTGGGCGTCTCGAAACAATTTGGGCAAATAAAATCATGATTGTAGAACCTTAGCAGTAGTCCTAGAACCCCCAAAATGTCCTCCATAAGGGGCATTATGAATGTCGCAGGATTGAAGTCATTTCTTCTTCAGGTACGCAACGATGGATAATGTTGTCAGCGCATACCTTGAATATGTATGGCTCGTTCCAGTGATATTTTACAGCATCACGTATGAACCTTATCTTCTTGTGACCAGTAGTATTTAAAGGTAGCTTCCTACACACAAGGTAATTGACAACATCGACTTACCATGGCGATGCGTTGACAAAGAATAACTGCTCGTCTGGAAATGCTTCGACAATTTGGGACATCTACTCATCTTCACTTCCAACTTCCAGTCGAGACAAGTGGTCAGCTACTTGATTTTCAGATCCTTTCTTATCCTTGATTTCAACATCAAATTCTTGAAGGAGAAGGATCCATCGTATCAGTCTAGGCTTGGCGTCTTTCTTTGTAAGAAGATATTTCAATGTAGAGTGGTCTGTGTATACTGTAATCTTTGCACCGATAAGATATGAACGAAACTTGTCAAATGCGAAGACTACTACTAGTAACTCCTTCTCAGTGGTAGTGTAATTCACCTGTGCTTCAGTCAGAGTTTTACTAGCATAGTAAATAGAATGAAATACCTTTTCTTTTCTTTGGCCTAGTACAACTCCCACAGCAAAATCACTTACATCACATATTAATTCAAACAGTTGCGTCTAATCTGATGCAACGGTAATTGGGGCTTGTACCAGCTGCTTCTTTATTATCGTGAATGCGTCCAGACAGTTGTCATCGAACAAAAACTTTTTATTTTTCTCTAACAGTGAACATAAAGGTTTAACAATCTTGGAAAAATCACGTATGAATCTTCTGTAGAAACCAGCATGTCCAAGAAAGCTTCTTATTGCTTTGACATTGATGGGCGGTAGTAGTTTTTCAATGATTTCTACTTTTGCTTTATCAACCTCAATGCCTTGACAAGATATCCAATGCCTAAGGACAATGCCTTTAGTTGCCATGAAATGGCATTTCTCCCAATTTAGAACTAGATTTGTGTCCTCGGATCTCTTTGAAACTTTTACTAAGTTGACAGCGCATTGATCAAAATTTTTTCCATAAACAGAGAAATCATCCATAAATACCTCAAGAGAGTCTTCGATCATACCTGAGAATGTTGCCATCATACACCTCTAGAATGTTGATGGCGCATTGCACAATTCAAACGGCATACGTTGGAAAGCAAAGGTTCCAAAAGGGCATGTAAATGTAGTCTTTGCTTGGTCTTCCGTTGCAATAGCAATTTGGTTGTACCTAGAGTAGCCGTCTAAGAAGCAATAATAGGCTTTATCAACTAGCCTATCCAGCATTTGGTCAATGAAAGGCAATAGGAAATGGTCCTTCTTTGTGACTGTATTCAGTCGACGATAATCCATGCATACTTGCCAGCCAGTCGCAATGCGAGTAGGGATCAACTCGTTCTTGTCGTTGGTCACAACTGTGAACCTACTCTTCTTAGGCACACATTGGACGGGGCTTATCCAATTGCTATCAAAAATAGGGTATATGATGCCCGCATCTAACCACTTAATAATTTCCTTCTTCACTACTTCTTTCATTTTCTCATTAAGTCGTCTTTGTTGCTCAATTGATTGCTTCCCTTCATCTTCTAGCCTTATTTTATGCATGCAAAAAGAGGGACTGATGCCTCTGATATCTGCAATGCTCCAGGCTATGGCTCTTTTGTGTTCCTTCAAAATGGCAATGAGTTTATCTTCTTGCGTTGCATCGAGGGATACGTTGACAATAATAGGTAATGTCTCATTGTCACCAAGAAATACGTACTTTAAATATGTTGGCAATGGCTTTAACTCTAAGATAGGAGCTTGCTCAATAGACGATTTAAACACCAAATTGTCCTATTCGACAAATCCAAAGATTTCATTTGTCAATTCTGTCTTAGCTCACACTTGTTAACTTCTTTGTCGACACAGTCATCTAGGATTTCATCGATGGATGTCGCCACATCTTCATCTGACATTGTTGAACTCCTTACATTAAATTCTTCTATAATGATTTCATCCAACACATCAATGTGATGACATTGCTCTTTGGATCCAGACGAAGATCCCTCAAACACACTAAAGGTCACATGCTTATCATTATGACGCATGATAAGTTCTCCCTTGAACACGTCGATAAGTGTATGTCCCGTTGCTAGAAATGGTCATCCCAAGATAATGGGCACCTTTTTATCTGCTTCACAGCCTAAGATAATAAAATCAGTAGGGAACACTAATTTATCAACTTGGATAAGAACGTCTTTAATTTGACCTTCAGGTTGTGCTAAGGATCTGACTGCAAGTTGTAATGTCATCGCAGTGGGCTTCATCAAACCTATTCCTAAATTCTTAAAAGTAGACAAAGGCATAAGATTAATACTTTCTCCCAAATCACATAAAGCCTTACCTAAATAATGATTCGCAATGGAGCATGGGATTATGAAACTACCAGGGTCTTTCATCTTGGTTGGCAACTTATTTGTAAGTACAACGCTGCACTCCTCTGTGAGCGTAATCGTCTCGATATCGGATAATTTCTTCTTCTTGGACAAGAGCTCCTTCATAAATTTCCCGTAGCTGGGTATCTGCACAAGAGCATCAACAAGAGGTATATTAATGTGTAATTGCTTCAGAGTAGAAACAAATTTTTGATACTCTTTATCATGGACTTTCTCTTTAAATCTTTGTGGAAATGGCAAAGGTATTGTATCAGCGGGTTGTTGTGGAAAACTCAGTGGTGTCGACATTGGCAGTTGCATCGAAAACTTTATTGGGTAAGTTGTAAGTGTAGATGGCACTATAGTTGGTTCTTCCTCATTTGCTCTCGCTTGATTTCCTTCAGCCGTATTCTCTTCTTGTTGCTATGGTCCAGATGCATCGACATGGTCTTGGCCAAAACTGCTTGGTTCAACCGTCTGCTTCCCACTTCTCAATGTGATTGCTTTGTAATGCTTCTTCCCCCTTTACGTAGGATTCTCATTATCACTAGGCAGAGTGCCCGGTGGTCTTCTCCTAAGATTAGAAGCTAACTATCCTAGCTAGGCTTCTAAGGCTCGGATGGAAGAAGAGTTGTCTTATACTATTGCTTCAGTCTGCGTGATGTGCTCGAGCATTAACGCTTCAAGAGCAGCCATAGGATCTAACTTAGGTTGAGAAAACTGCTACTGTTGATGATGTTGTCCTTACATATGTGGCAACACAGACTGTTGTGGCTGTAATCAAGATTGTGGTTGCATTTGGCTTTGTGACTGCATTTGTTGAGAATTCACCTGCAAATTCTAATTATAATTCTATGTTTGGTTGCTATTGTAACTCCCTTGTCTATAACCCTCTTGATTTGAGGAATTCCCATATCTAAATGTGGAAGCATTTTGATTCCCCAAAGGTTGTTGAGATCGATTGTTGAACGAGTTACCAAATGAACCCCCTCTGATGTTGTTGACGTAGAAAGTATTTTCTGCATGTTGTGGGCAGTCCACATAACTATGATTTTCGCCGCAAATTTCACAGGAAAATATTGGAGTATCCAATTACTGGGCCACTTGAATAGGGACAATGTCATTTGTTCCCTTCATATTCTTTATGATATTGGCCAATGAGGATACCTGCGCTGACAAAGCAAAAATAGCATCTAACTCAAGAACTCCAGGGTTATTCTTTACCTGTACAAAACGAGAGATTGGATATTGATAATCGTTATGAGCAATTATCTCTAGAATTCTTACAGCTTCATTGTAGGTACAGTCCAACAAGGGACCATTAGTAGATGCATCGATAAGATTTCTTGTCTGAGCATTCAAACCATTATAAAAGATCTCTATTTTAGTTTCTTGCTGAATACCATGCATTAGGCAACGTCGAAGCAATGTTTTATAACGTTCCCAGGTTGTATGTAAGTTCTCATCATCCAGCTAATGATAGGCAGTAATATCATTTCGCAACCTTGCGTTCATTGTGGCGGATTGAAATGCAAAACAAATTGTGTTGCTAGCGCGTTCCAAGATGTAATGGATCTAGTCGGAAATCCCAAGAACCATGTTCTCGCTTTACCCTGTAATAAATAAGGAGATAATTTCATTTTAAAGGCATCATCAGGGACATCATGTTGACTAAAGGATGCACAAATAAGCAAAACTGATTTTAGCCGTTCTCTTGCGTCTTCATGAGGAAAACCAGAATATTGCCCATTTGAATCTAACATGTAAAACATCACCGATTTCAGCTCGAAATTACCAGCTTGAATAGCCGGTCGTACAACCCCTGATTGTAAATCATCGAGTATAGGCACAACAAAATCTCTTATTGTCCTATTTTGTACTTGTTCAACTTGTGAAGGCGATGGTGGTATCTCATTAACAATTTGTGGTAGCATTGGGGGATCTCCATCTTGTGGCAGCAATGGTGGTAAATTGTTGTTATTGTTACCAGCCATTCTTCTTTGTTCTTGCCTTCTCCTCCTCAATGTTCTTTCAAGCTCCGGATCAAAACTCACAATGTCCTTAGGATTTCTCCTTGTGGACATGCAATACCTAGAACAAAACTAAACAGATTAGTGGAGATTTAAAGTTAAGTAAGTAGAATTAGTTGCAACTACAAAAGTAAACATCAAACAAATGCCTTCCCCGACAACAACGCCAAAACTTGATCACGTCTGAAATGTCACAGCACTGTGGAAGCAAACACATGTCGATGCAAGTATAGTTGATAGACAATTCTATCGGATATTGATCCCTTAGGAATTGGGTTCTTGATGTTTCAATGTCAGAGCAACTAATACTAACATTAGATGAAATGTGAGTAATGATGTTTATGCAATTTCATTAGATCTGCACAATAAAATAATCAATGTTATCAACACAATAAAAGTTAAATGTCAGAGGTTAAATGTCAATGTACTAAAAGTAAATCAAATTATGTTGAGTGTTGAGTGCTGAATATTTAAATGCCCTAAATGTAAATGTGATCAAGTGCGAAGATCTGAAGTGGATCACTGATTTTGCTAAGTCACAACGCATGATGCATTGACAAGGTTTTGAATAGATAAATTGTCGCAGCAATTAGGCTTCAATGAATTCTTACCAATAACAATTCCCTATTTAGTGATGACTTAAGTACCCACAATTACTCCACCTCTCAGTGTGAATAATGTTGTGTACCCAAGAACAAATTATTAGAATCTCTTCTAATCCCAAGCAGCTCTCGCCTAACTTACTTGTTAACCTAACTTATCACCGCATCTCTTGATGTCGGTAGATTGCAAAACCACTCTCGTGTTTGATGCAGTTAGATCCAGGAATAAACAGATAAAAAGCATTAAATAAGAATCAAAGTGATCAAATACTAAAAGATACTCTCATATTCATTCAAATATTAATAATAGTTCATCATCCATAAGAAAGGAGTTAACAAATACATCGGAATATACCATCTCTAAGCTACTCAGATTACCCCCTAACTACTTCTCTTACTCAGTGTCAAGCACTCCTCGTCAGGAGTTGCTGCTCGTCAGCTCAGTCAGCTCTCCGGTCTTCAGCAATAAATTCAAAAGAACACAAAGTAATTTGCAAATTTAGTTATTCAACTCTTGATGATTTATTCATTCATCATTCTCTTATTTACAGTCTTCAAAAGTTATAGATTTCAGCCTCCCATTCTTAGATCCAGATCTAAATTTTGCAGCTGTCAAAGTTAGTTAGAGTACATCTATGCCTTCACGCAATTTTAATGTTTTCTTCAGAGATCTGCAGGTTGTCGCTGCATTGCTGCGCGCAATCTGAAACCGTAATTGTGGCGACATTTGTGATGTTCCTGTGCTGGTGTTTCCATATGTGAATTCAGCTTGAGTTTACCAATTCGGAGTTCATGTTCAGTGTGACGACATCTCTAGTTAAAACTCCAAGCTGATCTTGTGGCTGCATTCTTCTTCCAGCATTGAGCTCCTACGCTAAGTTTTTGTACTAACAAATCTAAGTTGCAATATATCGATTGCTTGTGTCGACATTAGTACAAAAAGATGTAAAAATAACAAGAATTTAAACTAACTAGCAATAAGTTGGAAAATATAAAAACTAAGTATGAAATGCTCATGATGCATGTTAAATGAGAGACAAAAGAGACAATTAAAACACTAATTTAGGCAGAAAATATATGTCATTTATAATACCATCATGCCTCCAACACCCGAATAGAAGATGAATTCCCTTGTACAATAGCTTCCGTGTGAGTGATATGCTCCCACATTAAAGCTTCAAGAGTAACTAACGGATCAGATAGAGAAGCTTGCGTGTACTGTTGTTGTCGATGTCCTTGAACATGCTGATTCTACATTGAAGAGTGTTGTGGCTACACCTGATTCTGGTGTGGATGCATCTGGCTTTGTTGTGGATGCATTTGAGTATGCTGATTGTAGTTCTGCTATTGTTGATTGTAATTCCCTTGTCTTGGGATATAACTGCCTTGATTAGATTTATTCCCATATCGGAATGTGGCAGCATTTTGTCCAACATTCTGAGTTCCCCAAGACTGTTGATTGTGTGCAGCATTATTATAAGAGTTGCCATAAGAATTGTTGCGGATGTCACTGACATAGAAGGCATTCTCTACTTGTTGTGGACAATCTTTATAACTATGGTTGTCACCACAAATCTCACAACAAAAGGTAGGAACATCAACTTGTTGAGCGACTTGTATAGGTGCAACATCACTAGTCCCTTTCATATTTTTATCATATTTGCAAGAGAAGACACTTGAGCACCAAGTGTAGATATTGAGTCTAATTCAATGACTTCGTGAGTAGCTTTTGCTTATGCAGCTCTAGAGATAGATTATTGATAATCATTCTGAGCAATTTTCTCAAGAATTCCAACAACTTCATCATACGTACAATCCAGCAAAGGACCATTGGCTGATGCGTCGACAAGATTCCTTATTTGTGAATTCAACCCATTATAAAAAATATCAATATGTGTTTCCCGTTGAATGTCATGCATGGGGTAACGTTGAAGCAAAGATTTATAACGTTCCTATGTAGTGTGGAGATTCTCATCATCTAGCTGATGCTAAGCTGTAATATCATTTTGAAGACGAGCATTCATTGTCGGTGGGTTAAATCGCAAAACAAACTGTGTTGCTAGTTCATTCCAAGAAGTAATTAAGCCGGCAGGTAGTCCAAGGAACCAAGTGCGAGCTCTTCCCCACTAAGAATAGAGAAATAATTGCATTTTCAAAGCATCATTAGGAACGCCTTGTTGACTAAAGGAAGCACAAATCAATAAAAATGACTTAAGATGTTCTTATGCATCTTCATGTGGCATTCCATCATATTTCCCATTAGAATTCAACATTTGAAACATTACTGGCTTGAGTTCAAAATTCCCAGCTTGGATTGCTGGCCTAACAACTCCCGATTCTAAGTCATCATAAGACAGGTACTACAAAATCTCGTATAGTCCTATTCTGTATTTGATCGTCTTGTGGTAACGGTGGGTCTTCAACATTTTGTGGCGGTATCGGGGGTATGGCTACATTGTTTCTTGGTAAAGCCATATTCCTTTGTTCTTGAAGCCTCCTCCGAGCGGTTCTTTCAATTTCTGGATCAAAATCAGTAATAAACTCTGAATTGCTTCGGGTTATAAAACACCTAAAATAAAAAATGTGCAAATAACGACAAAAAGAAAACAAGTTAGTAAAAACTAAATATTATATAATAAAAATAAAATGCAAAAGCAAAAATAAACATCAATCGAACGCCATCACTAGCAACGACGCCAAAACTTGATCGGCTGTTTAACATCACAACAATATTGTGCAAGTGTACACTGTCGATGTAAATATAGTAGACAGATGTGAGTCTATCTGATATCGATCCCACGAGAATGGTTGTCTTTTGTCTATTAATGTCAGTGCAATGAATAAGTAAAAATGTGATAATTTTCTATTATAGTTGTCGGACCAATAACTTGAAAATAAAAACAAAATGTGATAATGATAAAATGGAATTCTCAATGTGAATATTCAACAGAATACTAAGTGCTGCTCACAAGATATGAAGGACAGGTGATTGTCGCTGCAATAAAGTGCAATGAATATCTTACCAAGCTTAACTTCTATATCTGACCTAAGACTTAAACATCCATATTAACCACACCTTCCAGTTACAGTGACTGCAATAACATTCCATGCTACAAACTTTCAAACCCAAAGATTAAATAGTAGAAGCAAGGTTGAATAAAATAACATTTAACCTAGAAATCATGTGTACTTCCATACAAAAATGAAATAAAAAGTAATCACCAATGTTTAGAAAAGAAATGAAAAAGAAACAAATGGAAAATACTATTCCTAGCCAATCTCGACTTGACCTCTCAATTCCATCTTGTGTCGCACTTAGGGCTCCTCATCAAGAGCTGATCTGCATCCTTTTCACGTTAGTTCACCCGTAAGAGTCTTAAGCCTCCATAGCCGAAAGCTTTCAGGGTAAGTTAAAGAAGAATATGGCACCAGAAAGACCTTCTTTTTCTCTTTCCTTGTAAATATTTATATCTCTCCAAATTGTATCGGTGTCCTTTCCTAAGAATCATGCTGCCTTTGTTCATACCAGTTGGTTATAACAAATTAGACAGCTCACACATTTCTGGACAGCTAACACATTTCTGTTCTTATTCGAATAGTTGTCGGGTGCCGCGATAGTCCTGAGCGTAATCTGGAAATACTCATGCAGCGACATCAGTGCCGAAACATGATAAAATTAAGGATAAATAGGCTAAGGTCCATTGAGTTATAAAATGCAATTTACTAGACTGAAAATGCTAAAATATGTGCTACAAATAACTGAATGGGAACAAATTAACCAATAAGTAGGGAGAAAACATGTCCTTTCTAGCACTATCAGACCTGCAAACTTGAGTTTTTACTTGTCCTTCAGTAAAACAGAAACTAGCAAGGCTACACAAAAATTCAATAAGGCAAATGATCATTCTAGTAACTTGATTCATCTAAAATCCCAACGAATAAATCACATTCAGATGATAAAATATTGCATTGAAAACACATAAGTATGAATAACTAAGATTGCAACTTCATCAAATCAACTTCATCAAATCTAGCATCATGCCTCAAATCCTAAATTCTATCTACCAATACAGCATTTATTGTATAATACTAAGTATCTATATATCTCTTTTCTTTTCTTTTCTCTTTTTTTTGTGAATAAGGGATATCATTGCATTACTATACCCTTGTTCCTGAGAAGTAATGATGGAGTGCAACAAACCCCCAGGGAGTACATAATTGCGACGACACACACTCATACAGTGATAGCCTTTGCCTAGATTCATTTCTCTAACACTTGCATTGGAGTTTTCCCCCTTAAACAGTTCACAATACACCCACATTAGAGTGTCTCTTATTTATAAATATATATATATATCTAAGCAGCTGTAAAAGGTAGATTCATTCAAGATTCAAGGAATGCTACTAGTCATCCATGACTAATCCAATCTAAATCATTCATCAAAGAATTGAAGATATAACATTCAGTCAAATTTATCCAACTCATTCATTGATAGTTCACATGATTCAAGAATTAAGAATCGAATGTAACAAAAATTTTCAAACACATTTGCATAAACCTTGCATGCTTCATTCACTCAAAAAGAATTTTTTTCTAAAATGTGGGTGCATTTCCAAACCCCATATGCATTCTCCTAAACTTAAAGTTTGCATTGTCCTCAATGCACTAACATTAAAATGCAATGACAATTAAAATGCAACAACAATGTGCACTAACAAAATAAAAATTACAATTACATGCAATGCATGAACACTACAGCTAAAAACTTAAAATAAACTAACTCAGTTTTCCTCAGCCATAGATGTGGCTGCACGATGCTTCTTCTTCCTCCTCTTTTTCTCCTTCTTCCTACGCTTATTGTCTTTAGAGCAATTTCTCTTCTTTTCTTTGGGCTTCGCACTATCCTCGGATAGCTCCTCAGTTTCCTACTTTGCCCCGACATCATTGACTGCTTCTTGTGTAGGCGAGATCACATCGAGTGGTCCAGTGTAGACCACTATTGCCAAAGGGTTGTGGTGTTCCTCACTAGTTTCTTTTGTAGTTTCCGTCGGTCTCGCTCCATCTCGCTCCAAATTATCATTAGTTGCACCCATAATCTTGGGTGTAGTGATAGTATCCTCAGCTGATTTTTTTCTCAGCACCTTCTTTTTCAGCATCTTCTTCCTCGTCATTTTTGTTTACCTCTACAAGATGGGTTTCCTCCTCAATAATAGGGTCCTCTTGACCAATAGTGAAATTGTCTTCGAACAGACTATCAATCCTTCTCAAGCACTCCTTGACGTCCCTTAATTCCACTTCTTTTTCATCATTAGAGACATGCACAATAAGAGGGCATGCCATCGATCGGTCTCGATCCTCTAAGTCAGCATCCTCTGATGAGAGTTCATAATCTGAAATGATAGGTGAAAACACTAGGAATTCTAGGAGTGGGGCTAGGCTCAACTGCCTTAATGTGGCTACAATAAAACTATTCCAGGCCTTGGTATAAGCGTAGAATAAATTTTATGATCTGTCCATGTCTTCTATTGTAGCGACAAGCCTGATCTACCTATTGCTGATGGAATCGGCCAACTTCTCGACATCCTTCATTTTGCGTAACAAGGATGTCTCTGCAGTCTAGTTTGTTCCCTTGTTTTCTACTTTTGCTCAGCCCTTCCTCTTACTTATATTTGCCTCATTCACTATCAGCATATCTTTTCCACGAGTCATTCGTTCAATAGAGGCTTCATTGATTGGGCCCTTATTATTCAAGATTTCTTCTTCATCACGGGGCACAATCCCTTTCTGCTGGCACAATAGCATCACCAATTATGGGAAGACCAGAATTCTAGTTTTCCTTGAGGTGCAGTCAGTAATTTTGTGGTGGATTATTGCGCCAACATCAATCTTTTTTCCCTTGACAATTGAATGTATCAAAAAAATTCTATCGAGGTTGACTATGGTGTTGTGAGTAGAGGGCATTAGCCTGTAATTGATAATATGGAACAAGATTTGTTTTGCAGTGTCAGTAAGCGTCGGTGCATTGTATAATTTTTCTGATGTGAATCTGTCCACACTGCTCATTCGACACATAAGTCCTTCGCTAACAGGTCTCTTTTATAATTTGTGATATCCTTCATGAACTCGGAGTGTCCATCCACATCCACTTTAGTATTGTACAACTCATTGATTTTTTTAGCATCCCATGAGATTAAGCCTTCACGAACAAAGATGAACTCTAACTCATGGTCAATAAGGTTAGTGTAAAACTCACGTACTAGTGAAGGAGAGTAACTTCCAGGATAAGTGCAGAAAGTCTCCCATTTTAGCTTTAATATGGTTTTGTAGACTTGCTTGCCCAAGTCTTACTGTTACGAAAGGAGAATACCCTGTTCTGGGTGGAAGTTTCTTTTCAAAATATTGTCCTGAAACAGGTCTTTGGCCGCTTTTGTTAAAAAGATCATCGACTCCTTTTTCTCTGTTGGCATAGAGGACTCTGATTCACGCACTACAGTTGTAGAGGATGAGTTTTCTTCGACATATTTGGTGGCTTTCTTGACTTCTTCTCTAGTTCTTGCCATATTTTTGTGAGTGAAGAAGGTTTTAAGGTGTAAAGGTACGAGCTTGGGAAAAAGAAAGTGAATAAAAATGGCTGCTTTGTGTTTGTTACAGTCGGCACAATAGAGGGGGGCTTATAGCGAGTGAAAGAAAAAGATGGAATGGCGTGATTTTTTGTGATTAATTGAAAGGACATAAAGCTAGCGGGAATAAATGCGTTCAATGAAAATTATGTTCACTCAAACAGATCCAACGGTTAGGTGACTTTTGATGAAACGATGGGATCTGAATTCCCTGATATGCCCTCTTTCTTGATGAGTCATCAGTGATAGTACAATCGTACAAATTGCGTTGATAATAAAGTCCAAGTGCGTCGACAATTGTACCTACTTATTCTGCAAAAGGCAAACGACATGTAAAACAGACTTGAACAAAAGCAAAAATAAAATAAAATTGCTTAACTGCGTCGACAATGGTACCAACATCCTTTTCTTTCCAGCAGCTTCATAGTCCATGTTCACTTGCTTAATTGCCCACATTGCCTTGCGTTCTAGTTCAACTGGCAAGTGACATGCTTTCCCAAAAACTAACTAATAAGGTAACATCTTTAATGGAGTTTTGTATGCTATTCACAATCCCATAAAGCATTATCAAGTCTGGAAGACCAATCTTTCCTCGAAAGGTTCATAATCTTCTCGAGAATGTTCTTAATTTTTCGATTGGACACTTCGGCCTGTCCATTGGTTTACAGATGATAAGTAGTAGCCATTCTATATTTAACTCCATATCTCTTCAGTGCAGCTGCCACTTGGTTGCAATGAAAGTGTGTACCCTGATCACTGATCAATGCCTTTGGTGTGCCAAAGTGGGTAAGTATATGCTTGTGAAAAATTTAAGCACTGTCTTTGCATCATCCTTTGGGACTGCAACAGCTTCAACCTACTTCGAGACGTAGTCAACAGCTACTAATATATAAAGATTTTCAAATGAACTTGGAAATGGTCCCATAAAAACCATACCTCAAACATCGAATAGTTCAACGTTCATAATCGGCTGCTACAACATTTCATTACGTCGGGATATAGAATCAGTGCACTGACACCTATCGTATTATTTCACAAAATTGTGGGCGTCCTTGAATAGTGAAGGCCAGTAGAACCCTGATTGAAGAACCTTACCAACAGTTCTCATGCCACTGAAATGACATCTATATGGAGCATCATGACAATGGTTTAGGATTGAGAGCATCTCCTCTTCCGAAACGCAACACTGAATGATTTTGTCATTGCATACCTTGAATAAATACGGCTCGTGTCAATGTTATTTTGCTACTTCATGAAGAAATCTTTCTTTCTTATGGCCTGTGACACTCAATGGGAGTTTTCCATTCACTAGATAATTAACCAAATCCGAATACCAAGGGGTTGCATTTACAGTAAAAAACTTCTCATCTGGGAATGCGTCAGTAATTTGAAGTATGTTTCCATCTTTGCTACCAATTTCCAATCGAGACAGATGGTCTTCAACTTGATTCTCTGAACCTTTGCGATCTTTTATCTCTAAGTCGAATTCTTGCAATAGTAAAATCCAGCATATCAGTCTTGGTTTTGCATCCTTCTTCGCAAAAAGATATCTCAACGCCGAGTGATCAGTAAATACGGTAACATTTACGCTGGCAAGATATGAATGAAACTTGTCGAAAGCAAAAATTATAGCCATCAATTCCTTCTCTATAGTGGTGTAATTGATTTGAGCCTCTGTCAAAGTTTTTTTGGCATAATAGATGGCGTGAAATATTTTTCCCTTGTGTTGTCCTAGAACAGCACCCACAACAAAGTCGCTTGAATCGCACATAACTTCGAAAGGTTGAGACCAATTTGGTGCAACGACAATAGGTGCATTTACTAGCTACTTCTTTATTTGAATTAATGTATCCAAACATGCATTGCCAAAGAGGAATTTTCGATTCTGTTCCTGCAATGAGCATAAGGGCTTTGCAATTTTCAAAAAATCTCTAATAAATCTTTGGTAAAACCTCGCATGCTCGAGAAAACTGCGAATGCCTTTCACATTTTTTGAAGGAGGTAATTTCTCAATGATTTCCACTTTAGCTTTGTCTACTTCAATGCCTTGACTAGAGATGCAATGGCCTAACACAATGTCTTCAGTTGCCATGAAATGGCATTTTTCCCAATATAGAACAAGATATGTGCCTTCACACCGCTTTAATACTTTATCCAAATTGTCAGCGAAATGATCAACATCATTCCCATAGACTGAGAAATCATCCATGAAAACCTCTAAAGAATCTTCAATCATATCTGAGAATATAGCCATCATGCACCTTTGAAATGTGGCTGGTGTGTTGCAAAGATCGAAAGGCATACGGCGAAATGCAAAAGGACCAAAGGGGCAAGTGAAAGTTGTTTCTCTTGATCCTCCGATGTAATATTAATTTGATTGTACCCAGAATAGCCGTCTAAAGAGCAATAGTAGGCTCTTCTAGCAAGCCTATCTAACATTTGGTCATTGAAAAGAAGTGGGAAATGGTCCTTCCTTGTGGCAGCATTAAGTTTGCAATAATCCGTACATGCTAGCCATCCCGTAGGAATTCATGTAGGAATTAACTCATTTTTGTCATTGCTAACCACAGTGATGCCACTCTTTTTAGGTATGCATTGCACTGGACTTACCCAATTACTATTCGAGATAGGGTAAATAATTCCAGCATCAAGCCATTTTATAATTTCCTTCTTATCAACTTCCTTCATCTTCTCATTTAATATTCTTTGTTGCTCAATTGATTGCTTGCCTTCATCTTCCAACTTGATCTTGTGCATGCAAAAAGATGGACTAATGCCCTAAACATCGGTAATACTCCAAGCAATAGCTCATTTATGTTGCTTAAGAATATGGACCAATTTCTCTTCTTGAGTCACATCTAGTGTTGCGGAGACAATAACTGGGAGAGTATTGTTATCACTAAGAAAGACATATTTAAGATGAGCAGATAGTGGTTTCAATTCCAGAATAGGAGCTTCTTCAATAGATGGTATGAAAATTGGAGCCATTCTGTTGGCTATGTCTAAGGATTCAATCTGCCATCCATGCCTGAGTTCAATATTATTGGCTTCAACCATGCTATCACAATCATCTAAGAATTCATCATCAAGTGTCACTGTAAACTCTTCAGAAAGTAATGTGCTTTGGTCATTGAACTCTTCCTCAATTAGATCCTCTAATACATTGACAGTATGGCATTCTTCTTTATCCTTGCATTGAATAGATTCAAAAACGCTAAAGGTAACGTGCTCATCAATAAGTCGCATGGTTAGTTCACCTTTGTAAACATCAATAAGAGTTCATCTGGTAGTTAAAAATGGTTGTCCCGAGATTATAGAAACCTCCTTGTCTGCCTCGCAGTCAAGTATGATAAAATCAACCGAAAAAATGAATTTATCCACACGAACTAAGTTATCTTATATTTACCCTTCAGGTTGAGTCAAAGATGGATCTGCTAGTTGCAATGTCACTGCAGTAGGTTTTATGTGACCAATTCTCAACTTTCTGAAAGTCGATAGTGGTATTCGATTAATGCTAGCTCCCAAGTCGCATAAAACCTTGCCCAAATAATGGTTGCCAATTAAACATGGGATTGTAAAGCTCTCAGGATCTTTCATTTTCTAGGGGGAAACTTATTTGTTAAGACAGCACTACAACCTTCTCTGAGTGCAATAGTTTCAATATCATTGAGCTTCTTCTTCTTGTACAAGAAATCCTTTATAAATTTCCCATAATTAGGAATTTGCACAAGAGCGTCCACTAAAGGAATATTAACATGAAGTTGCTTCAGTGTGTTCAGGAACTATTGATACTGCTTATCATGCTCATTCTCTTTGAATATTTGTGGAAAAGGTAAAGGTGGAGATACAACAGATTGCACCAACATCTTTGATTGTGTCGATAGTTTCGAGGGTTAAACATTTGGCATATGAGTGACAATTTTTGGAACTTCTTTATTTGGCACATCGACAAACTCTTCAGATTTAACCTTCTCACCAGGGATCACTTCACCAGTGTCTTGAGGTGCTACAGTAGAGTCTATAGTCGGCTCATCAATTTGTTTACCACTCCTAAGAGTGATAGCCTTGTAGTGTTCTTTTCCCTTCGGATTGGGATTTTTTGTGTCACTTGGTAGTATGCCTAATGGTTGAGTACTCAGATTCGAAGCAAGTTGTCCTAATTGTGCCTCCAACGCCCGAATAGAAGATGAATTCCCTTGTACAATAGCTTCCGTACGAGTGATGTGCTCCCGCATTAAAGCTTCAAGAGGAGCTAATGGATCAGATAGAGAAGCTTGCATGTACTGTTGTTGTCGATGTGCTTGAACATGTTGATTCTGCATTGAAGAGTGTTGTGGCTGCATCTAATTCTAGTGTGGATGCATCTGAGTGTGCTTATTGTAGTTCTGCAGTTGTTGATTGTAATTCCTTTGTCTTGGGTTATAATTTCCTTTATTAGATGTATTCCCATATCAGAATGCCGTAACATTTTGTCCAGCATTCTGAGTTCCCCAAGACTGTTGATTGCTTGCAGCATTATTATAAGAGTTGTCATATTAATTGTTACGGATGTTACTAACATAAAAGGCATTCTCTATATGTTGTGGACAATCTTCATAAATATGGTTGTCACCGTAAATCTCATAACAAAAGGTAGGAACATCAACTTGTTGAGCGACTTGTATAGGTACAACGTCACTAGTCCCTTTCATATTTTTTTATCATATTTGCAAGAGAAGACACTTGAGTACTAAGTATAGATATTGCACTAATCCAATAACTCCCGGAGTAGCTTTTGCTTGTGCAACTCTAGAGATAAGATATTAATAATCCTTCTGATCAATTTTCTCAAGAATTCCAACAACTTCATCATACGTACAATCCAATAAAGGACCATTAGCTGATGTGTTGACAAGATTCCTTATTTGTGAATTCAACTCATTATAAAAAATCTCAATCTGTTTTTCCTGTTGAACGTCATGCCTGGGGCAACGTCAAAGCAAAGATTTATAACGTTCCCATGTAGTGTGGAGATTCTCATCATCCAGCTGATGATAAACTATAATATCATTTCGGAGATGAGCGTTCATTATCGGCGGGTTAAAGCGCAAAACAAACTATGTTGCTAGTGCATTCCAAGAAGTAATTAAGCCGGTAGGTAGTCCAAGGAACTAAGTACAAGCTCTTCCCTGCAAAGAATAGGGAAATAACTATATTTTCAAAGCATCATTAGGAATGCCTTGTTGACTAAAGGAAGCACAAATCAATAAAAATGATTTAAGATGTTCACGTGCATCTTCATGTGGCAGTCCAGCATATTGCCCATTAGAATTCAACATTTGAAACATTACTGGCTTGAGTTCAAAGTTCCTAGCTTGGATTGCTGGCCTAACAACTCCCAGTTGTAAGTCATCCAAGATAGGTACTACAAAATCTCGTATAGTCCTATTTTGTATTTGATTGTCTTGCGATAACGGTGGGTCTTCAGCATTTTGTGGCGGTATCGGGGGTATGGCTGCATTGTTTCTTGGTAAAGTCATATTCCTTTGTTCTTGAAGTCTCCTCCGAGCGATTCTTTCAATTTCTGGATCAAAATCAGTAATAAACTCCGAATTGCTTTGAGTCATAAAACACCTAAAATAAAAAATGTGCAGATAATGACAAAAAGAAAACAAGTTAGTAACAACTAAATATTATATAATAAAAATAAAATGCAAAAAAAAATCAATCGAATGCCATCCCCGACAACGACACCAAAACTTGATCTGTTGTTTAACATCATAGCAATATTATGCAAGCATACACTGTCGATGTAAATATAGTAGACAGATGTGAGTCTGTCGAATATCGATCCCACGAGAATGGTTGTCTTTTGTCTATTAATGTAAGTGCAATGAATAAGTAAAAATGAGTTAATTTGTGATAACAGTTATCGGAGCAATAACTTGAAAATAAAAATAAAATGTGATAATGATCAAATGGGATTCCTAACATGAATATTCAATAGAATACTAAGTGTTGCTCACAAGATATGAAGGATAGGTGATTGTCGTTGCAATAAAGTGCAATGAATATCTTACCAAGCTTAACTTTTATATTTGACCTAAGACTTAAACATGCACATTAATTACACCTTTCGATGATGGCAATGTAACACAGTTAAGAACAAGTGGATTAAATTCCTCTAATCCTCAAGCAACTTCCGTTGTCATGCTTGTTAGCTTGAATTGTCACTACACCTTCCAATGACAGTGACTGCAATAACATTTCCATATTAAAAACATTAAAACCCAAAGATTAAACAGTAGAAGCAAGGTTGAATAAAATAACATTTAACCAAGAAATCATGTGTACTTCCATACAAACATGAAATAGAAAGTAATCACCAACGTTTAGAAAAGAAATGAAAAAGAAACAAGTGGAGAATACTATTCCTAACCAATCTCGACTTGATCTCTCAATTCCCTCTTGTGTCACACTTAGGGCTCCTCGTCAAAAGCTGATCTACATCCTTTTCTCGTTGGTTCACTCGTGAAAGCCTTAAGCCTCCATAGCTGAAAGCTTTCAAGGTAAGTTGAAGAAGAATACGGCACCAAAAAGACCTCTTTTTTCTCTTTCCTTGTAAATATTTATATCCCTCTGATCTGTAAACATCACTGCATTTAAGTGCAAGCAGACACACGTCGATGCAGGTATAGTTGATAGATTTGCTCTATCGGATATCGGTCCCATGAGGATAGAGTTCTTGATGTTCAATTGTCGAAGCAACTAAAGTTAAAATTAGAGAAAATGCTAGTAAGGATGTCAGCAGAATTAAATCAGATTTACATCACTAAGTTAGTCAAAGTTGTCAATGCAATGAATAATGTCAGAGCAAAATAAATGTCAAAGCAACTGAAAGAAAAATAAATTTTTGTTGATATTTTGAGAATTTAAATGTAAAAAAAGTAAAAATGTGATCAAGTGCGAAGAATGGAGTGGATCACTGACTTCACTAAGTAGCAACGCTGGATACGTCGATAAGGTATTTTATAAATGAATTGTCGCAGTAATAAAGTTCCAATGAGATCATACCAATAACAACTCTCTGTTTAACCAAGACTCAGGCGCCCACATTTACCTCACCTTCCAATTGTTGGCAATGCCTTGCACTCAAGAACAAGTGACTAGAATTCCTCCTAGTCTCAAGTAACTTCCGCTAACTTTCTTGTTAACCTAACTTGTCACCACACTTTCCAGTGTCGGTAGATTGCAATTGCACTTCCGTGTCAAAAACAGTTAAATCTAACAGAAAACAAATGAGAAGAATTGAATAAGACTCAAAGTAATCTAACATTGAAAGTTATTTCCATATACAATCAAGTGTCAATAAGAATTCATCAGCATTAACAGAGGAATTAACAGATAAATCGAAGCATATTATTCCAAGGCTACTAGGATTATCCCTTAACTGCTCCTCTTGTATCGCACCAAGCACTCCTCATCAGGAGTTGTCGTACACTTGCTCGATCAGCTCACCGGACTCCCAAACCAAGTTTCAAAGCTTTTAGAGAATTTGCAGAATTCAATTCATTCACTCCTTGATATCCATCTCCTTCTTCTTTCCTCTATTTATAAGCTTTGAGAATTGTAGATCTCATCTTCTCTCAGATCCAACTTCTTTTACAGGTGTCAAAGTTTGTTGAAATCCAGTTGTGCACTCATACAGATATAGTGTGATCTTTATTAATCTACAGGTTGTCGCCACATTTCTAGGCGCGATCTACAATCTTTAATTGCGGCGACATCATGTGGAATTCCTGCGCTGGTGCTTCCAGATGTGTTTGCAGTGTGAATTCACTTATACAAAGTAAATGTTTCCATGCGGTGACAATTTTGGCCGCAATACCAATCTGAACTTGTGGCTGCATCTTTGAACTCTTTCTAGCATCGATCTCTTGAGATGGATCCCTGCGCTGACAATTTCGGACGTAATACATATGGTGCATATGGTGACATTAGTGCACAAAGATATAAAAATAACGAGAATTTAAGTCACACAACATTGAGTTAGAAAATGTAAAAAACTAAGTATGAAATGACTATCATGCATGCTAGATGTAATACAAAAGAGACAATTAATACACAAATTTAGGGAGAAAATAAGTGTCATTTCTAAAGCTATCACACCCCCAAACTTGTGTTTTTACTTGTCCTCAAGTAAACAAAAGTTAGCAAAGTCACAAATAAAACATGTCACCACTCATCATTCTAGCAACTTAAATTCTTTTGAATCCTAATGTATAGATTGTATTCATATGAGAGAATAATGCACCGACAATTTATATGCATGAATAATTAAAACTGCCACTTCATTAATGTTAGCAACATGCTTTGAATCTTAACCTTTCTTAACCAATACAACATTTTATAGCAATATATTTTTTCTTCTTTTCTCATTTCCTCTTCTTCCTTTTTCCTTTTTTTTTATTTTATAAGTGACTGAAAGATGTCATTGCATTACTCTACCTTTGTTCCTGAGTAGTAACGATGGGGTGCATCAAACCCTCAGGAGGCACGTAATTGCTCTGACACACACTCTTACAGTGACAGCCTTTGGCTAGATGATTTTTCTAACACCTGTAGCAAAGTGTTCTTCCTTGATAAGTCACAATACACTCACATTAGAGTGTCTTTTATTAGAACCATGTCACTGCATTTGGTAAGTTATTTCAAGATTCAAAGATTGATACTATCCATTCATTACTAGTGCAATTCTAATCATTTATTCAAAAATAGCAGAGCTCAATATTCATTCATATTCACCCAATTCACATATCAGCATCCAAACAATTCAAGATTAATGCATAAGATAAAATTGTGATCACATTTTTGTTCAAACTTCGCATACTTTCATTAAACTAAAGAAACAAATAAATTTTCAAAAATGTGGGTGTAATCGCATTTCCATTTCACACAAGATCCCCCTAAACTTAATGTTTGCATTGTCCCCAATGCACTGACAATATTATACAAATTAAAATGGAAGTGCAACTACAATGCAAATGTACTAACAAATAAAATGCAATGACAAATAAAAATGTAATGAAAACTAAATGCTATGCATGCAACTAACTAATGAAAAGTTAACTAACTCATTGTTCAGCAGCCGATGAAGTGGTTGCTTTGGCTTTCTTCTTCTTCTTCTTTGGACGCTCTTCTTTTGCTTTTTTCTTGTCTTTCCTCTTCCTCTTTTTTGTCCTTGGAATCAACCGGAGCAGTTGATTGCTTCTCCACAGCCTCATCGACAGTCACATCAGATGGATGGACGTTAGCAAGCGGTGCCACATAAGGTACAATGGCCAAGTTAAGATCCTCGGCACTACTGGTGACTGCCTTAGCCTAGCTCGCTTCAGGTGGAGATAAGTTGTCAATGGATGCCCCCGCACTGCTAGTTGCGTCGACAAATTCTTCCTCGAAACTTGCCGGGCATCTTCCTTCTTGTACAAATACGAACTCCTGTTCAAAATCCACCAAGTTGGCATAGAATTCTCTTACCAAAGTAGAGGAATAATCACCTGAATGGTCGTAGAAAGTTTCCCAGCCCAGCCGAGAGATTGTCCTAGCAACCTGTTTCCCTAATGACTGCTGTGGTGACAACTAAAAACCTTGCTCTGGGTGACAGTTTCTCTTGAGCATGATGTCATGGTAACGGTCTTTCACCGCCTTGGAAAGGAACAGGATGGGTTCTTTTTGTGAGGCTTGGTCGGCATTCTAAACCATAGTGGTTGAGATTTCAGCAGGGGATTTCGAAGGGGTGTTTTTTGCTCCTCTAGTTCTCGCCATAATAACTAGGTAAAGAAAACAAAAGAATTTACAGAAAAATTTGAAGACAATGAAGGAGATGGTTGCAGCAATAATGGCGAGTGTGAGTGGAAGAAGGAAGTAGGTAGAAAAAGGGTTTTATAAACTCTAGATTGGAGACGTGATAATTACAAAAGGTTTGGGAAAGCGTTACATCTACAGCCAATAAATGCCAGGCTGCAGATCGTACCTCTTGGTTTGATCTAATGGCTAGGGATAGATGAAAATCAACCGGCACGATTCTTGCTACAAAAGTTTTGCTAAGTCATCACTGAATGCACCGACTAGTTGTGCTTTATGGTGCGTCGACAAAAGATCAATTTTTATTCCTGCATATAATCTAAAAAGAAACAGATAAAAGAAGAAAAAGAAAGTAAAAAGAAATAAACATAAATGTAAGAATGCAATGACATTATTTAAATATGACCAGATATATGGTCTCGTTGTGTTCTTTGACATATGGGCTTATGTAATGCTTCAGTCGTTGGCCATTTACCTTAAATTGGTGACCATAGTTCAGATCTACAATTGTCACCGTACCATTCTAGAATGCTTCGACAACCTTGAAAGGACCTGATCATCTCGAATGCAATTTACCTGGATGCAATTTCAAACGTGAATTAAACAAAAGTACCAATTGACTAGGATTAAATTGTCGTCACAAGATGATATTGTCATGCCATCTTTTAGTCTTTCTTTGTATATGGCAGCATTTTCATATGCATTGCATCGAATTTCTTCTAGCTCAGCAATGTCCAACAACCTTTTCCTTCCAGCAGCATCATAATCAATGTTCACCTGCTTGATTGTCTACATGGCTTTATGTTCAAGTTCAACCGGCAGGTGACAGGATTTACCAAATACTAATTGATACGATGATATCCCCAACGGGGTTTTATAGGAAGTGCGAAGCGCCCATAATGCATCATGTAGCCACGAAGACCAATCTCTCCGAGATGGTTTAACCACCTTTTCAAGTATACTTTTGATTTGTCGATTAGAGACCTCTGCTGGGCCATTCGTTTGTGGATGGTATGTGGTGGCCATACGTTGCTTCACACCATAGCGTCTTAAAGCTATCGCTACTTAGTTATTGTGAAAATGAGTACCTTGATCACTTATTAATGCCCTAGGTGTTCCAATTCTTGTAAGGATATATGTGTGGAAAAACTTCAACACTGTTCGAGCATCATCCTTTGGACCTGCAATTGCTTCGATCCACTTAGAGACATAGTCAACAGCAACTAAAATATACACATTCCTAAAGGAGTTTGGAAATGGTCCCATGAAATGTATACCCCAGACATCAAATAACTCCACCTCCATAATAGGTTGTTGGAGCATCTCGTTGCAGCGAGATATATAACCTGTACGTTGACATCTATCACATTGTTGCACAAAATTGTAGGTATCTCGAAACAATGTGGGTCAGAAGAATCTAGATTGTAGGACCTTTGCAGTAGTCCTCATTCCACCAAAATGGCCTCCATAAGGAGCATCATGGCAATGTCTTAGGATGGAAGTCATCTCTTCTTCAGGAACGCAGCGACAGATAATATTGTCATCGCATACCTTAAATAGGTTTGGCTCGTTCCAATGATACTTCGCAGCGTGATGCATAAATATGATTTTCTTGTGACCAATAGGATGATGTTATCTTTTGTTTTTGTAATGGAAATGGTAAAATCTTATCATGTTGATGGAATGTTGAATGTAGAAATACATGTGTAAGTTGGAGTGTAGACTTGAAATGCTATGTAATGACTTGGAAACTATGTATTTTGTGTTGTGGATTAATGCATATTTGGAGTCATGTATGTTTTTGTTGATAAACTTGTGCTTTGGCATAATTCTTGAGATTCTGCATACTTGTTTCGGTATAACCCATGCAGGTATTGGTAGAAGTATAGGGTAGGAGAGAGGTTATTCACTGACTTAGATTGTATCGGTAGTTGAATTGCAAGTATCGGTAGTTCTGTGTTTATATGTATTGGTAGTCTATATACTTGTATCGATAGAAGTTGCTGGGTGAGACTTTTAGCTCTCTGGAGTTTTTAGTATCGGTAGAAGTAAGACTTGTTTCGATAGAAGAGACACTTGTATCAGTAGAACTGTCACTTGTATCAGTAGAAGTCTGCACTATTATTAAATTGTTTACTGACTTGTCAACTACCGATACTCGTCCAACAAGTGCCTGTAGAAGTCTCCAAAAATTTCAAAAATGACCTTTTTGCCCTTGTTGAATTGTGTTTATGATTAAATGACAATATATAACGTGTGAAGTACAATTCTTTAATAAAATAAAGATGAATAACAATAATGTTAAAGATGAACTGTATAAATGAACAGTAAGATACCAGAACCCAAACCGGTGATAATTTTTGGGTTTTGGGTGTTACATGGAGGTCTTGACCATTTTTGGTTGGAAATTTAAGAGAATTTTAAAAGGGTAATTTTGTAATTTCATGAGAAACTAATTAAATTAAAAAGTAAAAGATTGTAAATTCATTTTTTTTTCTTCTTTTCTTCTTCTTCTTCAAGTCGAAACACCATGGAAAGGAGAAGGTTTATTCGGTTAAGCTAGGGTTTATTGTTTTGGCAGGTAAATCTTACCCGTTTTTAGTAATTTTTATGTTTTTAAGTCCGTATTAGCTTAATCTAGCTAACTCAAGGACTAATTTGTGATTCTGTCAAATGTTATAAATTTTTCCATTGATGAATTAACTTGTTCTTGAAAGTTTATGAAAGTATTTTGAGTTTGGTTGTTGGATTTGATTATTTTGTAAAGTAATTTTTGATGATTTTAATGTTTAAGGACTAAAATGTTAAAGTGATAAAATTGCAAGGAATTAAGGTGAAATAATGGCAAAAGTGGGTTGTTGAAAGACTCATGAACATTCGGAAAAACTTAAATTTGAATAAAAGTGGTTAATTTGCAAGTTTAAGGCTTAAGGACTAAATTGAATAAAAGTGAAAAGTTAAAGGTAATTTTGTAAAAATACCAAAAAGGCTTATTTGCATAAAATGATTAAAAATTCATTTTAATTTAACTAATTAAATGAAATTATTGTAATAGATCAAGAAGTTGTCGTCGATCGTGAAAAATGAAATTTACGAATTAGTCCCTAGAGTTCATTGTAACTGCAAATTCGTCCGGTAAGTTCGTAACGATAAATTTTCATTTTAATAGTACATTATTGTGTTCTTTATAATCATTTCAGAACAGGTTATGGTACGTGAAATAAAGAAAGGTGAAAAAGAAATGAATGAAAGAGATATTAGCCTTTGAGTTGGTGATTTGAAATCGACCCGATGGTTGAGGTACCGCATATGTTGCGAGTCCTTGATAGCTCATGTGAGCAACATCGTGAGTCAAAAAAGAGATATGAAATCCTAAATGAATTATAGGCCCTACGATCGCTGGGATTTATGGTTAAATGCATATTCTCGACAACTCATGTAAGCAACATCGTTAGGGGACAGTTTACAGATAGACACCGTACAGATGGCTAGGGTACCACATATTTTGTTAGTCCTCAATAGCTCGTCTGAGAAGCATCGGGTACTAGTAACAGTAGAGTTATAGACAGGAGAGTTGGAATACTACATATGGCTTGAGGAAGCAACAGTCTATCCTAGCTCGATTGAGTTATGACTGCATTATGCATACGATTGGTAATTCTTTAGACTCTTCGAACTTACTAAGCTTCGAAGCTTACCAAAAATGTTATTGTTTTTTTATAGATTACTTTGCTGTTTGAAGATTGGATCTTCACGAAGTCACGGTATCACAGAGTTTGTTTGGTAATCCTTCATCACTTGGTTATATGACATGTATTTGGTTATATGTCTTTAATGAAATATTGAACTTAGTAATGTTTGCTTGTTCAAGACGAAAAATAGACTTAGAAGTACAATGTAATGACTTGGAAACTATGAATTATGTATTGGTCTAATGCATTTTGGAGTTAGGCATGGAAAGTATTGATAAACTTGTGTTCTGACATGATTCATGAGATTTTGCATACTTGTTTTGGTAGAACTCATACATGTACCGGTAGAAGTACAAGGTAGGAGAGAGGTTGTTCACTGGCTTAAGTTGTATTGGTAGTTGCATAGTAGGTATCGGTAGTTCTGTGACCACAGCAATTAATTTGCAAGCGTACACTATCGATGCAAGAATAGTAGATAGAAATGATTCTATCGGATATCGATCCCACAAAGATGGTTGTTTATTGTTTAATCTGTCGACGCATTTTGAGTTGAAATGGAAAGATCTGTCAAGAGTTTTGTCAACGCAACTAGGTTAAAGTTATGCAAGTTAAGAAGTAAATCTGTCAGCGCAATCAGAATGTTAAATGTCAGAGCAAAGTATAGAAAATGAATGGATTGTTGAGATGTTGAAAAGTAAATTCAAAAACTTAAAATAAATGGATCAAGTGTAAAGAAGTGGAGAGGATCACTGACTTCACAAGTGACAACGCTAAATGTGACTACAAGATTTCTTATAGATGAATTTGTCGCCGCAATTACGCTCCAATGAAATCTTACTAATATCAACTCTCTATTTATCAAAGATTCAAGCACTCACAACTATCACACCTTGTAGTGCTGGTAATGCTTTCCATTCAAGAATTAGTGACTAGAATTCCTTTTAGTCTCAAGTAACTTCCGCTGTCTTGCTTGTTAATTTAACTTGTTACCACACCTTCCAGTGTCTGTGACTGCAATTGTACTTCCGTGGTCAAGTAATTAAATCCAAAGATAAATAGATGAGAGGAATTGAATAAGAATCAAAGTAATCTAACATTAAAAGACACTTCCATGTACAATTAACTGTCAATTGAAAATCATCGGCATCGAAAGAGGGATTAACAAATTAATCAAAGCATACTATTCCTAGGCTACTAGGATTCTTCCTTAACCACTCCTCTTGCGTTACACCAAGCTCTTCACGTCAGAAGATGTTGCGCCCTTGCTAGATCAGATCACCGTCCTTTGGATCAAGCTTCCATGGCAGCCTTGGATGAGAGAAATTTATATTTGAAATCTTCACAAGTTGATATCATCTTCTCTTTTTGTCCTTTTATTTATAATCACGGATTCCTTCTAGATCTTTCTCTCTTTTCAGATCTAACACCTTTTTACAGCTGTAGAAGTTGTTATTTGCCAGCTATGCACTTCACGCAGATCTAATTTCTTCTTTGAGCAGTTGCAAATCGTTGCGACATCTCTAGACGCAAATTATAACTTTAATTTGTTACGACAATTTTCTCCTGCGCTGGTGCTTCTGGATATGTTAGTAGCGTGAAATCCTTGATAAGTTGTGGAAACATTCATGTGACGACATATTTGGCCACAATTCTGGATCAACTTGTGACTGCAATTCTGTATGATTCCCTACTCTGATCCTCCCAGGTGGATTTCTACGCTGACAACTCTGGATGCAAAACAAGTGCTAAATACAGTGACATTAATAACATAAAAGAGATAAAATGAAAGAAATTAAGATCAAAACATGAATGAGTTAGAAAATGCAGACACTAAGTATGAAATGCTTAAATGCATGCTAAATATGATGTAAAAGGAAAAATAATACACTAATTTAAGGAGAATTTAAGTGTTATTTCTAATGCTATTTCACCCCCAAACTTAAGTTTTTACTTATCCTCAAGTAAATAAAAGCTAGAAAAGTTATAACAAATTTTTGTGATCACATTCATTATTCTAGAACTTATATTCTCTAGAATCCTAAGATATAAATTGCATTCATATGCTGGAAGATTGCGCCGACAATTTATAGGCATGAATAACCAAAATTGTAATTTCACTAATGCCTGTATCATGCTTTGAATCTCAAATTTTCTTAACCTAATGCAGCATTTATTGTATAATATATATATTCTTTCTTTTTCATCAACTTTTCTTCCTTTTTCTCTTTTTTTCTTTTCTTTATACGACTGAGAGATGTCATTACATTATTATAACCTTGATCCTGGGTAGTAATGATGGGGTGTAACAAACCCTAGGGAGCATGTAATTGCGCCGACGCACACTCTTGCAATGACAACCTTTGGCTAGATAATTTTTCTAACACTTGTAGTGGAGTGTTTCCCCTTGTTTAAGTCACAATGCACCCACATTGGAGTGTCTTTTATTAATACATATAATTATAACTGCAAAATAGTAAGTTAATTCAATATTTAAAGAATGATACTACTCATTTATTACTAATGCAATCTCAACCATTCATCCAAAAATAGAAGGATTCAACATTCAATCACATTTATCCAATTCATGCATTAGCATTCAAAAGAATTCAAGAATTACGCATCAAATGAAAAATTGTAGTCACATTTTTTTTCTTTACTTGGCCTACTTTCATTCAACTAAAGAAACAAATATATTCCTAAACTTGTGGGTGCAATTGCATTTCCATTCCACTTCCCGCCAAACTTAATGTCTGCATTGTCCCCAATGCACTAACAAAACTATACAAAAATAATGGAAATGCAACTACAATGCATATGCTAAAACAAATAAAATGCTGAGACAATAAAAATGCAATGACAATTAAAATAAATGCATGTAACTAATTACCGAAAAGTAAGCTAACTCAATGAGTTGCAGCCGATGAAGTGGCTGCCTTGGTCTTCTTCTTCCTCTTTGGACTCTCCTATTTGGCCTTCTTCTTCACTTTCCTTTTGCGCCTCTTTTCTTTTGTTTCAATCAGTGTAGCAAATTGCTCTTCCATAGCCGGTTAAATATTGGTGTCATCGACCATTACATTCGAAGGATGGATTCCAGCCAGTGCTACCACATATGGCATAATAGCAAGAGGATTAGAATCCTTATTTTCGGATGTAACGACCTCAGCCCAGCTAGCCCAGGTGTCGCTAGGTGTCTTTCAAATGCACCCACACTTTTAGGTGCGTTGACAAATTCCTCAGATAAATTTGTCGGGGCAATGCTTTCTTCATCTTCGTTCTCTTTGTCCTTTTCTTCTTTCTCTTCTTCTTGTGCTCCTTCATCTTGTGCTCCTTCATCTTGTGCTCCTTCATCTTGTGCTCCTTCATCTTGTGCTTCTTCGTTGGCTCCAATATCCACAGATGTGGCTGGTGTGTGCTCCTCCCCAATAGTAGCAGCGACTTCTCGTTCCACCATGTTGGCACCCAAACTATTTGACAAGTCATCATCAAAGAGGCTGGCTATGTTACGGAAGCAATCATCCATCTCTTTGGACTGCTCATCTTTCTCCTCATCATCAGAGATGTGGATTTTGGTTGGGGATTGGACAGATTTTGTTCATTCGTCTGAAGTGTGCTGCTCAGAGGATGGAGTCGTTTCCTTAATAATGGGAGGGAAAACAAGGAAATTTGGCATTAGTTGTGTGCTCAAACCTCGCAATGTGGCGACAATAGCTTTGTTCCATACCCTGGTATAGGTATAAAATAAATTCTTCCTGTACTGTATTTCCTCTATTACGCTGAAAAGTTGAACTTGTCTGTAGCTTGTTTAATCCACACATTTTTCAATCTCCACAAGTTTTCTCCAGACCAGAGGATCTGTGGGTGCAGTAGTCTGAGCTGCCTTCTTCTTCCCTTTTCCTTTGTCTTTTTTCTTTGGAGCCTCCTTCACTATAAGGGTTTCTTGCCCCTAGTCATCCGTTCCACCGATTCATCACTGATTGGGCCTTTTTTCTCTAGAGTTTCCTCCCCTTCATGAGGCACAATGCCTCATTGTTTACATAGCAGCATTATCAAAGAAGGAAAGGATAGGATACCTGTCTATTTTGTAGCTGCCTCAGCAATTTCTTGATGTAAGATTGCGCCGACATCAATCTTGCGACCCTTCATTATGGAATGCAACAAGCACATTCTATCGAGTGTTGCAGTAATGCTATAAGTGGATGGCAGCAGACGATAGTTAATGAAGTGGAACCAGACCTTGCTTTGAACTGTGAGATAGCGATGGTGCATGGTGTAGTTATTGGGATTGTTGCCAGTCCATACTGCGCCTTCAATGCATAAGTCATTCAGCAAGATGTCAGTACCATCGTCAGTCAAATTTTCCAAAAATTCAGTGTGTTCATCCTCCCCCTTAGTGATATGAAACAGGACATTTATGTGATCGGCACTCCATGGTACCAAACCTTCTCGTGCAAAAATAAATTACTGTTCAGACTCCACCAAGTTAGCGTAGAATTCCCTTACCAAAGAAGGAGAATAGCCTACTAGTTGGTCGCAAAATAGTTCCCATCCCAAACGAGAGATTGTTCTTGCTACTTGCTTTCCCAAAGTCAGTTGTGACGAGAACTGAAATCCTTGTTCAGGATGACAGTTCCTCTTTAGTATAGTGTCGTGATATCGTTCCTTTACCACCTTTTATAGAAATAGGACCGGTTCTTTGGGTTTAGGTTGGTTATCGTTTCTGACCACAATCGCTGAAGATTCAATCGTCGTTTTGGAAGGAGTTTTTGCTCCACGAGTACGAGCCATGAATATTGAAATAGAAAATATGAGAGTATATGGCAGAAAAATATAAGGTTGAAGAGAAAGAGAATACAATAACAATGGAGTTTGTGAGCATGAGATATCAGTCGGCATAAAAGGGATGTTTTATAGACGATGGAGGCGAAGAGACATGCTGATTGGTGATAGTACACTGTGCCTGCAGCCAATAAATGCTAGGACACAAATTGTACTTTTTCAGGATGATCCAACGGCTGGGGATTAAGATGAATCAACTGACGAGATTCTTGCTCTAAACGATTCGCTGAGTCATTAATAAATTGCGTTGACAAGTTGTGTTGTCATGCGTCGACAAAGAAGTGATTTTTATTCCTGCATAAAACTTAAAGAAAAAGAGTTAAACGAAAAACAAAAAGTAAAAATCAAAATTTTACAATGACATTATTAAGAAAATGTGACCAGGTTAATAGTCTCTGTTGTTCACTGATGCCTGAGCTATGATAATGTTTCAATTGTTGGCTATTTACTTTAAACTAGTACCCATCGTTCAAATCTTTAATTGTCACTACACAATGTAGAAATGCTTCGACAACTTCAAAAGGTCCAGACCACCTTGAGCGTAATTTCCCTAGATGCAATTTTAAACGTGAGTTAAATAAAAGTACCAACTGACCAGGAGAAAATTATCGTTGCAAAATGATGTTGTCATGCCATCTCTTAGTCTTTTCTTTGTAGATGGCAGCATTTTCATAGGCATTGCGCCGAATTTCTTCTAGCTCTGAAATGCCCAACAATCTTTTTCGTCCAACAGCATCGTAATCCATGTTCACTTGATTGATTGCCCATATAGCCTTATGTTCAAGTTCAACAGGAAAATGACATGATTTTCCAAAGACTAGCTGATATGGTAACATTCCTAATGGAGTCTTATAAGCAGTACGAAGCGCCCACAACGCATCATGTAGACGCGAAGACCAATCTCTTCTAGATGGTTTAACCACCTTCACAAGAATACTTTTAATCTGTCGATTAGAGACCTCTGTCTGTCCATTTGATTATGGATGGCATGTGGTTTCCATGCAATGTTTCACACCATAGCATTTTAACGCTGTCGCCACCTGATTGCAATGGAAATGAGTGCCTTGATCGCTTATTAATGCTCGAGGTGTTTCGAATCTTGTAAGGATATATATGTGAAAGAATTTTAACACCATTCGAGCATCATCTTTTGGAGTAGCGATTGCTTCAATCCATTTGGAGACATAGTCAATAGAAAGGAATTTGGAAATGGTCCTATGAAGTCAATACCCCAAACGTCAAAAAGTTCAACTTCAATGATAGGTTGTTAAAGCATCTCATTGCGTCGAGATATAGAACCGGTGCGTTGACATCTATCGCACTGTTGAGTGAAATTGTGAGCGTCTCAAAATAGCACAGGTCAAGAAAATCCTGATTGTAGGACCTTTGCAGCAGTCCTAACACCACCAAAATGGCCTCTATAAGGAGTATCGTGGTAATGCTTCAGGATGGAAAGCATTTCCTCTTCAGGAACGCAACGACAAATAATATTGTCGGTGCATACCTTGAACAAGTATGGCTCAATCCAATAATATTTCATAGCATCCCTTAGAAATATGACTTTCCTATGACCTGTTGCACTCAACGGTAGCTTACCATAAACTAGATAATTGACGACATCTGCATACCATGGAGATGCATCGACAAAGAATAATTACTCATCTGGAAATGTGTCGACAATTTGTGACTTATTACCATCTTCCCTTCCAACTTCCAGACGAGATAAGTGGTTTTCTACTTGATTTTCTGATCCTTTCCTGTCCTTGATCTCAACATCAAATTCTTGCAGCAAAAGGATCCATCTAATCAGCCTAGGCTTGGCATCTTTCTTAGCAACAAGGTATCTCAAAGTAGAATGATCAGTGTATACTGTAATTTTGCGCTGACAAGATACGAACGAAACTTGTCAAATGTAAAAACTACTGCTAGCAACTCTTTTTCAGTAGCTGTATAATTAACCTGCGCTTCAGTGAGAGTTTTACTAGCATAATATATTGAATGAAATACCTTATCTTTTCTTTGTCCCAACACAGCACCAACTGTAAAGTCACTCACATTGCACATTACCTCAAACGATTGCATCCAATCTGGTGCAACGATAATGGGTGCTTGTACCAACTGTTGTTTAATCTTCAAAAATGCTTCCAAAAAAGTATCATCGAACAAAAAAATTTTATTTTGCTCCAAAAATGAGCATAATGGTTTTTCTATCTTGGAGAAATCTCGGATGAATCTTCTATAAAATCTGGTATGGCCGAGAAAACTCCTTATTCCTTTCACATTATTGGGTGGAGGCATTTTTCAATGATTTCCACCTTCGCTTTGTCCACTTCAATGCCTTGACATGATATTCGATGACCAAGAACAATACCCTCTATCACCATAAAGCGGCATTTTTCCCAATTTAGAACTAAGTTAGTGTCCTCGCATCTCTTCAGCACTAACTAAATTGTCAGCGCATATATCAAAAGTTTGCCCATACATAGAAAAATATTCATAAATACCTCTAATGAATCCTCGATCATGTCAGAGAAGATGGCCATCATACAGCTTTGGAATGTGGCTGAGGCGTTGCACAATCCAAATGGCATTAGTCGGAAAGCAAAGGTTCCAACTGGGCAAGTGAACATTATCTTTGCTTGATCCTCCGGCGCAATAGGGATCTGGTTGTATCCAAAATACCCATCAAGGAAACAATAATAGGCTTTACCAGCTAGCTATCCAACATTTGATCAATGAATGGAAGTGGGAAGTGATCTTTTTTTGTGGCCGCATTTAAACGACGGTAATCCATACACACTCGCCAACCTATAGCAATGCGAGTAGGGATTAGCTTATTTTTTTTGTTACTTACCACTATGATGCCACTCTTTTTAGGCACATATTGGACCGGACTCACCAATGTGTTGTCTGAAATGGGGTAAATGATGCCTGCCTCCAACCACTTAATAATCTCCTTCTTCACTACTTCCTTCATTTTCTCATTCAGTCTTCGTTGTTGCTCAATAGACTGTTGCCCTTCATCTTCTAGCCTAATTTTATGCATTCAGAAAGAGGGACTAATGCCTCTGATGTCCGCTATGCTCCAAGTAATGGCTCTTTTGTGTTGCTTCAATATTCCAATTAATTTTTCTTCTTGGCATGCGTCGAGACTTGCGCTGACAATTACAAGGAATGTTTCATTGTCACCTAGGAAAACATACTTCATGTGTGTCGGCAATGGCTTTAACTCCAGAGTTGGAGCTTCTTTAATTGATGGTTTAAACACAGGGATCGTCCGGATAGTCAGATCTAAAGATTCTAATTGCCAGCCATGTTTCAGCTCACAGATGTTAGCTTCAGCTTTGTGGTCACATGCAGGTGAGATATTGTCTTTCGATTTCACCGCATATTCCTCTAGCACTGATGAGCTTCGTTCATTAAACTCCTTTGTAGTTAACTCATCTAAAATATCAATGCGGTGACATTGCTCCTTACTGCGTTACGGAGATACTTCGAAAACACTGAAAGTTACATGCTCGTCATTATGACGCATGATTAGCTCGCCTTTGAAGACATCTGCAAATGTATGTCCCGTTGCTAAAAATGAGAGTCTAAAATAATGGGCACCTCCTTATCAACTTCGCAATCAAGTATGATAAAATCAGCTGGGAACATAAATTTATCAACACGAACAAGAACATCTTTAATCTGCCCTTCAGATTGTGCCAAAGATCTGCCCACAAGTTGTAATGTCACCACAGTGGGCTTTAAATGACCAATTCCTAGTTTCTTGAAAGTTTACAATGGCATCAGATTAATGCTAGCTCCTAAGTCACAAAGAGCTTTACCTAAGTAATGTTTTCCAATAGAACATGGAATTGTGAAACTGCCAGGATCTTTCATCTTTGGTGGTAATTTATTTGTCAACACAGCGCTACACCCTTCTGTGAGCGCAATTGTCCTAATATCGAAAAGCTTTTTCTTCTTCGACTATAGCTCATTCATGAATTTCCCATAACTGAGGATCTGCACAAGAGCATCAACTAGAGGTATATTAATATGTAACTATTTCAATGTAGATACAAACTATTAATAATCTTTGTCATGCTCTTTCTCCTTGAATCGCTGTGGAAATGGCAAAAGTATGTTGACAGTAGGTTGTTTTGTTGTAACCGATTGCGACGACATAGGCAATTGCGTCGAAAACTTCTTAGGATGAATGGTAGGCATCGGTATGACTATTGGTGGTTCATCATCATGTACTTCTACTGAATCTTCTTTAGATACGACTTCTCTTTGTTGCTTTGGTTCCCTTGCGTCGACAGGTGCCTAGTTAGAGCAGCTACTATTGTCGATAGTTTGCTTTCCACTCCACAACATAATAGCCTTACAATGCTCTTTACCTTTCTGATTTGGATTTTCATTATCACTTGGTAAAGCACCTAGTTGTCTTGCGATCATATTAGAAGCCAGTTGTCCTAATTGTGCTTCCAACACTCGGATGGAAGAAGAATTTCCTTGCACAATTGCTTCTATTCTTGTAATATGCTCTCGCATCAATGCTTTAAGAGTAGCCAACGGATCTACTCTTGGTTGAGAATATTGCTATTGTTGTTGTTGATGTTGTCCTTGCATATTTGACATCGCATTCTATTGTGGCAACATTCGAGCTTGTGGTTACATCTGGTTATATGATTGCATGTGATTTTGTGATCGCATCTGGTCATGTGATCGCATATTATCTGGTTGCGTAAGCAATTGCAGATTGTGATTATAGTTCTGCTATTGTTAACTGTAACTCCCTTGTTTAAAATTACCTTGATTTGAGGAATTCTCATATCTATATGTGGATACATTCTGAGTTCCCCAAGGTTGCTGAGTTCTACTTGAACTGTTATATGAGTTACCATAGGAATTTCCACGAATGTTATAAACATAAAATGCATTTTCATCATGTTGTGGACAATCTCATAGCTGTGGTTGTCACCGCATATTTGACAGGAAAATGTCGGGACATCCATTTATTGGGCTACTTGAATAGGGGTAACATCACTTGTTCCCTTCATGTTTTTTATCATGTTTTCCAATGAGGATACTTGTGCACTCAAAGCTGATATAGCATCTAATTCCATAACACCAGGATTTATTTTTACCTGAGCAGTACGAGAAATTGGATATTGATAGTCATTTTGTGCATTCCTCTCTAATATTCGTACGGCTTCATTGTAGGTGTAATCCAACAATGGACCATTAGCAGATGCATCGACAAGATTTCTTGTCTGCGCATTCAACCCTTTGTAGAAGATCTCGATTTGAGTTTCCTGTTGGATTCCATGCATGAGACAATGTCTCAGCACAGTTTTGTAACGTTCCCATGTAGTGTGTAAATTCTCATCATCTAGTTGATGATATGTTGTGATATCATTCCGTAATCTAGCATTCATTGTCGGCGGATTTAACCATAAAATGAACTGTGTTGCTAGCGCATTCCAAGAAGTAGATCCAGTCGATAAACCAAGGAACCATGTTCATGCCCTTCCTTGAAAAAAGTAAGGGAATAGTTGCATCTTCAAAGCGTCATCAGGAACATCATGTTGACTGAAAGAAGCATATATGAGTAGAAAAGATTTGAGATGCTCTCTCACATCTTCGTGAGGTAAACCTGCATATTGTCCATTCGAGTTATGCATTTGAAACATAACCGGTTTTAATTCAAAATTACTAGCTTATATTTCTAGCCTAACAACCCCTGGTTGTAAATCATCAAGCACAGGAACAACGAAATCTCTGATAGTCCTATCAGGAATTTGTTCTACTTAGGGCAACGATGGTGGTATACTGTTAACTCTTTGTGGTTGCAGTGGAGGAACAACATTTTGTGGCAGCAATGGTGGTAGATCATTATTAATTCCAGCCATTTTTCTTTGCTCTTGCTTCCTCCTCCGAATTCTCCTTTCAAGTTCTGGATCAAAACTAACAATATCCTTAGGATTTCTCCTTGTGGACATAAAACACCTAACAAAGAAAATTGAAAAGAATTAAAAAAAGATTAGTAATCAGTAAAAGGTTAGAAAATAACAAATAAATGCAATGATAAAAATAAACATTAAACAAACGCCATCCCCGGCAACGACGCCAAAACTTGATCGCGCTATGAACGTCACAGCAATTAATGTGCAAGCGTACACTGTCAATGCAAGAATAGTAGATAGAAATGATTCTATTGGATATCGATCCCACAGTGATGGTTGTTTATTATTTAATATGTCGAAGCATTTTGAGTTGAAATGAAAAGATCTGTCAAGAGTTATGTCAATGCAACTAGGTTAAAGTTACGCAAGTTAAGAAGTAAATCTGTCAGCGCAATTAGAATGTTAAATGTTAGAGAAAAGTATAGAAAATGAATGGATTGTTGAGATGTTGAAAAGTAAATTCAAAAACTTAAAATAAATGGATCAAATGTAAAGAAGTGGAAAGGATCACTGACTTCACAAGTGGCAACGCTAAATGTGAGTACAAGGTTTCTTATAGATGAATTTGTCGCTGCAATTATGCTCTAATGAAATCTTACTAATATCAACTCTCTATTTATCAAAGACTCAAGCACTCACAACTACCACACCTTCTAGTGTCGGTAATGCTTTGCACTCAAGAACAAGTGACTAGAATTCCTTCTAATCTCAAGCAACTTCCATTGTCTTACTTGTTAATTTAACTTGTCACCGCACCTTCCAGTGTCTATGACTGCAATTGCACTTCCATGGTCAAGCAATTAAATCCAAAGATAAACAGATGAGAGGAATTGAATAAGAATCTAACATTAAAAGACACTTCCATGTACAATTAATTGTCAATTGAAAATCATTAGCATCGAAAGAGGGATTAACAAATTAATCAAAGAATACTATTCCTAGGCTACTAGGATTCTTCCTTAATCGCTCCTCTTGCATCGCACCAAGCTATTCTCATCAGAAGATGTTACGCCCTTGCTAGATCAAATCACCGACCTCCGGATCAAGCTTTCATGACAGCCTTGGATGAGAGAAATTTAGATTTTAAAGCTTCACAACTTGATATCATCTTCTCTTTTTGTCTTTCTATTTATAATCACTGATTCCTTCTAGATCTTTCTCTCTTTTCAGATCTAACACCTTTTTGCAGCTATAGAAGTTTTTATTTGCCAGCTATACACTTCACGCAGATCTGATTTCTTCTTTGAGCAGTTGCAAATTATCGCAACATCTCTGGACGCAAATTATAACTTTAATTTGTTGCGACAATTTTCTCCTACGCTGGTGCTTCAAGATATGTTAGTAGCGTGAAATCCTTGATAAGTTGTGGAAACATTCATGTGACGATATATTTGGCTGCAATTCTGGATCAACTTGTGACCGCAATTCTAAATGCTTCCCTACTCTAATCCTCCCAAGTGGATTTCTGCGCTGACAACTCTAGATGCAAAACAAGTGCTAAATACAGTGACATTAATAACATAAAAGAGACAAAAATGAAAGAAATTAAGTTCAAAATATCATTGAGTTAGAAAATGCAAACACTAAGTATGAAATGCTAAAATGCATGCTAAATATGATGTAAAAGGACAAATAATACACTAATTTAAGGAGAATTTAAGTGTTATTTCTAATGCTATCATTCTGCTCACAGAAGTATCGGTAGTTTGTATACTTGTACCGATAGAAGTTACAGGATAAGATTTCTTAGCTCTCTGGAGTTTTTAATATTGGTAGAAGCATGACATGTTTCGGTAGAAGTCACACTTGTATCAGTAGTATTGTTTCAAGTATCGGTAGAAGTCTGCATTGTTCTTGAATTGTTCACTGACTTGACAACTACTAGCACTTGTCAAACAAGTACTGGTAGAAGTATCTAAAAATTATGGAAATGATCTTTTTGCCCTTGTTGAGTTTTGATTATAATTAATTGATTATTTATAACATGATATTAAGAGATGAACAGTGATAAATGAATAGAAAGACATCGGGACCCTAACCAGCGACGGTCTTCGAGTTTTAGGTGTTATAGACATGAAGAATGGATGTCATTATATGTGATATGAATATTGATTCCTGATTGATTGAAATATTGTAAATGAATGTGTAAGATTAAATGGAGTTAGAATTCTGAGTTGCAAGTTGGTAAACGTATAAATTTTGTTGATTTGTATGTAAGAAAAAAAACTAGTAAAGTTCTGTAAACCCTGAGACCTTAGATCAGAGATGGTTACGATTTTTAAGTGTTACATTTAGTGGTATCAGAGCTATGATTTAGTCGATTCTATGGCTAAGTGTAGTGTGAATAAAGTATAAAAAGTACATTTCACATAAACCTATGATAGTGTGATATTGATTGATCCGATCTAACTCCTGTTTATTTGCAGATTTTAAAAATGTTATCTGAATTTGAACGTTACGAGATTAATGGAATTAATAATAATATCTGACTACTAATTCTGGTGCAAGTTATAGTATATTGGTTTCATAATTATTTGAAATAGAGAATGGCTTTATAACCGCTACCTCTAAGTATAGGCAAATAAAGTGGGATCAAAAACATAATGATGGATCTGAAATTATGGTGCCTAAAATTATTCCTAGTACGATCTATTCCTTCGATATTAATTATTGGGTATGCACTGATTAATATTGGGTTAATTTATTTATATATTGCATTGTATTAATAATGGATAGAGGCCTATTTCCTAAACCAATGAGTTTGATATTTGAATCATAAGGTATTGGGATAGAGCTGGTATGTCGAAACTATCTGCTGAAAATTTATGACTATGATTTTTTTGACGATTTGATGTTATTACCCTTTCATGAATTTGGTATTAATTTGAAAATGTTTGACTGAAGTTGTATGGTACTGTAGTGAATTACAAACTGCAATGAATTGATTGAAATGTTGGACTGATGTATTAATTATGATTGAGTTTGGTAAATCAGATTTGTTCAGATGTCTTTGTACAGGAGATGATCTAAAATGATTGAAAACAATTTAATTTTATATATATATATAATTGACTACTCAATTAAAAAAAATGGATTTGAGGATAACTGTGTATCGTTCACCAGTGGGTATTTTGATTTATCTCCTGAAAGATTTCCGAGATTTCTGCCTAAATTTGATAATGGAATAAATTCAAGATATAAAGTCAAAAAAAATATTATATTTCAAATAGAAGATTTGTTCAATAAGTTCAAAAGGATGTAACAGTGTATTTGAAAGTTAATAAAGATTCAGTTATTCAGTTCTAGTTAAAGATATGAGATGCTGAAAATTTCTTTTGAACTTGAGATAATCATTAAGAATTCTGGTAATATTGTTTAGATTAACTAATATCTTTGTTAATTTATGAATATGATGAATTAGATTGTTCAAAATTAACTGGATAATTATATATAGTCGTAGTTAAGTTTATTGATGATATTCTGATATACTTTAAATAGAATCAGTGTATGTGTAAATTTGAGAAATGTATTATAGGTTATGTATAACAAATAATTTATGTGAAAAATTAACAACGTTGTGTTTTGGTTCAATGAGGTTAATTTTCTTGGTTATGTAAAATTTGGTAGATGGATTTGAGTAAGTTCGGGTAAAAAAAATATTTTTCTATTTCTATATGGAAACTTCGAAAAATATCTCTGGAAATTTTTGTACTGACCTAATTGAACATCAAGTATCGTCTAAATTATTACTGTTTATTTTGATCCTAAATAGGGAAAGTCAAGATAGAGTTTGTGTTATTTGAGATTATTATAAGATTTATTCTCTAGTTTTGGATGAGCTAGTAATGATTTTTGTTGTGAGGAAAAACATTAGAATAAACACATACTGCTAGATAAAAATTTTGAGGACGAAATTTCCTAAAGGGGGAGAGTTGTAACAGCTCGTTTTTCAGTGGTGTCGAAAATAGTGAGTTTGGGATTATAAACCCGACAGAAAAATTTTATAACGAGTGTTTAAATTAAATATGCCAATAATAATTTTTTATGGAACTTTGAATTTAATAATTTTAATTATCGAATTAAAAGTTAGTATAAGTGGTTTGGTTCAAAGATCAAGTGGTTTTAGAAAATTAGGTATCGGGACCTCGTTTCTGAAATTTAGGATCATAAATATTTTTTTATTAAATATTTACAGAGTTTTATTATATGTGAATTGAAGTTTGGTCGGGTAATTTTGATGATTAACTGCTTAATTAAGGAAAAATGAATAAATTGTGAAAAAGGTAAAAACTAATTGCTATTGATTAAAAATAGTAAAGGGACCAAAATGGTAATTAAACCATGGTCTAAAAGCCTAAGCGGTGGTGGATATGATTATTATTCACTAACTTTTTGGTTATTTATTTAGTCCTAATTAGTTTAAGGCTAAATTGTAAATAAGTTTATTTGATTGGAATTTAATATAATTGATGGATCAATTGTGTAATTGGACCCTCCTTAAGTGGCCTAATAATAGAAATGATGTGGAACTCTTTAGATTTTGGTAAATTGCAATTAAATCCTAATTAAATGAGAATTTACTAATTAGTCTATTTTTAATATGATGAGAATGGTGGTTTCGAGGCCACAAATTCGATATGTTAGATCATAAATATTAATTATTTAATATTTACGGGGTCATTAGTATGATATTAAATTTTGGTTACGAAATTTTGTTGATTAGGTAGTTAATTAAGTAAAACGGATTAAATTGTAAAAGGTGCAAAAGTTGAATTCTATTAATTAAAAGGTAAGTTAAAGTCCTTAAGGGGTAATCAGACTATTCATATTATGAGTGGATGTTCTTGACCATTTTTGGTTGGAAACTTAAGAGAATTTTAAAAGGGTAATTTTGTAATTTCATGAGAAACTAATTAAATTAAAAAGTAAAGGGTTGTAAATTCATTTTTTTTTCTTCTTTTCTTCTTCTTCAAGTCGAAACACCATGGAAGGGAGAAGGTTTATTCGGCTAAGCTAGGGTTTATTGTTTTGGAAGGTAAATCTTACCCGTTTTTAGTAATTTTTATGTTTTTGAGTCCGTATTAGCTTAATCTAGCTAACTCAAGGACTAATTTGTGATTCTGTCAAATGTTATAAATTTTTCCATTGATGAATGAGCTTGTTCTTGAAAGTTTATGGAAGTATTTTGAGTTTGATTGTTGGATTTGATTATTTTGTAAAGTAATTTTTGATTATTTTAATGTTTAAGGACTAAAATGTTAAAGTGATAAAATTGCAAGAACTTAAGGTGAAATAATGGCAAAAGTGGGCTGTTTAAGGACTCATGAACATTCAGCAAAGCTGAAATTTGAATAAAAATGGTTAATTTGCATGTTTAAGGATTAAGGACTAAATTGAATAAAAGTGAAAAGTTAAGGGTAATTTTGTAAAAATGTCAAAAAGGCTTATTTGCATAAAATGATTAAAAATTCATGTTGATTTAAATAATAAATTGAAATTATTGTAATAGATCAAGACGTTGTCGTCGGTCGTGGAAAAGGGAATTTGCGGATTAGTCCTTGGAGTTCACTTTAACTGCAAATTCGTCGGTAAGTTCGTAGCGATAAATCTTCATTTTAATAGTACATTATTGTATTCTTTATAATCATTGCAGAACAAATTATGGTACGTGAAATTGAGAAAGGTGAAAAAGAAATGAATGAAAGAGATATTAGTCTTTGAGTCGGTGATTTGAAACCGACGCGATGGCTGAGGTACTGCATATATTGTGAGTCCTCGACAGCTTGTGTGAGCAGCATCGTGAGTCGAAAAAGAGATATGAAATCCTAAATGGATTATATAGGCCCTATGATAGCTAGGATTTATGCTTGAATACATATTCTCGACAGCTCGTGTGAGTAGTATCGTTAGAGGACAATTTATAGATAGACACCGTATTGATGGCTGGGGTACTGCATATGTTGCGAGTCCTTGATAGCTTGTGTGAGCAGCATCGAGTACTGGTAACAGTAAAGTTATAGACAAGAAAGTTGGAATACTACATATGGCTTGAGGAAGCAACTGTTCATCCTAATTCGGTTGAGTTATGATTGCTTTATGCATATGCTTGGTAATTCTTTAGACTCTTCGAACTTACTAATCTTTGAAGCTTACCAAAGATGTTATTGTTGTTTTATAGATTGCTTTACTATTTGAAGATCGGATCATCTCCACGAAGTCACATTATCGTGGAGCCTGTTTGGTAGTCTTTCATCACTTGGTTATATGGCATGTACTAGGATGATGTTATCTTTTGTTTACTCGTTCGAGATTGTGATGATCTTGATATGTCTTTAATGAAATATTGAACTTAGTAATGTATGCTTGTTCAAGATGAAAAATATACTTAGAAGTACAATGTAATGACTTGGAAACTATGAATTATGTATTGGTCTAATGCATTTTGGAGTTAGGCATGGTAAGTATTGATAAACTTGTGTTTTGACATGATTAATGAGATTCTGCATACTTGCTTCGGTAGAACCCATGCATGTACCGGTAGAAATACAAGGTAGGAGAGAGGTTGTTCACTGGCTTGAGTTGTATCGGTAGTTTTATAGTAGGTATCGGTAGTTCTGCTCACAGAAGTATCGGTAGTTTTTATACTTGTACCAGTAAAAGTTGCAAGGTAAGATTTCTTAGCTCTCTAGAGTTTTTAGTATTAGTAAAAGCATGACATGTTTCGGTAGAAGTCACACTTGTATCGGAAGTATTGTCTCAAGTATCGGTAAAAGTTTGCACTGTTCTTAAACTGTTTACTGACTTGACAACTACTGATACTTGTCCAACAAGTACCGATAGAAGTATCCAAAAATATGGAAATGACATTTTTGCCCTTGTTGAGTTTTGATTATAATTAATTGATGATTTATGACATGATATTAAAAGATGAACAGTGATAAATGAATAGAAAGACACCGGGACCCTAACTGGCGATGGTCTTCGAGTTTTGGGTGTTATAGACATGAAGAATGGATGTCATGATATGTAATATGAATATTGATTCTTGATTAATTAAAATGTTTTAAATGAATGTGTAAGATTAAATGGAGTTAAAATTCTAAGTTAAAAGTTGGTAAATATATAAATTGTGATTGATTTGTATGTAAGAAAAAAAAAACTCGTAAAATTCTGTAAACCCTGAGACCTTAGACCGAAGATGGTTAAGGTTTTTGGGTGTTACATATATATATATATACATATCCCACTCTTATTATCTAACCAATGTGATATCTATGTTTTTTATTTCCTCAACATTAAGTGGCTTACATTGAGAATCAATTTCTCATTCATCACTCTATCATTTTGAACATATGATATACCATTGTAAAAGTCTCGTGGATATAAAATCATAACTTATGATTCAACTCTTCACCTTTACCAATCAAGAATATACCTCAAAATTTCTAAAAAAATCCATTTTTTCCATAAAAAAACTCTATTAAAAACTTCTAGAAAAGAGAGTGTGCATAATCTTAGCCTTTGGTCGAGTCTTAACCTTATCATTTTCATCCCATTTTTCTTGTTCTTAAGGTGCTTCAAAAAGATGACTTGCAATAATCCTAAAAATACTATGGTCAAATTATTTAACAAAAAGCTTCATTCTAACCTTTGGATAGAAGTGATCTTTACCATTGAATGATGGGGGAGATAACATGATGACCTTCTTCTACATTTTTTTTTTTGAGTAATCAACATTTGTTATTTTGATTCAATAATCACTCTTCAATCAAAACACTTCAAAAACTTTCAACTTTTCGAATTTATTAATTTGAATTGTTTTGGGTTTGGGTTAATTTGAGCTACTTAATTTTTATTATCAAATTAAAATTGGATAAAAATGAGAATTATACTAATAATAATATTAGACGTGGGAGAATAGTTAGTTAACCCATACAGTGTTCGTAAAGAAGTCAACCGACCAATAAGGGACAGATCAGTTAATCCACGGCACACTCTCATTTCTTTAAATACAGAACGTCTTCCTCAAGCAAACACCGAAAACCTCAATATTGAAGAAAAAAAATGGCGAGAGCTCCAAGGTTGAAGATAACGGTGATAAACTTGCTATGTTTGGTGGTGCTCTGCGGGGCAACTGAATCGCCACAGTATGAGGTGGTACACGCCGAATCCGATTTCGATATCAGACACTATCGGGACGCCACGTGGATGTCTGCAACCGTTAACGACCTTTCCTTCCAAAAAGCCACCTTATTTGGGTTTCACAGGTACCCCCCCTCTAAATTTAACAAATTTATTATTGATATTGATTCTTTGCCAATTAATTCAGGATTATTTTTTAAAATAAATTTGTGGGTGAGATAGATTATTCCAGTTTATACAAGGTGCGAATCTGAATTATTCTCGGGTAGCCATGACATCGCCGGTGGTGACGAGCCTAGTCCCGGGAGCTGGGCCACTTCACTCATCAGCCTATGTTGTCCGATTTTACTTGCCTGCCAAGTTCCAGGACAGTCCACCAACCCCACTTCCGGAGCTAAACCTGAAACCTTACGCATGGGATTCTCACTATGTTGCTGTGAGAAAGTTCTCAGGATTTGCCACGGATGATATTGTGGTCAAAGAGGCTGCGAAGCTGGCTACTAGTCTGAGCTTGTCTCCATGGGCTAACGCTACATCTGCTACTCACTACACTTACTCTATTGCTCAGTATGATCCTCCCTTCAGATTTTTCGGCCGCACCAATGAAGTGTGGGTGGATGTTGATGCCTCTCCTTTTGCTGGAAAAGCATCCTTTTGAAACATGGCTTGCCTTTGCCTTCTTGGGCGTGTGTGTCGAACTGGAACTATCATGTGTATTCTAGCTTATGTAATTATATATGCTAAAACTTGAGATATCTTAATGTAATCTAAACAATATAAGCAATTTATAGAATCCAAACCTATTTAAACAAAATGTCAGATTCTTTTCCAACTTATACAGCGTTTTTGTTTTCAAAGAATTTTCCTACCTAACAAATTAATGAATAAAAGAGTTTTGCCTGTACGATCAGGCTAAATACACCAATTACTCAATTGCTGTATTCAGTATCAATGTGATCGCCGTCTTGCATGAACATAATAAGATGGCAAAGGTACCCCGACATTGGAAACCTTCCTGCCCAGCATGGGCAGCTTTATTTGGCTGCAATACACAACAAGAAAAAGGGAGAGTAGCAGAACTAAAAGGAAAACTGCAGATGACAACATCTTTAAGTTTCTTATAGTTGAAATGCTTGCAAGAGCTTCCATAGTATCTAGCTGATAGACTAGTGCAGCACCTAATGTCCATGAAAGGTCGCCTGGGCCAAATACAATCTCTGCATTGCCAAGGCATAGAGCATCTTTGATTACTGATGCCACGTAAGACACCCGGAAACAATAATATCCAGCATACTTTTGTTTTTGGAAATCAATGTTCCACTCAGTCAATGATGATGAACATAACTGCTCACCCTTCTTCCAAATTTCTGTCACACTGGCCCTTGGACTCAAGTTTAACATTTCGTAAACAACAAAAAACCCAGATAATGCATGAAAGCGTCCACTATGATGGACAGTAGATGTCAATTTTAGCATATCGTTACCTGCAGAAAATATAAAGATTTGTGATATTAGTATAAAGTTCTTCCCGAGAGTAACACAAATCTCTAAGATAAGGGGCAAAGTTTATCAACATCCATTCTGCGGGAAAAAGAAAATCAAACCGAACCAAGAAAAAAACTATAATAAGCACTTTATAAACCAAAAAAAAGAGGATGAGATTTGATTGGTTAAAGCAATAAAATCTCAAAAGCATATCTTTTCATTAGTTTTCCTAACAGCATATGCAAGTATGCTAAAGAGCTTTCAAAAGTCAGAAACAGTAAGATAAAATCATGTTATTTTCACATGAACATAACACGAAGCATAGAAATAGTGAGCCAACAACTTATATGCCAGTGAGATCAACCAAAAGCAAAGGTTGCACTGACTACACCATTCGTAACTGTGAATTGTTATCATGATCATATTATTAATATTAACTGTTTTTGGCACAGAGCAAAAGACATGTTATATCTGCTGTGGTCAATTATCAAGAGACACAAGTGGGAGAATGCATATTCCTATCTGCAGCCATAAGAAATTAATAACCTTTTCTTTGGAACGTTCAAGTGCAAGGTCATTAGCAGCCAATGACTATTGCACAAAATGATTCAAGCATGTCCCTCCAGAATCTCCTAAGCATTGTTAATACCAACAACAAATAACAAGTCCACTTCATAAGATGAACATGGATTGGGATTTTAATTCACAGTCATATGAAATCAACATATTGTCCTTCAAAGAAAAAAACGAACTCTTAATCCATAGACATGTTTTACATGGGACTGAGAAACAGTAGCCATTAAGTTGGATCTGTGAAACAAATACCAAGCCAAACTGCCTAACCTTTTTTATGTTACCAGATATCACTAAATTAAAAGCTGTTTTTTTTATATGAATATGTTGGAATCAAAAGATCAGTGATGATAAAGGCATAAAGATATCAAATGTACATTTTGGTTTAGAAAAAGCAGCAGAGCATGTTTCTAACTTACCACCATTAGGAGAAAAATTTGCTTCACAGTTTCTATCAACAAATTGTTGTAACCAATCTGAACCACTATAATTCATTGCAGCTGCCCTCACAAGCTCCTTGCAGTGCTCCCAATTTAGGTCTCCAATCAAATATGTCGAAGAAAACTGAGTTTTATGCATTTGAATTTCAAAATTTTCCATACCATCACTTATGTTCAGCATAACACAACCAGGACAAGTGTAATTTTGCACAAAATTAGAACTGAGACAAGGGTGCCTAAGTTCAAATCTGTTAGAGGCATTTCGCCCATATGTTTGATTTTGACTGAGCATGACAACTGTCCGATCAAATGCCTCATTCAAACCAAATGCTGGTAATGAGAATGCTAAAATCGTATGATTAGTTGAACCAATATTTGATGTCATAACATTTCCATTGTCATTCTTGTCATATACTTCCACCACAACCTGCAACGATGAACCTCCTAGATCGAGAAGTCCAAAGGTAGATGCTTTGGAGGAATTCCCAAGGCTACCCATTTTATAGTTAAGAGCAACCCAACCATAGTAGGCCTCTTCTTTCCCTGTCAGAACCCTTATTGAGTTCTTAGTATACACAAAAGAATGTTCCCGTAAAACAATCTCTATATCATCCAGAACCTGCTTAGCATCCCTAGCTACCAATCTTCTCAATCCAGCAGTAGCTAAAATAATAATGGGAGTATGTCCATGTCTTTCATGAGGTACCCTTTGTTCTGCCCATGCAATCAACGGTTCTATAGACGCCCTCACTCCTGAAGCATTACCAACAAATTTGTGTAAACCAGGCTCAGTCTGCATGCAATGATAGTGGCAAGATTGTTTCCCAAGTGGACCCTCGGTCAAATCATCTGGATAAGAATGCAACAAAGATGGCAGATCATCACTGATTAGACCCCTTTTTTTCCACTCAAAAATGTTCACTCGTGTTCCAGTTCTTCCACAGTCCACTACAACAGTATAATATGAACTGTCTAATATATTTCGAGCCTTGACAAAATTAAATGCTAAATAAACACCAATAGATGATAACAGAATGAGAAACCCAAAAGAGAAAACATTGAAGACTCGTTTCCATGGATTGCATTCCTTAGCAGACAACTTAACTTTGGAAGTTGATTTGGGTTCCATCCTGAACTATCACCATCAACAATTTCCAGATTCTAGATTCTATTCTAACAACCTTTTCAACTCACTGACCATAATATTAACGCAAATAAGCTTCCAAAATTTGCAAAATAACGGGAAATACACGGCCGCCGCTTGCTTACCTAGTTCATAATCAATGTTCACTATCACATTATTTCCCTTCATTTGAAAAAGACCAACCACAACTTCTATGCTTGTTTGTTTCATTATAAATTGTCAGTCATACAACGAATTTGAAGATTATTAGAGCTATAGGATCTTATCTAAAGAATCAAAGTCAAAATTGAGAGAATACATATATAAGGAAAATCAAATCTAAAAAAGCAAATACACGTACCTTAATTACAAACTGAGTTTCGAAAGAACCCGATCCATTACTCCATTTCTTATAGTAGTTGTCTCTATAAGGACATGGATTAAGAGATCCAGAGGTCAGCGAAGAGAACTAATTGATTCATCTATGATTATCGTAATTATCAGTATTCAGCAGAGGTGTTATCCCCGGTTGGCCGGATTCCAGCCGGGATTAAATATTATATTAATTTTTATGAGTTATAAATTGTATAAAATATAAAAATAAACTAAAATAAAATATTATAAAAAAATTCGAAATTGAGCTTTAAATGTTGGAATTCAAGTTCTTTAACTTTGAATTTATATTTAAAATGAGATATTTTTTTTAAATCTATTTTATTTTAAGTTTTTTTGTTTAAATCCTTTCAACTTTTAAATAAGTTTTCGATATGAAAGAGAATAATTCGACTCATTAATAACTTCTTAATTTAACTCATCAAATATGTTCTAATTGATTAGAAAATTATCAAAAGTTATTTTAAAAAATAAATCATATTACTATAAAAGCTTAATATATAGATTAACTCTTAAACTTGAAATTTATTCTCAAATTCATCCTTGAATTTTTTTAAATCAAAGTGATCCTTAATGTTGGCATATGTCAGAAATTAGTTTATACCATTAACGCAACTTGTTGGTTAAACATAGATATAACACATGATTATTCAACGCGTATCCTCCTCTTTAATTGTTTTAAAATATTAAATAAATGTAAACATTTTAAAAAATATATATATATGTTATAAAAATTCAAAAAATTAAATATATATAATTTAAAAATAAAAATAGTTAAAAGTTCAAAAAATGACAAAATTGACAAAATATTTAAAAATTTAAAATATATATATAATTAAAGTTTTAGAAACTTACAAAATTTTGAAAATATAAAATTTGTAAAAAAAAATCTAGATATTCAAAAAGGAAAAAATTGACCTGTCAACCGTGATCAATGCCCGGTCAATGTTGATAACTTTTTTACACCAAAAAAAATGTTGATAACTTTTTTTTTTAATTTTTTAATTTGTTTTCAACTTATTTTAATTCTTTTGAAAATTAAACTATTATTTGAATTTTCTTAAATTTTTATATTTTTTTAGTTTTTTATATTTTTATATTTTTAATTTTTAATTTTTAATTTTTAAATATTTTGTAATTTTTATTTTCTTCATATATTTTTTATTTTTTAAAATTTGTTTGAATTATTTATATATTTTTTATAATTTTTGAAATCTAAACTAAGTTTTTTAATTTATTTAATTTATATTTTTGCAAATTTCTTTTACTTTTTTGCTTTATATATTTTTTATGATTGTTAAAAAAATTAAAATAATTAAAGAAGAAGATATGTGTCATTTCCCATTTGTCCATATGTCACATCCATGTTTGGCTATATCACCCCATAGTTCAAAAACAAACGGTGTTAACAATAAAGATCAATTCATATAACAGATGTCAACCTTGAAGATCAATTTTATCCAAAAAAAAAAAAAGATTAAGATCCAATTTGAGAAATGTTATCAAATTCAAAGGTTAATCTATATATTAAGCTTATTATAAATGTATTTTTTCTTATTATATTTTTAAATTAAGAAAAAAATACTTAAAAATAAAATTTAAATCCACAACCCATTTAATTTTAACATTTCAATCAAAACATCATTTGATTTTTGTATGAATTTTTAATATATTTATTTATTATATAAATTCACTCATACAGTGACTAAATCTAGTATATATATTACAACCAAATAAAATGAACCTAGATCCATATTATAGTTTAATTGTAATAAAAACGTAATTCAAGATAACATAAAAATCTCCTTATGATCAAATAAAATGTACCTAAATTATATTGAAATCTTTAAGTTTTGTGATTTTGATCGTTCAAATTAATACATAAATTTTTTAATATTTGATGTAAAAAATTACATATTTGTAATTTGAGATAATAACTCTGATATATAACCTTTTTACATTAACCTTAATTTCTAATTAGCTTGTGATCAATTGAAAATTAGTTATATAAGCATCCACACATATTTGACTCATGCTTTATTTAATAACCAAAGCTCAATAAGCCTTGTCCATATCAGATCACTTTTAGTTTAGGCTAACTTTTTATGAGAATAAATAATATTTTTTTCTTATTATATATGTTCATATTATCCAACAATCTCCCAACTTATCACATATTTATACTAATTACATATCATAATATAACCTTATGAGCTCAAAATTTTACTATCATAACCAAAAGGTATTTGGAACATTCACGTCAATTAATTATGCATAAAATCAAGGAAACTTTTGTTAGATATATTGTAACTAAATCCATCATTGATCACGTATATTAAAACAATCAAATGACATAAATCAATTATGTAAGTGTCACAAAAAAATTACATAAAATATCATCCAAATATGTTTATTTCCAACTAGTTTTTCTTAAACTTTAATGAGATCAAGCCTTAACAAAATCAAAATGTAAATAAAACAAAATAAACTTTATTTCTATATAAAATAATCTTAAAATATTCATAACTGAAATAACCAAAAAATTGTCTATAATAGTGTAACAATCCTCACTCGGAGTGAACTGATACATCACGAGCAAGAGATGTCACATTTGGACACTGAAGCTACTCGAATCGAATATCAAATTTAAAAGTTTTTCTAACATAAATAAACTCTTTTAAAGTTACTAAACAATCACTAGTCGCTGTATTGCAACACGGGGAGTTCAAAGTAGCAAAATACAAGAATTTCAAGTCTGTCTTTGGTGTCGCAACATAGTCATGGGATGTTGTGACACACCCTTGAAACCACCCACTAAACCGTGCATACTACCTTCAATGTCCTGACACAGGCACTAGGGTGTCGTGACACCGGTCTTGTACGGGATTAATTATGAGAAATGAGCATTTTGGTTTGCACAATGGAAATGAAACATGAGAACGTCAACTAAGCTAGAGTTGAGGACGACGACTACTGTAATTCTGTAAATAGGCTCATTTAGCACTTGTTTAAGGACAACTTTTCATACTTTAAGTTTTTCTTTGTAATTTTAGTTCTAGTTTTCCTTTCAACAACCTCAGGATGTTTTAGATCTTGAGAGGTTCGAAACAGTAGAAACTGAGAGGTATTTCTTGGCCCTATAAGGACGCCCTTTGATTCAAGAGCGAGGGTTCGAACCCTCCATGATTTTGTGTAAGGAAATTTGGTCATTAGTATGATACCATCAATGGGAACAGTTTTGTGTTACCATTACCGATAATGCAGTTATACTGGTGGTACAAGAATTCTATGCATCCTAAAGGATGATACAATCAGGGAAGGATATGGTAAAGTTATTACAGACATAACAATGCGAGGAGAAGAGGTTCCAATCACTCCTGAGGAAATTTACGAATTTTATAACATTTCATAGTATGAAGGAGACTATATTGATAGCATCAATTTAGATAAATTTAGAAATATTTATATGGAGGAGGTTACTAAATTCTTAAAACAAGGAATGGGTAGTTGGAATTATAGACCAGACACTTGTTCTCCTTCCAATTTTAATCAAGCGATTATGTTTCTAGTTGCCAAAATGTGGATGCAATTTCTTGGAAATAGGGTTGCACCTGCTCTAAATGTGTCTAACGTTAATGTTTTTCGAGCTGTGTTATTGTATAATCATTTTACGGTGTAAACATATATGTGACTCCATCGAACAATTGATCGACCATATTCAAAGAATATACAATGGGTGGAGGCCTCCATGTAGCTGTAAAATGGTCTCTTTGGCTAATATGAAATGTGCCATTAAAATCAGTACACAAAGCCAGGGATCGCAATTTCACACGACAATCATCATAGTTAGTTGGGTAGAGGAAGCCCCAAGAATTGAAGAATCTATAAACACGTGTTTAAAAATAGAATGGGATTTGGCTCTATCATGTAAATTATTAATTCTGAACCAAACTCCTCAAAAGTTTAAAGACTTTGGATCTTTGATGCACTTCAAGCTACCAAAAGGATATACGTTGATAAAGCACCAAACGATCCTCCATAAGTCGACTTAATTATTCCATCATAACACAGGGAAGTACATTCATGGGAATTACAAAGCATTCGATGGCTTCAAGCACCAGTTAGCAGAATGATAATCAACCAGTTGAAAGCACTTGAAGGTTATCAGATATGGGATTTAGAATGTACCACTGCTAAAATCATCGGATTACCAACAGACCTCGTATGCAAAGCCAATTTTGATAAACAAAACACTTGAAAACATGATGAAGGTTATGGGCATATCACAATTTTTCCCTCATTAGTATGGTAATAGTGTCAATCACAAGAGCAGGGAGTGGTATCAGCATATGCGGCTACAAGTAATTAATAATTATGATTAGCGGAAAGAACTGGCGATCGTGAATGCTGGCTAAAAGGGTAAATTCAGAGAAGGAGATAAATGCCAATGCATAGCATGGCACGACGAATCTTGGACCAATAGTAATAGAACCAATATATTGAGAATGCCAAGATGCATGATGACTGAACTGCTGGATACTTCTGGCAGTCATTGAAAAGATTTTTATGATTTATTACTAACCCATTAACTTAAAAGTTGTTTAGGAAAACAAAAAAAAAGCTGACATGCACTGACGAGATCATTGCGACATTGCTAACCTATGTCGCGACGTAGCAACCAGCGTTACAAACTACGGAAAACACCTCAACGCATGGGTACATGGTCAGTACCCAAAGAGTACAAAATTTTCAAAACTGAAGGGTAAGTTCGATGAAAATATATAGACTTTTTTATGCTCTTTTTAATCCAAATTCAAGCAAATTCTTAGTAATTATTGTTGAAAAATACAATTTAATTATAAAATAATTAATTTGTACTTAATTTACCAACATATTGATTTTTTAATTATTTTTATAAATATTAAGCATGAATTTGATGTATTTTGACAATTGATGAAAATCGGCTTGATGGACACTACAGAAGGCCTAAACCGTTGGGGGAATTTTTACATCGAGTGAACTAAGAGCTAAGACGATTAATTTTCCAGCAAATTTTGGTCCAATTTATGAACATTATTATACTTTATAATTATATTTTTAATTTAATTTAATTGGATTAGAAATTAATTTATAAAGCCTGAAGTAAAGTGGCCCGATGTGCATGAACATGGAGGACTGAACCACCACGAATCAGGCAAGCCCAGTGTCGTCCAAATGATTGACCCAATCAGCTATTTTAGTTTTTTTTCACACTTGCAAAACAACCCTCCAAGTTCTCTCAAATTCCATTCAAACCCCTCCACTTTTTGTGCCTTTACGGAGTTGCCCCAAGCTAATTTCAAGCAAAATTTGAACTAGTCTAATTTGCTCAAAGGGTGGCTGGCCATGGGGATTTAGTGGCTGAAATTTATTTGCTAAAAAATAGCCTCCAACTCCCACCTATAGTACCCCCCTAAGCTACCCACTTTCATCACTCATTCACCAACACATTCTCTTCTTTCTCGCATTTTCTCTCTAGCCTTCCTAATTCTTTTCCCTTCCATTCCTTTTCCGATTTCTCCCTCTTGAGAAAGAGTGTTCTTCAGCCTTGGAAATAGCTTCATTTAGGTGTTCATCAGAGACCTTGATCTGAGAAGAATCAAGCAAGAATGACGAAGAACGAGATAGCAGTTCTTGAGAATTACTGGATTTGATTCTAATCTCTTTTCTCTCTTTTAAATTCTTGTTGTTATTATGATGAATACTATTATTGTTGCTATTATTTATTTAATTAAAATGACTTAATTTTATCAAGTGTTGGGTTGATTATGTTGATTGCTTAATTTATTCTAAATCAAGTTTATATTGTTAAAGGCCCTGATTATTTTGTTCAATTAAATAATATATTATTTATGTTATACTTGCATTACCCTTGTCATATAACTGATGAATTAATCATTTAAACGGATTGAAATTGTGATTAATTGACACACTATTTAATTTGGGTATGTTTAATCTTCTAAGGGAGCTGAAGATTAAATTTAGCGACGATATTAAACAATACATTAGCTTTGTATAACTTGTAGGATTGTGTGATTAAATTGTTTCAATGTAGATATATGTTGTTACTTCACTTGATCCTTTACTTGCTTATGAATATTAATTAATTGTTTGAATTGACATAGAGATATGTTCAAGAAATTATTTTAATTTCATGAGTATGTATGTGCATTAACACATTTACTTATTAATATTGATTAGTTGGTTGAATTGAGATAGATATAAAGTCAAGAGATGAATGAATTTTGGTAAGTAATGTTGTTCATAAGTTAACAAAATATCGAGTTGCCGTGAATTTATTTCGTAACAAGCATGAACAGAATTATGATTTGATTAAATTATTAAAGCAATTAACCTAACACATTTATGTCATATAGAAGAACTTAGAAATCGTGCATTGGAATTAATTTTTATTTTTATTTTTAATTTAGATTAATTTTAGTTTAGATTGATACTCTTCAAAATTATTATATTTCCCTAATCAATTTTTTGATTTATTATTTCATAAATATTTTTCCTAACACAATCCTTGAGGGTATGATAACTCGACATTACTTGTTATTTTATTACTTGATACGATTGTGTACACTTGCACATTTCCATCGTTCCAAGTTTTTGGCACCGTTGCCGAGGATTGTTAAAATTATTTGTGAAATTATTTGTTTTACATTTTGATTTATTTATTTTTCTTTTTAATTTTTAACTTACTTAATTTTTTGATTATTTTAGGTGTTTATGAGTATTGACCGAATTATCCACTTACTCACCGTAGACCTTGAAACTGAACAAAATTTTCGAGAAAGAAGAAGACAAGCATCTCAACGAAGAGCCGCAGAGATGAATTTTGAGAACCAAAATCAAGGAAATTGAGCAAATCATGCTCGAAATGCTATCCTTATTGTTGATGATAGGGATAAAGCCTTGAGATAGTGTGCAATGCTGTTATTTCACGAGCATAATCCGGGTATTAGGAGACCCAAAATTGAGGCACAACAATTCAAACTAAAGCTAGTGATGTTCCAAATGCTTCAAATAGTGGGCCAATTCAATGGAATGCCTACTGAAGATCCTCATCATCATTTGAGATTGTTCATGGAGGTGAGCGACTCTTTCAAGTTAGCCGGAGTACCTAAAGATGAGCTACGATTGAAGCTATTCCCATTCTCAATAAGGGATAGAGCTCGAGCTTGGTTAAACTCGTTGCCAGCAAATTCCATTACCACATGGCAAGAGTTAGCGGAACGATTCCTTAGGAAGTATTTCCCTCCTAGGAAGAATGCTAAGTTGAGGAGTGAAATCACTACCTTCCAACAGATGGATGGTGAATCCTTGTATGAGGCGTTGGAAAGATTCAAAGAATTGCTAAGGAAATGCCCTCATAACGGAATCCCACATTGCTTCCAATTAGAGACGTTCTATAACGGTCTTTAACGCTCACACGAGGATGGTAGTAGATGCTTCCGCTAATGGTGCTATTCTTTCTAAGTCTTATAATGAGGCTTATGAAATTATAGAGAGGATCACAAGCAACAATTACCAATGGCCGACTAATTGAGCAACTTCAGGAAGACGAGTCGCAGGAATTCATGAAGTGGATCTACTCACTTCACTTGCAGATTAGGTATCTTCGATTTCCTCAATGTTTAAGAACTTTACTGCTAATGGGTTTAATAATGTTGTAGCTTAGCCACCTAGTCAATTCGAGAATGTAGCCTGTGTTTATTATGAAGAAGGGCACTTGTTCGAAGAATGCCCATCAAACCTAGAATGTGTACTTCATGGGCAATTAGAACCAAAACCGAGGCAGGCAGGGACCGTAATCAAACTTTCACAACTCACCTTGGCGAAATCACCCTAATTTCTCATGAAGCAATCAAGGGGATGGATCCAGTAACACTTATGCTCAACATAGACCGACCCATCCACAAGGATTTACTTAACAAGTTTATAAACCACAACAAGATGAACCTTCCAAAAATTTAGAGAATTTATTGAAGGCATATATGGCAAAGAATGATGCCAGTCTAAGGAATTTGGAGAATCAAGTGGGGCAACTTGCCACTAAACTTAAAAATCGCCCACAAGGTGCTTTGCCGAGTGACATGGAGAATCTGAGAAATTCGGGGAAGGAAGACTGTAAAACATTGACATTGAGGAGCGAAAAGACATTAGAGCCCAATACTATTGAAGTTGAAGAGGAGCAAGCTGATGCTCAAGATGTAGTGGAAGTTCAACCAAGTGTTGAAACTCTAGTTTTGCCAGAACCAAAACCTATGAATGCTGAAAAGGAAACTTCTAAACCAGTCAACTCTAATGATTTAACAACTTCGTTAGATGCAAAAGTGTCACAGAAGATGAATCAGCCAATTCAAGTAAAGAATCCTCCACCACCCTACCCTCAAAGACTTTAAAAGTAAAAGTAGGAAGTTCTATTCAAGAAATTCCTTAACGTACTCAATCAACATTTTGTTGGTAGAAGCACTTGAATAAATGTCGAACTACGTCAAATTCATGAAGGATACCCTGTCCAAGAAATGAAGACTTGGAGAATTTGAGATAGTAGCCCTAACGAAGGCATGCAGTGCATATCTTCAAAATATACTACCCCCAAAGATGAAGGATCCTAGATATTTTACTATACCTTGCAACATTGGAGCAACTTATTGTGGTAAGGCATTATGTGATTTGGGTGCGAGCATTAACTTAATGCCCATGTCAATATTCAAAAAGTTGGGGATAGGTGAAGTTAGACCAACTACAGTTACACTTCAGTTAGCAAATCGATCTATAGCACATCTTGAAGGAAAAATTGAGGACATATTGGTGTGTGTAAATAAGTTCATTTTTCCTGCTGACTTTGTCATTTTAGACTTTGAAGCATATAAAGAGGTGCTAATCATCCTAGGAAGGCCGTTCCTAGCAATTGGAAGAACCTTATTGATGTGCAGAAGGGCGAGCTAATTATGCATGTTCAGGATGATCAGGTAACGTTTAATGTTTTTAAGTCTATACGATTTCCTGATATAGTTGATGATTGTTCTACAGTATCAAAATTAGAAGAATTAATCATAGAAGAGGAATTCAACTCTGTTGAGGATCCTTTAGAAAAAATCTTGCTGACAGACCTTTTAAGTGATGAAGAAGGGGAGGAAAACTTAGCTTTACTAGAAGCTGATTCAAGGGAATTTAATCCAAAACCTCGTTTTGAATCTTTGGAATTAGAAAGTAGAGATTATGTTCAACCAAAAGCGTTAATTGAAGAGCCACCTAAATTAGAACTCAAGGTATTGCCCTCACATTTAAAATATGTTTATTTAGGTGATGCATCTATTTTGCTTGTGATTATTTTAGCACAACTAATTAAAGAGCAGGAATAGAATGAGAAAGGAGGTATGATGATTGTAAAGAATGAGAATAATAAGTTAATACTGACAAGAATGGTTACGGGATGCCGAATTTGCATAGACTACCAAAAACTAAACAAGGTGACCAGGAAAGATCACTTTCCTTTACCATTCTCGGGTCAGATGCTGGATAGACTCGCGGGGCGAGACTACTACTATTTTCTAGATGGGTACTCAGGGTACAATCAGATTACTTTTGCATCGAAAGATCAACACAAAACGACATTCACATGCTTGTATGGTACGTTCGTATTTAGACGCATGCCTTTTGGTTTATGTAATGCACCTTTTACATTTCAAAGGTGTATGATAGCCATTTTCACTGACATGGTTGAGAAGTACTTGGAAGTGTTCATGGATGACTTTTCAGTGTTCGGGGACACTTATGATGAATGCTTAGCAAATCTAGCAAAGGTACTAAGGCGATTCGAAGAGACATACCTTGTTCTCAACGAGGAAAAGTGCCATTTTATGGTACGAGAAGGTATTGTTTTGGGGCACCGAATAACAAGACAAGGAATCAAGGTTAATAAAGCCAAGGTAGATGTTATTGAGAAACTTCCACCTCCAACATCTATAAAGGGTGTTAGGAGCTTTTTGGGACATTTCGGATTCTATCGACGATTCATCAAGGATTTCTCTAAGGGTCAACCTTTAAGCAAGTTATTGGAGAAGGAGACAACATTCGACTCTGATGAAGAATGTTTGATAGCATTTAATGATTTGAAGAATCGACTATTTTGGCACCAATTATCATCACACCAGATTGGGAATTGCCATTTGAGTTAATGTGTGACACAAGTGACTTTATGGTCAGAGCTATGATGGGCCAGCGAAGGAACAAAGTTTTTCATCCCATCTACTACGTAAGTCAGACTTTGTTAGGAGCTCAGTTGAATTATACGATAACCGAAAAAGAATTACTTGCAGTTGTGTTTGCTTTTGACAAGTTTAGATCTTATCTTGTAGGTACTAAACTGACTATCTTTACGGATCATTCGGCAATTAAATACTTACTTGCCAAGAAAGATGCCAAGTCGAGATTGATTCATTGAGTGCTATTACTTCAAGAATTTGACTTAGAAATTCAAGATCAAAAAGGTGTAGAAAACCTAATAGTTGATCACTTGTCTAGATTGGAGCCACGAGAAGGAACTTCTACTCTTGTACCCATACAAGAGACGTTCCCTGACGAACATATACTTAAGATAAGTCATAACACCCCTTGGTTTGCTGATTTTGCTAACTACTTAGATTGTGGTTTGATTCCCTCTGATAAGACATATCAGCAAAGGAAAAAGTTCTTTCACAAGGCCAAGTATTATTTCTGGGAAGAACCATACTTGTTCGAGAAATGTGCAGATTAGATGATCAGGAGATGCGTGGCAGAAAATGAAATGCAAGAGATATTATATCATTATCACACAGTTTCAAGTGGGGGACACTTCGGAGGTTCACGTACTGCGGCCAAAGTATTAATAGCCGGATTCTTTTGGTTGACATTGTTCAAGGATGCGTACGGCTATGTTAGATGTTGTGATCATTGTCAAAGGGTTGGAAATGTTATTAACAGAAATGCGATGCCTTGAACAAACATCATGAAAGTAAAATTGTTTGATGTTTGGGGTATTGACTTCCTTGGTCCATTCTCTCCATCATTTGGTAACAAATACATTTTGGTAGCAGTCGACTACGTATCTAAGTGGATTGAGGTCAAGACATATCCAAAAACGATGCCAAGGTAGTGATGAAGTTTTTTCAGAAGCATGTGTTCACAAGGTTTGGAACTCCTAGAGCTATCATCAGTAATGAGGAGTCCCATTTTGTGAACAAATGGTTGAAATGGTTACTCGATAAACACGGAGTAAAGCACAGGGTTACTACAACTTACCATCCGTAGACAAAGGGGAAAGCTGAACTGGCGAATAAAGAAATAAAGGGCATACTCGAGAAGGTATTGTGTCCGAACTGACGAGATTAGTCCAACAGACTGGATGATGCTTTATGGGCCTACAGAACAACATACAAGACACCTTTAGGAATGTCTCCTTATAGGTTGGTATTTGGAAAAGCCTGCCATTTGCCCTTGGAATTAGAACATAAAGCTTATTGGGCTCTTCAGCAACTCAATTTGGATCCCAAGCTTGCTAAAGAGAAACGGATGCTTCAGCTCAACGAGTTAGAAGAATTTCAAACATTCTCTTATGAAAATGCCAAGTTATGCAAAGAAAGATTAAAAAGATGGCATGACAAGCACATTCGAGTCAGAGAGTTCGAAGCAGCTCAGCAAGTCTTACTATTTAATTATAGATTAAAGTTTTTTCCAAGTAAGTTGAAATCACGTTGGTCTGATCCATTTACTATCCATCAAGTCTTTCCATACGGAGTTGTGGAACTCCACAGTAAGAGAGGTAATTTTTGAGTTAATGTTCAACGGTTGAAACACTATTGGGGAAGTGAAATTGAGCGGGATAAATCATCGCTCATTTTATCTAATGTTTAATTTCTCTTGTTTACATTTTAATAAAGAACTTAGGGTATACTTTCTGGATTAGTATGTTGAAATAAATTTTGTTTAGGAGATTGGAACTTAAGCAGGACTACTTATGACCCCTCTAGTCTTTCTTAGGAATTAATTTCAACATAATCTTCCAAGAAATTATTTCCTAAGTCAAAAAGAAAATTTTGAATTTTGAATTTTTCAAATAAAAAGGGTCAATTTTTTATCCAAGTTTTAATTGCAACCCAAATTTTCAAATTATTTTGAGTTCAAGGACTTAATTGAATTTTTTTGTAAAATTTGGTTGTTCTTTTTGTAAATACTGAAATTAGCTGTCTTTTTTTTCCGTAAATATTTTTAAATAGCTAAATAAATTTTTTTATTTTATTTATTTTTAAATTGATAATACTTAATATAAAATTATAAATTTCTTTTATAATTTATATTAATAATTTTCAAAGTTTAGATATAATTAGGATTATTAAGAGTTTTTATTTTTCAATAAATTAAGTAATAACAATTAATGTATTAATATGTTAATTGTTATTAACTTAAATTAGGACTTAGATTATTTTACTATTAAATTTATTTTAGAGTTTGAGTGAATCCTTCCTTCCATGCATTATAAATACCACCCTTACTATCACCTTTTCTTTCATCCTTCAAACCTTTCCATGCCATCACAATCAAGTGCCGATAACAGCCCCACAACATCCTGCCACCACCATCGATAATCATTGACTGCCATTAGCCATCATCGAACGCTTTCGGACGTTATCATCGGAACCAGCCGACGATCCGCGCAAGTTGTCGATGACCCGTGCACACGCCCAACCTACTGTTGCTCCTTGTCGCGCACTGCCGCTGAGTTAAGCCAGTCCATGTGTGCAGCTGTCGAAGTACTCCACTGCCTCACACACATCACCTTTACTTATCAAGCCCTCCTCCAACTAATCCTTTTGCTTTACACCCTAATTGTTTTATTTGAATTTTTATCACACAAAGGTGGTAAGGGAATTCTTTTCTAATTTTTAATTTATTTAAATTGTTAACTCTTGAATTTATTTAAAATTATTAATTTTTTATATTAATTAAATTTTGGGAAAATATTACTTGTTTCCATCTTATTTAATGATCAGGTTTAAATCATGCCTCACAAAAGAACTCGTACCGCAGTCCAAATTGAAAAGAACAAAATAAATTCCACAGTGCAAAAGCTAAAGCAAGATACGATACTGTGTTAAAAAATCAGCAAATGCTTCCAGAGAAAGGGTTTACTTGGAAAGAAAGCAATTATACTAACTTCATGGTGAGCATTTGGCAAGTTGCTGAAGCTTTAAATTGGGGAGTGTTTTGTGAAAAGTGACCTAGTGCAGATGAGGAATTGGTTCGACAGTTCTATGCGAATTTGACCTCGAGTGAACTTACAAAAGTTTCTATCCGAGGAATCAAGGTACCATTAAAGTTGAGCACCATCAATGAGTACTTTGACCTACCTGATTTCGAAGAAGACGAATACTCTATTCTAATGAAGAACATCTAGGCTACAAAATTGCAAGAGATCCTTCGAGAACTTACGGTTCCCGATTTTGAATGGACGGTGTCGAAGAGTGGAGTTCGTACTTGCCGTAGAGAATACTTGAAACAGTTAGCGAAAATGTGGTTTTACTTTATTCGGTTCAGCCTCATGCCTATCCCGCAAGGGACTATTGTTTCAGTGGAACAAATGGTTTTGCTATACTTAATCCTGACGACAAAGACCATAGATGTGGGAAAGATCATCATTAGAGAAATTCAAAACTATGCCGCAAGACGTTCTGTTCAAGCCTATTTCCAATTCACAATCACAGTTTTGTGTTTAAAAGATAAAATCCTTGGGAACGTGAAGAAAACGGGATATAGCCAAGGTGCGATCACTGATTGGAACCTCATTCGAGTAGCAGGAAATTCCATTCTTCAACAACAAGCTGATTCAAGTGAAGATCCTGAAGAAGAAGAAGATCTTGAAGAAACAGAGCCAATAGGAATTCCTGATAAGGTAGAGTCTACTGAACAAATGACTGAACCTAACATATCCATACCTAAACCTCAATCACCTCACTCAAAACTTCGAGATGAGCTATCAAAGATAATGGATTGAATGCAACATATGTAATGGCAGTAACAATCTTATTGGAGATACACAAAAATACGGGATGACACATTTAAATTTGCACTTGAGAAAGTATTTCGTGACCCATTTATTTTTGTGCCTGAATTTCTAGATTACATATTTAGACTATGGACTCCAATGTCGAAGAAGGAACAAGGTGATTCGAGCAACAATAAGGGCAATAAAGCAAATGATGAGTCAAAGTCTAGGGGGTCCGCACAAAAATAAAAAAAGGGGATTTTGTCTTTTCTTTAATTTATGTTATTTTATTTTCTTAGGTTATTTTAAGTTTTTAATTCTTAAATGAATTTAAGATTAGGTATTAATTCAATAGGACAGTTTTAATTTTTGCATAATAAAGTAAGAGGTTGAAGTCAATAATTGAACAATTAGAAAAATAAGAGTGTGGCAATAGATATGTACATGTCTAGCATTGGACCTTGGAAGAGCTTGGTATTTAAGTAGTCAAATTTAAGTCACCTCCTAGTCCATGATACTACCTGGTGTACAGTATCTATTCACTTTTATTTTTTACATTCTCTCTATTGTTTTTAACAATGGGGACATTGTTCATCTTAAGTAGGGGGGACCGAAAATCGAAAACTTCTTAATAATTATTATTTCTTCTTATTTTATGAATTTAATTATAATCTTGCTCAAAAATTTGAATTTATGTTGATTATTCTAAGCTTTAGTATAAATAAAATTCAATTATCTCAATGGTTGTGATGTTAAGCTGAACCATGATATGAATGCTACTCTTAATAAAATATGTGAATCATATCATAAAATTTTTAATTCCTTATAGAAGCTAGACATGAAAGAAAGTTTAAGTCTCTAGAATTGACTTAGTAATTTCTTGAGGCGAAATCCTAGGAAGCATGAAATTTTGAAAATGATTTAGGCAACATTTGTTTGGACCATTTGAGCCTTTCAAGCTAACATGGAAGCATGTTATCCCTTGAAGCCAACTTTGAGACTATATGGCCTAATTTTCTTTGTACATTACAATGGTAAGCCAACCTATCTCTCGTACTTATCTCTAAATTGTCCTAACTACTAGACTCAAACTATCAAGAATATGTTCTAAAAATAAGTTTGGGAGAGTTGAGAAGAAGTACCAAAATGCTCAACAAAGTGTAGTACATATAAAATGATGCTCAGAAAAAAAAAGAAAAAATGAAAAAAAGAAAAAGAAAAAATAGAGCATATGTACTCAAAAGAAAAAAAAACATGAGCATTCAAGTTCAAAAAAGTTGGCGATTTTGAAGATAATTATCTCGAAGGTCCGATGCAAGTTGAGTCTAGGGTTTTAGCTTAAATATATCTATCTTTACTTACCCCTAACGTAGCCTCATTACAACCTATTCAAAAAGACCTATTTGATACAAGATTTCAATGCTACCTACATTAGTGGAGAGAAATTGCTATGTTTAACATATGAAGATATAAGTTAAACTTAATGATTGCAATTTGGTCTTAACTGAGGGAATAAAAATCGAGTGGTAATATTTTGACATGTCTTTATTGAGAAAGCAATTAATCTAGTTTTGTTAAGCATGATGATAATTGAATATAATTTGAATAAAATCCATACTTGAGCTACATGATCTCTGAATTCTTTTTTTTTGTGCTTGGTTATATTAATTCATAAGTATGGGGAGAAATGATCAATTCTTTTGTGATTTGTGCATTACTTGGGACGAGCAATGAATTATGTTTAGGAGTGTGGAACGATGGAAATATATAGACTTTTTCATGCTCTTTTTAACCCAAATTTATGCAAATTCTTAGTAATTATTGTCGAAAAATTTTTTAATTATAAAATAATTAATTTGTACTTAATTTACCAACATATTGATTTTTAATTATTTTTATAAATATTAAGCATTAATTTGATGTATTTTTGACATTTACTTATCACTTTATTACTTGATATGATTGTATACACTTGAACATTTCCATCGATTTTTAGAGAAATTAAATGTTGCACACAGAGCGAGAAAAAAGGACTTTTCTTGTCCTACTTGGTGATGACATTATGCTAAAAGGCGGGAGTGCCAATAAGTGAGAATGAGTAATTTCTGAAGCCAAAAAGGAGTATCATCGGGGATTCTTTGTATAAACAGTATGTCGAGCTTCAACGAAAGTAGATTATAGAATGGAAACAATAGAGAAAGGAGAAGATGAATGTACCAACATCGCTTAAACGAAAAGACAAATAGAAAACTCAAGAAAGACTTGTAAGCAGTGTGGAAAGTAAGCTTGAGGGCATGATCCAATGGATGTAGGCAACTGAACTAGTGCTTAGGGAGTTTGCAAGAATAAACAGACTATGCACACCAAACTACCTTCTAGACATTTTCACTTTCGAGCTGGGGCATGAGAAAGAAAGTGATGATAAGGAAAATTCTGAAGGAGAAGATGTAACCCAACAGTATTTGGAGATGGAGGATGAGTATGAGGCAATGTTCCAGCTACAGTACTCCACTCCAAAAGGTCCTATTATTCAGAGCCCAACAAGGCAACTACAATTGAAGGATGGAAACTCCTAATCTACCATAATTCGACCTAGCAGATTAAACTAGTTTTCGCACTTTAGGAGCTTGCAATTAGACATTTTCGTTAGTTTTTACTTAGGATTTACTTCAGTTTTAGTTTAGTGAATAAAATGTATAAAAAGTGTGAAAAGGAATCTTTTATTGACTTTAGGGTCGATTGAGGCCTAAAGGTTGGCTAACAAACTTTATGAGTATGCAAGAGACCATTAGAAGATGAACTATATCGAAGTTGATAATTACGTCACAACACGAGACAAGAGATGTCGCAACATAGGGACCAGAACCAAAGAATCCTGAAGCTGTCTTTGATTTACCGAAATTCGACCTAGTAGATTAAACTAGTTTTTGCACTTTAGGAGCTTGAAATTAGGCATTTTCGTTAGGATTTCTTAGGATTTACTTCAGTTTACTATATTGTATAAAAAGTGTAAAAAGACATTTTTATTGACTTGCCGAGTGAGGCCTAAAGGTTGGTTAATGAACTTTGCAAGTGTGTAGGAGACCCTTAGAAGACCAACTACATCGAAACTGATCTCTATGTCATGACACGGGACAAGTGATGTCGCAACAAAGGGACTAAAATCAAAGAATCCTACAGTTGTCTTCTATGTCATGACACGAGCATCGCGTGTCCCAATAATACCTGAAAATTACATCAAAAGGAGTAGACTGCTTTCCATATCATAATACAGACCCTGTGTGTCATGACATTGATAGTGCTAGAAAGGAGAAAGGACATATGTTTTCTCCCTACTTATTGGTTAATTTGTTCCCATTTAGTTATTTGTAGCACATATTTTAGCATTTTAAGTTTAGTAAATTGCATTTTATAACTCAATGGACCTTAGCCTATTTATCCTTAATCTTATCATGTTTTGGCACTGATGTCGCTGCATGAGTATTTCCAGATTGCGCCCAGGACTGTCGCTGCCCCTAACAACTATCTGGATAAGAACAAAAATGTGTGAGCTGCCTAGTCTTGTATAACCAACTGGTACAGACAGAGGTAGCATGATTCTTAGGAAAGGACACCGATATAATTTGGAGGGTGATAACTTTAGAAATGACACTTATTTTCTCCCTAAATTTGTGTATTAATTGTCTCTTTTGTATTACATTTAGCATGCATACATTTTCTAACTCAATGTTGTGTGGCTTAAATTCTCGTTATTTTATCTCTTTTGTGCACTAATGTAGCCATATACAGCATATGTATTGCGTCTGAAATTGTTAGCGCAGGGATCCATCTCAGAAAATAGATGCTAGAAAGAGTTCAAAGATGCAGCCACAAGTTTAGATTGGTATTGCGACCAAAATTGTCACCGCATGGAAACATTTACTTTGTATAAGTGAATTCACGCTACAAACACATCTGGAAGCACCAGCGCAGGAATTCCACATGATGTCGCCGCAATTAAAGATTGTAGATCGCGCCCAGAAATGTGACGACAACCTGTAGATTAATAAAGATCACACTAGATCTACATGAGTGCACAACTTGATTTCAACAAACTTTGACACCTACAAAAGAAGTTGGATCTGAGAGAAGATGAGATCTACAATTCTCAAAGCTTATAAATAGAGGAAAGAAGAAGGAGATGGATATCAAGGAGTGAATGAATTAAATTCTGCAAATTCTCCAAAAGCTTTGAAGCTTGGTTTGGGAGTCCGGTGAGCTGATCGAGCAAGTGTACGACAACTCCTGATGAGGAGTGCTTGGTGCGATACAAGAGGAGCAGTTAAGGGATAATCCTAGTAGCCTAGGAATAGTATGCTTCGAATTATCTGTTAATTCCTCTGTTAATGCTGATGAATTCTTATTGACACTTGATTGTATATGGAAATAACTTTCAATGTTAGATTACTTTGAGTCTTATCAATTCTTCTCATTTATTTTCTCCTGGATTTAATTGTTTTTGACACGGAAGTGCAATTGCAATCTACTGACACTGGAAAGTGTGGTGACAAGTTAGGTTAACAAGAAAGTTAGCGGAAGTTACTTGAGACTAGGAGGAATTCTGGTCACTTGTTCTTGAGTGCAAGGCATTGCCAACAACTGGAAGGTGAGGTAAATGTGGGCGCTTGAGTCTTGGGTAAACAAAGAGTTGTTATTGGTATGATTTCATTGGAACTTTATTGCTGCGACAATTCATCTATAAAATATCGTATCGACGCATCCAGCGTTGCTACTTAGTGAAGTTAGTGATCCACTCCATTCTTCGCTCTTGATCACACTTTTACTTTTTCTACATTTAAATTCTCAAAATATCAACAACAATTTATTTTACTTTCAGTTGCTCTGACATTTATTTTGCTCTGACATTATTCATTGCATTGACAACTTTGACTAACTTAATGATGCAAATTTGATTTAATTACGCTAACATCCTTACTAGCATTTTCTCTAGTTTTAACTTTAGTTGCTTCGACAATTGAACATCAAGAACTCTATCCTTGTGGGATCGATATCCGATATAGCAAATCTATCAGCTATACTTGCATCGACGTGTGTCCGCTTGCACTTAAATGCTGTGACATTTACAAGCCGATTAAGTTTTGGCACTGTTACCGGGGATGGTGTTTGTTTGGTGCTCATTTTTGTAGTTGCAGTTATTCTTTCTTAACTTTTTATTTTTACTAATCTGTTTAACTTTCTTTTGTTGATTTTCTCTTTATTCTTTAGGAGTTGCATGTCCACAAGGTGAAATCTTAAGGATATTGTGGGCTTTGATCCAGAACTCGAATGAACTATTTGAAGGAGCGAAAGAAAATGGCTGGCAGCAACAACAACAACAATAACCTACCACCTGTGCTGCCACAAGATTTACTTCCTCCAATACAACCACATATAATCAATAATGTACCACCACCGCCTCCACAAGAAGAGCAGGTGCAAAATAGGAAAATCAGGGATTTTGTTGTTCCTGTACTGGACGATTTGCAACCAGGGGTTATAAGGCTAGCTATACAAGTTGGAATTTTTGAATTGAAATCGGTGATGTTTTAAATGCTCAATTCAAATGGACAATATACAAGCTTACCTCATGAAGATGCACGAGAGCATCTAAAATCATTTTTGCTTATTTGCGCATCTTTTAGCCAACATGGTGTTCCTAATGATGCCTTAAAATGTAATTATTTCCTTATTCATTGTAGGGGAGAACAAGAACATGGTTCTTGGGTTTGCCGGCTAAATCCTTTACATCATGTAATTCATTAGCAACGCAATTTGTTTTGCATTTTGAATCCATCGACAATGAATGCAAGGTTGCCCTATGCATGGAATTCAACAAGAGACTAAGATCGAGATCTTTTACAACGGATTGAATGCCCAGACAAGAAATCTCGTTGACGCATCTGCAAATGGTCCCTTGTTGGATTGCACTTACACTGGCGCTGTACGAATTCTAGAGAGAATTGCACAAAATGATTATCAATATCCTATCTCTCGTTCTGCTCAAGTAAAAACTAATTCTGGCATTCTTGAATTGGATGCAATTTCAGCCTTGAGTGCATAGGTATCCTCTTTGGCCAACATTATAAAGAAAATGAAAGGAACAAGTGACGTTACCCTTATTCAAGTGGCACAACAGATGGATGTCCCAACATTTTCCTGTGAAATTTGCGGTGACAACCACAGTTATGAGGACTGTCCACAACATGTTGAGAACGTATTTTATGTCAACAACATCAAAGAAAATTCTTATGGTAACTCATATAATAATCGAAATCCATAACCTTGGGGGAATCAAAATGCATCTATGTATAGATATGGAAATTCCTCACAGCAATGGGGTTATAGACAAGGGAGTTACAACAATAACCAACAGCAGAACTATAATCAGAATTCTCAGGTACGTTCAAATTCTAATCAAATGCAGGTACACAATCAGATGCAATCACAAGCTAGAATGTAGCCACAACAGACAGTGCTGCCACATATGCAAGAACAACATCAATAACAACAGTAACGATTTTCTCAACAAAGATCAGATCCTATGGCTACTCTTGAAGAACTGATGCGAGAGCATATTACGCGAACTGAAGCAATTGTTCAAGGTAATTCTTCTTCTATCCGTGCGTTAGAAGCCCAGCTAGGACAATTGGTTTCTAATCTGAATACAAGATCACTAGGCACTTTGCCTAGTGATACTGAGAATTCGACGCAGAAGGGGAAGGAACATTGCAAGGCTATCACGCTGCGGAGCGAAAAGTAAATTGCTGAACCAAGCAGAAATTTCAACCAAACACATGTCGACGCAACTGAACCTACGCAACAAAGTGAAGTTGTTTCTGAAGAGAGCCCAACAAAAATAAATGAGGAGCCAATTGTAGTGACCTCTATGCCTAAAATTCACCCAATGAAGACGCAACTGCCTAAGTTGATGCAATCGGTTATTCCACAACAACCCACTGACAATATACCTTTGCCATTTCCATAGAGATTTAAAGAGAAAGACCATGATAAGGATTATCAAAAATTTGTTTCTACTTTGAAGCAATTACACATTAACATACCTTTAGTAGATGCTCTTGTGCAGATACCTAGCTGTGGGAAATTCATGAAAGAGCTACTGTCAAAGAAGAAAAAGTTGTCCGAAATTGAGACGATTACGCTCACAGAGGGGTGCAGCGCTGTACTAACAAATAAGTTGCCACCAAAGATGAAAGACCCTAGCCGCTTCACAATGCTATGCTCCATTGGAAATCATTATCTAGGTAAAGCTTTATGCGATCTAGGAGCCAGTATTAACCTTATGCCTTTTTCCACATTCAGGAAGTTAGGAATTGGATCGATGAAGCCTACTGCGATGACATTACAGCTTGCTGATAGATCTCTAGCACAACCTGAAGGTTAGATCAAAGATGTCCTTGTCCAAGTTGATAAACTTGTGTTTCCTGCTGATTTCATAATACTTGACTGCAAAACAGATAAGGAGGTGCCCATCATCTTGGGACTCCCATTCTTAGTAACGGGACACACTCTTATTCACGTTTTCAAAGGCGAGCTCATCATGCGACATAATAACGAGCATGTTACCTTCAGTGTGTTTGAAGCATCTCCTTCTACAAGTAAGGAGCAATGTCACCATATTGACGTGCTGGACGAGATTATTATAGAAGAATTTAATGAACGAAGTTCAGCAATTCCATATGAAGATGCAGTGACATCCACCGATGATATCCTAATTGAATGCGACCACAGAGTTGAGGCTAATAGTTGTGAGCTAAGACAGGGTTGGCAATTGGAATCCTTGGATTTGTCTAATAGGATGATCCCTGTGTTTAAACCATCAATTGAACAAGCTCCTACCTTGGAGTTAAAGCCATTGTTGACGCATTTGAAGTATGTCTTTCTAGGTGACAATAACACATTACCTGTGATTGTCAGCGCAAGCCTTGATGCAATACAAGAAGAAAAGCTCATCGCAATTTTAAGGGAGCACAAAAGAGCCATTCCATGTAGTATTACAGACATCAGAGGCATTAGTCCCTCTTTTTGCATGCAAAAAATCAGACTGCAAGATGAAGGGAAGCAATCCATTGAGTAACAGCGAAGGCTTAATGAGAGAATGAAAGAGGTAGTGAAGAAGGAGATTATTAAGTGGCTAGACGCGGGCATCATCTACCTAATTTCAGACAGCACATGGGTAAGCCCTGTCCAATGTGTGCCCAAGAAAAATGACATCACAATGGTGAGTAATGATAACAATGAGTTGATCCCTACTCGCATTGCTACTGGTTGGCGAGTGTGTATGGACTATCGTTGTCTTAATGCGGCCACAAAGAAGGATCACTTTCCTCTACCATTCATTGATCAGATGTTGGATAGGCTAACTAGTAAAGCCTACTATTACTTCCTAGATGGCTACTCTGGATATAATCAAATTGTCATTGCTCCGGAAGATCAAGTAAAAACCACGTTCACATGCCCATTTGGAACTTTTGCTTTCCGACGTATGCCATTCGGATTATGCAATGCACCAGCCATATTCCAGAGGTGTATGATGGCTATCTTCTTGGACATGATTGAAGATTCACTAGAGGTATTCATGAACGATTTCTCTATGTATGGACAGAATTTTGACCAATGCGTCGATAATCTGGCGAAAGTATTAAAGAGATACGAGGACACAAATCTAGTGCTGAACTGGGAAAAATGCCATTTCATGGCAACTGAAGGCATTGTCCTTGGCCATAGAATAACATGTCAGGGCATTGAAGTAGACAAAGCAAAGGTAGAAATCATTGAGAAATTGCCACCACCAACCAATGCCAAAGGAATAAGAAGCTTTCTTAGTCACGTCGGTTTTTATAGGAGATTTATTCGAGATTTTTCCAAGATTGCCAAACCACTATGCTCGTTGCTAGAGAAGAATAAAAAGTTCATGTTTGATGACGCATGTCTGGATGCGTTTTTCATAATAAAGAAGCAGCTAGTACAAGCTCCAATTGTCGTCATACCAGATTGGACGCAACCATTTGAATTAATGTGTGATGCAAGCGACTACGCTGTAGGAGTTGTGCTGGGACAACAAAAAGAAAAGGTATTTCACTCAATTTATTATTCTAACAAAATTTTAACTGATGATTAGGTAAACTATACAACTACCAAAAATGAGTAACTAGCAGTCGTTTTTGCATTCAACAAATTTCGTTCATATCTTGTCGGCACAAAAATTACCGTCTACACAGATCACTCTACGTTGAGATACCTTTTTACAAAGAAAGATGCCAAATCGAGATTGATCAGATGGATCCTGCTCTTACAAGAGTTTGATATTGAAATTAGAGATAGGAAAGGATCCGAGAATCAAGTAGTAAACCACTTATCCCGTCTGGAAGCTGGAAGCGAAGATGGCAATCAGTCATGCATTATCGACGCATTTCCAGATGAGCAGTTATTTTACGTCAACACATCTCCATGGTATGCTGATGTTGTCAATTATTTAGTTTGTGGTAAGCTACCATTGAGTGCCACTATAAGACCGAGTAATGTAAAAACTACCAACAAGCTCCGCGATAATATGACTTCTGAGAGGTGATGATCCGATCTTCAATCAACAAACAATCTACAAAGCAACAACATCTTCGGTAAGCTTCATAGCTTAGTAAGTTCGATAGTTTTAAAGAATTACCAAACATTTGTATAAAGTAGCTATAATTCAACCGAGTTAGGATAATTCCATTGCTTCCTCGAGTCAATTGTAATCTTTCACTTTCCTGTCTATAACCTTTCTGTTACCAGTACCAGATGCTTCTCACACGAGCTATCGAGGACTCAAAACATATGCGGTACCCCAACCATCGGTACGGTGTCTATCTGTAAACTGTTCTCTAATGATACTGCTCACACGAGTTGTCAGGAGTATGCATACAACATAAGTCCCAGCCATTGAAGGGTCTATAATCCATTTAGGATTCATCTCTTTTCCAAATCACGATGCTGCTCACACGAGCTGTCAAGGATTCGCAACATATGCGGTACCCCAGCCATCGTGTCGGTACTTTTTCAACGGCATAAAGCCTACTATCTTTTTCGTTTCATTTCCTCGATCTCTTCAATGCCAAATGCTTCCGACTTGCTGAACACTGAAGTAAAATTTACATTACAAACTTACCGAACTGAATTGCAATTGAGGAAAGACTTTAGGGACTAATCTGTCAATTTTCCTTTTTCGTGTTCTGAAACACGATCATAGTCTACATCCACAAATCATCCAATTCCCATATTAAGTCACATAATTGAGTCATTCAACACAATTTAGTCCTTTTTGGGAAAATTACAGTTTTACCTCTATTATTTTCCTTTTATTCAATCTATTCCTTTCAACACAAAACATGCAAAATAGCCATTTTCCTAAACACACAAACTCAGTCGAACATTCAAAACATTTCTACAAATCCTTTCATGCTATAATTTCACAATAAGTACATGTACATTTAACATTTAGCAATTTAGTCTTTAAACCCTAAAATCATCAAAATCACTTTACAAAAATTCTAAACCCAACCTTCAAGCTTTCAAATCTACCATAAACACTCAAAGACAAGCTCATTCATCAATGGAAAAATTTATAACGTTTGATAGAATCGTAAATTAGTCATTGTATTAACTAGATTAAGCTAATACGGACTCAAAAACATAAAAATTACTAAAAACGGTTAACTTTTGCTTACCCAAATCAAAGCACAAAGTTGAAAATGGAAAACCCTAATTTCTTTATCTCCTTAGCCGTATGGAAGAAGAAGAAAGGAGAAAATAAGATGAAATTTTCCAATTTTCTTTCTTTTAATTCCATTTATATAGTAATGGCAATTTTATAATTTTTATAACTTTCATAATTAAGCTTACTTAATCATTTTTATCCTTAATTAATCATTCCCTTAACACCTAATTGCCATGATATTCCACTATCACAACCTCTATTGGCTAATTTCCGTATTCGGTCCTTCTAATAAAGTAATTATATTTTTACATCTTTTACAATTTAATCCTTTTGACTTAATTGATTATCTAATAGATATAATTCTCCAACCAAAGTTTAATAAGACACTAATGACATCATAAATATTCAATAATTAATAATTAATTAATATTTATGCTCTAACATATCAAATTTGTGGCCTCGAAACCACTATTATTGATCATACTAAAAATTGACTAATTAGTAAATTCTCATTTAATTAGGATTTAATTGCAATTTACCAAAATATAAAGAGTTCCACATCATTTCTATTATTAGGCCACTTAAGGAGGGTCCAATTACATAATTGATCGTTCAATTATATTAAATTTCATTCAAACAAACTTATTTATAATTTAGCCTTAAATTAATTAGGACTAAATAAATAAATAACCCTAAAGTTAGTGAATAATAATAATATCCACCACCGCTTGGACTTTTTGACCATGGTTTAATTACTATTTTGGTCCCTTTACTATTTTTAATTAATAAAATTAACTTTTACCTCTTTTACAATTTACTCCTTTTCCTTAATTAAGCAGTTAATCATCAAAATTACCCGACCAAACTTCAATTAACATATAATAAAACTCTGTAAATATTTAATAAAAAAATATTTATGATCCTAAATTTCAGAAATGAGGTCCCGATACCTCATTTTCTAAAACCACTTGATCTTTGAACCAAACCACTTATACTAACTTTTAATTCAATAATTAAAATTATTAAATTCAAAATTCCATAAAAAATTATTATTAACTTATTTAATTTAAACACTCGTTATAAATTTTTTCTCGTCGGGTTTATGACCCTGAAATCACTGTTTTCGACACCACTGAAAAATGAGCTATTACAACTCTCTCCCCTTAGGAAATTTCATTCTCGAAATTTTTATCTAGCATACGTGTTTATTCTAATGTTTTTCCTTACAACAAAAATCATTACTAGCTCATCCAAAACTAGAGAATAAAAATCTCATAATAATTACCCAGTTAATGTGGAACAATCTAATTCATCATATTCATAAATTAACAATGACATTAGTTAATCTAAACAATATTACCAGAATTCTTAATGATTATCTCAAGTTCAAAAGAAATTTTCAGCATCTCATATTTTTAACTAGAATTGAATAACTGAATCTTTATTAACTTTCAAATATACTGTTACGCCCATTTCAAATACATTGTTACGAATGGTGGAACAAGAGGAAAAACAAATTTTGCCTCATAAAGAGTCGGTGGAAATCGTGAGCCTAGGAAATGAGGATGAACAAAAGGAGGTGAAAGTCGGGACTAACATTTCAGGAAAAACGAGAAAAGATCTTATAGGGTTGCTCCGAAAGTTCAATGATGTATTTGCATGGTCTTATCAAAATATGCCAAGATTAAATGCCGATATTGTGGTACACAAGCTGCCTATAAAGGAAGATTGTAAACCTGTTCAACAGAAGCTTTGAAGAATGAGACCTGATGTACTACTAAAGATAAAAGAAGAGGTCAAGAAACAGTTCGACGCTGGTTTTCTTTAAGTGGTTAAATATTCAGAATGGGTAGCCAACATCCCTGTCCCTCAAAGAGGTAGGAAGGTATGAATGTGCGTGGATTATCGAGATTTAAACAAATCCAACCCGAAGGATAATTTTCCACTACCTTACATCGACACTTTAGTAGATAATACGGCAGTCACTCGCTATTCTCATTCATGGATGGTTTCTCCTGATATAACCAGATAAAAATAGACCCTAAAGATATGGACAAGACTACATTTATCACAATGTGGGGAACATTTTGATATAAAGTGATGACTTTTGGACTTAAAAACGCAGGGGCAACATATCAAAGAGCAATGGTGACTTTGTTTCACGACATGATGCATAAGGAGATCGAGGTTTACGTAGATGATACGATTGCAAAGTCCCGAACCGAAGAGGAACATGTAAAGGTCCGGGGGAAATTGTTCTTAAGATTGAGGAAGTTCCAGCTAAAGTTGAATCCAACAAAGTGTACTTTTGGAGCCACTTTAGGAAATTTGTTAGGCTTCATGGTCAGTAAGAAAGGAATTGAGATTGATCCAGATAAGGTCAAGGCCATACAAGAGCTACCACTACCCCGTATGCAAAAAGAAGTTCGAGGTTTCTTGGGGAGATTAAATTACATTGCTCGGTCCATCTCACAGTTAACTAAGATATGTGACCCCATCTTTCGTCTTCTTAGGAAACATAATCCAGGTGTGTGGGACGATGAATGCCAGAAGACTTTTGACAAGGTCAAGCACTATTTGTCTAATGCTCCGATCCTAATACCGCCAAGTCCTACTAAACCATTAATCTTGTACTTGGTAGTTTTTGAGAATTCTATGGAATGTGTGCTAGGCCAACATGATGAGTTTGCAAGAAAATAAAGAGCGATATATTATCTTAGTAAGAAGTTCACTGATTGTGAACCAAGATATTCGCCAATTGAAAAATTATGTTGCGCCCTAGTTTGGACCACTAGGAGACTAAGATAATACATGTTGTACCACATGACCTAATTAATCTCAAAATTAGATCCGTTGAAATACATGATGGAGTCGACCGCATTGAATGGGAGGATAGCTAGATAGTAGATCTTACTCTCTGAGTTTGATATAGTCTATGTAAGCCAAGAGGCGGTAAAGGGAAGTGCGATAGCAGATTTCCTAGCTAGCAGAGCTCTAGAGGATTATGAGCCAATAAATTTTGACTTCCCAAATGAGGATTTAATGTACGTTGCAACCACTGAAGAGGGAACTACAATAAAGCATCCTTGGCGTTTAAATTTCGATGGTGCTTCAAATGCAACGGGTAAAGGAATTGGGGCTGTTTTGGTATCACTAGAAGGAGACCATTATCCTTTCACCAGTAAACTCGATTTTGATTACACAAACAACATGGCAGAATATGAAGCATGTATCATGGGAATCCGGGCAGTCGTAGAATGAGAGATCAAAGTTTTGGAGGTATATGGAGATTTTACACTTGTGATTTACCAACTTAAAGGAAAATGGGAAACAAGGTATCCCAAGTTAATTGATTATCGAAAGTTGGTCCTTAAGTTGATTAAGGAGTTCGATGAGGTCACATTCCAGTACCTCCCACGAGAGGAAAACCAGATGGCTGACGCTCTGGCTACTCTAGCCTCGATAATGAAAGTAAACAAGACAGAAGATATGAAGCCCATTCAGATGAGCATCTGCAAGGCTCTAGCCTATTGTTATGAGATTGAAGAAGAAGAAAAGGACGATCATCCTTTGTACCAAGACATCTTTTAGTATGTAAAAGATCGTAAATACTCCGAGCAAGCTACTGAAAATGATAAAAGGACATTGAGAAGGCTCTCAAATGAATATGTCCTAGATGGGGAAATTTTGTATAAACGGAGGAAGGATCAGGTGTTGTTAAGATGTGTTGATGCGATTGAAGAAAGAAAAATCCTAAATGAAGTCCACGAAGGCATTTGCGGAACACACGTCAATGGATTCAAAATGGCTAAGCAAATTATGAGATTTGGATGCTATAGGTCCACCATGGAGAGTGGCTGCATCAACTATACTAAGAAATGCCACAAAGGCCAAATCTATGGAGACAAAATCCATGTGTTCCGTCACACCTTCATGTCATGACTTCCCCATGGCCTTTTTTTATGTGGGGCATGGATGTTATTGGGCCAATCTCGCCAAAGGCTTCTAATGGGCATAGGTTCATCTTTGTGGTTATCGATTATTTCACCAAGTGGGTAGAAGCTACTTCTTACGCTAATGTCACAAAGTCAACAGTTAGCAAGTTCTTAAAAAAGGAAATCATATATCGGTATGGGATACCAGAAAGAATCATATCTGACAACGTATTGAACTTGAATAACAGCACGATAGCGGAGGATTGCGAGCTATTCCAGATCAAATATCATAATTCATCTTCCTATCGTCAAAAAATGAATGGAGTAGTAGATGCAGCTAATAAGAACATCAAGAAGATCATTGCAAAAATGACAGAAACCTATAAAGATTGGCATGAAAAGTTACCATTTGTCGTTCTTGGTTATAGGACTTCAGTAAGAACTTCTACTGGGGCAACACTGTTCTCCCTAGTATATGGAATGGAAGCAGTTTTACCTATTGAGGTTGAGATTCCTTCTCTCCGAGTCTTGTCAGAGTTAAATTTAGATGAGGCAGAATGGATTCAACCCAAAAATGATCAATTGAACTTGATCGAAGAAAAGAGATTAAGAGCTATTTTTCATGGTCAGATGTACCAAAAACAGATGATGCAAGCTTACAACAAAAAGGTCCGCCCTAAGGAATTCCACAAAGGAGATTTAGTTCTGAAAAGATACTTCCCATACACAAGGACTCTCGAGGAAAATGGATGCCCAATTGGGAGGGACCTTATGTAGTGAAGAAAGCTTTCTTTGGAGGAGCCCTCATTTTAACTAAAATGGATGGCAATGATCTGTACAATCCTGTGAACTCAGACTCGATAAAGAAATATTTCACCTAAAAAAGAAAGAGGTCAAGATGAAAACCCACAAAGGGCATCTTCAACCAAAGGAATTTTGAGTTGAAAACCCGAAAAAGGCAGCTCAAATGTAGAGCAAAATGGGTTCCAATTGTTTACTCAAACGTGACAAGACAGAGAAACTTTACGTCTTAAGGGATCGAAAAAGAACTCCAGGTTTTCTGGGCACATATCAAGCACAAAATGATCCTCATCAAGTCAGATCAGAGAAGCTCATATCACAATATCTAGGGCATCTAGTATTTCTTCTTTTGATTATTTGTTTTACATGACAATTTTTCTTTGGCCGATGTTTTTAAAAAATTCTTTGAGCTCTGACTCTAATACAATTTCATTCTTTCACAACCTTTCCTAAGAATTTTCTTACTAAGATAATGGATAATAGACTAATATCACAAGGTATACAAGGATCTACATGTATTATTCCATAAATTTTCTAAATGGTACAGGGACCTAAAACAAGACTACCAGTTAAAAGAACCAAACCTAAAACGAGTGGGTCAAACTAAGACTATTCCACTGAGTCTCATCGTAAATCTAAAAGAAGACAGGGTGGTACGCTGAGTGACAAAACTGTAATGAGCGATAAACTATATCACTCTAAGGATGAAAACAGAAAAGAATTAATCAGTTTGAATCTGACATTAATCATGCACACTCATTTAGTTAGGGGAATGTAATTCATTCTAATCAAAGCATCATAATAATTTGGCTTGCATAGAGGTCCATGAAAGCATATTCGATAGGTTTGAAAGGGAAGATTGAGGCCGCAATGACGAATCTTATACCCTGGAAATACGGAGGGAAAGGTTGAGGCCTCAACGGCGAACCTAGTACCTTAGAAGATGTGATGGGAAGGATAGAGGTCGCAATGGTGGATCTAGTACCATGAAGGTATGAAGGGAAAGGTTGAGGCCGCAACAGCGAACCCGGTACCGTAAAAGACATGATGGGAAAGATCGAGGCCACAATGGCAGATCTGGTACCATGAAGATATGAAGGGAAAGGTTGAGGCCGCAACAGTGAACCTGGTACCTTAGAAGATGTGATGGGAAGGATTGAGGTTGCAACGACGAATCTGGAACCATGAAGATCGAGGAGAAAAATTGAGGCCGCATTGGCGAATCTGGAATCACGAAGGGCTGAAAGGAAAGGTTAACCGTGCAAAGGCAAACCTTATACCTAAAAATATATGGGAAATATTGAGGCCGTAATGGAAAATCTAAAACCATGAAGTTATTAAGGGAAAGAGGTTAAAGCCGCAACGACAAACCTTTTACCCTAGAAATGTGACGGGAAAAATTGAGGCCGTAACGACGAATCTTATATCCTAAAGTTAAAGAGGTGCAGATTGAAGTCGTAATGGCGAATCTTATACCTCGAAGTTGTAGTAAGGCGAAATGAAACTACAGAACTTACATGCCTGAAGAGTCAATGGATCAAATCAAAGACTACAACAAGCGAATCTCAATCTCCCTAAAGTTACAGTGAATGGAGTGAAGCTACAACAACAGATGTTATCTCTCTGAAGTTGCCATGGGGAAAAATAAGGTCACAATACTAAATCTTATCTTCCTAAAGATGTAGAGAAGCAGATACAATGAAGTTGAATGACCGATGAAGCGAAAAGCGGATTACTTGAAGAATAAACACTAAAGAGAACAGATCTAATGGGATCGAACGAAATTGGTCCTCCTTTTAGTCTTTGCTTCGTTCCCGTTACACAGCAACGAACAAAGAGGAAATCTTCATTTTTCTTTAAAGATCTAGGCTTGATCTTGTTAGATTTAAGCCTAGATCTAGTGTTTTAAAAAATATATACAAAAAAGGAAAACTTTTAAAACCAAGCCGCTGTACATGACAGTTCGCAGATGCTGGTGATTGGCGGATGTGGTCGAGTCGCGACGGATCGGTGGCCGGGCACATGGCCCTCAGGAAGAGAAAAGAAGAGAGATAAAGAGAGGATTTTTGGAAAAATAATGAGAGAAATGAAAATTTTCAGAAAAAATTTAACTTAAATACCCCCATCGAACAACACCATTTTGTTGTGAACGCTTAGTGACCAAAACGTCGTCGTTTTGTGACGCTCCAACCCTACCCGTCCGTTAGAGGATCCGCGTGTTTTCAGTGGAGGGGAAAATTGTTTCCGCAGTCTCTCCTTATTTCATGAATTTTCAATCTGGTTCGTGTCTGCTGTGCCATTCGTACACGACGTCGTTTCAAGCCAAATTTCAATGGCTTTGAAACGTAGCCATTTTTAACAACAGATTTTCAAAACAAAAGTGGGATTTTTTCTATCGAAGTCCCTCTATGTTTTGCTCTATTTTAAATTGGTTCATTTTGCTATTTTTTTTAAATTTAGCCAACAAATTTTACCCTTTTTTAATTCGATCCTCAGACTCTATTTTTGAAAATAATGCGGGAAATTTCCCTTTTAGTCCTTCCTTAAAAAATTTCATTTTAATATAGTTTTTTACTTCGTATTTTAAAATCTTTTAAAATTTTTTATTGCTTTGTTTTATAAATTAAACTCTTTATGTACTTTATGCATTTATTCAATTTTAATTTAATACTTCATCACTTTGTTTTTAAAATCTTAATTTTTTTAATTCTGGTCATTGCTGTTCTATTTTTGTAAATCAAGTTTTATATTATATATATTTATTTATTTAAATATTGTTATATTCATTTGGTATTATTAAATTTGTCTTAATTTATATTTGTCATTACATATTTATTTCTTATCATATTGTATTACTATATACGTATTGTGCTATTTCATTTACTCTATTAAAAAGAAATATTTATGTTTTGATGAAACAAAAATTAGAATAGTGTTAGTTATTTCGTAACTCGAAAGATCTTATCTTAACTTACTAGGTATGGTTATCTTTGAATCGAAATAACCGAATAATTTCCTCTTTGTGTTCAATAATAAAACACAATATTCAAAAACAAATAGGAGCTCGTGATTTTTTTTGAAAACTTGAGCTGTTGTGCCCCAACTTACTAGGCATAATTTCCTTTCTCCATATTTTCAGAATGACGAGCCTTCTTCGAAAAATTCAACTTTCTAAAATAATTTTAAATTTATCAGTCATGCATTAAAGGATCATGTTTTAGTTCATTCTCGTGTTTTTAAACTTTTAATGATTAAGACCCCTAAAAAATCGATTTCGTACCAATTTTGGGCGTGTGAAGGTGCTAATCCTTCCTCACACGTAACCGACTCCCGAGCTCATTTTTTGGATTCCAAAGACCAAAGCCATTTTTTTAAAAATGTTTTGAAGGTGTTCCAATCACACCGAATATAAATGATTGGTGGCGACTCCATTTTCGATTTAAAAATTTAAAGTTGAGACGCGTTTCAAAAACGTTTCGACAGCTTGGCGACTCCACTGGGGAGAAATAAGAGAGTCAAGCCAAAAGTCAATTATTTTCGGGTCCTTTTTATTAAAAATTTCAAAAAATCGGTTTAAATTGATATGTGATCTTTTGCATTTTCTATAAGATATTGTAAAAATTTTATTGCTAGTATAGGCTCGCATTCATTTGCATCTGTTACTACACCTTTTAAGTGAAAGTGAAAAACTATTCCTTCGTTAGGTCTTCACCTCCGTGTAGGATAGTCAATCACTTTCGGGATTACATTCGTACCTATGTTTTCGTGAAGTTTTCACTTCTGTGCAAACATATAGGAAACATGTCCCCCTAAACTGAACTCGTCCGTATGAGCCTGTAATGGGTGAGGATCGAGGAATCTACTGATTTAGGTGCCTTAACTCTAAAACCTCAAACCACATATAGTAAGCCTTAAGTGCTCGCCTTAAGATAGAACTACACCAAATTATTAGCATTATCCCAAGACAAATACATAGGTTTCTTGTTTTGTATGTGTATTTGTTATTAAAAGTTAGGATAATTGTACTGACTTATCTTATTCTGCTTTTTTGCTTGCATTACATCCCAATATGAAGAGAGGTATAGTTCTAAGCTCAATTACTAAATATAAAACTGGTCATAAGAAAATGAGTTCCTTGATAAAATAAAAGACAATATGGTCGCATGTATATGGCCCAAAAGGAAGACGGAAAATCGATGATTTGCCAGATGAGCAAGACGGAAACGAAGATCGCACAACCAACCAAGCTTTGGCCCAAGTACGAGAAGTGACCAATCACTTAACCATTCAAGCTGATATTTTGGACCAAAAATCAGAGACGAACCAGGGCGAATTTGAATGACTTCCTATGAAGATTAAGGCTTTTGAACACTACGACACGACCATATACGTATCTGTTTTATGTAAAGGAACTTGTTTTCTAGTAAAGTTTTTCTAATAGAATTGAACTATAAGTCAATACCTTTCTTATGCATACATGCATTCATAAGTATTGCATCTGTTAACATGCATTAAATTCCAAAAACATACACCTAATTAATTAAACTTGAAATAGTTATATCAGAAACCATTGAAAACCCCCATCGTTACTACACTCACAATAAATCAAAAGCCATGGATTAGAGAATAGAAAGGATCGAACAAGCACAAAGAGATATGCAAGAGCAAATGCATGCATAATTACAAGATCAAATGGCAAGAATGCAAGAAGACATGAAAGATCAAAAGGATATGATAAACCAATTAGCCCAGATGCTAAGAGAAAAGGCTGATAAATGGAAGGGTCCCGCAATAAATATTGAGGAAGAAAAAGAGGATCCAATTAACCCCCCAAGCTATACACCCCTATACAATCAAATCCCACCTGAAGCATACGCACAAGGAGCTCCCGTCACCATAAGAACGCAACAACATCCAACAGGCACATAAAAACCAAATAATTGTCTAATGGGATCAGGATTCAACCCGACAGAAAACGTCACAAATACTGGTGTTCCTGACTTTGATGAGATAGCAAGAATGGATATCCCTCGACAAATGGAGGAAAAATACGAAGTGTTTTAAGAAAAAATCCAAGCAATACAAGGAGTTGAAACCTTCTATAGGATAGATTGCAAGGAGTTAAACTTGGTCCCAGACCTAGTGCTTCCGTACAAATTCAAGGCCCCAGAATTTGAAAAATATAACTAGATAAGTTGCCCAGAAGCTTATATCACCATGTTATGTAGGAAAATGACGGGATACGTCCATAATGACCAACTATTGATCCATTATTTCCAAGACAGTTTGGTAGGATCTGCTACTAGATGGTACAATCAGCTTAGTCGTGCCAAAATCAATTCGTGGAAAGATTTGGCACAAGCATTTATGAAGCAGCATGGTCACATAACTGACACGACGCCTGATAGACTGACCCTGCAGAATATGGAGAAAAAATAAGTGAAAGCTTTCGGCAGTATGCCTAGAGATGGAAGGACATAGCAACACAAATACAACCACCTCTATTGGAAAAAAGAAATGACAATGTTGTTTGTCAATACCTTGAAGGTTCCGTTCATTAACCACATGCTGGGGAGTGCCAGTAAAAGCTTCTCTAACATGGTTTTGTCTGGAGAAATGATTGAAAATGCAATCAAGAGTGGGAAGATAGACACTGGGGAAAGCATCAGAAAACCTGCTTACAAGAAAAAGGAGGCCGAAATAAATAACGCAAGCATGTATAGGTCGAGCTATGCAAAGCTGGTTACTACGGCGCAGTCAAAAGCCCCAATGATCAATAATCAAAATCTTCCAAGCCAGAATCAAGCTCAAGGCCAAACACTGAAAGAATCCCATTTACCCCTATCCCGATAACGTACAAAGAGCTTTACCAGAAGCTATATGATAAACCTGCGGTGGCTCCATATTACGCGGATCTAGTACTACCCTCATTCCCGAAATGGTATGATGCAAATGCTCAGTGCGAGTATCATGATGGGGTAGTGGGACACTCCATCGAGAATTGCTTTACCTTCAAAAAATTGATGGAGAGAATGATCAAGAAAAGAGTAATAAGATTTGATGAGTCATCTGGACCTAATATGGCTAGAAACCCTTTGCCTAACCATCCCGATCAGGGAGTGAATGCGATCACGAAAGATTTGAGCATCAATGTTGTCTTTGGAGAAGAAGGTGGAGAAGGGCGCTTATCAGAAATTCACCCATATACCCCGGGAAGTGTTCTAAACAACTGGGCTGAAGAGGAGCTCCTTATAGCCTTTAGGATTTCTCCAAAGTAATACTTAATGCACATCTATTGCTCTAAGACCGAGAGCGATAGAAATCCTTTGTAAAGGGCATCTGGCTATTATCCATTGTTTTAAATGAAAATACATCTTTCTGACTCAATTAGCAAACATATCTTCACTTATTCTTTTGTTCTATTTAAACAATTCGTTTACACTTAACTTACATAATCAATCATTCTTAAAATTCTTTTATACATATACTCATACTCATAACATACAATTCTTAAATTTATTTTATTCCTTGGACCTCTTTTATTTCCTTTGACAGATCTTCGGATATCAATGATATGAATAACGTTGTTACTGATTCTGAGCCTCATTTTGAGCAAGATATATGTCTAGGATTGGTTCTTTTAAAGACTTGGTATTTAAGCATGTCAAGTGCAGCACCTCTCTTTCATGGTTATCAACCTGGTGCATTGTTGTTATTGTGTTTTTTCGGGTTTTACTTTATTAAATTCCTGTCGTCTAACAAAAGTTGATAATTTTTCTAATTTTGGTTCTATTTCTAAAATCTTAATAGAAAATGGAAACTCCTACCAATTCATCCAATTCAGGATTTGTAGTGTTGGTTCCGACTCAAGCTTCGAATCCAAATCCAATGATGTCGGTGATTGTAACCCACAACGAGAAGCCTGCAAAATTTTTAGGGTAGAATTTCAAGACATGACAATAGAAGATGATGTTCTATTTGACCATGTTGAACTTGGTCAAATTTTTTAAGGATGACCCTCTTACTGTTAAAGAGGGTGAGGTAGATGTTGTTATCACCTTCACTATTGTTGAAGCTTGGGAGCATTCTGATTTCTTATGTCAAAATTACATCCTAGATCGATTGTCAGATGAACTATACAAAGTATACAGTGTCAAAAAGACAGCTATGGAATCATGGACGTCATTGGACCATAAATACAAAATCGAAGATGCTGGAGCTAAAAAGTTTTTAGTTGCTAAATTCTTGAATTTTGTAATGGTTGATTCTAAACTAGTTGTAAATCAAGTGCAAGAACTTCAACTGATAATTCACAAATTCTTGTTGAAGGGATGGTCATAAGTGAATCCTTCTAGGTGGCAGCCATTATTAAAAAGCTACCCCCTGCTTGGAATTACTTCAAGAACTACCTAAAGCACAAAAGAAAGGAAATGTCAGTGGAAGACCTGGTTGTCAAACTTCGGATTGAAGAAGATAAAAGAGGTACTAAACAAAGGCTCACAAAAGCAGCAAATGTCAATGGTGCTAAGGCAAATGTGGTAGAAGTCAAGAAGGACTTCAAGAAGGGAAAGTAACCTCAAAATGGGTCTACACTGTGACCAAAAGGTGGCATTTCCAAGAAGCAAAAAATTTCAAGGAAAATGCTTCAATTGCAACAAGATGGGGCATAAGTCATTTGACTGTAGGCTTCCAAAGAAACTCAAAACTGATGAGACTAATGTTGTGGAAGAAATTTCCAAGGAAGTGCCTGATATAGAATTATGTGTCTGATATAGACATGAAGAAATGTTAATTAAATACTTTACGAAGATTTATGGCATGACAGACTCGTATATGTTAATTAAATACTTTATGGAGATTAATTAACTTAGAGCACATTCTTTCATTTCAAATTAATTATAATCATAAATGTGAAACATGTGTTGAGACAAATTAGCAAGGTCTTCATTTCAAACTGTTGAAAGAAGCACAAAACCACTTGATCTAATATATAGAAATGTTTGTGACTTAAAGTTTGTTCAAACGAGAGGAGGGAACAAATACTTTATTGCTTTCATTGATGATAGCACAAAATATTGATACGTATATTTGCTTAAGAGCACAGATGAATCATTTGGTGAAGATTAATTAACTTAATAAAAAGATTAAGATGGTGAGAAGTGATCGTGGTAGTGAATATGTTAAACCATTTGGTGAATACTGTGCACAATATGGTATTATTATAAAGTGACACTACCATACTCTCCTCAATCAAATGGAGTAACCGAACGAAAAAATCAAACTCTAAAGGAAATGATGAACGCATTGCTAAGAAGCTCTAGGTTATCACAAAACATGTAGGGGAAGTTTTCATATCAGTTAATTACCTTTTAAATAAGGTTCCTCGTAAGGAAAAGGACAAGACACCATATGAATTATGGAAAGGTAGAAAACATTCCTACAACTACTTGAAAATGTAGGGGTATCTTGCTAAGATAATCACTCCGTTACCAAAGTATGTGTCCACAATATGCATACTTGTGATAACCAAGAAACAATTGGTAGAGAACAGAACGTAATATATAATGGTAAGTCGAGACATATGCATGTCAAAACAATACCGTTAGATAATTAATCTAAAATGGAGTTATCTCTATTGATTTTCTAAAATCAAAAGATAACATTATAGATCTGCTAACTAAAGGTTTAAACCAAGATCAAGTTGATAAAACATCGAAAAGAATGAGACTAAAAAGGCGCTATATGAAGGAAAATCCAACCTAGTTGATTAAAGATCTCAAGATCTAGGTTCAAAGGGACAACCTACTTGCATAGACCCTGTGAGGTCATTGTGGGGGTTATTATCCAAAGTTCATTCCTATGATGCAACCAATGATTAAAAATTGGATAGGTTAAGCAATGCTTTTAATGACCGTTGTGTGTTTCAGTGAGCCGAGCAACATAAGTCACTTATGTGAAAGTGAAGTGGTGTAACCCCTTTCACCCGATCTAGAAGATGTGGTTGGATTCAGAAGGTCACCCTTAAAATTTCACCCTCAAGGAAACCATTTAAACATAAATATATATTATTTGTAAATAAATAACTGTAAAACATTTCACTTTCCAATACTATAAAAAAACTCAAAAGTTTATAAGTTTAAATGTGCTAAAATAGTTTATTAAAAATAATTTGGATCAAATTTATAAATGCAAGTGAAAAGCATATCCAAAATATAAAATCTCAAGTCTGAATTTAAATCACAATTCCCAAATAATATGATAACAAATAATTTGCAAACCACAAAATAATCTCTACTGAATGATAAAATAGACGAATAAAAATTGAGAGAATCTCCGAGTACCAAGTCACTTATGTCCAAGAAAATCTGTAAAAGAAGCTGAGAGGGATGAGCTAAAGAGCCCAGTGTGTCTCTAAAGTGCAATCACCCAAAAACACAACATCACAGTAATTTCTCAAAGCATTTTAAGTAAGCACAAAGCATGTTACAACTCAATATAATAAAATCACAAGCACAATGCAATGCACCCAATCACCTACACACCAACACAGTGGAGAGGTTCCCCAGATTCCCTCCTCATCCAATCGTCACCAATAGTATTGTGGTTTTAGTATCAACCGCTTGAAAGGGTGATAACCACTCTTCCATCGTACAACCCAACCCATGAACACACAATGACATGATGTCACAATAACCACAGTCTTAACACAATCTCATGATATTATATCAGAGTATGAAATTCAGTGCACATTATGTTTAAAACATCAACAATCTGATAAATATGCATGGAAAATCAACATGCATTACATAACGCCAAGCAAAATCACATAGATATACAACACAAAAAAACATTGCACAATAATTATATAGCACAGACAGAAACACACAGCAAATATGTAGCACGAATAGAGACACACCTCAGACGGGCAGAAGCTTGACGTCACAGAGAACGCTTCTCACGCTCAGCTCTAACTTTGGGTCTAGTTGAATTAGAACCTATGAGAATAACTATTAATTAAAACTATTACTATACCACTTACTAAACACAACACTAAACCGAATAATGAATACTCACGTGTAAGTAATGGAGCTTGTGCAGGGGTAGCCGACACAAGTGGTGGAGGTAATTCGTCGGCCTCAGAATCATGATCACCTAAACACAAAATATCCCAAGCCAATATCCTTATTCCACTTTTTTAGAAATTACTAAGTATAAAATAGTAAAATAAGGCTTTCAAGTTCAAATTTGAAGAAACGGTATGCGAAATTAGAATCAAGACGTCGAAAAATGTCAAGTCAAAGTTGGTCAACAAAGTCAATGATCAAAGTTAACAATCAACAGTCAACGGTCAATGGGTCAGGTCAACAAGTCGAGTCATGAGTTCACGAGTCGAGTAGGGCTCAAAGGTATGGGTATTGGGTCTCTAAACGGACTCTCTAAAACCAAATTAGTTTGGGACATTGGGTTTGGGTACAAGTTTGGGCTTGGCTCACACACTTGGGTTACTTGATTTGACTTTAGCTTTGGATCCAATTGGATTTACAGATCTGGAAGCCCACTTCCTCACATAAGGCAGTAATAAATTAGGGTTTACAACCCCTACACGACACCGTCATCGGAGTCTCGACGGAGCGGCACAAGCTTCACCAAAAACAAAAACAAAATGAATCAAGTACAATGGCCCAACACAACGACCAACTCACCAGTACCAACGATGACAACATTGCGACAGAGTAATCGATAGAGGGAACGACGAGGGTAAAAACTCAAACAGTTTTAGCTCTGTTTCTCACTAGTGACAACGATGTGGGAAAAAGAATGGGGTTTTGGTCACGAGAGAACGACGAAGCCAATAATGGCAACAATACGGTGCATGGACGATAAGAGGCAATTACTGGAGGATGATCAGAAAAGGAGGAAAAAAAGGGAAGAGAGAAAATTCGACAAAGAAAAAAGGGAGAAAAGTGAAATGGGAGGTGAGAGGTTTGACCAAGTGAAAATTGGGTTTAAATACACAATAAAATGGGTAAATTACGCGGAAAGGTTCCAAGAAAGTAAGGGTTTTCACTTGAGACCCCAACCTTTGCTTGCTTTACAATTTAGTCCCTAAATCAATTAATGTTTTTTTAAAAACAAAATTTCCTAAATTTTAGGGTTTTAAATTAGAAAATTTTAGGTTGTTACAAGTGAGGCCGTTTCGAGGAGACTATTGGGGCATAGTCCTCTCGAACTCTTGCAGAACCAGTAGATGTTAACGGCCATATGAACATACCCATAATAACTAAAAACCTTGCCAATGAGTTATTTGTGTTAGGTATATCATCGTTTACCCAAACGAAAGAACAGTTCAAATACATCGGGTCTACTAGTCAGCTAGTAAAGTAAATATACTTTCACAACAGAAGCTTCAAGGGTGGATGCCCACTTATCCTATGAAGCTATCAATTGTAGATTCTATCCCCATATCGAGTCAATTTTTTCGTTAAAACTATCAATTTTCATTCATGTGAAGGATTGTTGGGAAAAAATAGATTTTTTTGGAAACTTTGAGGCATATTCTCGATTGGTAAAGGTGGAGAGTTGAATAATAAATTATGGTTTTGTATTTTACTCCATGAGTCCTTTACAATAGTATATCATATGCTTAAAATGGTTGAGTGATTAATGAAAAACTGATGCTCAAAGTAAGCCACTTGTGAATAATGTCGAGGAAATGAAAAGCTTAGATCCCACATTAGTTAGACACCAAGTGTGGGGTATGTATATATATGTGAACCCACTTGGGAGTCATTGAATGACTAAGCTTGAAACTTTTTCTCGTGCATAGGGGGTGTAGATCCAAACTCATCGGGGTTAAGGGCACTAGCACGATGTGGGCGACGCGAAATGTCCGAACCGATCAAGCTCTTTTTAGGCCTGCGGATATTTTAGCCCAATACGTAATTTTTTCCCCTTAGCAGATCTTATCCAAAATCTGTTTTTAAAAGGTCAAAATATTAAATCGATTTGATTTGATTTGATTCAAATTGATTTAAAGACTCCTTTAATGTAGATTTAGATCCCTTAATCACGAAAATTTCCAAAATTCCTCGATATTGAATGCCTTTAAAAGATAAAAGGTTCTGCAGAATTTTTACAAACTGAAACATAATTTCTTTTCTCTCTCTCAAAAATTTTTCTCTGCAAAATTTCATACGTATTTTTCAGTGATAGAAGAAGGCAAGGTTCTGTTCGTTGATAACTGCAGTTGTGCTACTGCCGTGCTCATTTTGTTGTTGTATCCTGGGAGACAGTCGACCAACGTTTCTCCAAACACCTAAGGAGCGGTCGAATCTATCTTAAGGAAACTATGAAAACAGACCTCAACTTCTAGTAAAATTCTATTACTGTATTTTCAGTTTCCGATTTCAGATCTATATATATACATTTATTTAATTGTATTGTTTTGTTCAAATCTTGTGTTTTACATAAATATTTTATATTTATATTATTTCACTAACGTGTTTTGTCCGACATTTCTTCATGTGAAAGTGCAAGGACATGTAGAATAGATAGGAGAAACTTTATGGAGACAAGAAAGAAGAGAAAGAAATTGAAAAACTATGTGTGAATCAATGTTCAACAAATGACAAGGCTATTAAACATGAGAAATCAAATGGAAGTTTCTTCTCAAATCTAAATATGTCATGTTTCATGGCTCTTGAAGTGTCGGAAGCAATACTTTTAGAACCAATCGGAGATCGAATCGATCAAACTATTGGTTCACTGTTCAACCAGTTCAAAATTAATAACATAAAAAAGACTTCACAGTGCCGCTGTTAATAAACCATCAAAGAAACACTTCATGCAAAGCACTAAAACCACATTCATTAAGTTTCACGACACACTTAGAGTAAAACCATTTAGACTAAACCATTAAATTTACACATCATACAAAGTATTGAAGTAATTATAGTAGAGAGGAAAAAATGATCCTAACAAATTCGAAGTATTTAAAAAAATAACTTATCTCTTTACATCCTTTTTATTTCCCAAAACAAAACTCATCTCAAATCTTCCATCTTTTTTCTCTTGCCTCATTTTAAACTCCATTTCAAAAATGTTTAGCCTTGTGAAGCATTCAATTATTTGTAAGCGATGGAAATAAGAAACGACAGGCAATGACAATAACAAAGTAGCAAAACTAAGATGGAATAAAGCAAGACAAACACACAAAATAGATATGAAAAGAAGCAGCAAGGCAAACGATACAAAGACCAAGCAAAGAAAGAGCCAACATATTTAGGGTACCTGATGGTGATTGACCTGTTGTAATTTGATACGTCAAATTAGGCTCTCTAGAACACTTGATGAGTTTGTTCTCAAGTAATTTACGAGCCTTTTTTTATTCTTTTTGTTGATTTATAAATTTTAGTACTAATGGTCATTTTTCTTTAGTTTTAATCCTTTTGAGACCCAAAATGAAAAAATGGTACCATTGGGAGCCTAATGGTGTATTTGAGTTTGTGTAGGGAGACAACTACGACAAAAACTTAAGGAAAAATGCATCTAACGTGGGTGTTATGACACTAATATCGAGATGTCACAACATTGAGCCTACATTACCTCAAGGGTGCAATACTTCAATGAGAAACCAACCTAAAGCAATCTATCGAGGATATCACGACACTATGTGTGTTGTGTTGTGTTGCAACTCCAAGCCACTGAGGTCGCAATACCACTATTGAGATTGAAGTGAAGGAACTAGGGCCATTGTAACAATCCAATTTTCAGTAATTTCAGAAAAGACTATTTTAGGACCTTGTTTCTGTAAATCAAGCTTGTAAATATTTCAAAAGAATATTTGCAAAGTTAAAATATACATGAATTGGATTTTGGACAATTAATCTAGTTGAAATTATGAGTAATTAGGGCTTGGAGATCAAATTGTAAAAGTTCAATTGCTATAGATTTTTAATTAGTAAATGACTTGAGAACTTAAATTGCAATTAGTCGAAGGTTCAAAATAGCAATTATACCATGTTAAATCATATGTTAGTGGACAACATGATTAGTTATTCATTAACTTAGATTAATTAAGATTTATTTGGTTAAAACATGATTAATTAAACTAAATTATAATTTAATCTTAGCATATAAGTTAATTTTCGATGGAAAGAAAGAGAATGTCATCTCTTTCAACTGATTTTAGGCAAGAAAGAAAACACTTGACGCCATAGCTAGGGTTTCAAGCTTTTTTGGCTTTAATTTTCATGGGAGTTTGATCTAGCTAACTCATGTTCTAATTTGTGAAACTGGTAAACTTTTAGAAAGTTTCCATGATTGAAAATTGAATGATTTTGGTTTTAAATTGTTAGAAATTAAGCTTAATATATGAAAGGACTCAATTGTAAAGCTTAATTATTAGTTTCGTACATTAGGAATTAAATTGAATAAAATACAAAACTATCATGAATTATAGGTAGGAATAAAAAAAAGGGCCCCTAATGAGTTTTGGTGAAATCAAATTGTAATTCGAAGTTTTAAATTAAAAGTTATGCTAGTCCCAATTTTAGGGACTAAATTGAATAAGCTAAAATTTTTGTGTGAATTGGTATTTGATTCTGATATGGTTGGAAATTAATTGTATGATATGTTTTATGATTATTAGTAGCTAACGACAACACCAAACAACCGAGAGGGAAATGAAAAGCGAAAATCATCGATGAGTGTTGTGCGAAACCTTGGTTTGTACTTTTGTGATTTGGAATAGAAATGTTTGGTTTTATATGCATGTTTATTGATTTTTGAACCCTTGAGGTAAGTCTATTATTAATATATAAATTGTTCTAATTGAAGTTGACATGGAATGTAACAACCCATTTTTTAGTGGTGTCGAAAACAGTGATTTCAAAACCAAAAATTCGACTAGTAAGTGCGTATAATTAATATTTAAACTATATGAGTCGATAATAATTTTATATTATATTTTTATTTGATGAATTTTAATTAATTGAATAAAGGTTAGTATAAGTGGTTTAGTCCAAAAGTCAAGTGGTTGTTGAAAATGACGTATTGGGTTTTCGTTTTCATAATTTAATGTTGTAAATATTTTTATTAAATATTTACAGAGTCGTATTATAGGTGAAATTGAAGTTTGGTCAGGTAATTTTGATGATTTATTGCTTAATTAAGGTAAAAGGATTAAATTGTAAAAGAAGTAAAAGTTAATTGCTATAAATTTAAAATAGTAAAGGCACCAAAATGGTGATTAAACAATAGTAAAAAATTACAAGCGGCGGTGGATGTTAATCATTCAACTAATTTTTGGGTTATTTAATCATTTAGTCCTAATTAGTTTAAGGCTAAATTGTAAATAAGTTTGTTTAATTAGAATTTAATATAATTAAAGGACCAATTTGTAATTGGACCCTCCTTAAATGGCCTAATAATAGAAATAATGTGGAATTCTCTAGATTGTGGTAAATTACAATTAAATCCTAATTAAGGATTTACTAATTAATATGTTTTCTAGTATGATCGAAAATGATGGTTTTCGAGCCACAAATCCGATGTGTCAGGCCGTAAATATTAATTATTTAATATTTACGAGGTCATTAGTGTCGTAATAAAATTTGGTTAGAAAATTTTAACGTTTTGATGGTTAATTAAGTAAAAAGGACTAACTTATAAATATGGAAAAAGATGGATTTATTAGTTTAAAGGTAAACTAAAGGTGTATGGATGGTAAATAAATCACCACTACCCATATTGGATGGTTCTAGAGACTATAATTGTTAAATTTGAAGGATTAAATTAAAGGTATAATGGTAAATTAGAAATAAAAGATGTTATAACAAAAATTAAATAGATAATAAAATCACTTTCATCTTCTTCTTTTCTAACTTCAACTGAAAACCCTTGAAGAATAATGGAGCCATTCGGCCAAACTTTGGTTCCTTAATAAGTGAGTGAAACTTTGTCCGTTTTTAGTAATCTTTATGTTTTTGAGCTCGTATTAACATAATCTAGTTAACTTGGGGACTAATTTGTAAAATTTTCAAATGTTTTTGATTATTTCATTAATGAGTTTGAGTTGTTTTTGAACTTTTATGATAAATTATTAAGTTTAATTGTTAAATAAGACTATGTTGTAAAGTGTTTTTTAGTAATTTTAAGGTTAAAGGACTAAATTATTAAAGTGATAAAATTACAAGGACTTGATGTGAAATAACTGAAATTATGGGCTTTAATGAGGTATTATACAATTTGGCTAAACTTGGAATTTATTGAAAATGGTTAATTTGCAAGTTTTAGGCTTAAAGACTAAATTGCATAAAAGTAAAATGTTGGGGGTAATTTTGTAAAAATTTTAAAAAGACCTAATTTCATAAAATGAATGATTTTGTTGTTATAATTAGTTAATTGAATGAAATTATTATTCTAGATCAAAAATGGATTGAAAATCAAGGCATAGAGAAGTTGTTGAATAGTCCTTATACTTTATCATGCTGCAGTTTAGTCAAGTAAGTTCGTTCGGTTTAATTTTAATAAATTTTTAAATGTATTATATGAATTAATTATATTATGTTGGATTATATTGATGCATGTAATTGAAAATGGAAATAATGAATTAATATGACATTGATCACTAATTGAGATGTTTTGAGCCGATGAATGTATGATTATTGCACTAATGTTTGCATATGGAATATGAGATAGTGAGTTATTCATGCATTGTTCTGTGATAGTATGCTATGAACCTATGAAAGTAGGATAGAGTATCATTGGCATGCCAATAGGTTTATGTTGCGCGCAATACAGGGTTGATGGGAGCAGTGGAGATGATTACAACAAATTTTATGTTCACTGGATATATTGAGGTCCTACATTTGTTGTGAACAAATGAGATATGTTACAGTGATTTGGTGTGTTGGATGGACTAGGTCTTATGAGCATTTGGTGTGTTGGATAGACCAGCTCCTACGAGCATTTGGTGTGTTGGATGGACTAGCTCTTAGAAGTATTTGGTGTGTTGAATAGTTAACTGTGTACTGGTATCCACTTATTGTTCACCAGGCTACGTTTCAATGATCTTTGAATGTTATTGAAATATGGAAACTGATTTGTTCTATTGTATTGAGCATTACTCACCTGTTGTGAGCTGTGATTGGCAGGAATCTTGATAATAACCTTGTGACAGGAACTCTGTTCTTTGATTCTTGTTATTTGACTTGTTATGTATAATTCGGTAAGATTTATCGTTTAATCGACGAACTTACTAAGCTTTACGTAAGCTTACTCGTATCCTTTTTTTGTAGATTACGCTTTTATGGAACCGGGATATCGAATCAACTTGAAGAATCACAATATCCTAGAGCCCTCTTTGGTAGATTTGGCAAACAACTTGGTTTATATGGCATGTAAAAGGGACAATTGGCTATTTTATAATATTTCATAGATATGTGTATGGTATTTGGAATGCTTGATGTTGTGGATTGAGGACTTCATATGATATGCTAGTTTAAATCCTAAGTTAGGTATAAGTGATTGAGCATGAAATGGTAACATTTAGCTTGTAATTAAGCATGGTGTTTGAGGTTAAAGGTAAACCAATTCATGTGTGTGTGAGGTTTGTATATTGGTTTAAGGAATGAAGTAAGTAAGTGCTTATATGGTGGATCTTGGATGAAACATTGATTAGGTCTTAGGTGGTTATATTAGGCATGTTTTAGTTGCTCTTGATGTGTTTTGAGGTCTTGTGATGATATGTTATATGTTGGTTTAGGTACCTATGCATTTGGATGAATAATGAGCATTATTTAGGTCATGTTCGGGAACACACGGCCGTGTGTCACACATGGGCATGTGCCCTAGTGTGCTAGGTGCAGGGTTCACATGGGCTAGCATACAGGCATGTGACCCAAGTTAGTGCATTACACGAGTGGACACACGGGTGAGCACACGAGCATGTAGGGTGCCACATTGGTGTGTGGGATAGCCACACGGACATGTTTAGAGTCACACGGTCTGGGCTTTGTCACACGGTCTAGTCACATGACCGTGTGACCTCTGTAGTGAAATTTTTCATCTTCCCTTAAATGTTTTGATTTGATTCGATTTGGTCCCTAAATGCTCCTAACCTATTTTTAAGGCTTCGAAGGATCGATTTAAGGTCTGTAAATGTATGTTCTATTTCATTCAAAACCATATATGTATTTATGAAATTTATTTGATAATTGAATGTCAATTTATATGATAAGTTTCGATATGTTCGGTAATACTCCGTAACCTTATTCTAACGACGAAAACGGGTTATGGGTGTTACATAGAACATCGAAGTAGAGGACTAAAATGAATAAAATGAGAATTGATATGACATACTTAAATTATGATATGTGATATGAAAATTATATTGAAATATATCTTATAATATGAAATATGTATGTTTGATGATGAAATGGAATTGTGATTGTGAATTTGATCCAGAGATCATATATGTATTAAATTGCAAAATAATTGTCATGCGATAGAACAATATACTAGGTACGAAATGCACATGTGACCGGATACGGGGTATGAATATGTGAGTGAGATGATTACAAGTATGGAAATACTATATATATAATTGATGCTCATTTGAACTTAGAAGGTTATGATACAATTGGAAATACTATATATATGTGTTTGTACGGAGATCATTACAAGTTATACCGAGATCTAGCATTTGTTGCGGATCATTGAGTATAATATGGTGTGGTGGAGGGATGTATTAGTATATGAATATATATTTGCTACCTTCAAGCTTTGCACTTCTGTGCCTTAATGTGTTGTAATTTAAGCTCTACGAGCTATCTGGTGTGGTGCAGTTTACCAGTGTATCCGAGTTCATTTTACTAGGGTTCCATCAAGCGTAACATCTTTGTAACACTCTAGAAATTATAGGAATTAAAGTGAGGTAATTATAAAATTTTAAGGGCCTATTGGGTAAAAATTCGTTAATTGAGGAAGTGATTTTCTTGTTTTCTTCTTTCCTTGCTTTACATGTTCTTTTGTCCTTTATTCAAAGTGATTTTCTTGTTCGTTTGTTTCACCACCCTCATCTTTACAACTGTTGGTCCCTTGCGAACAAAATCACGCCCTCAAATCTCCTCTAGTTACTGCCGATTATAAGAACTTTCTGAGGAGACAGTCGGCCTTTGTGGGTTATTTTGCTTTGTGTTTTTTGACTTTTAGTGTTGGTAAGTTGTGAAATTGCATTGTGCTTTGATTGTGGAATTATTTGGGGTGTTGTCCACGGTGGTCGGACGTCGGTTGTGGAGGTTGTGGAGTTGACGGTGCCGATTGTGGAAAAATGAGGTGTTTCAAACCTCAATTTTTTCTTGTTTCTTTGTGGGTGTTGTTGGGTTACCAGACAACCCAAAGCTAGTGGCCCAATCTTTGCCAAACCAAATCTAACCCTTTTAGCCCAAAACCACAAGCCTAATATTTGAATAAGAATTATAAACCAAATAACCCAAACCCTTTACAAATCCTTAAGCCCAAACTTAGACCCAATAACCCAAACCCTTTAAAAACCAAACCAAACCCAATTGAACCAAGTTCAAACCCAACCCAAGTCAAACCGTTGACCGACAGTTGACCGATCGTTGACTGTTGATCGTTGACTTTGACTGTTGACCGTTGACTTTGATCGTTGATCGTTGACTTTGACCGTTAACTTTTTTCTGAAAAACCCTACCCTGCCATTTTTCGATGTCTTGTGTTCGATTTCGCTGTCTGTTTTACTAAATTCTAACCCGAAAGTCTCGTTTTGGTAGTTTTATCTTAAATTGTGTACTTTAAACTATTTTAGAGTTCTAATTTAGGGAGTTCTAATATAAAATATTCGTGTTTAGGTGATCACAATTCCGAGGTGGACGATTTACCTCCTCCACCTGTTCAACCCGTTCCTGCATCGATTCCGAGAGCTACACATAAGTTACTTTAGTTTATTTTTCTATTTAAGTGGTGGCTAGATTTGTAATAATATTTAGTTGTATTTGTAGGATCTAATTCCGTTAGATCGGGAACTCGTACAGTGCATGGTGGACGACCCCCTCGTCTCTAGAGTTCTATTTGCTTAAGGTGTGTTTCTAACTATAATATACCTTAATGTTTGTGATGTTGTTAAGATTATGTGATTTCGTGCTGTTGGAGATATGTTTATATCGAGATGATTGTGTTGTGATAAAAATAAATAATGGTATGATTAATTGAGCTGTGCAAGTGTATGATGTTAATGTCATGCATACATATATATGTACATTGAGCATGTGACGGATAATTATTGTGATTATGCTACAGAGATTGTGATATATGGGATATTAATTGAGAATGAAACTGAGGCGATATATATATATATGATTATCATGTGGTCATACCATTGTGTGTTCACGGGGTGGGATTGTAAGGTGGAAGAAGTGGTTATCATTCCTTTTAAGGATGATACTAAAACCACACTGCGATTGGTGACATTGGCTGGAAAAAGGTTCTGGGGAACCTTTTCATTGTGTTGGTGTGATGGAGTATGGGTGCATTGCATTGTGCTTGTGTGTGAAATATGATTTGTGGTTACCCTTTTGTGATATAAATTGTTATGTTGATTTATAATTACATTAGGTTGTATGTACATTAGAGACACACTGGGCTTTATAGTTCATACCTCCACAGTTCTTTACAAGTAATCAGGAATTAGGTGACTTGGTATCCAGAGGCTTAGTTACAAATTTATATTATTTTATTTTATTTTATTATTGTTGTTACTTTGATTTTGGATTATTATTATACTTTGTTAGAAGCTATTCGTTTTGGGTTGTAAATACAATTTATTTTGAGACTTTTGTTATTTTATTTTTGGGAGTTTAATTTACTTCTTTTATTTTTAATTATAGATTTAAAAATTATATATATGTATATTTATGTTTATCCTTGGGAATGAATGCGAATGATTTTGGGTTGTCGAGTTGGGTGTGGTCAAATTACTTAAATGAACCTCTAGATTCGATCGTATCATTTGGGTCAAGTATAGGGGGTTACATTTAGTAGTATCAGAGTCGAGTTCAACCCACAGACTGTGAAGCTCTCCAAGCTTGGTTTTGAAAATTTTCGGGGTTAAATGGGGATTTTGAATAAACTGACAAGTTCTAATAATTTATGTTACATACAGATATATATATGATTTATTCTAAACCTCCAAAATCGATTCTTACTTTAGTACTCTTAATTTATGTAGATAGATAGTATGCCGCCACGTAGGAGTGCTAGACTTACGATTGGTCGCGGCCAAGGTCGAGGTCGGGGTCGTACTGCTAGGGCTGTTAGCGACCCTACTCCTGTGTTCGAGCTTGAGGCGAATGTAGATGAGTTACCTCATGTTACTGAGGATAGGCTACCTATGGGTGCTGAGGGACAGCCAGCTGTTGGAGGAGACATACTTGCTGAGGAGACTCCTGTTGAGGATGTGCCCGATACTAGGGATAGTGAGACCGTGGAGTTGGACAGTGCCATGGTTAATCGACAGCTATTGAGATTGCTTCGTGGATCCCCTGGGGGTCATTTTAAGGGTCCGAGGAGGCCCATTTCTGCTAATTTTATTGCTGCTGGGATGAGGGTATTTGAGGGTAGGACTAGTACAGATCTTTCAGTTGTTGAGTATTGGCTGAAGGATTTACAGAGATTGTTTATAGAGATGAACTACCCTCCTGGACAGAAAGTTAGAGCTGTTATCTCTTTACTAAGGGGCGAGGCCCAAAATTAGTGGGACACTGTGGAGGAGTCTACTCCTACTGCTCAGATTACATGGGATTATTTTAGAAAGGCCTTTTAGGATCGTTATGTGGGTGAGGAGTTTCTCGACAAGTGCAGGGATGACTTTATGAACTTGAGACAGGGGGACATGTCCGTTAATGATTATGAGATAGAGTTCCTAAGGTTGGTCCGCTATGCATCTGGGCTGGTAACAAACGAAAAAGAAAAATGTGATTAGTTTAGGAAAGGACTACGACTTTCACTACAGGTTGAGGTCAATGCACCACGATAGAGTATTCAGTGACCTGGTTAGTCGAGCTAGATTTGTCGAGAGTTTGGAGGCTCGTACTAAGGCTTAGAGGGTTTAAGACAAGGAGCGTAGTAAAAAGCCAGTGGGCACATTAGCTCAGCCTGTTACGGGTGGTCTTTCTGTTAAGAGGCCTAGAGAGGAGACGGCTCAACCTAGTTATTCGAGAGTGAGGCCTACAGTTTTGACAGCTCTAGTGGGTAGTGTTGGTGGTTCTACTGGACCTCGTCCCATGCATCTATGTTCTTACTATAATAAAAGGCATGGGGTGAGTGTTGGAGAAATATCAGGGCTTATTTTAGATGTGGATCATAGGAGCATTTCTTTAGAGATTGTCCCCATCCTCCTATTGGATCGTTTATGCAGAGTCAGTCTCAGGCTTCGGTTCAGGCTCCTTCTAGGGGTAGAGGGTAGGTTAGACCAGTTGTTTCGGGTTCAGCTACTAGAGGTAGGCTGGTTTAGAGTGGAGGTGCTTCTAGATCTGGGGCAAGACAACCTGGGTTGGTATATGCTACCAAGAGGCATGAGGATCGTGATGAGCCTGACGTCATAGCAGGTACTTTTTTTGTTCATTCCATTCCTTATTTTGCTTGCTCAATACTGGTTCGACACATTCCTATGTGGCTAGCATTATGTTTTGGGGTCTTAAGATTACTGTTAAAAATGTTGAGTCTGCAGTAACTGTTCAAAGTTCGGTGGGTAACTCTGTGGAGGTTACTAAAATATACCACAATTATCCTTTGGAGATTCAAGGGAAAATCTTTTCTGTTGATTTTTTGGAGTTGCCATTTAATGAATTTGACCTTATACTGGGTATGGTTTGGCTTTCAAAGCATCGAGTTAATTTGGATTGTGAAAAGAAAAGGGTAACTCTGAGAACTTCTAATGACTAACAGATAACCCTAATTGGTGAACGTAAAGGGTTTCTATCCAATGTGATCTCAGCCCTTAAAGCCGAAAAGTTGATTAGAAAGGGATTCATGGCTTATTTGGCTTACATTCTTGATTCAAGACAATCTGATTCCTGGATTGACAAGATTTGAGTGGTGAAGGACTTTCCCGATGTGTTTCCGGAAGAATTGCCTAGAGTGCCACCTAAGCGTGATGAGGTTGAGTTCGGCATAGAAGTCTATCCTGGCACGACTCCTGTGTCTATGGCACCTTATAGAATGACACCTAAAGAACTCAAAGAGTTGAAGGTACAGTTGTAAGAGCTATTAGATAGGGGTTTTATTCGACCAAGTGTTTCACCTTGGAGAGCTCTAGTTTCGTTTGTGAAGAAGAAGGATGGAACACTTCAATTGTGTATATACTATCGGAAACTGAATAAGCTAACGATTAAGAATAAGTATACCTTGCCTCGTATTGACGACCTATTCGATCAGTTTCAAGGAGCTACTGTGTTTTTGAAGATTGACTTGAGGTTTGGATATTACCAACTTAGGATGAAAGATTCAAATGTGTTCAAGACAGCTTTTTGTGCTCGTTATGGGCACTATGAGTTCTTCGTAATGCCCTTTGGGTTAACTAATGCCTTTGCTGCTTTTATGGACATGATGAATAGGGTGTTTCAACCCTACTTGGATCAATTTGTGGTGGTGTTTATAGATGACATTCTGGTATACTCTAAGTCTGAGGCTGAGCATGAGGAACATCTGAGGGTTGTAGGGTTTTGCGCAGCTTTATGCTAAGTTTAGCAAGTGCGAATTTTGGCTATCTGGGGTGATGTTTTTGGGTCATATAGTTTCTGCTGAGGGTATTCGTGTGGATCCGAAGAATATTGAGGCTATTATGGGCTAGAAGCAACCTAAGAATGTTTCTGAAATTCGTAACTTCTTGGGTTTAGCTGGCTATTATCGAAGGTTTGTTGAGGGTTTCTCAATTATTGCAGCTCCATTGACTAAGCTACTAAGGAAAAATGTTTCATTTGTTTGGACCGAGGCTCAAGAGGCTAGTTTCAAGAAACTGAAGTCTGTGTTGACTCAAGCACCAGTTCTGATCCAACCCAAGCTTGGGAAAGCTTATGCTATCTATAGTGATGCTTCTCATACTGGATTGGGATGTGTGCTAATGCAAGAGGGAAAGGTTCAGTTGAAACAGCATGAGATTAATTATCCTACCTATGATCTCGAGCTTACTGTAGTAATCTTTGCTCTTAAAATTTAGAGACACTATCTCTATGGGGAGAAGTGTTATATCTTCACTGATCATAAGAGCTTGAAGTACTTACTTACTCAGAAGGAGCTTAACAACGTCGTCGGTTAGAGTTACTAAAGGATTATGACTGTGAGATTAAGTATCACCCTGGTAAAGCTAATGTGGTTGCAGACGTCTTAAGTCGTAGTGTTGTTACTGAGCTGAGGGCGTTGTTTGCCAGAATGAGCTTGTTTGAGGACGACAGTTTATTGGCTGAACTCCGAGTTATTCCCACTCTACTCTCGGAGATTAAGGCTGAGCAAGCTAATGATCCTTATCTAGAGTACCGTATGAGGGAGGTAAAGGAGGGTACATCTATGGACTTCTCTGTGGATCAGAACAGTTTACTATGTTTTCGTGGTCGATACTATGTTCCGAGGAACTCTGAGGTTAAGTAGATTATTCTCCGTGAGACACATGATAGCCCTTATTCCATGCATACTGGCGGAGATAAGATGTATAAGAATCTTCGTGACAGGTATTGGTGGAAGGGTTTGAAGAGATATGTTGTGGATTTTATGTCGAAGTGTCTGACTTGCCAGAAAGTTAAAACCGAGCATCAGTATCCTTCGGGGTTATTGCAACCAATTGAGATTCCTCAGTGGAAATGGGAAAAGGTGACTATAGACTTTGTGAGTGGGTTGCCCTTAACACCGTCCAAGAAAGACTTTGTGTGGGTGGTTGTGGACCGACTCACTAAGTCCGCACATTTCATTCCTGTTAGGGTTGATTACCCTTTGAGTAAGTTAGCTCGACTCTACATCTCAAAGATAGTTCATCTTCATGGGGTATCATTATCTATCATCTCTGATCGAGATCCGAGGTTTACTTCGAGATTTTAAGAATCTTTGCACCGTGCTTTGGGTACTCGATTAAACTTCAGTACTGCTTACCATACGCAGACTGATGGTCAATCTGAGCGAGTGATCCAAATTTTGGAGGACATGTTGAGGGGTTGTATGATTGAGTATCAAGGGAGTTAGGAGGATTTCTTATCACTGGCTGAGTTCGCTTATAATAACAGTTATCAACCCAGTAGATGGCTCCCTACAAGGCTTTGTATGGGCGCAAGTGTCGTACCCCTATCAGTTGGACTGAGTTGACGGATCATCGGTTGTTGGGACCAGATCTTGTTCGTGAGTTTGAGGAAACTGTTAAATTGATTCGTGAGAGGCTCAAGGCTGCTTTTGACAGACAGAAGTCTTATGCCAACCTGAAGCATCGGGATATTGAGTTCAGTGTGGATGATGAGGTTTTCTTGAAAGTGTCTCCTTGGAAGAAGGTGCTTAGGTTTAGACGGAAAGGCAAGTTGAGTCCTCGTTTTATCGGACCTTATCGGGTACTTCGTCGAGTGGGACCTATTGCTTATCAGCTTGAGTTACCGGCTGAGCTTAAGAGGATTCATGATGTCTTTCATGTTTCCATGTTGAGACGTTACCGATCAGACCCGTCTCACATTGTGCCTGTTAAGGAGATTGAGGTTCGTCCAGACTTGAGCTTTGAAGAGGAACCGATTGAGATCATTGCTCAGGATGAAAAGGTTCTTTGGAGGAAGACTATTAAGATGGTTAAGGTCTTGTGGCGTAACCATGGTTATGAAGAGGCTACTTAGGAGCCCAAATCCGTCATCAAGGCTTAGTATCCACATCTTTTTGGTCCAGGTAAATTTCGAGGATAAAATTTTTTTTTAAGAGGGGAGAGTTGTAACACTCTAGAAATTATAGGGATTAAAGTGAGGTAATTACAAAATTTTAAGGGCCTATTTGTGATGAGTGTGAAAGTTTAGGGTCAATGTAAAAATCCTAATGTTGTTTAGGGACCTCTGCGTAAATATTCTAATTTTATTGGGTATAAAACCCGCCTTTTCTCCCTAGCTGACTTTTTCTTCTTCAATTGTTTTGCTACTACCGAATTGTGCCCCAAATCTCCTTCCTTTTATTTTCTTCTTTCCTTGTTTTACATGTTCTTTTGTCCTCTATTCAAAGTGATTTTCTTGTTCGTTTGTTTCACCACTCTCATCTTTACAATCGTTGGTCCCTTGCGAACAAAATCACGCCCTTAAACCCCCTCTAGTTGCTGCCGATTGTGAGAACTTTTTGAGGAGACATTCGACATTTGTGGGTTATTTTGCTTTGTGTTTTTCGACTTTTGGTGTTGGTAAGTTGTGAAATTGCATTGTGGTTTGATTGTTGAATTGTTTGGGGTGTTGTCCATAGTGGTCGAACGTCGGTTGTGGGGGTTGTGGAGTTGACGGCGTCGATTGTGGAATAATGGGATGTTTCAAACCTCAATTTTTTCTTGTTTCTTTGTGGATGTTGTTGGGTCACTAAACAACCCAAACTTGGTGGCCCAATCTTTGCCAAACCAAATCTAACCTTTTTAGCCCAAAACCACAAGCCCAATCTTTGAATAAGAATTATAAACCAAATAACCCAAACCCTTTACAAATCCTTAAGCCCAAACTTAGACCCAATAACCCAAACCCTTTAAAAACCAAACCAAACCCAATTGAACCAAGTTCAAACCCAACCCAAGTCAAACTGTTGACCGATCGTTGATTGGCCGTTGACCGTTAACCGATTGTTGACCATTGACTGTTGGGCGTTGAATTTTTTTGAAAAGCCCTACCCTACCATTTTTCGATGTCCTGAGTTCGATTCTACTGTCTGTTTTGCCAAATTCTAGCTCGAAAGTCTCGTTTTGGTAGTTTTATCTTAAATTGTGTACTTTAAGCTATTTTAGAGTTCTAATTTGGGGAGTTCTAATATAAAATATTCGTGTTTAGGTGATCACGATTCTGAGGCGGATGATTTACCTCCTCTACCTATTCAACCCGTTCCTACATCGATTCCGAGAGCTACACGTAAGTTACTTTAGTTTAGTTCTGTGTTTAAGTGGTGGCTAGATTTGTAATAATATTTAGTTGTATTTGTAGGATCTAATTCTGTTAGACCGGGAACTCGTACAGTGCGTGCTGGACGACCCCCTCGTCGCTAGAGTTCTATTTGCTTGAGGTGTGTTTCTAACTGTAATATACCTTAATGTTTGTGATGTTGTTGAGATTATGTGATTTCATGTTGTTAGAGGTATGTTTATATCGAGATGATTGCGTTGTGATAAAAATAAATAATGGTATGATTAATTGAGCTGTGCAAGTGTATAATGTTAATGTCATGCATACATATATATGTACATTGAGCATGTGATGGATAATTATTGTGATTATGCTACAGAGATTGTGATATATGGGATATAAATTGAGAATGAGAATGAGCGATATATATACATATATATATATATGATTTTCATGTGGTCATACCATTGTGTGTTCATGGGGCGGGATTGTAAGGTGGAAGAAGTGGTTATCATTCCTTTTAAGGATGATACTAAAACCACACTGCGATTGGTGACGTTGGCTAGGAAAGGGTTCTGGGGAACCTTTTCATTGTGTTGGTGTGATGGAGTATGGGTGTATTGCATTGTGCTCGTGTGTGAAATACGATTTGTGGTTACCCTTTTGTGATGTTAATTTATAATTACATTAGGTTGTATGTACATTAGAGACACACTGGGCTTTATAGCTCATACCTCCACAATTCTTTACAGGTAATCAGGAATTAGGTGACTTGGTATCCGGAGGCTTAGTTACAAATTTATATTATTTTATTTTATTGTTGTTATTACTTTGATTTTGGATTATTATTATACTTTGTTAGAAGCTATTCGTTTTGGGTTGTAAATACGGTTTATTTTGAGACTTTTGTTATTTTATTTTTGGGAGTTTAATTTACTTATTTTATTTTTAATTATAGATTTAAAAATTATATATATATGTGTATTTATGTTTATCCTTGGGAATGAATGCAAATGATTTTGGGTTGTCGAGTTGGGTGTGGGCAAATTACTTAAATGAACCTCTAGATCCGATCGTATCATTTAGGTCGGGTATAGGGGGTTACAATCTTAATTAAAATTGGAAAGACTTGAATATGTAAAAAGAAATATTGACAATAGAATATGATTTTGAAATAAATATAAATGAGTCAATAGACTCTAGAAACAAGTTTGGATGGTATGAAAACAAGATAATTAATATGAATGCTATGAAACATGAATAGTATAATGTAAATACCATATAAAGATGTGTGTGATATATGTTTGATAGTGATTACTAGTAAGGTATGAAAAATAGTAATTTTCAAATGGTATGTATTGATTATTTGCCTTGCAAATATTGACGAATGCATTAGTTATTTTCCATATTCATATACTCCCTCATATCTAAAATGTGATATGGTTAGATTGGTATATTATGACTCGACTAGATTGTGTAATGATGTTGTGCATGATCATTGTAAATGTGTATGTTATCTTGAATCATGAAAGTACCAATAAGTTTTATCGCTCATAATATAGTTTTGTTTTCTCCATGCATAGGATCAAGTATTTCTCGGAGCCTCTAGACTTGAAGTCAACATCCAGACCTCCATTTTTGACTCAACTAAGTTCGTATAACTTATCTCACTTTGGTCAAATGGCATGTGCCTAGGTTTTATTAGTTCAAATGCTCCAATGGTCATTTTGAAAGTTAGTATTGTAAATGGTTGAAATAGTTGGAAAAATCACATAGCTATATGGTTGTTAACAAGTTAGATTTTGGTAACTGATCAATTATAGCCTTAAAGGCATCCATGTATGTGAAATATGCTTATGGAGCAATGTATGCAATTGGATTTTGAATAGAATAGGGGATCATGTCACGACGTAGGTCTTTTAACATCATGATGAGGGTTGGATAGAGAGTCACACTGCGATGATTGACTCTCAACGTCAGGATGAGTTAAAATAGTATGTGGCATCACAACAAGGAACCCCCAACGTCGTGATGTCAACTCAAGATTTTGAATTTTTTACAATTTGATCTTATTTTGACTTTGGGTTAGCAAAAGAGCTTTCGTAAGATCGTATAAGATCCATAAATGATTATGTATCATTTTATACCCTTGTTTTACTTACATCTAAATGTTTAATGTTTTGAAAATGAATGTAAATTGACCGTAATTGCTCTAGAAATGAATGTGGCACCTTATAACTCGAACACGACTATCTGGTCGAGTATCAACGTGTTACAGTCATTGTCGAGGATGTTGCGACATCAAAAACCCCCAAAGCCAAGATTGTACCACTATTAAGGATATCGTAACACTAAAGCTTGGATGTTGTGACATTGAAACCTAACGAGGTGAAAACACTACATAGGTAGTTTTATGTCCAACACATTTGAACTACATTCAATTTTGTTTTTGTGTTTATCAATTTGTCTTCATAATCAATAAAAATGACGTCTTTATCTTTCAAAGACATGCAGATGTAAGAAATCAAACTACATAAAGATATTATGTGTCCATCTTTGTTCTTCATTGTTCATAATCAGTGCACTACTCAATTTGCTTACGAATACCATTTTAGAACTTAATTCAATTATTCACATTTTAAATATTTTTTGATAAAATATAAAATGAATAATTAATATGTAAATTTTATAAAAATATATAATACTTTGAATAAAAGAAATAAAAATATAAAAAAACTAATTTTTTAAAAAAAGTTGAACAAATAATTATAAATTATGCAAAATAAATAATGAATTAGACACAAAATTACAGAATTGTTCAAATGAATGAGTCCATCATTATATTTATTTCTCATATTATTTATTTATTTTAAAATAAATTTAAAAATATCTTAAAATGGAGCAAAAATATTCCTAGTATTTTAATGAAAAACCCTATAATGAACGTTGTTATTTAGTGCAAAGGCTAAACTATAAATGGATGAAGGTGGAGAGTAGAAACGAATCTAAGGGATTGGTAAGAGTTTTAATCTCCCTAAAATGAAAAATTATTGTTTAGGTATTTTGAAAAAAAATTTAAATTCTAAATTAGTAAAGATAAAATTACACTTTAAACTCTCTAAAATTATACAATTTAATTTAATTTTTAAATATTATAAAAATATAAATTTTTAAAATTTAAAATTTAATTTCTACCCTCTAAAATTTTTTTTTAGCTGAGGGTGTTGATTGATGAGGAAAGCAGGTCGTGGAGATATGATTTGCTATTAGAGCTGTTTTCACATGAAGACTCGGAGGCCATTAAGGCTATATCCCTTTGAGCCTTCAAACTCTATTGGACTGAGAGTTTAATAGGATATATCCCTTCGAGGCTTGATTTATGAAGGCTTCCTTGGGATGAACATGAATGAAAATTTCCATCAATGGGTGTGGCATGTACTATTTATATGCTTCCTTTGGTTCATTACCTCATATTTTTTCTTTTAAATCAAGTTGTTTTAGAATGTTGTTATATATATATATATATCGTGTCGTGTTGAAGAGGGTGGCATTGGGTAAAACATTACATTTCAATGTCTCTTTACGATAATGTCATAGATTTTGTCTAGGGTCGATTTTGAGGGTTATTTTGAAGTGCAATTGTTCAGGGCTTAAGGTTAAAAGGGGTCCAAAAAATATTTATTTCATTAATGATAAAAAGGGTTCAAAAGATAAAAAAAATTAAAATAATATTTATTTAAGATAAAAAAAGTTTTTAAATATTATTTATTGTTTGATATAAATAATAAATTTTTAGTAGGGTAATTATTCTATCCAATATCAATGAAGTAAAAAACTCAACAAATAGATCTAAAGTAATGCCAAATGTTTTTTTAATTATTATTTTATTATACTCTAAAAATAAATGATATCAATCTAAACGAAATTTTTTACTCCTGTAACAATATATAAAATAATTATTTTTTTTAATAAATTCACAATTAAATTGAGGTTGGATTAATTCATCATATAATTAAGTAAAATTCTTAAATAATAATAGTATAAATAGATTTTTTTTCGTACTTAAATATAAAATTTATATTTTTCGACACATTAAAATCGAAAATTATGATTTATTGTGATAATCATCACGCTATATTCACTTATAATTGGTTTTTTTATATAATAATCTAAAAAAATTTAATCTACGGGATTTTGTACAACGGTGACCTATGTGTAATTAAAATAGATATTATATATATAATAGCTTAAAATATGCTTTTAAATCCTTATACTTTTTGTATATTTGAAATTTAATTCTTTTATTTTTCATGTTTTAAAATTCGGGTTCAATTGTTAATTCCGTCTAATTTTTCTAATAAGTTTACTAATATGATATTTTAAAATAAAAAAAATACTTACTTAATAGTCATGTATAACATTATACATTAGATCAAAATTCGTATGTAATTTTGAGTTTTGTCCCTTTTATTAGTAGTAACTAATTTTAAAAAAAATCAAAAAGGATATTTTGAAAACATTGATGTTGATGTTATTAATAATAATTTTACATCTCAAAATGCTCGCAGAACTCATTTTTTATGATTTTTTGTGTCTTTGTAGTTGATGATATAAAAGTAGATTAAATGAATTTTTTTAATTTTTTTAAAAAATATATTATTTGTTAATGTCATAAAACATATTATTTTAATAAAATTATTAGTATATGATTTTATTTTATTGTATTACATTTTAAAATTTTTTAAAAAATTTAATTTATTATTTCACTATCCAAAAATATCAAAAATTGGTTTTACCCTATCAATACATTGAAATTGAATGGCAACATTTTTAGAGCAAATTTTCCAAGTTACACACAACATTATGGGCCAACAAAATCAGGATACAAGGCACGTCGCTCAAATTACACATATTCTTGTATAAACAGAAATGGCCAAAAAGGTTACTTTCACTTCTATAGCCACAAAATTTAAGCTTTGGCAGCATAAAATTAATAACAATAACACAAACACGGGCGAAGTTTTAAATTTTTTTAGGGGTCAAAATTAAATTATAATTTTTATTATAGTAAAGATGTAATTTTTAAAAGATTAAATCGAAATTTTATCATTTTTAAGGGAGATAAAGTACAATTTTACTTTTATTAATTTAAAATTATAAAAAAAATTTAATAGCCTAAATAAAAAAATTTCTATTTTATGAGGTTCGACCTGTCAACCCTCTAACTTCACCCTTGAACACAAACAAGATAGAATACAAAGGAATATATTAATATACCAATATTATATTAACCAAAAAAATGTCACTCACTATCTAATTTTATATTTAGATAATAACAAATCATAAATTACGGAAAAACAAACAAGTTATACTATTCAACACAGATACTATTGTTAGCTTATAATTGAAGCTTTTATATCTTGTTATCAAAAAAGAATACACTCTTCTACAAATCGCAATAAAAACCATTAATAATGTCGATTTTATTGTGAAAATATTTACCTCCTTATCTGTTAAGGTAGAACACAAGGTTTTGATTTGCATTTGATTGTTCGAGTTTAAAAGGGAATGCCCTCTAATTAATTAAGACTAACATGAGCACAAAATCTATCCATCATTCAACTCTATGATCGGTCTATGCAAAGACTCAATCAATATCAAATTTATACATAAATTTTAGTTCAATATACAATTTGATACGTGAATTTAATGCAATTATATATCTGAAATTTAAATTGTTATTTATATGTATATTTGAAATTTTGATTTTGGTTCAATTGTATACATTTAAAGAAATGAATAAATACTTTTACTTTCATATTAGATTAATATAATTATTTGTGTATGCAATATATCAATGTAAAATGGTGCTAATTCGATAATATTATTAGTGATTTGTTAAAATTGAATCAAATCAAAATTTCATGTATAAAATCGAACGAAATCAAAGTTAAGGTATAGTTTTGATATTTATCCCTATATGGTTTGCTTGTAGAGTTTTGCATATCCAATATTTCCATGTCCATTAGCAATTAAAAATCAGGCATTGAGATCTCAAATGTGAGTCCTACTTATGTAAAGGCTTAGTATATTATTTGGTATTCAAGTTTAATATTTTTTTTAATGTGGTAGTCTTTTGGCTCATTTGATACTTGTATTTGATAAAAGTTGTATATTTTGGCACTCAAAAGTAATAATGTTAATTTTTTTTTTAATATACAATGTTAACTTTTTAATGTTTAATTCAAGTTTTAAGTTGATTTGATAAAAATTAATTGCAAATATTATTAGGTTTGAATTTTTCATGATTTTATTAATAGAATAAATTTAGTGTTAATTTGTTTAAATTTGCATATAATCCAACATGTTATTTAATTTGAGTTTTAGGGTTGATTTGAAGAAAGTTCAAATCAACCTTAAAATCCAAATTAAACACTAATAAATTAACATTTTTACCTTTGAATACCAAAATATATAATTTTTGTCAAATATAAATTTCAAATTGTAGTAAAAATAACATAAAAAAGTGCCACACTTTGATATCAATTTATGTATTAAGCGTTATGTAAACTATGGAGGGATATTTATTTGAATAAAATTTAATATATGTAATGATTTATTTTTTAGGTTATTTTACCTAAACTATCCAAAAAAAATATTATTTATGTAAATAATCTTAGTTAAAAACTAATCATTTAAATGATTTAAAATAAACAGTAAAATGAGATTTGGGGATTTAATGATAGGCATCAGGATTTTACTTATCACAATTATTGTTCAATGATTGTATCGAGGGTTAAAAAAATTGTTTTTTAAGTGATTGAGACTTAATTACCAGTACCATAGTATTTTTTCATCCCATATCATATTGATATATATTTATATCAGTATTTGAAAATAAACAATTTTGAGTGTTGGGAATTTAATGGTCGACACCAATTTTTAAAATAAAAAAATAATTTTTTTGGATGCTGATACATTGATGGTCAGCACCAATTGTATCATATATACAAAAAAAAATTGGGGTTTGAGGTATGAGATGGTTGACACCAACTTTTTCGAGAACTGAATTTTTTTTTCTAAGATGCTAAGACACTGATAGCCGACACCCCCAATACTAAATTTAAAATATTAAACCTTATTATTTTTTAATTAAATCTTTTTCTTTTCATTTTTAAATTAAGTCTTTTGCTGTCAAGTATCACCCGTCTGTCAAATCTCATCCATCAGTTTTTTCTTTTTTTAATTAAATTTTATTCATTTAAAATTTGTTTTATCCTTTAATTATTTATCACTTTAATTAAATTCTAATAATTTAAAATTTGTTTTTAATTATTTTTTTTGACCCCAAATTTTTTTATATTTAATAAAATTGATGTCGGTTATCAGTGTGCCAACACTCAAAAAATTATTATTATTTATTTCAAAAATTGATAACGGGTATTAAATTCCCAACACTCAAATTTATTTTTTCAAATACTAATATGAATATATACCAATATGATACATGAAGAAAAAAATACTATAATGTCGAACATTAAATCTCTATAACTTAAAATAATTTTTTAACCCTTGACGTAATCATTGAACAATGATTGTGTTAAGTAAAACCCTTATGTCGGTCATTAAATCTCTCAAATTCTATTTTACTGTTCATTTAAAGTCATTTAAATGATTATTTTTTTAACAAAGATTTTTTATATAAACAACAATTTTTTTAAATCATTTGGGTAAAATAACCATTTTTTGATATTCCAATATAATTGTAACTTAAAAATAAAAAAGGTTTGAAAAACTGATGATCACATGGTGGGACCTGGGTTGGATGGTATGGTAGCATTCCAAACCAAGAATGCCTCTCATCAATTATATGGGAAGGATAAAGAAATAAAGGTTGGGGGTGGCCTACTTCACTCACCAAATTATTGACCGAAATTTCCTCACAACCATACATCCCCTTCACAATTCCCCAAGTGAGGGAATGAAACCAAAAGGAAAAAAATCATCCTCCAAAACGCCTTTTTAGAACACCACACTTGACACTACCCAAATGCTAGCTTTCATTCTCAAAGGGAAGTCAATCAATCAAGTTGCTATACACTCATCCTCATCAGGTGCCATATATTTTTGATTCATTCACTACTACTGCTACTACCTTTATAGGAATTAATTAATGATTCCAGAGGCATAACGTTATTGGCTTCTTGGGAAATAATTTGCAGAGGAAGAAGAGTAAGTAAGTGTGGCTTGAGATCGAGAGGAGCCTTGGAGGTGTTGTAGCAATTCAGCTGGGGTCACTTCTACTGATGATGATGTGTAGGAATCAGCAGTTTCGGTATTTTTCGAGGAGTTGCTAGTCGGCTTGTGGGCGTCGCTCCCTGATGTAGGCTCCTGTCGAATTTCTTTTAGCAATGCTGCCACATCTTTCATTATGGGCCGATCATCGACGCGATTGCTTGTGCAGAGCAGTGAGATTCCTAGAGCTTGAAGCATTTCTTGTATCTGATTGTCTGGATGACCTTGGAGTCTAGGATCAAGGATTTCTACGGGGTCCTTCTTGCTTTTCAAGTGATCTCGGACCCATTGGATTACATGGTGCCCGTCAGGGAATGATGGGTCTGCCGGTTTTTTTCCGGTTATCATCTCCAGCAACACTACTCCATAGCTATACACGTCGCTCTTTTCCGTGATCTTTAACATGCAACCATACTCTGCAATGCACAAATCAGTTTGAGAACACCAAGTAATTATTACTCCAGATAAACAAAAAAAATTGTCTGGTGTTCTACGAGGAATGAATGATACACACACTAAATGCAATTAGTGAATCATGCAAAAGCAATTTAATAGGGCCCGCTGAGACATCACACAACAGTGCAATTGTATTTTTGGCTGGTCATCATCATACACTAACATTTTCAAATGGAAGCTGAATTTACACTCTCTAGGTTGACAAAAAATCATGAAGAATATATACATATACACTATAGGGCTGACTTTCAAATCAAAAGAGCGTGCAACAATTGCCATAACACTATGTCAAATAAACAAAAGGCAACAAGTTTGGTTTGAGACCTACTGATTGATGTCCACAACCTATCAGTTCTGCATGTAGCTAGAAATGCTAGAACACCTAAATCCCAAGTAATTTAGCACGTAAAAAAGTGAGTGCTTGCTTTAAGTCTCATCCACCATTTCTTATTGTCACATCCCCATTTACTAGCATCTTAATCATGATTATAGCATAAAACCCCGAATTTAATTTAATCTAACAGCGACATTAAAAAAAATTTAGTGTAAAGGACCCAAGGTGCTTACCTGGTGCCATGTAACCGAAGGAGCCCACAAACTCGGGTTGGCGGAGAAGGAGGCACAGTTTTCGTCCTCAACCAATCTAGCGAGCCCAAAATCGGCCAAGCAAGGTTCGTAACGGTCTCCTAGCAGAATATTATGAGCCTTCACATCTCGGTGTATGATGGCCGGCACGCAATCGTGATGTAAATAGGCTAACCCTTCCGCCAGGCCTAACGCAATCTTGAATCGTATGTCCCAATCTAACATTTCTCTTCTGCAACCTTCGTGCAACAACGCGCCCAACGTTCCGTTGGGCATGTAATCGTAAAACAACAGTTTTGTTTTCCTGTTGGCTCCCCAACCTAGTAATCGTAAGATGTTACGGTGTCGGATTCTAGCCAACGTTGCAATTTCGGATGTAAACGAGGAGGCTGATGTCTTTTCCGATGAGCAGAATCTTTTAACGGCGATGGTTAGTCCAGAAGAAACGGTGACTCTATAAACAACACCACTTCGGCCGCGACCGATTATGTTACCGGCATTCAGGGATCTCGTCACGTCAGCGATTGATAAGTCCAATTTTTGGTATAGAGTCAGCTCCCATGGCGGGCCCATTTCCAGGTCAGTGTTTCCTTCAATGTCACAATCATGGTGAGGACCACAGCTTCGCTTTTTAGAGCTGATGATGATGTAGACCGCCGCCATGAGGAGAGCACATGCGGTGCAGAGCAAAACCACCATCACCACGCGCGCGCCCCTGTACTTAAACGAGGAGTCGCCTCCTTTCCCGTCATATGCAGAACACTGGTTGCCGGAGAAGCAGATCGAGGGGTTCCCTGCAAGCGCGTTGAGTGGGAGCTTCGAGAAGAAGGGCGTGTCCGGCACTCGCCCAGTGAAGTTGTTATGTGACACGTTGAGAAGAACTAGATTTTGCAACACGGCAAGATTTTGAAGGTCTCCAACCAGTTGATTATGGGATATATCCAGAATAGCAAGTTTATCCAATGACGTGAACTCCTTTGGTATTTCGCCGGTGAGCTGGTTCCAACTCAAATTGAGAGCGATTTCCAGCGCCGGAATCTTTCCTAAAGTTGCCGGAATATTACCCATCAACTGATTTGAGCTCAAATCTAGTAATTGTAGCTTCGAACAAGACCCCAGTTCAGTCGGAATTGATCCAGAGAATCGGTTCTTCCCAAGAACGAGTTTAGTTAGTGAACTCAATGAACCAAGGCTCGAACTCAGTGTCCCTTCTATTAAGTTATCAGAGAAATCAACAAACTGAAGTGAAATAAGCTTGCTCAAGCTGAGAGGCAAGGTACCACCAATAGAGTTGGAATGCAGATCCAGAAAACTGAGATTCCGACAGTCGGATATTTCTTGGGGTATAAATCCGGTTAATAGGTTGGAACCCAGATCCAAGAAATTCAAGTTCTGCAAGCTCCCAAGCTGGATAGGAATGGATCCGGTTATCTTGTTATTGCTAGCGCGAAACCGAATCAAGGAGGAGCAATTCCCTATGTCCGACGGAATGTTCCCCATGAGGTTGTTGGAGAGAAGCAATAGTTTGTTGAGTTTCTTAAGTTGGAAGATTCCAGTGGGGATAGGACCCGTTAAGCTGTTTTGAGATAAATCAACGGCTTCCAGGTAGAGGCAATTGGAAATGGAGCCAGGAATGTTGCCTTCTAGTTTGTTTTGCCATAGAAATAGAATAGTCAAGTTTGTCAAGTTGCCCAGCTCCCCAGGTATAGCTCCAGTGATATGATTGTTGTCAAGTTCGATGTGAGTCATCTGTCGACAGTTGCCGAGTGTGAAAGGGATCTCTCCCGAGATTTGGTTGACGCTCAGCTGAAGTTCTTGGAGAGATGACAGGTTCCCAACCGATTGGGGAATGCTTCCGGTTAATGAATTCATGGAAACATCGATGACTGATAGCTTGTTGCAATTCCCAAGCTCGGGAGGAATTATTCCTACCAAGTTGTTCTGCCAAAGCAATAGGTTTTCAAGGTTTCTCAAATTGCCAAGGCTACTGGATATTGATCCGGCCAAGGAGTTTTCATACAAGTAAATGTTCTGAAGGGCGGTGCAGTCCCCGATTTCCGGGGGGATTTGGCCTGACAGATAAGCGGTGTAGATTGCGATGGTTTGAAGCTTCTTGAGGAGGCCTAAAGTTGGAGGGAGGAAACCCGAGATGCTTGTTTCAGCTAGGCCTAACATCACCAAATTGGTGCAGTTGCCTATTGCTGGTGGTAGAGGGCCTTCAAGCTCCTTGTTCCCACCGAGTCTGATCATTTCAAGATTTTTTAATTTGCCTATGGTGCTGGGAATTCCACCGCTCAGTTGATTATCGTATAGGATGAGCCATTTCAAACTTGTGAGATTCCCAATTTCGATTGGGATGGAGCCCTTGAGTTGGTTTGAGTTGAGATGGAGTTGTTGAAGCCTATACAAACCGCAGAGCTCACTTGGGATTTCACCACTTAACACGTTTTCACTCAAATCCAAGTGGGTCAACTGGGTGAGAGTGCTTATCTCTTTTGGGATTGGACCAGTAAGGTTTGCTCCAGAGAGGACAAGCTTATTCAAAGTTAACAAAGAGGTGAAGTTAGTTGGAAGTTGTCCAAATAAATCCACATACCTCAATTCCAGTTCCACAACCTGGTTGTTAAAATTGCAGACGATGCCTAACCAGTTGCATGGGATGACATCCCCTGCATCCCAACTGCTTAAGGCTTGCGGTGATCCATTGAAACTGGCTTTCCAAGAGAGAAGAGCTTCACCTTGTTGGTTAACAGCGAAAGCAGCGTAAGAGGAGAGACTTAGAATGAAGAATAAGAAGAAAGAAAGGAGAAGGGAGGATAAGAGGGTCCATGGATTCCCAGGCATTACAACAGAGAGGAAGGGTTGAGGGTAGGGAGGGAGAGAATAGGAGAACCCCCAAATCATGTCTTGTGGTGGGTGGGGGGCTATTGTAACGTGTATAAACTAATAGAAAAGACCCAGAATCTCCGGATCCAAGAAACAGCTAGGCCATGGTGTTTGTGCAGTGCAGAGAGAAAATGGAATTTTAGATGGGTGTGATGCATTTGTTTATGCATTGTAATTAATTAATTAATATCCAAAATGTTTTCTAAAGCTGCAGAAATGAAGACTTTGTTGAAAAGAACAAAGCTGCAATAAGGCACCGTTTGGATCTTTATATTATTAAAATATATTCATATAAAATGAAGCGTTTACAATAATATTATGATGTTATTCCTCCAAGAAACGAAACACTGTAGTTCTGATACCAGTTACAAAGAGAAGGAGACACTGCAGGGAGACACTGAATGCTAGATGATTTACAGAGAGTTTACAAGCGGAAGTATATTACAAAAGTAACTAAAGAAACTAAGAAAAGAAATTGGAATGAATTTTGAATGCTTTGTTTAGGCTCAATCTTCCCCTTTTATAGGAAAAATTAACAAATTCTAATCTAAAAATCTAGAAGTCCGGATGCCTCCAGATAACTCTGCCATCACTTCATTTTGTTGAAGCTTGACATCTGGCAATGCTTTTCCTTGTTGATAAGCATGAATTCTTCCGGATAGTTTTGTCGTCACTTCATTTTCTTGAAGTCTGACATCTGGCGATGCTTTTTCGTATTAATATTGACAACTTGTTTTGTCGTTATTATCCTTCCTGGATATTATCAAGATTCATTTCTTCTAATTCATTCAAATTTAATGAAGCATTGGAAATTCGGGGTGGTGAATTCCAATTTTGCCATTTTTCCCTGATTTGTTCGAGGATTTCTGAAGGATAATCATCAATCTCCATTTCAGCTATCTTTTTTAATAGCCTTATGGCTTCACCATCTGGTTCTTCATGGTGTTGGTCAAAACAATCATATACAAAAATTCTTTTGCCGTCTGTGCAGGAATAATATGTCGTTTTTGACAATATATCCTTGGCTTTATTCATGAGATCAATTCCTGATTGGATTTGATACCAGAGAAAATTCTTTTGGCATCTTTCAATTGATTTATTTAGATGCTCTAGATCCTCATGAACGGCTGAAAGTAGAGGACCTGCAATGAGTTTTGAAAATTCTCAAATTTGGTATGGCTGATAAAATTGTTCTTTTTCAGCAAAACCAATGAGACTGTATATATTAAAGTGAAAGTATAGCATAAAATCAAAGTTTTGTGTTTTCCTTATTAACATAGATTTTATAAAGGTTGGAAAATCTTTGGTTAGATGAAAGGAAAAATTCTGTATAGTTAATTCTTTCACAAAACCCCATTCAATACTTGTTATATCAAATGGTTCATGATCAAGCCTAAATTTTATAGCAGGGATCTTTTCTCCCAAAATAGTTGTAAAGACATAAGCTTGATAAAAATAATCAGAAAAAGATTTTTGGAATACATCTTACTGTTTGCAGATGTATCTATTGATTTTAGAAAAAATTTCTGGTGGTAAAACATATTTTGATTTATGGAAAAGACAAATTCTAAATAACTTATTTACTACTGGATTAGTAGTACCTATTTCCCTAAAATACTGTACTGTGTCAAGAAGATTGTTTATCTCCTTTAGATCTAGATATCCTATATCAAAATCATCCCACTCTCTATATAGAATGGAATTTAGTAATAGATTATGACATCTTTTTTCCATAGCTGTTTTTTCAGCTAACTTTTCAGATAGCTTGGTTAGTGCTCTTCTGAAATTTACTCTTTGTTCTGTAATATGGCTTTTCCATATTTCATTAATAATTTCATATAATTCTGGTGGTATACCAGGATTATAGAAATCTTTAATTTCATTCATCTGTTGTGTTTTCAACAGATTTTCCTTAATGCAAAATTTTTCTGCATTTTTTATTACTTCTGCATAGCTGGTTTGATATGCAGAGTTAAGGTCTTGAGACCAAGGTGAATAATTGGTCTGAGGGGTAAACTGTCGTAGTTGGACTGGTTGTCCAATTAGAGGATATTGATATGGTAAATAATATCCTTGATTAGGATATGGACTTGGAAACGGAACTCTTAAAAATTGTGGATTTGAAAATCTTGGATCTGGTCATTTTTTACGAACCGTGATCCATTCTCCAACTTATTCCAAAGGTTTTTTACCTCTGTCCATAGGGCCTACTAAGATAATCAGCAATAATATTATTAGTACCTTTCACACATAAAACTTCAAAATTGAAAGTACATAATTCATTATACCATCGTATTCTTCGAGGGATTGTTTCAAGACTTTTGTTGGTCAAAAATTGTTTAACAGCCTGGTTGTCTGTTTTTATTATAAATTTTTCAGGGGCTAAATAAATAAGAAAATTTTTTATTCCCTTTTTAATAGCTAATAATTCTTTTTCGAATATAACATAATTAACTTCTTTTGTTTTAAATTTTCCCGAACTATATCCACATATTAATTCTTCATTACTATTAGTTTTTGCTTTTAATATACATCCCCAATGATTTTTAGATGCATCAGTTTTTAAAATTAATTTATCACCTTGTTTAGGTAAATATACTTTTGGTATATAATTTATTTCAGTCTTTAGTTTTCTTACTATAGCTGAATCTTTTTCTGTCCAACTAAAAATTTTATCTTTTTTAAGTTTATTATATAAAGTACATATCTTTTTTGATAGATTCGGAAAGAAATTTCTACCATAATTTAGAATTCCTAAAAATTATTGAAGTTATTTTTTATCTTCAATTTTTTCAGGAAATTCCTGTATTTTTACTATAATATGATCTTGTAATTTAAGACATTCTTTAGATAATTTTAATCCTAAGAATTCTATCTCTGTTTTTTCTAGCTTTATCTTTTTAGGGCTAAGTATAATTCCATGTTTTATAAATTCTTGAGAAATTATGTTTAAATGTTTCCTGTGTAAGTCCAGTGTTTCTGAAAATACTAATATATCATCTATATAAACAATACAAAATTTTTTATACTTACTAAAAATAGTACCCATCCATCTTTGAAAGATTTGTGGTGCATTACACAAACCAAATGGCATAACTTTCCATTGATAATATCCATTAGGAGCACTAAATGCTGTTAATGGTCTAGAATCTTCTTTTAGCATGATTTGCCAAAAACCAGATTTACAATCAAATTTGCTAAAATATTTGGCATATTTTGCCTGATTAATAAGAACATCCTTTCTTGGAATAAAATATCCATCAAAAATAATATTTTGATTTAATCTTTTATAATTTATTACCATCCTAGCTTTTCCTCTTTTTATTTCAGCATGGTTTCTTACCATAAAAGCTGGACTTGAATGTGGACTATTAGTTTCTTCTATTAATCCTTTTTCAAATAATTCTTTTATTTGAATATCGAATTCATCTATATCTTGTTTAGTATAGATCATCGGTTTTACCCTAATAATTTTATTAGGATTTTCTAGCTTTATCTCACAATATCTAGGACTATTCTGCCATAATTTTAGTGGTTCTTCACTAAAATTATTTTCTAGAATTTTATATAACTAATGATTTGTTTCAATTTGGTTAATCTGTTCATTTTTATAAGGAAGGAAATTTTTATCACATACAAATTTATTGTTTTCTACCAATGGTATTTCTATAGATGTTTTTTCTATAGATAACATAATTGTATTTTTATTAATAGCAAAAGGTAAATGCTGATAAATAAAATTATTTCCTAATAATATGTCTCCATGCATAGCTGGGAAACATGACAATTTTGGTACTATAAATCTTACATTGTTTATGTATATGGATATATTTCTAGCCTTGTATTGTATTAATGTTTCATTTCCATCAATTCCTACTGCTCTAATAGGATGTTTCATTATTTCCCATTTTTCTGCAGGAATTGCATTCTTTCTGCAACTACTGGTTGTAGCTCCAGTATCAAGTAAAGCATGTAATGAATATGGTTTATATTCTCTAAATTGAAATGTAATTTCTATGTATGTATAATATTTCTTAGATTGAAAAGTTGAAAATGTAATAACATCACTATTTCCAATTTTCATTTGTTGTAAAATTATAGAAGATTGTATATCTTTTATTCTGCTATTTCTAGAAATACTATTTCTCGAACTTACAGTTGGTTCTGTAGGAAATATAGGAATATGAACTGTTTTCATTCCTATTGGTGTAGATTCTATTTCATCATCCTCTGTTTGAGAACTAGAAGGTAGAACCAGGTTATTATTATTATCCATAATTGTATTATTTTTAAAATATAATCTGTCTCCAGATGCAATATATTCTATAGTACATACTGGTTTAGATGTACTTGGATTATTAATATTACATATGATCCAGTCTTTTGGAACTGATAAATCTTTTAAATGTACCAGTTTGGGTTGGATTTTTGTGGTAAATTTATTAGGTTCAAATAGCTCAATTATCTTAATTTTAATTTCTTTTATTTCTACTTCTGCTGTATTAGTATATTCATTAATTGAAGTCCAACTGATTGCTAGATCTTCAGCTAAATCATTGATGTCAGAATTTTTTGTCTGAATCCTTAAACATAAACATTCCTCTATTAAATGATCTGTAATAGATATAAAGTAATTTGGTTTTACTTTAAAACCTACTAGTACTCCTGTATGTAAATTAGATTGAATTCCTCCAATAAGTGCTTTTATTGGGTTTTCAAATCTTTTATCTAATAATACTGCTATAATAGGTATATCATGACCTCTTCTAAATAATGCTCTAATTGTTATCATAATTACTCCTAAATGTATATATCTAACTTGAGGATATTTCTTTTTAATCCTCTTAATTTTTTCTTTAGAGAATAATGGGATTTCTGTTAATCCTCCTCTCGTATCTTTAGCGACTGTGTTGCCACTTATCTTCTCTATATGTCTTTGAGACCATATTTTAAATTTTGATATCTTATATATTTCTTCTTTAGAAATATGGTTTTTATTTATCTTTTCTATCATTTTATCGAAGAGATCTTTTTCTTCTCCAATTAAGTTTCCTAATCTTATATCCTGTTGTTCAGTTTTAGGAATTTCTTCTAATTGATTATTAGAACTATTCATCATAAATATGTATTCTTCACTTTCATCATCTGTATCAGATTCTGTTTCTGATTTTAGTTCATATAATATTTCTTCAGGATTTATTTCCTCTTCATAACATACTTCTAAATTTTCTTCTTCTAGAGTTTTGATCATTTTCTTAGCACTTTTCCCCTTATTAGAACAATTAGGTGCTATGTGACCTTCTTCATCACATATAAAGCATTTACATATCTATTTGTTAGATTTACTAGGATTCTTTTTCCTAATAAATTTTCTCTTTTTATTATTATTAGGTTTTATCTTATTTTTATTCCAATATTTTCTTTTTATAAACTTATATTTCTTATTTTTCCTTTTATTTTTCTATAGGGAGATAAGAGTGGTTTACATCCAAATTCCCATTCGTTTTCTAGTATTTTAAAACAATATTGAGAACTTAATTTATGCTTAACTTGTTTAGCAGCTTTTGTTTGCAAACAATGATTAGTAATCCGTTCTTTAGCAAAATTGATCCTATTGCCTATAGAATCAATAGTATTTTTATCTAATCCTGATAATTTACTATGTTTTTCTAGATAAGACTCATATTTTTTAACACAAATCTCATCCCATGGTGGTGGTAATTTATGAAAATACTGGTTTTTCCAGAAATCTATATTATCATTATTTAACTTTTGATATTCATGAAGAAATTTTTTAGAAAAAGTTTCTAAATATCTAATATCGCATAACTTAATTTTAGTTAATATATAACTAGATACACTATTTTGATCCTGTTTATCATTATAACCACAAAATTTTATTTTTAGAATTTGGGTTAAACCTTTTAATAAGTCTTTGGGCGTTTGAATTTGATTAATTAATTGCCCTTTCTGTTCTTTACCTTTATCTGATTCTTCCCATCTTCTCAAAAATTGCAGAACATCTCCTTGAAATGTTCCAGTAAAATAATTTAAAAATTTTTCTTTAGTCCAATTATTGTTGTTTACAACAATTGTCATAGACTGTGCCCAATCATCTATTGTCTTTTCATAATCTGATATGGGAATATTAGTAAGATCTAAATATGTTCCTCCTTGAGCAACATTTCTTTTATTTAAATCATCTATCCTATTTGGTATAGGTTGATTAGATGATTCTCTTGGATTTTCAGGTTTAATTTCATTTGTAGCTAGATTTTCTATATTATCTGTTTGATAATCGAAAATTCTTGTAGTATCATTGATCTGTTCATATGATTTATTTCCAGATCTTAATAAGTCATCTTTAATATTATCAGAATTTATTTTCCTTTTTCCTTTAGGATCTTGATCTGTTTGATCAGTTTCCATAGGTTCTGGTATTTCAATATTTTCCTCTTCCTCTGTTGAAGTTTTTTCTTCATCAGATTGATCACTTGTTACTTTTAAATCTTCTAGATTTATACTATTACTAGAGTTTTCAGAACTACTACTGCTGCTGTCTGTAGTATCATAATTTAACATATAATGATAGTTAAATAATCTAAACAATTCTTTATGTTCTTCATAAAGTTGTTCTATCAATTTTAAATATTCTATTCTTTCATGTTTATCTTTTGTCTTGGAAAATTTTTCTTTCCAATGTTCTATTAATTGTTTATATGATTGAAAATCATATTTTTGCTGTTTAGTGTAATTTTTTATTACTTTTTTATGTTTTGAAAATGATTCTTCAGATGAAGTTTCTTCTTCATCCGATAGGGTTAAGATTATATTACTATTTCCATAATATAAAGGTCCTAAATTTGTTTCAGGTTCTATATTATTATCTTCTAAAACTTGTTCTAGTTTTTTATTAACATCTATTAACATACTTTTAGATTCATTATTTAAATCTAATTCAGTTACAGTGCCTAAATTATTTACTTGTTGTTCGATCTTATTAACCTTATTATAGAGTTTATTGAAATATACAGAAGTTGTCTATCAAACTATTAAATCCCCTACTGATTGAAGCTATATTGTTCTCATTTTTAGAGTCAATATGCATAATATGATTACAAGCTTTATCCTTATATAAACAGTCTGTTTCTTCCATGTTTCTCTAATCTTTGGTACCTAAAACCGTCTGTTATCTGTAAATTTTCTTACTTTTATGGCCTAACACTCTCACTCTGAGATAAACAGGCAACAGTAAGACAGTATAACAGATATATGGGTTTCAAGATTAAAAGAACATGAAAATAAGCAGAGTTGAATATAAAGGAAAGAACTTATAATAATATTATGATATTATTTCTCCAAGAACGAAACACTGTAACTGATATTAATCTGATAAAAATAATTAACTCTAGTAATAGTATAAATCTAGAAGATTTAAAAGTAACAAGTGATCAATTTGATGAAGAAAAAACTTCAACAGAGGAAGAGGAAAATATTGAAATACCAGAACCTATGGAAACTGATCAAACAGATCAAGATCCTAAAGGAAAAAGGAAAATAAATTCTGATAATATTAAAGATAACTTATTAAGATCTGGAAATAAATCATATGAACAGATCAATGATACTACAAGAATTTTCGATTATCAAACAGATAATATAGAAAATCTAGCTACAAATGAAATTAAACCTGAAAATCCAAGAGAATCATCTAATCAACCTATACCAAATAGGATAGATGACTTAAATAAAAGAAATGTTGCTCAAGGAGGAACATATTTAGATCTTACTAATATTCCCATATCAGAATATGAAAAAACCATAGATGATTTGGCACAGTCAATGACAATTGTTGTAAACAACAATAATTGGACTAAAGAAAAATTTTTAAATTATTTTACTGGAACATTTCAAGGAGATGTTCTGCAATTTTTGAGAAGATGGGAAGAATCAGATAAAGGTAAAGAACAGAAAGGGCAATTAATTAATCAAATTCAAACGCCCAAAGACTTATTAAAAGGTTTAACCCAAATTCTAAAAATAAAATTTTGTGGTTATAATGATAAACAGGATCAAAATAGTGTATCTAGTTATATATTAACTAAAATTAAGTTATGCGATATTAGATATTTAGAAACTTTTTCTAAAAAATTTCTTCATGAATATCAAAAGTTAAATAATGATAATATAGATTTCTGGAAAAACCAGTATTTTCATAAATTACCACCACCATGGGATGAGATTTGTGTTAAAAAATATGAGTCTTATCTAGAAAAACATAGTAAATTATCAGGATTAGATAAAAATACTATTGATTCTATAGGCAATAGGATCAATTTTGCTAAAGAACGGATTACTAATCATTGTTTGCAAACAAAAGCTGCTAAACAAGTTAAGCATAAATTAAGTTCTCAATATTGTTTTAAAATACTAGAAAACGAATGGGAATTTGGATGTAAACCACTCTTATCTCCCTATAGAAAAATAAAAGGAAAAATAAGAAATATAAGTTTATAAAAAGAAAATATTGGAATAAAAATAAGATAAAACCTAATAATAATAAAAAGAGAAAATTTATTAGGAAAAAGAATCCTAGTAAATCTAACAAATAGATATGTAAATGCTTTATATGTGATGAAGAAGGTCACATAGCACCTAATTGTTCTAATAAGGGGAAAAGTGCTAAGAAAATGATCAAAACTCTAGAAGAAGAAAATTTAGAAGTATGTTATGAAGAGGAAATAAATCCTGAAGAAATATTATATGAACTAAAATCAGAAACAGAATCTGATACAGATGATGAAAGTGAAGAATACATATTTATGATGAATAGTTCTAATAATCAATTAGAAGAAATTCCTAAAACTGAACAACAGGATATAAGATTAGGAAACTTAATTGGAGAAGAAAAAGATCTCTTCGATAAAATGATAGAAAAGATAAATAAAAACCATATTTCTAAAGAAGAAATATATAAGATATCAAAATTTAAAATATGGTCTCAAAGACATATAGAGAAGATAAGTGGCAACACAGTCGCTAAAGATACGAGAGGAGGATTAACAGAAATCCCATTATTCTCTAAAGAAAAAATTAAGAGGATTAAAAAGAAATATCCTCAAGTTAGATATATACATTTAGGAGTAATTATGATAACAATTAGAGCATTATTTAGAAGAGGTCATGATATACCTATTATAGCAGTATTATTAGATAAAAGATTTGAAAACCCAATAAAAGCACTTATTGGAGGAATTCAATCTAATTTACATACAGGAGTACTAGTAGGTTTTAAAGTAAAACCAAATTACTTTATATCTATTACAGATCATTTAATAGAGGAATGTTTATGTTTAAGGATTCAGACAAAAAATTCTGACATCAATGATTTAGCTGAAGATCTAGCAATCAGTTGGACTTCAATTAATGAATATACTAATACAGCAGAAGTAGAAATAAAAGAAATTAAAATTAAGATAATTGAGCTATTTGAACCTAATAAATTTACCACAAAAATCCAACCCAAACTGGTACATTTAAAAGATTTATCAGTTCCAAAAGACTGGATCATATGTAATATTAATAATCCAAGTACATCTAAACCAGTATGTACTATAGAATATATTGCATCTGGAGACAGATTATATTTTAAAAATAATACAATTATGGATAATAATAATAACCTGGTTCTACCTTCTAGTTCTCAAACAGAGGATGATGAAATAGAATCTACACCAATAGGAATGAAAACAGTTCATATTCCTATATTTCCTACAGAACCAACTGTAAGTTCGAGAAATAGTATTTCTAGAAATAGCAGAATAAAAGATATACAATCTTCTATAATTTTACAACAAATGAAAATTGGAAATAGTGATGTTATTACATTTTCAACTTTTCAATCTAAGAAATATTATACATACATAGAAATTACATTTCAATTTAGAGAATATAAACCATATTCATTACATGCTTTACTTGATACTGGAGCTACAACCAGTAGTTGCAGAAAGAATGCAATTCCTGCAGAAAAATGGGAAATAATGAAACATCCTATTAGAGCAGTAGGAATTGATGGAAATGAAACATTAATACAATACAAGGCTAGAAATATATCCATATACATAAACAATGTAAGATTTATAGTACCAAAATTGTCATGTTTCCCAGCTATGCATGGAGACATATTATTAGGAAATAATTTTATTTATCAGCATTTACCTTTTGCTATTAATAAAAATACAATTATGTTATCTATAGAAAAAACATCTATAGAAATACCATTGGTAGAAAACAATAAATTTGTATGTGATAAAAATTTCCTTCCTTATAAAAATGAACAGATTAACCAAATTGAAACAAATCATTGGTTATATAAAATTCTAGAAAATAATTTTAGTGAAGAACCACTAAAATTATGGCAAAATAGTCCTAGATATTGTGAGATAAAGCTAGAAAATCCTAATAAAATTATTAGGGTAAAACCGATGATCTATACTAAACAAGATATAGATGAATTCGATATTCAAATAAAAGAATTATTTGAAAAAGGATTAATAAAAGAAACTAATAGTCCACATTCAAGTCCAGCTTTTATGGTAAGAAACTATGCTGAAATAAACTAAGTATAATTAACTAATATTATTGTAATATTAGTTACAGTGTATATTTCAATATGATATTAATTATCATCTAATAATAATTCTCTTTGTAACTGGTTTCGTTCTTGGAGGAATAATATCATAATATTATTGTAAGTTCTGTCCTTTATATTCAACTCTGCTTATTTTCATGTTCTTTTAATCTTGAAACCCATATATCTGTTATACTGTCTTACTGTTGCCTGTTTATCTCAGAGTGAGAGTGTTAGGCCATAAAAGTAAGAAAATTTACAGATAACAGACGGTTTTAGGTACCAAAGATTAGAGAAACATGGAAGAAACAGACTGTTTATATAATGATAAAGCTTGTAATCATATTATGCATATTGACTCTAAAAATGAGAACAATATAGCTTCAACAGTAGGGGATTTAATAGTTTGATAGACATAACTTCTGTATATTTCAATAAACTCTATAATAAGGTTAATAAGATCGAACAACAAGTAAATAATTTAGGCACTGTAACTGAATTAGATTTAAATAATGAATCTAAAAGTATGTTAATAGATGTTAATAAAAAACTAGAACAAGTTTTAGAATATAATAATATAGAACCTGAAACAAATTTAGGACCTCTATATTATGGAAATAGTAATATAATATTAACCATGTCGGATGAAGAAGAAACTTCATCTGAAGAATCATCTTCAAAACATAAAAAAGTAATAAAAAACTACACTAAACAGTAAAAATATGATTTTCAATCATATAAACAATTAATAGAACATTGGAAAGAAAAATTTTCCAAGACAAAAGATAAACATGGAAGAATAAAATATTTAAAATTGATAGAACAACTTTATGAAAAACATAAAGAATTGTTTAGATTTTTTAACTATCATTATATGTTAAATTATGATACTACAAACAGCAGTAGTAGTAGTTCTGAAAACTCTAGTAATAGTATAAATCTAGAAGATTTAAAAGTAACAAGTGATCAATCTGATGAAGAAAAAACTTCAACAGAGGAAGAGGAAAATATTGAAATACCAGAACCTATGGAAACTGATCAAATAGATCAAGATCCTAAAGGAAAAAGGAAAAAGGAAAATAAATTCTGATAATATTAAAGATGACTTATTAAGATCTGGAAATAAATCATATGAACAGATCAATGATACTACAAGAATTTTCGATTATCAAACAGATAATATAAAAAATCTAGCTACAAATGAAATTAAACCTGAAAATCCAGGAGAGTCATCTAATCAACCTATACCAAATAGGATAGATGATTTAAATAAAAGAAACATTTCAAGGAGATGTTCTGCAATTTTTGAGAAGATGGGAAGAATCCGATAAAGGTAAAGAATAGAAAGGGCAATTAATTAATCAAATTCAAACGCCCAAAGACTTATTAAAAGGTTTAACCCAAATTCTAAAAATAGAATTTTATGGTTATAATGATAAACAGGATCAAAATAGTGTATCTAGTTATATATTAACTAAAATTAAGTTATGCGATATTAGATATTTAGAAACTTTTTCTAAAAAATTTCTTCATGAATATCAAAAGTTAAATAATGATAATATAGATTTCTGGAAAAAACCAGTATTTTCATAAATTACCACCACCATGGGATGAGATTTGTGTTAAAAAATATGAGTCTTATCTAGAAAAACATAATAAATTATCAGGATTAGATAAAAATACTATTGATTCTATAGGCAATAGGATCAATTTTGCTAAAGAACGGATTACTAATCATTGTTTGCAAACAAAAGCTGCTAAACAAGTTAAGCATAAATTAAGTTCTCAATATTGTTCTAAAATATTAGAAAATGAATGGGAATTTGGATGTAAACCACTCTTATCTCCCTATAGAAAAAATAAAAGAAAAAATAAGAAATATAAGTTTATAAAAAGAAAATATTGGAATAAAAATAAGATAAAATCTAATAATAATAATAATAAGAGAAAATTTATTAGGAAAAAGAATCCTAGTAAATCTAACAAACAGATATGTAAATGCTTTATATGTGATGAAGAAGGTCACACAGCACCTAATTGTTCTAATAAGGGGAAAAGTGCTAAGAAAATGATCAAAACTCTAGAAGAAGAAAATTTAGAAGTATGTTATGAAAAGGAAATAAATCCTGAAGAAATATTATATGAACTAATATCAGAAACAGAATCTGATACAGATGATGAAAGTGAAGAATACATATTTATGATGAATAGTTCTAATAATCAATTAGAAGAAATTCCTAAAACTGAACAACAGGATATAAGATTAGGAAACTTAATTGGAGAAGAAAAAGATCTCTCCGATAAAATGATAGAAAAGATAAATAAAAACCATATTTCTAAAGAAGAAATATATAAGATATCAAAATTTAAAATATGGTCTCAAAGACATATAGAGAAGATAAGTGGCAACACAGTCGCTAAAGATACGAGAGGAGGATTAACAGAAATCCCATTATTCTCTAAAGAAAAAATTAAGAGGATTAAAAGAAATATCTTCAAGTTAGATATATACATTTAGGACTAATTATGATAACAATTAGAGCATTATTTAGAAGAGGTCATGATATACCTATTATAGCAGTATTATTAGATAAAAGATTTGAAAACCCAATAAAAGCACTTATTGGAGGAATTCAATCTAATTTACATACAGGAGTACTAGTAGGTTTTAAAGTAAAACCAAATTACTTTATATCTATTACAGATCCTTTAATAGAGGAATGTTTATGTTTAAGGATTCAGACAAAAAATTCTGACATCAATGATTTAGCTGAAGATCTAGCAATCAGTTGGACTTCAATTAATGAATATACTAATATAGCAGAAGTAGAAATAAAAGAAATTAAAATTAAGATAATTGAGCTATTTGAACCTAATAAATTTACCACAAAAATCCAACCCAAACTGGTACATTTAAAAGATTTATCAGTTCCAAAAGACTGGATCATATGTAATATTAATAATCCAAGTACATCTAAACCAGTATGTACTATAGAATATATTGCATCTGGAGACAGATTATATTTTAAAAATAATACAATTATGGATAATAATAATAACCTAGTTCTACCTTCTAGTTCTCAAACAAAGGATGATGAAATAGAATCTACACCAATAGGAATGAAAACAGTTCATATTCCTATATTTCCTACAGAACCAACTGTAAGTTCGAGAAATAGTATTTCTAGAAATAGCAGAATAGAAGATATACAATCTTCTATAATTTTACAACAAATGAAAATTGGAAATAGTGATGTTATTACATTTTCAAATTTTCAATCTAAGAAATATTATACATACATAGAAATTACATTTCAATTTAGAGAATATAAACCATATTCATTACATGTTTTACTTGATACTGGAGCTACAACCAGTAATTGCAGAAAGAATGCAATTCCTGCAAAAAAATGGGAAATAATGAAACATCCTATTAGAGCAGTAAGAATTGATGGAAATGAAACATTAATACAATACAAGGCTAGAAATATACCCATATACATAAACAATGTAAGATTTATAGTACCAAAATTGTTATGTTTCCCAGCTATGCATGGAGACATATGACTAGGAAATAATTTTATTTATCAGCATTTACCATTTGCTATTAATAAAAATACAATTATGTTATCTATAGAAAAACCATTTATAGAAATACCCTTGGTAGAAAACCATAGATTTGTATGTGATAAAAATTTCCTTCCTTACAAAAATGAACAGATTAACCAAATTGAAACAAATCATTGGTTATATAAAATCCTAGAAAATAATTTTAGTGAAGAACCATTAAAATTATGCCAGAATAGTCCTCGATACTGTGAGATAAAATTAGAAAATCCTAATAAAATTATTAGGGTAAAACCAATGATCTATACTAAACAAGATATAGATGAAAGAATTATTTGAAAAAGGATTAATAGAAGAAACTAATAATCCACATTCAAGTCCAGCTTTTATGGTAAGAAACCATGCTGGGATAAAAAGAGGAAAAGCTAGGATGGTAATAAATTATAAAAGACTAAATCAGAATATTATTTTTGACGGATATTTTATTCCAAGAAAGGATGTTCTTATTAATCAGACGAAAAATGCCAAATATTTTATTAAATTTGATTGTAAATCTGGATTTTGGCAAATCATGCTAAAAAATATTCTAGGCCATTAACGGCATTCAGTGCTCCTAATGGATATTATCAATGGAAAGTTATGCCATTTGGTTTGTGTAATGCACCACAAATCTTTCAAAGATGGATGGATACTATTTTTAGTAAGTATAAAAAATTTTGTATTGTTTATATAGATGATATATTAGTATTTTCAGAAACATTGGACTTACACAGGAAACATTTAAACATAATTTCTCAAGAATTTATAAAACATGGAATTATACTTAGCCCTAAAAAGATAGAGCTAGAAAAAACAGAGATAGAATTCTTAGGATTAAAATTATCTAAAGGTCTTAAATTGCAAGATCATATTATAGTAAAAATACAGGAATTTCCTGAAAAAATTGAAGATAAAAAACAACTTCAACAATTTTTAGAAATTCTAAATTATGGTAGAAATTTCTTTCCGAATCTATCAAAAAAGATAGGTACTTTATATGATAAACTTAAAAAAGATAAAATTTTTAGTTGAACAGAAAAAGATTCAGCTATTGTAAGAAAACTAAAGACTGAAATAAATTATATACCAAAAGTATATTTACCTAAACAAGGTGATAAATTAATTTTAGAAACTGATGCATCTCAAAATCATTGGGGATGTATATTAAAAGCAAAAACTAATAGTAATGAAGAATTAATATGTGGATATAGTTCGGGAAAATTTAAAACAAAAGAAGTTAATTATGTTATATTCGAAAAAGAATTATTAGCTATTAAAAAGGGAATAAAAAATTTTCTTATTTTATTTAGCCCCTGAAAAATTTATAATAAAAACAGACAACCAGGCTGTTAAACAATTTTTGACCAACAAAAGTCTTGAAACAATCCCTCGAAGAATACGATGGTATAATGAATTATGTACTTTCAATTTTGAAGTTTTATATGTGAAAGCCACTAATAATAATATTGCTGATTATCTTAGCAGGCCCTATGGACAAAGGTAAAAAACCTTTGGAACAAGTTGGGGAATGGACCACGGTTCGTAAAAAACGACCAGATCCAAGATTTTCAAATCCACAATTTTTAAGAGTTCCGTTTCCAAGTCCAAATCCTAATCAAGAATATTATTTACCATATCAATATCCTCTAATTGCACAACCAGTCCAACCACAACAGTTTACCCCTCAGACCAATTATTCACCTTGGTCTCAAGACCCTAACTCTGCATATCAAACCAGCTATGCAGAAGTAATAAAAAATGCAGAAAAATTTTGCATTAAGGAAAATCTGTTGAAAACACAACAGATGAATGAAATTAAAGATTTCTATAATCCTGGTATACCACCAGAATTATATGAAATTATTAATGAAATATGGAAAAGCCATATTACAGAACAAAGAGTAAATTTCAGAAGAGCACTAACCAAGCTATCTGAAAAGTTAGCTGAAAAAACAGCTATGGAAAAAAGATGTCCTAATCTATTACTAAATTCCATTCTATATAGAGAGTGGGATGATTTTGATATAGTATATCTAGATCTAATGGAGATAAACAATCTTCTTGACACAGTACAGTATTTTAGGGAAATAGATACTACTAATTCAGTAGTAAATAAGTTATTTAGAATTTGTCTTTTCCATAAATCAAAATATGTTTTACCACCAGAAATTTTTTCTAAAATCAATAGATACATCTGCAAACAGCAAGATGTATTCCAAAAATCTTTTTCTGATTATTTTTATCAAGCTTATGTCTATACAACCATTTTGGGAGAAAAGATCCCTACTATAAAATTTAGGCTTGATCATGAACCATTCGATATAACAAGTATTGAATGGGGTTTTGTGAAAGAATTAACTGTACAGAATTTTTCCTTTCATCTAACCAAAGATTTTCCAGCCTTTATAAAATCTATGTTAATAAGGAAAACACAAAACTTTGATTTTATGCTATACTTTCACTTTAATATATACAGTCTCATTGGTTTTGCTGAAAAAGAATAATTTTATCAGCCATACCAAATTTGGGAATTTTCAAAACTCATTGCAGGTCCTCTACTTTCAGCCGTTCATGAGGATCTAGAGCATCTAAATAAATCAATTGAAAGATGCCAAAGGAATTTTCTCTGGTATCAAATCCAATCAGGAATTGATCTCATGAATAAAGCCAAGGATATATTGTCAAAAACGACATATTATTCCTGCACAGACGGCAAAAGAATTTTCGTATATGATTGTTTTGACCAACACCATGAAGAACCAGATGGTGAAGCCATAAGGCTATTAAAAAAGATAGCTGAAATGGAGATTGATGATTATCCTTCAGAAATCCTGGAACAAATCAGGGAAAAATGGCAAAATTGGAATTCACCACCCCGAATTTCCAATGCTTCATTAAATTTGGATGAATTAGAAGAAATGAATCTTGATAATATCCAGGAAGGATAATAACGACAAAATAAGTTGTCAATATTAATACGAAAAAGCATCGCCAGATGTCAGACTTCAAGAAAATGAAGTGACGACAAAACTATCCGGAAGAATTCATGCTTATCAACAAGGAAAAGCATCGCCAGATGTCAAGCTACAACAAAATGAAGTGATGGCAGAGTTATCTGGAGGCATCCGGACTTCAAGATTTTTAGATTACAATTTGTTAATTTTTCCTATAAAAGGGGGAGATTGAGCCTAAACAAGGCATTCGGAATTGATTCCAATTTCTTTCCTTAGATTCTATAGACACTCTTGTAATATACTTCCGCTTGTAAACTCTCTGTAAATCATTCAGCATCCAGTGTCTCCCTGCATGTCCCCTTCTCTTTGTAACTGGTATCAGAGCTAAAGTGTTTCATTCTTGGAGGAATAATATCATAATATTATTGTAAGTTCTGTCCTTTATATTCAAGTCTGGTTATTTTCATGTTCATTTAATCTTAAAACTCATATATCTGTTATACTGTCTTATTGTTGCTTATTTATCTCTGTGTAAGAGAGTTAGGTCTTTGAAGTAAGAAAATTTACAGATAACAGACGGTCTTAGGTACCAAAGATTAGAGAAACATGGAAGAAACAGACTGTTTATATAAGGATAAAGCTTGTAATCATATTATGCATATTGACTCTAAAAACGAGAACAATATAGCTTCAATCAGTAGGGGATTTAATAGTTTGATAGACATAACTTCTGTATATTTCAATAAACTCTATAATAAGGTTAATAAGATCGAACAACAAGTAAATAATTTAGGCACTGTAACTGAATTAGATTTAAATAATGAATCTAAAAGTATGTTAATAGATGTTAATAAAAAACTAGAACAAGTTTTAGAAGATAATAATATAGAACCTGAAACAAATTTAGGACCTCTATATTATGGAAATAGTAATATAATATTAACCATGTCGGATGAAGAAGAAACTTCATCTGAAGAATCATCTTCAAAACATAAAAAAGTAATAAAAAATTACACTAAACAGCAAAAATATGATTTTCAATCATATAAACAATTAATAGAACATTGGAAAGAAAAATTTTCCAAGACGAAAGATAAATATGAAAGAATAGAATATTTAAAATTAATAGAACAATTTTATGAAGAACATAAAGAATTGTTTAGATTATTTAACTATCATTATATGTTAAATTATGATACTACAGACAGCAGTAGTAGTAGTTCTGAAAACTCTAGTAATAGTATAAATCTAGAAGATTTAAAAGTAACAAGTGATAAATCTGATGAAGAAACAACTTCAACAGAAGAAGATGAAAATATTTAAATACTAGAACCTATGGAAACTGATCAAACAGATCAAGATCCTAAAGGAAAAAGGAAAATAAATTCTGATAATATTAAAGATGACTTATTAAGATCTGGAAATAAATCATATGAACAGATCAATGATACTACAAGAATTTTCGATTATCAAACAGATAATATAGAAAATCTAGCTACAAATGAAATTAAACCTGAAAATCCAGGAGAATCATCTAATCAACCTATACCAAATAGGATAGATGACTTAAATAAAAGAAATGTTGCTCAAGGAGGAACATATTTAGATCTTACTAATATTCCCATATCAGAATATGAAAAAACCATAGATGATTGGGCACAGTCAATGACAATTGTTGTAAACAACAATAATTGGACAAAAGAAAAATTTCTAAATTACTTTACGGGAACATTTCAAGGAGATGTTCTGCAATTTTTAAGAAGGTGGGAAGAATCTGATAAAGGTAAAGAACAGAAAGGGCAATTAATTAATCAAATTCAGACGCCCAAAGACTTATTAAAAGGTTTAACCCAAATTCTAAAAATAGAATTTTGTGGTTATAATGATAAATAGGATCAGAATAGTGTATCTAGTTATATACTAACTAAAATTAAGTTATGCGATATTAGATATTTAGAAACTTTTTCTAAAAAATTTCTTCATGAATATCAAAAGTTAAATAATGATAATATAGATTTCTGGAAAAACCAGTATTTTCATAAATTACCACCACCATGGGATGAGATTTGTGTTAAAAAATATGAGTCTTATCTAGAAAAACATAGTAAATTATCAGGATTAGATAAAAATACTATTGATTCTATAGGCAATAGGATCAATTTTGCTAAAGAACGAATTACTAATCATTGTTTGCAAACAAAAGCTGCTAAACAAGTTAAGCATAAATTAAGTTCTCAATATTGTTCTAAATTATTAGAAAATGAATGGGAATTTGGATGTAAACCACTGTTATCTCCCTATAGAAAAAATAAAAGAAAAAATAAGAAATATAAGTTTATAAAAAGAAAATATTGGAATAAAAATAAGATAAAATCTAATAATAATAATAATAAGAGAAAATTTATTAGGAAAGAGAATCCTAGTAAATCTAAGAAACAGATATGTAAATGCTTTATATGTGATGAAGAAGGTCACATAGCACCTAATTGTCCTAATAAGGGGAAAAGTGCTAAGAAAATGATCAAAACTCTAGAAGAAGAAAATTTAGAAGTATGTTATGAAGAGGAAATAAATCCTGAAGAAATATTATATAAACTAATATCAGAAACAGAATCTGATACAGATGATGAAAGTGAAGAATACATATTTTGATGAATAGTTCTAATAATCAATTAGAAGAAATTCCTAAAACTGAACAACAGGATATAAGATTAGGAAACTTAAATGGAGAAGAAAAAGATCTCTCCGATGAAATGATAGAAAAGATAAATAAAAACCATATTTCTAAAGAAGAAATATATAAGATATCAAAATTTAAAATATGGTCTCAAAGACATATAGAGAAGATAAGTGGCAACACAGTCGCTAAAGATACGAGAGGAGGATTAACAGAAATCCCATTATTCTCTAAAGAAAAAGTTAAGAGGATTAAAAGAAATATCCTTAAGTTAGATATATACATTTAGGAGTAATTATGATAACAATTAAAGCATTATTTAGAAGAGGTCATGATTTACCTATTATAGCAGTATTATTAGATAAAAGATTTGAAAACCCAATAAAAGCACTTATTGGAGGAATTCAATCTAATTTACATACAGGAGTAGTAGGTTTTAAAGTAAAACCAAATTACTTTATATATATTACAGATCCTTTAATAGAGGAATGTTTATGTTTAAGGATTCAGACAAAAAATTCTGACATCAATGATTTAGCTGAAGATCTAGCAATCAGTTGGACTTCAATTAATGAATATACTAATACAGCAGAAGTAGAAATAAAAGAAATTAGCAATAAGATAATTGAGCTATTTGAACCTAATAAATTTACCACAGAAATCCAACCCAAACTGGTACATTTAAAAGATTTATCAGTTCCAAAAGACTGGATCATAAGTAATATTAATAATCCAAGTACATCTAAACCAGTATGTACTATAAATATATTGCATCTGGAGACAGATTATACTTTAAAAATAATACAATTATGGATAATAATAATAACCTGGTTCTACCTTCTAGTTCTCAAACAGAGGATGATGAAATAGAATCTACACCAATAGGAATTAAAACAGTTCATATTCTATATTTCCTACAGAACCAACTGTAAGTTCGAGAAATAGTATTTCTAGAAATAGCAGAATAGAAGATATACAATCTTCTATAATTTTACAACAAATGAAAATTGGAAATAGTGATGTTATTACATTTTCAAATTTTCAATCTAAGAAATATTATACATACATAGAAATTACATTTCAATTTAGAGAATATAAACCATATTCATTACATGCTTTACTTGATACTGGAGCTACAACTAGTAGTTGCAGAAAGAATGCAATTCCTGCAGAAAAATGGGAAATAATGAAACATCCTATTAGAGCAGTAGGAATTGATGGATTAAGAGTTACAAATATGTAAATGTTAATATAAAATTTATAAACTTAATTGTTAATGATTTGTGTTATTTTGATGGAAATGAAACATTAATACAATACAAGGCTAGAAATATACCCGTATACAAAAACAATGTAAGATTTATAGTACCAAAATTGTTATGTTTCCCAGCTATGCATGGAGACATATTATTAGGAAATAATTTTATTTATCAGCATTTACCTTTTGCTATTAATAAAAATACAATTATGTTATCTATAGAAAAAACATCTATAGAAATACCCTTGGTAGAAAACCATAAATTTGTATGTGATAAAAATTTCCTTCCTTATAAAAAGGAACAAATTAACGAAATTGAAACAAATCATTGGTTATATAAAATTCTAGAAAATAATTTTAGTGAAGAACCACTAAAATTATGGCAGAATAGTCCTAGATATTGTGAGATAAAGCTAGAAAATCCTAATAAAATTATTAGGGTAAAATCGATGATCTATACTAAACAAGATATAGATGAATTCGATATTCAAATAAAACAATTATTTGAAAAAGGATTAATAGAAGAAACTAATAGTCCACATTCAAGTCCAGCTTTTATGGTAAGAAACAATGCTGAAATACAAAGAGGAAAAGCTAGGATGGTAATAAATTATAAAAGATTAAATTAAAATATTATTTTTGATGGATATTTTATTCCAAGAAAGGATGTTCTTATTAATCAGGCAAAAAATGCCAAATATTTTAGCAAATTTGATTGTAAATCTGGCTTTTGGCAAATCATGCTAAAAGAAGATTCTAGACCATTAACAGCATTTAGTGCTCCTAATGGACATTATCAATGGAAAGTTATGCCATTTGGTTTGTGTAATGCACCACAAATCTTTCAAAGATGGATGGATACTATTTTTAGTAAGTATAAAAAATTTTGTATTGTTTATATAGATGATATATTAGTATTTTCAGAAACACTGGATTTACACAGGAAACATTTAAACATAATTTCTCAAGAATTTATAAAACATGGAATTATACTTAGCCCTAAAAAGATAGAGCTAGAAAAAACAGAGATAGAATTCTTAGGATTAAAATTATCTAAAGAAGGTCTTAAATTACAAGATCATATTATAGTAAAAATACAAGAATTTCCTGAAAAAATTGAAGATAAAAAACAACTTCAATAATTTTTAGGAATTCTAAATTATGGTAGAAATTTCTTTTCGAATCTATCAAAAAAGATAGGTACTTTATATGATAAACTTAAAAAAGATAAAATTTTTAGTTGGACAAAAAAGATTCAGCTATAGTAAGAAAACTAAAGACTGAAATAAATTATATACCAAAAGTATATTTACCTAAATAAGGTGATAAATTAATTTTAGAAACTGATGCATCTCAAAATCATTGGGGATGTATATTAAAAGCAAAAACTAATAGTAATGAAGAATTAATATGTGGATATAGTTCGGGAAAATTTAAAACAAATGAAGTTAATTATGTTATATTCGAAAAAGAATTATTAGCTATTAAAAAGGGAATAAAAAATTTTCTTATTTATTTAGCCCCTGAAAAATTTATAATAAAAACAGACAACCAGGCTGTTAAACAATTTTTGACCAACAAAAGTCTTGAAACAATCCCTCGAAGAATACGATGGTATAATGAATTATGTACTTTCAATTTTGAAGTTTTATATGTGAAAGGTACTGATAATATTATTGCTGATTATCTTAGCAGGCCCTATGGACAGAGGTGTAAAACCTTTGGAACAAGTTGGAGAATGGACCACGGTTCGTAAAAAACGACCAGATCCAAGATTTTCAAATCCACAATTTTTAAGAGTTCCGTTTCCAAGTCCATATCCTAATCAAGGATATTATTTACCATATCAATATCCTCTAATTGGACAATCAGTCCAACCACGACAGTTTACCCCTTAGACCAATTATTCACCTTGGTCTCAAGACTCTAACTCTGCATATCAAACCAGCTATGCAGAAGTAATCAAAAATGCAGAAAAATTTTGCATTAAGGAAATTCTGTTGAAAACACAACAGATGAATGAAATTAAAGATTTTTATAATCCTGGTATACCACCAGAATTATATGAAATTATTAATGAAATATGGAAAAGCCATATTATAGAACAGAGAGTAAATTTCAGAAGAGCACTAACCAAGCTATCTGAAAAGTTAGCTGAAAAAACAGCTATGGAAAAAAGATGTCATAATCTATTACTAAATTCCATTCTATATAGAGAGTGGGATGATTTTGATATAGGATATCTAGATCTAAAGGAGATAAACAATCTTCTTGACACAGTGCAGTATTTTAGGGAAATAGGTACTACTAATCCAGTAGTAAATAAGTTATTTAGAATTTGTCTTTTCCATAAATCAAAATATGTTTTACCACCATAAATTTTTTCTAAAATTAATAGATACATTTGCAAACAGCAAGATGTATTCCAAAAATCTTTTTCTTATTATTTTTATCAAGCTTATGTCTATACAACCATTTTGGGAGAAAAGATCCCTGCTATAAAATTTAGGCTTGATCATGAACCATTCGATATAACAAGTATTGAATGGGGTTTTGTGAAAGAATTAACTGTACAGAATTTTTCCTTTCATCTAACCAAAGATTTTCCAGCCTTTATACAATCTATGTTAATAAGGAAAACACAAAACTTTGATTTTATGCTATACTTTCACTTTAATATATACAGTCTCATTGGTTTTGCTGAAAAAGAACAATTTTATCAGCCATACCAAATTTGGGAATTTTCAAAACTCATTGCAGGTCCTCTACTTTCAGCCGTTCATGAGGATCTAGAGCATCTAAATAAATCAATTGAAAGATGCCAAAAGAATTTTCTCTGGTATCAAATCCAATCAGGAATTGATCTCATGAATAAAGCCAAGGATATATTGTCAAAAACGACATATTATTCCTGCACAGACGGCAAAAGAATTTTTGTATATGATTGTTTTGACCAACACCATGAAGAACCAGATGGTGAAGCCATAAGGCTATTAAAAAAGATAGCTGAAATGGAGATTGATGATTATCCTTCAGAAATCCTGGAACAAATCAGGGAAAAATGGCAAAATTGGAATTCACCACCCCGAATTTCCAATGCTTCATTAAATTTGGATGAATTAGAAGAAATGAATCTTGATAATATCCAGGAAGGATAATAACGACAAAATAAGTTGTCAATATTAATACGAAAAAGCATCGCCAGATGTCAGACTTCAAGAAAATGAAGTGACGACAAAACTATCCGGAAGAATTCATGCTTATCAACAAGGAAAAGCATCGCCAGATGTCAAGCTACAACAAAATGAAGTGATGGCAGAGTTATCTGGAGGCATCCGGACTTCAAGATTTTTAGATTACAATTTGTTAATTTTTCCTATAAAAGGGGGAGATTGAGCCTAAACAAGGCATTCGGAATTGATTCCAATTTCTTTCCTTAGATTCTATAGACACTCTTGTAATATACTTCTGCTTGTAAACTCTCTGTAAATCATCCAGCATCCAGTGTCTCCCTGCAGTGTCTCCTTCTCTTTGTAACTGGTATTAGAGCTACAGTGTTTCATTCTTGGAGGAATAATATCATAATATTATTGTAAGTTCTGTCCTTTATATTCAAGTTGGTTATTTTCATGTTCATTTAATCTTAAAACCCATATATCTGTTATACTGTCTTACTGTTGCCTGTTTATCTCTATGTAAGAGAGTTAGGTCTTTGAAGTAAGAAAATTTACAGATAACAGACGGTCTTAGGTACCAAAGATTAGAGAAACATGGAAGAAACAGACTATTTATATAAGGATAAAGCTTGTAATCATATTATGCATATTGACTCTAAAAATGAGAACAATATAGCTTCAATCAGTAGGGGATTTAATAGTTTGATAGACATAACTTCTGTATATTTCAATAAACTCTATAATAAGGTTAATAAGATCGAACAAGTAAATAATTTAGGCACTGTAACTGAATTAGATTTAAATAATGAATCTAAAAGTATGTTAATAGATGTTAATAAAAAACTAGAACAAGTTTTAGAAGATAATAATATAGAACCTGAAACAAATTTAGGACCTCTATATTATGGAAATAGTAATATAATATTAACCATGTCGGATGAAGAAGAAACTTTATCTGAAGAATCATCTTCAAAACATAAAAAAGTAATAAAAAATTACACTAAACAGCAAAAATATGATTTTCAATCATATAAACAATTAATAGAACATTGGAAAGAAAAATTTTCCAAGACGAAAGATAAATATGAAAGAATAGAATATTTATAATTGATAGAACAACTTTATGAAGAACATAAAAAATTGTTTAGATTATTTAACTATCATTATATGTTAAATTATGATACTACAGACAGTAGTAGTAGTAGTAGTTCTGAAAACTCTAGTAATAGTATAAATCTAGAAGATTTAAAAGTAACAAGTGATAAATCTGATGAAGAAACAACTTCAACAGAAGAAGTTGAAAATATAGAAATACCAGAACCTATGGAGACTGATCAAACAGATCAAGATCTTAAAGGAAAAAGGAAAATAAATTCTGATAATATTAAAGATGACTTATTAAGATCTGGAAATAAATCATATGAACAGATCAATGATACTACAAGAATTTTCGATTATCAAACAGATAATATAGAAAATCTAGCTATAAATGAAATTAAACCTGAAAATCCAGGAGAATCATCTAATCAACCTATACCAAATAGGATAGATGACTTAAATAAAAGAAATGTTGCTCAAGGAGGAACATATTTAGATCTTACTAATATTCCCATATCAGAATATGAAAAAACCATAGATGATTGGGCACAGTCAATGACAATTGTTGTAAACAACAATAATTGGACAAAAGAAAAATTTCTAAATTACTTTACGGGAACATTTCAAGGAGATGTTCTGCAATTTTTAAGAAGGTGGGAAGAATCTGATAAAGGTAAAGAACAGAAAGGGCAATTAATTAATCAAATTCAGACGCCCAAAGACTTATTAAAAGGTTTAACCCAAATTCTAAAAATAGAATTTTGTGGTTATAATGATAAATAGGATCAGAATAGTGTATCTAGTTATATACTAACTAAAATTAAGTTATGCGATATTAGATATTTAGAAACTTTTTCTAAAAAATTTCTTCATGAATATCAAAAGTTAAATAATGATAATATAGATTTCTGGAAAAACCAATATTTTCATAAATTACCACCACCATGGGATGAGATTTGTGTTAAAAAATATGAGTCTTATCTAGAAAAACATAGTAAATTATCAGGATTAGATAAAAATACTATTGATTCTATAGGCAATAGGATCAATTTTGCTAAAGAACGAATTACTAATCATTATTTGCAAACAAAAGCTGCTAAACAAGTTAAGCATAAATTAAGTTCTCAATATTGTTCTAAAATATTAGAAAATGAATGGGAATTTAGATGTAAACCACTCTTATCTCCCTATAGAAAAAATAAAAGAAAAAAATAAGAAATATAAGTCTATAAAAAGAAAATATTGGAATAAAAATAAGATAAAGTTTGTTAGGAAAAAGAATCCTAATAAATCTAAAAAACAACATGTAAATGTTTTATTTGTGATGAAGAAGGTCACATAGCACCTAATTGTCCTAATAAGGGGAAAAGTGCTAAGAAAATGATCAAAACTCTAGAAGAAGAAAATTTAGAAGTATGTTATGAAGAGGAAATAAATCCTGAAGAAATATTATATGAACTAATATCATAAACAGAATCTGATACAGATGATGAAAGTGAAGAATACATATTTATGATGAATAGTTCTAATAATCAATTAGAAGAAATTCCTAAAACTGAACAACAGGATATAAGATTAGGAAACTTAATTGGAGAAGAAAAAGATCTCTCCGATGAAATGATAGAAAAGATAAATAAAAACCATATTTCTAAAGAAGAAATATATAAGATATCAAAATTTAAAATATGGTCTCAAAGACATATAGAGAAGATAAGTGGCAACACAGTCGCTAAAGATACGAGAGGAGGATTAACAGAAATCCCATTATTCTCTAAAGAAAAAATTAAGAGGATTAAAAAGAAATATCTTCAAGTTAGATATATACATTTAGGAGTAATTATGATAACAATTAGAGCATTATTTAGAAGAGGTCATGATATACCTATTATAGCAGTATTATTAGATAAAAGATTTGAAAACCCAATAAAAGCACTTATTGGAGGAATTCAATCTAATTTACATACAGGAGTACTAGTAGGTTTTAAAGTAAAACCAAATTACTTTATATCTATTACAGATCCTTTAATAGAGGAATGTTTATGTTTAAGGATTCAGACAAAAAATTCTGACATCAATGATTTAGCTGAAGATCTAGCAATCAGTTGGACTTCAATTAATGAATATACTAATACAGCAGAAGTAGAAATAAAAGAAATTAAAATTAAGATAATTGAGCTATTTGAACCTAATAAATTTACCACAAAAATCCAACCCAAACTGGTACATTTAAAAGATTTATCAGTTCCAAAAGACTGGATCATAAGTAATATTAATAATCCAAGTACATCTAAACCAGTATGTACTATAGAATATATTGCATCTGGAGACAAATTATATTTTAAAAATAATACAATTATGGATAATAATAATAACCTGGTTCTACCTTCTAGTTCTCAAACAGAGGATGATGAAATAGAATCTACACCAATAGGAATGAAAACAGTTCATATTCCTATATTTCCTACAGAACCAACTGTAAGTTCGAGAAATAGTATTTCTAGAAATAGCAGAATAGAAGATATACAATCTTCTATAATTTTACAACAAATGAAAATTGGAAATAGTGATGTTATTACATTTTCTAATTTTCAATCTAAGAAATATTATACATACATAGAAATTACATTTCAATTTAGAGAATATAAACCATATTCATTACATTCTTTACTTGATACTGGAGCTACAACCAGTAGTTGTAGAAAGAATGCAATTCCTGCAGAAAAATGGGAAATAATGAAACATCCTATTAGAGCAGTAGGAATTGATGGAAATGAAACATTAATACAATACAAGGCTAGAAATATACTCATATACATAAACAATGTAAGATTTATAGTACCAAAATTGTTATGTTTCCCAGCTATGCATGGAGACATATGGCTAGGAAATAATTTTATTTATCAGCATTTACCTTTTGCTATTAATAAAAATACAATTATGTTATCTATAGAAAAAACATCTATAGAAATACCCTTGGTAGAAAACCATAAATTTGTATGTGATAAAAATTTCCTTCCTTATAAAAAGGAACAGATTAACCAAATTGAAATAAATCATTGGTTATATAAAATTCTAGAAAATAATTTTAGTGAAGAACCACTAAAATTATGGCAGAATAGTCCTAGATATTGTGAGATAAAGCTAGAAAATCCTAATAAAATTATTAGGGTAAAACCGATGATCTATACTAAACAAGATATAGATGAATTCGATATTCAAATAAAAGAATTATTTGAAAAAGGATTATTTGAAAAAGGATTAATAGAAGAAACTAATAGTCCACATTCAAGTCCAGCTTTTATGGTAAGAAACCATGCTGAAATAAAAAGAGGAAAAACTAGGATGGTAATAAATTATAAAAGATTAAACCAAAATATTATTTTTGATGGATATTTTATTCCAAGAAAGGATGTTCTTATTAATCAGGCAAAAAATGCCAAATATTTTAGCAAATTTGATTGTAAATCTGGCTTTTGGCAAATCATGCTAAAAGAAGATTCTAGACCATTAACAGCATTTAGTGCTCCTAATGGACATTATCAATGGAAAGTTATGCCATTTGGTTTGTGTAATGCACCACAAATCTTTCAAAGATGGATGGATACTATTTTTAGTAAGTATAAATTTTTTTTTATTGTTTATATAGATGATATATTAGTATTTTCAGAAACATTGGACTTACACAGGAAACATTTAAACATAATTTCTCAAGAATTTATAAAACATGGAATTATACTTAGCCCTAAAAAGATAGAGCTAGAAAAAACAGAGATAGAATTCTTAGGATTAAAATTATCTAAAGAAGGTCTTAAATTACAAGATCAATTATAGTAAAAATACAGGAATTTCCTGAAAAAATTGAATATAAAAAATAACTTCAACAATTTTTAGGAATTCTAAATTATGGTAGAAATTTCTTTCCGAATCTATCAAAAAAGATAGGTACTTTATATGATAAACTTAAAAAAGATAAAATTTTTAGTTGGACAGAAAAAGATTCAGCTATAGTAAGAAAACTAAAGACTGAAATAAATTATATATCAAAAGTATATTTACCTAAACAATGTGATAAATTAATTTTAGAAACTGATGCATCTCAAAATCATTGGGGATGTATATTAAAAGCAAAAACTAATAGTAATGAAGAATTAATATGTGGATATAGTTCGGGAAAATTAAAACAAATGAAGTTAATTATGTTATATTCGAAAAAGAATTATTAGCTATTAAAAAGGGAATAAAAAAATTTCTTATTTATTTAGCCCCTGAAAAATTTATAATAAAAACAGACAACCAGGCTGTTAAACAATTTTTGACCAACAAAAGTCTTGAAACAATCCCTCGAAGAATACGATGGTATAATGAATTATGTACTTTCAATTTTGAAGTTTTATATGTGAAAGGTACTGATAATATTATTGCTGATTATCTTAGCAGGCCCTATGGACAGAGGTGTAAAACCTTTGGAACAAGTTGGAGAATGGACCACGGTTCGTAAAAAACGACCAGATCCAAGATTTTCAAATCCACAATTTTTAAGAGTTTCGTTTCCAAGTCCATATCCTAATCAAGGATATTATTTACCATATCAATATCTTCTAATTGGATAACCAGTCCAACCACGACAGTTTACCCCTCAGACCAATTATTCACCTTGGTCTCAAGACCCTAACTCTGCATATCAAACCAGCTATGCAGAGGTAATAAAAAATGCAGAAAAATTTTGCATTAAGGAAAATCTGTTGAAAACACAACAGATGAATGAAATTAAAGATTTTTATAATCCTGGTATACCACCAGAATTATATGAAATTATTAATGAAATATGGAAAAGCCATATTATAGAACAGAGAGTAAATTTCAGAAGAGCACTAACCAAGCTATCTGAAAAGTTAGCTGAAAAAACAGCTATGGAAAAAAGATGTCATAATCTATTACTAAATTCCATTCTATATAGAGAGTGGGATGATTTTGATATAGGATATCTAGATCTAAAGGAGATAAACAATCTTCTTGACACAGTATAGTATTTTAGGGAAATAGGTACTACTAATCCAGTAGTAAATAAGTTATTTAGAATTTGTCTTTTCCATAAATCAAAATATGTTTTACCACCATAAATTTTTTCTAAAATCAATAGATACATCTGCAAACAGCAAGATGTATTCCAAAAATCTTTTTCTGATTATTTTTATCAAGCTTATGTCTATACAACCATTTTGGGAGAAAAGATCCCTGCTATAAAATTTAGGCTTGATCATGAACCATTCGATATAACAAGTATTGAATGGGGTTTTGTGAAAGAATTAACTGTACAGAATTTTTCCTTTAATCTAACCAAAGATTTTCCAGCCTTTATAAAATCTATGTTAATAAGGAAAACACAAAACTTTGATTTTATGCTATACTTTCACTTTAATATATACAGTCTCATTGGTTTTGCTGAAAAAGAATAATTTTATCAGCCATACCAAATTTGGGAATTTTCAAAACTCATTACAGGTCCTCTACTTTCAGCCATTCATGAGGATCTAAAGCATCTAAATAAATCAATTGAAAGATGCCAAAAGAATTTTCTCTAGTATCAAATCCAATCAGGAATTGATCTCATGAATAAAGCCAAGGATATATTGTCAAACACGACATATTATTCCTGCACAGACGGTAAAAGAATTTCTGTATATGATTGTTTTGACCAATACCATGAAGAACCAGATGGTGAAGCCATAAGGCTATTAAAAAAGATAGCTGAAATGGAGATTGATGATTATCCTTCAGAAATCCTGGAACAAATCAGGGAAAAATGGCAAAATTGGAATTCACCACCCCGAATTTCCAATGCTTCATTAAATTTGGATGAATTAGAAGAAATGAATCTTGATAATATCCAGGAAGGATAATAACGACAAAACAAGTTGTCAATATTAATACGAAAAAGCATCGCCAGATGTCAGACTTCAAGAAAATGAAGTGACGACAAAACTATCCGGAAGAATTCATGCTTATCAACAAGGAAAAGCATCGCCAGATGTCAAGCTACAACAAAATGAAGTGATGGCAGAGTTATCTGGAGGCATCCGGACTTCAAGATTTTTAGATTACAATTTGTTAATTTTTCCTATAAAAGGGGAAGATTGAGCCTAAACAAAGCATTCAGAATTCATTCCAATTTCTTTTCTTAGTTTCTTTAGCTAACCTTGTAATATACTTCCGCTTGTAAACTCTCTGTAAATCATCTAGCATCCAGTGTCTCCCTGTAGTGTCTCCTACTCTCTTTGTAACTGGTATCAGAGCTACAGTGTTTCGTTCTTAGAGGAATAATATCATAATATTATTGTAAGTTCTGTCCTTTATATTCAACTCTGCTTATTTTCATGTTCTTTTAATCTTGAAACCCATATATCTATTATACTGTCTTACTGTTGCCTGTTTATCTCAGAGTGAGAGTGTTAGGCCATAAAAGTAAGAAAATTTACAGATAACAGACGGTTTTAGGTACCAAAGATTAGAGAAACATGGAAGAAACAGACTGTTTATATAAGGATAAAGCTTATAATCATATTATGCATATTGACTCTAAAAATGAAAACAATATATCTTCGATCAGTAAGGGATTTAATAGTTTGATAGACATAACTTCTGTATATTTCAATAAACTCTATAATAAGGTTAATAAGATCGAACAACAAGTAAATAATTTAGGCACTGTAACTGAATTAGATTTAAATAATGAATTTAAAAGTATGTTAATAGATGTTAATAAAAAACTAGAACAAGTTTTAGAAGATAATAATATAGAACCTGAAACAAATTTAGGACCTCTATATTATGGAAATAGTAATATAATATTAACCATGTCGGATGAAGAAGAAACTTCATCTGAAGAATCATCTTCAAAACATAAAAAAGTAATAAAAAATTACACTAAACAGCAAAAATATGATTTTCAATCATATAAACAATTAATAGAACATTGGAAAGAAAAATTTTCCAAGACAAAAGATAAACATGAAAGAATAGAATATTTAAAATTGATAGAACAACTTTATGAAGAACATAAAGAATTGTTTAGATTATTTAACTATCATTATATGTTAAATTATGATACTACAGACAGCAGTAGTAGTAGTTCTTGAAAACTCTAGTAATAGTATAAATCTAGAAGATTTAAAAGTAACAAGTGATCAATCTGATGAAGAAAAAACTTCAACAGAGGAAGAGGAAAATATTGAAATACCAGAACCTATGGAGACTGATCAAACAGATCAAGATCCTAAAGGAAAAAGGAAAATAAATTCTGATAATATTAAAGATGACTTATTAAGATCTGGAAATAAATCATATGAACAGATCAATGATACTACAAGAATTTTCGGTTATCAAACAGATAATATAGAAAATCTAGCTACAAATGAAATTAAACCTGAAAATCCAAGAGAATCATCTAATCAACCTATACCAAATAGGATAGATGATTTAAATAAAAGAAATGTTGCTCAAGGAGGAACATATTTAGATCTTACTAATATTCCCATATCAGATTATGAAAAGACAATAGATGATTGGGCACAGTCAATGACAATTGTTGTAAACAACAATAATTGGACAAAAGAAAAATTTCTAAATTACTTTACAGGAACATTTCAAGGAGATGTTCTGCAATTTTTAAGAATGTGGGAAGAATCTGATAAAGGTAAAGAACAGAAAGGGCAATTAATTAATCAAATTCAGACGCCCAAAGACTTATTAAAAGGTTTAACCCAAATTCTAAAAATAGAATTTTGTGGTTATAATGATAAACAGGATCAAAATAGTGTATCTAGTTATATATTAACTAAAATTAAGTTATGCGATATTAGATATTTAGAAACTTTTTCTAAAAAATTTCTTCATGAATATCAAAAGTTAAATAATGATAATATAGATTTCTGGAAAAACCAGTATTTTCATAAATTACCACCACCATGGGATGAGATTTGTGTTAAAAAATATGAGTCTTATCTAGAAAAACATAGTAAATTATCAAGATTAGATAAAAATACTATTGATTCTATAGGCAATAGGATCAATTTTGCTAAAGAACGGATTACTAATCATTGTTTGCAAACAAAAGCTGCTAAACAAGTAAAGCATAGATTAAGTTCTCAATATTGTTCTAAAATACTAGAAAACGAATGGGAATTTGGATGTAAACCACTCTTATCTCCCTATAGAAAAAATAAAAGGAAAAATAAGAAATATAAGTTTATAAAAAGAAAATATTGGAATAAAAATAAGATAAAACCTAATAATAATAAAAAGAGAAAATTTATTAGGAAAAAGAATCCTTGTAAATCTAAGAAACAGATATGTAAATGCTTTATATGTGATGAAGAAGGTCACATAGCACTAATTGTCCTAATAAGGGGAAAAGTGCTAAGAAAATGATCAAAACTCTAGAAGAAGAAAATTTAGAAGTATGTTATGAAGAGGAAATAAATCCTGAAGAAATATTATATGAACTAATATCATAAACAGAATCCGATACAGATGATGAAAGTGAAGAATACATATTTATGATGAATAGTTCTAATAATCAATTAGAATAAATTCCTAAAACTGAACAACAGGATATAAGATTAGGAAACTTAAATGGAGAAGAAAAAGATCTCTCCGATGAAATGATAGAAAAGATAAATAAAAACCATATTTCTAAAGAAGAAATATATAAGATATCAAAATTTAAAATATGGTCTCAAAGACATATAGAGAAGATAAGTGGCAACACAGTCGCTAAAGATACGAGAGGAGGATTAACAAAAATCCCATTATTCTTTAAAGAAAAAATTAAGAGGATTAAAAAGAAATATCCTCAAGTTAGATATATACATTTAGGAGTAATTATGATAACAATTAGAGCATTATTTAGAAGAGGTCATGATATACCTATTATAGCAGTATTATTAGATAAAAGATTTGAAAACCCAATAAAAGCACTTATTGGAGGAATTCAATCTAATTTACATACAGGAGTAGTAGGTTTTAAAGTAAAACCAAATTACTTTATATCTATTACAGATCCTTTAATAGAGGAATGTTTATGTTTAAGGATTCAGACAAAAAATTCTGACATCAATGATTTAGCTGAAGATCTAGCAATCAGTTGGACTTCAATTAATGAATATACTAATACAGCAGAAGTAGAAATAAAAGAAATTGATAATAAGATAATTGAGCTATTTGAACCTAATAAATTTACCACAGAAATCCAACCCAAACTGGTACATTTAAAAGATTTATCAGTTCCAAAAGACTGAATCATAAGTAATATTAATAATCCAAGTACATCTAAACCAGTATGTACTATAGAATATATTGCATCTGGAGACAGATTATATTTTAAAAATAATACAATTATGGATAATAATAATAACCTGGTTCTACCTTCTAGTTCTCAAACAGAGGATGATGAAATAGAATCTACACCAATAGGAATGAAAACAGTTCATATTCCTATATTTCCTACAGAACCAACTGTAAGTTCGAGAAATAGTATTTCTAGAAATAGCAGAATAGAAGATATACAATCTTCTATAATTTTACAACAAATGAAAATTGGAAATAGTGATGTTATTACATTTTCTAATTTTCAATCTAAGAAATATTATACATACATAGAAATTACATTTCAATTTAGAGAATATAAACCATATTCATTACATGCTTTACTTGATACTGGAGCTACAACTATAGTTGCAGAAAGAATGCAATTCCTGCAGAAAAATGGGAAATAATGAAACATCCTATTAGAGCAGTAGGAATTGATGGATTAAGAGTTACAAATATGTAAATGTTAATATAAAATTTATAAACTTAATTGTTAATGATTTGTGTTATTTTGATGGAAATGAAACATTAATACAATACAAGGCTAGAAATATACCCATATACAAAAACAATGTAAGATTTATAGTACCAAAATTGTTATGTTTCCCAGCTATGCATGGAGACATATTATTAGGAAATAATTTTATTTATCAGCATTTACCTTTTGCTATTAATAAAAATACAATTATGTTATCTATAGAAAAAACATCTATAGAAATACCATTGGTAGAAAATCATAAATTTGTATGTGATAAAAATTTCCTTCCTTATAAAAAGGAACAGATTAACCAAATTGAAACAAATAATTGGTTATATAAAATTCTAGAAAATAATTTTAGTGAAGAACCACTAAAATTATGGCAGAATATTCCTAGATATTGTGAGATAAAGCTAGAAAATCCTAATAAAATTATTAGGGTAAAATCGATGATCTATACTAAACAAGATATAGATGAATTCGATATTCAAATAAAAGAATTATTTGAAAGAGGATTAATAGAAGAAACTAATAGTCCACATTCAAGTCCAGCTTTTATGGAAAGAAACAATGCTGAAATAAAAAGAGGAAAAGCTAGGATGGTAATAAATTATAAAAGATTAAATCAAAATATTATTTTTGATGGATATTTTATTCCAAGAAAGGATGTTCTTATTAATCAGGCAAAAAATGCCAAATATTTTAGCAAATTTGATTGTAAATCTGGCTTTTGGCAAATCATGCTAAAAGAGAAGATTCTAGACCATTAACAGCATTTGGTGCTCCTAATGGACATTATTAATGGAAAGTTATGCCATTTGGTTTGTGTAATGCACCACAAATCTTTCAAATATGGATGGATACTATTTTTAGTAAGTATAAAAAATTTTGTATTGTTTATATAGATGATATATTAGTATTTTCAGAAACACTGGATTTACACAGGAAACATTTAAACATAATTTCTCAAGAATTTATAAAACATGGAATTATACTTAGCCCTAAAAAGATAGAGCTAGAAAAAACAGAGATAGAATTCTTAGGATTAAAATTATCTAAAGAAGGTCTTAAATTACAAGATCAAATTATAGTAAAAATACAGGAATTTCCTGAAAAAATTGAAGATAAAAAACAACTTCAACAATTTTTAGGAATTCTAAATTATGGTAGAAATTTCTTTCCGAATCTATCAAAAAAGATAGGTACTTTATATGATAAACTTAAAAAAGATAAAATTTTTAGTTGGGCAGAAAAAGATTCAGCTATAATAAGAAAACTAAAGACTGAAATAAATTATATACCAAAAGTATATTTACCTAAACAAGGTTATAAATTAATTTTAGAAACTGGTGCATCTCAAAATCATTGGGGATGTATATTAAAAGCAAAAACTAATAGTAATGAAGAGACAACCAGGCTGTTAAACAATTTTTGACCAACAAAAGTCTTGAAACAATCCCTCGAAGAATACGATGGTATAATGAATTATGTACTTTCAATTTTGAAGTTTTATATGTGAAAGGTACTGATAATATTATTGCTGATTATCTTAGCAGGTCCTATGGACAGAGGTATAAAACCTTTGGAACAAGTTGGAGAATGGACCACGGTTCTTAAAAAACGACCAGATCCAAGATTTTCAAATCCATAATTTTTAAGAGTTCCGTTTCCAAGTCCATATCCTAATCAAGGATATTATTTACCATATCAATATCCTTTAATTGGACAACCAGTCCAACCACGACAGTTTACCCCTCAGACCAATTATTCACCTTGGTCTCAAGACCCTAACTCTGCATGTCAAACCAGCTATGCAGAAGTAATAAAAAATGTAGAAAAATTTTGCATTAAGGAAAATCTGTTGAAAACACAACAGATGAATGAAATTAAAGATTTCTATAATCCTGGTATACCACCAGAATTATATGAAATTATTAATAAAATATGGAAAAGCCATATTACAGAACAAAGAGTAAATTTCAGAAGAGCACTAACCAAGCTATCTGAAAAGTTAGCTGAAAAAACTGCTATGGAAAAAAGATGTCATAATCTATTACTAAATTCCATTCTATATAGAGAGTGGGATGATTTTGATATAGGATATCTAGATCTAAAGGAGATAAACAATCTTCTTGACACAGTGCAGTATTTTAGGGAAATAGGTACTACTAATCCAGTAGTAAATAAGTTATTTAGAATTTGTCTTTTCCATAAATCAAAATATGTTTTACCACCAGAAATTTTTTCTAAAATCAATAGATACATCTGCAAACAGCAAGATGTATTCCAAAAATCTTTTTCTGATTATTTTTATCAAGCTTATGTCTATACAACCATTTTGGGAGAAAAGATCCCTGCTATAAAATTTAGGCTTGATCATGAACCATTCGATATAACAAGTATTGAATGGGGTTTTGTGAAAGAATTAACTGTACAGAATTTTTCCTTTCATCTAACCAAAGATTTTCCAGCCTTTATAAAATCTATGTTAATAAGGAAAACACAAAACATTGATTTTATGCTATACTTTCACTTTAATATATACAGTCTCATTGGTTTTGCTGAAAAAGAACAATTTTCTCAGCCATACCAAATTTGGGAATTTTCAAAACTCATTGCAGGTCCTCTACTTTCAGCCGTTCATAAGGATCTAGAGCATCTAAATAAATCAATTGAAAGATGCCAAAAGAATTTTCTCTGGTATCAAATCCAATCAGGAATTGATCTCATGAATAAAGCCAAGGATATATTGTCAAAAACGACATATTATTCCTGCACAGACGGCAAAAGAATTTTTGTATATGATTGTTTTGACCAACACCATGAAGAACCAGATGGTGAAGCCATAAGGCTATTAAAAAAGATAGCTGAAATGGAGATTGATGATTATCCTTCAGAAATCCTGGAACAAATTAGGGAAAAATGGCAAAATTGGAATTCACCACCCCGAATTTCCAATGCTTCATTAAATTTGGATGAATTAGAAGAAATGAATCTTGATAATATCCAGGAAGGATAATAACGACAAAACAAGTTGTCAATATTAATACGAAAAAGCATCACCAGATGTCAGACTTCAAGAAAATGAAGTGACGACAAAACTATCCGGAAAAATTCATGCTTATCAACAAGGAAAAGCATCGCCAGATGTCAAGCTACAACAAAATGAAGTGATGGCAGAGTTATCTGGAGGCATCCGGACTTCAAGATTTTTAGATTACAATTTGTTAATTTTTCCTATAAAAGGGGAAGATTGAACCTAAACAAGGCATTCGGAATTGATTCCAATTTCTTTCCTTAGTTTCTTTAGACACTCTTGTAATATACTTCCGCTTGTAAACTCTCTGTAAATCATCCAGCATCCAGTGTCTCCCTCTCTTTGTAACTGGTATCAGAGCTACAGTGTTTCATTCATGGAGGAATAATATCATAATATTATTGTAAATTCTGTCCTTTATATTCAAGTCTAGTTATTTTCATGTTCATTTAATCTTAAAACCCATATATCTGTTATACTGTCTTACTGTTGCCTGTTTATCTCTGTGTAAGAGATTTAGGTCTTTGAAGTAAGAAAATTTACAGATAACAGACGGTCTTAGGTACCAAAAATTAGAGAAACATGGAAGAAACAGACTGTTTATATAAGGATAAAGCTTGTAATCATATTATGCATATTGACTCTAAAAATGAGAACAATATAGCTTCAATCAGTAGGGGATTTAATAGTTTGATAGACATAACTTCTGTATATTTCAATAAACTCTATAATAAGGTTAATAAGATCGAACAAGTAAATAATTTAGGCACTGTAACTGAATTAGATTTAAATAATGAATCTAAAAGTATGTTAATAGATGTTAATAAAAAACTAGAACAAGTTTTAGAAGATAATAATATAGAACCTGAAACAAATTTAGGACCTCTATATTATGAAAATAGTAATATAATATTAACCATGTCGGATGAAGAAGAAACTTCATCTGAAGAATCATCTTCAAAACATAAAAAAGTAATAAAAAATTACACTAAACAGCAAAAATATGATTTTCAATCATATAAACAATTAATAGAACATTGGAAAGAAAAATTTTCCAAGACGAAAGATAAATATGAAAGAATAGAATAATTAAAATTGATAGAACAACTTTATGAAGAACATAAAAAATTGTTTAGATTATTTAACTATCATTATATGTTAAATTATGATACTACAGACAGTAGTAGTAGTAGTAGTAGTTCTGAAAACTCTAGTAATAGTATAAATCTAGAAGATTTAAACGTAACAAGTGATAAATCTGATGAAGAAACAACTTCAACAGAAGAAGATGAAAATATAGAAATACCAGAACCTATGGAGACTGATCAAACAGATCAAGATCCTAAAGGAAAAAGGAAAATAAATTTGATAATATTAAAGATGACTTATTAAGATCTGGAAATAAATCATATAAACAGATCAATGATACTACAAGAATTTTCGATTATCAAACAGATAATATAGAAAATCTAGCTACAAATGAAATTAAACCTAAAAATCCAGGAGAATCATCTAATCAACCTATACCAAATAGGATAGATGACTTAAATAAAAGAAATGTTGCTCAAGGAGGAACATATTTAGATCTTACTAATATTCCCATATCAGAATATGAAAAAACCATAGATGATTGGGCACAGTCAATGACAATTGTTGTAAACAACAATAATTGGACAAAAGAAAATTTTCTAAATTACTTTACGGGAACATTTCAAGCAGATGTTCTGCAATTTTTAAGAAGGTGGGAAGAATCTTATAAAGGTAAAGAACAGAATGGGCAATTAATTAATCAAATTCATACGCCCAAAGACTTATTAAAAGGTTTAACCCAAATTCTAAAAATAGAATTTTGTGGTTATAATGATAAACAGGATCAGAATAGTGTATCTAGTTATATACTAACTAAAATTAAGTTATGCGATATTAGATATTTAGAAACTTTTTCTAAAAAATTTCTTCATGAATATCAAAAGTTAAATAATGATAATATAGATTTCTGGAAAAACCAGTATTTTCATAAATTACCACCACCATGGGATGAGATTTGTGTTAAAAAATATGAGTCTTATCTAGAAAAACATAGTAAATTATCAGGATTAGATAAAAATACTATTGATTCTATAGGCAATAGGATCAATTTTGCTAAAGAACGAATTACTAATCATTGTTTGCAAACAAAAGCTGCTAAACAAGTTAAGCATAAATTAAGTTCTCAATATTGTTCTAAAATATTAGAAAAGGAATGGGAATTTGGATGTAAACCACTCTTATCTCCCTATAGAAAAAATAAAAGGAAAACTAAGAAATATATGTTTATAAAAAGAAAATATTGGAACAAAAATAACATAAAATCTAATAATAATAAAAAAAGAGAAAATTTATTAGGAAAGAGAATCCTAGTAAATCTAAGAAACAGATATGTAAATGCTTTATATGTGATGAAGAAGGTCACATAGCACCTAATTGTCCTAATAAGGGGAAAAGTGCTAAGAAAATGATCAAAACTCTAGAGGAAGAAAATTTAGAAGTATGTTATGAAGAGGAAATAAATCCTGAAGAAATATTATATGAACTAATATCAGAAACAGAATCTGATACAGATGATGAAAGTGAAGAATACATATTTATGATGAATAGTTCTAATAATCAATTAGAAGAAATTCCTAAAACTGAACAACAGGATATAAGATTAGGAAACTTAAATGGAGAAGAAAAAGATCTCTCCGATGAAATGATAGAAAAGATAAATAAAAACCATATTTCTAAAGAAGAAATATATAAGATATCAAAATTTAAAATATGGTCTCAAAGACATATAGAGAAGATAAGTGGCAACACAGTCGCTAAAGATACGAGAGGAGGATTAACAGAAATCCCATTATTCTCTAAAGAAAAAATTAAGAGGATTAAAAAGAAATATCCTCAAGTTAGATATATACATTTAGGAGTAATTATGATAACAATTAGAGCATTATTTAGAAGGGGTCATGATATACCTATTATAGCAGTATTATTAGATAAAAGATTTGAAAACCCAATAAAAGCACTTATTGGAGGAATTCAATCTAATTTACATACAGGAGTAGTAGGTTTTAAAGTAAAACCAAATTACTTTATATCTATTACAGATCCTTTAATAGAGGAATGTTTATGTTTAAGGATTCAGACAAAAAATTCTGACATCAATGATTTAGCTAAAGATCTAGCAATCAGTTGGACTTCAATTAATGAATATACTAATACAGCAGAAGCAGAAATAAAAGAAATTGATAATAAGATAATTGAGCTATTTGAACCTAATAAATTTACCACAGAAATCCAACCCAAACTAGTACATTTAAAAGATTTATCAGTTCCAAAAGACTGAATCATAAGTAATATTAATAATCCAAGTACATCTAAACCAGTATGTACTATAGAATATATTGCATCTGGAGACAGATTATATTTTAAAAATAATACAATTATGGATAATAATAATAACCTGGTTCTACCTTCTAGTTCTCAAACAGAGGATGATGAAATAGAATCTACACCAATAGGAATGAAAACAGTTCATATTCCTATATTTCCTACAGAACCAACTGTAAGTTCGAGAAATAGTATTTCTAGAAATAGCAAAATAGAATATATACAATCTTCTATAATTTTACAACAAATGAAAATTGGAAATAGTGATGTTATTACATTTTCAAATTTTCAATCTAAGAAATATTATACATACATAGAAATTACATTTCAATTTAGAGAATATAAACCATATTCATTACATTCTTTACTTGATACTGGAGCTACAACCAGTAGTTGCAGAAAGAATGCAATTCCTGCAGAAAAATGGGAAATAATGAAACATCCTATTAGAGCAGTAGGAATTGATGGAAATGAAACATTAATACAATACAAGGCTAGAAATATACCCATATACATAAACAATGTAAGATTTATAGTACCAAAATTGTTATGTTTCCCAGCTATGCATGGAGACATATGACTAGGAAATAATTTTATTTATCAGCATTTACCTTTTCTATTAATAAAAATACAATTATGTTATCTATAGAAAAAACATCTATAGAAATACCCTTGGTAGAAAATCATAAATTTGTATGTGATAAAAATTTCCTTCCTTATAAAAAGGAACAGATTAACCAAATTGAAACAAATCATTGGTTATATAAAATTCTAGAAAATAATTTTAGTGAAGAACCACTAAAATTATGGCAGAATAGTCCTAGATATTGTGAGATAAAGCTAGAAAATCCTAATAAAATTATTAGGGTAAAACCGATGATCTATACTAAACAAGATATAGATGAATTCGATATTCAAATAAAAGAATTATTTGAAAAAGGATTAATAGAAGAAACTAATAGTCCACATTCAAGTCCAGCTTTTATGGTAAGAAACCATGCTGAAATAAAAAGAGGAAAAGCTAGGATGGTAATAAATTATAAAAGATTAAATCAAAATATTATTTTTGATGGATATTTTATTCCAAGAAAGGATGTTCTTATTAATCAGGCAAAAAATGCCAAATATTTTAGCAAATTTGATTGTAAATCTGGCTTTTGGCAAATCATGCTAAAAGAAGATTCTAGACCATTAACAGCATTTAGTGCTCCGAATGGACATTATCAATGGAAAGTTATGCCATTTGATTTGTGTAATGCACCACAAATCTTTCAAAGATGGATGGATACTATTTTTAGTAAGTATAAAAATTTTGTATTGTTTATATAGATGATATATTAGTATTTTCTGAAACATTGGACTTACACAGGAAACATTTAAACATAATTTCTCAAGAATTTATAAAACATGGAATTATACTTAGCCCTAAAAAGTTAGAGCTAGAAAAAACAGAGATAGAATTCTTAGGATTAAAATTATCTAAAGAAGGTCTTAAATTACAAGATCATATTATAGTAAAAATACAGGAATTTCCTGAAAAATTGAAGATAAAAAACAACTTCAACAATTTTTAGGAATTCTAAATTATGGTAGAAATTTCTTTCCGAATCTATCAAAAAAGATAGGTACTTTATATGATAAACTTAAAAAAGATAAAATTTTCAGTTGGACAGAAAAAGATTTAGCTATAGTAAGAAAACTAAAGACTGAAATAAATTATATACCAAAAGTATATTTATCTAAAAAGGTGATAAATTAATTTTAGAAACTAATGCATCTCAAAATTATTGGGGATGTATATTAAAAGCAAAAACTAATAGTAATGAAGAATTAATTTGTGGATATAGTAGTTCGGGAAAATTTAAAACAAATGAAGTTAATTATGTTATATTCGAAAAAGAATTATTAGCTATTAAAAAGGGAATAAAAACTTTTCTTATTTATTTAGCTTCTGAAAAATTTATAATAAAAACAGACAACCAGGCTGTTAAAAAATTTTTGTCCAACAAAAGTCTTGAAACAATCCCTCGAAGAATACGATGGTATAATGAAATATGTACTTTCAATTTTGAAGTTTTATATGTGAAAGGTACTGATAATATTATTGCTGATTATCTTAGCAGGCCCTATGGATAGAATATATTGCATCTGGAGACAGATTATATTTTAAAAATAATACAATTATGGATAATAATAATAACCTGGTTCTACCTTCTAGTTCTCAGACAGAGGATGATGAAATAGAATCTACACCAATAGGAATGAAAACAGTTCATATTCCTATATTTCCTACAAAACCAACTGTAAGTTCGAGAAATAGTATTTCTAGAAATAGCAGAATAGAAGATATACAATCTTCTATAATTTTACAACAAATGAAAATTGGAAATAGTGATGTTATTACATTTTCAAATTTTCAATCTAAGAAATATTATACATACATAGAAATTACATTTCAATTTAGAGAATATAAACCATATTCATTACATGCTTTACTTGATACTGGAGCTACAACCAGTAGTTGCAGAAAGAATGCAATTCTTGCAGAAAAATGGGAAATAATGAAACATCCTATTAGAGAAGTAGGAATTGATGGAAATGAAACATTAATACAATACAAGGCTAGAAATATACCCATATACATAAACAATGTAAGATTTATAGTACCAAAATTGTTATGTTTCCCAGCTATGCATGGAGACATATTATTAGGAAATAATTTTATTTATCAGAATTTACCTTTTGCTATTAATAAAAATACAATTATGTTATCTATAGAAAAAACATCTATAGAAATACTATTGGTAGAAAACCATAAATTTGTATGTGATAAAAATTTCCTTCCTTATAAAGAGGAACAGATTAACCAAATTGAAACAAATCATTGGTTATATAAAATTCTAGAAAATAATTTTAGTGAAGAACCACTAAAATTATGGCAGAATAGTCCTAGATATTGTGAGATAAAGCTAGAAAATCCTAATAAAATTATTAGGGTAAAACCGATGATCTATACTAAACAAGATATAGATGAATTCGATATTCAAATAAAAGAATTATTTAAAAAAGGATTAATAGAAGAAACTAATAGTCCACATTCAAGTCCAGCTTTTATGGGAAGAAACCATGCTGAAATAAAAAGAGGAAAAGCTAGGATGGTAATAAATTATAAAAGATTAAATCAAAATATTATTTTTGATGGATATTTTATTCCAAGAAAGGATGTTCTTATTAATCAGACAAAAAATGCCAAATATTTTAGCAAATTTGATTGTAAATCTGGCTTTTGGCAAATCATGCTAAAAGAAGATTCTAGACCATTAACAGCATTTAGTGCTCCTAATGGACATTATCAATGGAAAGTTATGTCATTTGGTTTATGTAATGCACCACAAATCTTTCAAAGATGGATGGATACTATTTTTAGTAAGTATAAAAATTTTGTATTGTTTATATAGATGATATATTAGTATTTTCAGAAACACTGGATTTACACAGGAAACATTTAAACATAATTTCTCAAGAATTTATAAAACATGGAATTATACTTAGCCCTAAAAAGATAGAGCTAGAAAAAACAGAGATAGAATTCTTAGGATTAAAATTATCTAAAGAAGGTATTAAATTACAAGATCATATTATAGTAAAAATACAGGAATTTCCTGAAAAATTGAAGATAAAAAATAACTTCAACAATTTTTAGGAATTCTAAATTATGGTAGAAATTTCTTTTCGAATCTATCAAAAAAGATAGGTACTTTATATGATAAACTTAAAAAAGATAAAATTTTTAGTTGGACAGAAAAAGATTCAGCTATAGTAAGAAAACTAAAGACTGAAATAAATTATATACCAAAAGTATATTTACCTAAACAAGGTGATAAATTAATTTTAGAAACTGATGCATCTCAAAATCATTGGGGATGTATATTAAAAGCAAAAACTAATAGTAATGAAGAATTAATATGTGGATATAGTTCGGGAAAATTTAAAACAAATGAAGTTAATTATGTTATATTCGAAAAAGAATTATTAGCTATTAAAAGGGAATAAAAAATTTTCTTATTTATTTAGCCCCTGAAAAATTTATAATAAAAACAGACAATCAGGCTGTTAAATAATTTTTGACCAACAAAAGTCTTGAAACAATCCCTCGAAGAATACGATGGTATAATAAATTATGTACTTTCAATTTTGAAGTTTTATATGTGAAAGGTACTGATAATATTATTGCTGATTATCTTAGCAGCCCTATGGATAGAGGTAAAAAACCTTTGGAACAAGTTGGAGAATGGACCACGGTTCGTAAAAAACGACCAGATCCAAGATTTTCAAATCCACAATTTTTAAGAGTTCCGTTTCCAAGTCCATATCCTAATCAAGGATATTATTTACCATATCAATATCCTCTAATTGGACAACCAGTCCAACCATGACAGTTTTACCCCTCAGACCAACCAATTATTCACCTTGGTCTCAAGACCCTAACTCTGCATATCAAACCAGCTATGCAGAAGTAATCAAAAATGCAGAAAAAATTTGCATTAAAGAAAATCTGTTGAAACACAACAGATGAATGAAATTAAGGATTTCTATAATCTTGGTATACCACCAGAATTATATGATATCATTAATGAAATATGGAAAACCCATATTACGGAACAAAGAGTGAATTTGAAAAGAACATTAACCAAGCTATCTGAAAAATTAGCTGAAAAAACAGCCATGGAAAAAAGATGTCATAATCTATTACTAAATTCCATTCTATACAGATAGTGGGATGATTTTGATATAGGATATCTAGATCTAAAGGAGATAAATAATCTTCTTGACACAGTACAGTATTTTAGAGAAGAAGGTACTACTAATCCAGTAGTAAATAAGTTATTTAGAATTTGTCTTTTCCACAAATCAAAATATGTTTTACCACCAAAAATTTTTTCTAAAATCAATAAATACATCTGCAAACAGCAAGATGTATTCCAAAATCTTTTTCTGATTATTTTTATCAAGCTTATGTCTATACTACCATTTTGGGAGAGAAGATCCCTGCTATAAAATTTAGGCTTGATCATGAACCATTCGATATAACAAGTATTGAATGGGGTTTTGTGAAAGAATTAACTGTACAGAATTTTTCCTTTCATCTAACCAAAGATTTTCCAGCCTTATAAAATCTATGTTAATAAGGAAAACACAAAACTTTGATTTTATGCTATACTTTCACTTTAATATATACAGTCTCATTGGTTTTTGCTGAAAAAGAACAATTTTATCAGCCATACCAAATTTTGGAATTTTCAAAACTCATTGCAGGTCCTCTACTTTCAGCCGCTCATGAGTATCTGAGATCTAAATAATCATTGAAAGATGCCAAAGAATTTTCTCTGGTATCAAATCCAATCAGGAATTGATCTCATGATAAGCCAAGGATATTTTGTCAAAAACGACATATTATTCCTGCACAGACGGCAAAAGAATTTTTGTATCTGATTGTTTTTGACCAACACATGAAGAACCAGATGGTGAAGCCATAGGCTATTAAAAAAGATAGCTGAAATGGAGATTGATGATTATCCTTCAGAAATCCTGGAACAAATCAGGGAAAAATGGCAAAATTAGAATTCACCACCCCGAATTTCCAATGCCTCATTAAATTTGGATGAATTAGAAGAAATGAATCTTGATAATATCCAGGAAGGATAATAACGACAAAACAATTGTCAATATTAATACGAAAAAGCATCGCCAGATGTCAGACTTCAAGAAAATGAAGTGACGACAAAACTATCCGGATGAATTCATGCTTATCAACAAGGAAAAGCATCGCCAGATGTCAAGCTTCAACAAAATGAAGTGATGGCAGAGTTATCTGGAGGCATCCGGACTTCAAGAGTTTTAGATTACAATTTGTTAATTTTTCCTATAAAAGGGGAAGATTAAGCCTAAACAAAGCATTCGGAATTCATTCCAATTTCTTTTCTTAGTTTCTTTAGTTACTCTTGTAATATACTTCCGCTTGTAAACTCTCTGTAAATCATCCAGCATCCAGTGTCTCCCTGCAGTGTCTCCTTCTCTCTGTAACTGGTATCAGAGCTACAGTGTTTCGTTTCTCTGGAGGAATAATATCATAATATTATTGTAAGTTCTGTCCTTTATATTCAACTCTGCTTATTTTCATGTTCTTTTAATCTTGAAACCCATATATCTGTTATATTGTCTTACTGTTGCTTGTTTATCTCAGAGTGAGAGTGTTAGGCCATAAAAGTAAGAAAATTTACAGATAACAGACGATTTTAGGTACCAAGATTAGAGAAACATGGAAGAAACAGACTGTTTATATAAGGATAAAGCTTGTAATCATATTATGCATATTGACTCTAAAAATGAAAACAATATAGCTTCGATCAGTAAGGGATTTAATAGTTTGATAGATATAACTTCGGTATATTTTAGTAAACTCTATAATAAGGTTAATAAGATCGAACAACAAGTAAATAATTTAGGCACTGTAACTGAATTAGATTTAATAATGAATCTAAAAGTATGTTAATAGATGTTAATAAAAAACTAGAACAAGTTTTAGAAGATAATAATATAGAACCTGAAACAAATTTAGGACCTCTATATTATGGAAATAGTAATATAATATTAACCATGTCGGATGAAGAAGAAACTTCATATGAAGAATCATCTTCAAAACATAAAAAGTAATAAAAAATTACACTAAACAGCAAAAATATGATTTTAATCATATAAACAATTAATAGAACATTGGAAAGAAAAATTTCCAAGACAAAAGATAACATGAAAGAATAGAATATTTAAAATTGATAGAACAACTTTATGAAGAACATAAAGAATTGTTTAGATTATTTACTATCATTATATGTTAAATTATGATACTACAGACAACAGTAGTATAGTTCTGAAAACTCAAGTAATAGTATAAATCTAGAAGATTTAAAAGTAACAAGTGATCAATCTGATGAAGAAAAACTTCAACAGAGGAAGAGGAAAATATTGAAATACCAGAACCTATGGAAACTGATCAAACAGATCAAGATCCTAAAGAAAAAGGAAAATAAATTCTAATAATATTAAAGATGACTTATTAAGATCTGGAAATAAATCATATGAACAGATCAATGATACTACAAGAATTTTCGATTATCAAACAGATAATATAGAAAATCTAGCTACAAATGAAATTAAACCTGAAAATCCAGGAGAATCATCTAATCAACTATACTAGATAAGATAGATGACTTAAATAAAAGAAATGTTGCTCAATGAGGAACATATTTAGATCTTACTAATATTCCCATATCAGATTATGAAAAGACAATAGATGATTGGGCACAGTCTATGACAATTGTTGTAAACAACAATAATTGGACTAAAGAAAATTTTTTAAATTATTTTACTGGAACATTTCAAGGAGATGTTCTGCAATTTTTGAGAAGATGGGAAGAATCAGATAAAGGTAAAGAACAGAAAGGGCAATTAATTAATCAAATTCAAACGCCCAAAGACTTATTAAAAGGTTTAACCCAAATTCTAAAAATAGAATTTTGTGGTTATAATGATAAACAGGATCAAAATAGTGAATCTACTTATATATTAACTAAAATTAAGTTATGCGATATTAGATATTTAGAAATTTTTTCTAAAAAATTTCTTCATGAATATCAAAAGTTAAATAATGATAATATAGATTTCTGGAAAAACCAGTATTTTCATAAATTACCACCACCATGGGATGAGATTTGTGTTAAAAATATAAGTCTTATCTAGAAAAACATAGTAAATTATCAAGATTAGATAAAAATACTATTGATTCTATAGGCAATAGGATCAATTTTGCTAAAGAACGGATTACTAATCATTGTTTGCAAACAAAATCTGCTAAACAAATTAAGCATAAATTAAGTTCTCAATATTGTTCTAAAATATTAGAAAATGAATGGGAATTTGGATGTAAACCACTCTTATCTCCCTATAGAAAAAATAAAAGAAAAAATAAGAAATATAAGTTTATAAAAAGAAAATATTGGAATAAAAATAAGATAAAATCTAATAATAATAATAATAAGAGAAAATTTGTTCGGAAAAGAATCCTAATAAATCTAAAAAACAAATATGTAAATGTTTTATTTGTGATGAAGAAGGTCACATAGCACCTAATTGTCCTAATAAAGGAAAAAGTGCTAAGAAAATGATCAAAACTCTAGAAGAAGAAAATTTAGAAGTATGTTATGAAGAGGAAATAAATCCTGAAGAAATATTATATGAACTAATATCAGAAACAAAATCTGATACAGATGATGAAAGTGAAGAATACATATTTATGATGAATAGTTCTAATAATCAATTAGAAGAAATTACTAAAACTGAACAACAGGATATAAGATTAGAAACTTAAATGCAGAAGAAAAAGATCTCTCCGATGAAATGATAGAAAAGATAAATAAAAACCATATTTCTAAAGAAGAAATATATAAGATATCAAAATTTAAAATATGGTCTCAAAGACATATAGAGAAGATAAGTGGCAACACAGTCGCTAAAGATACGAGAGGAGGATTAACAGAAATCCCATTATTCTCTAAAGAAAAAATTAAGAGGATTAAAAAGAAATATCCTCAAGTTAGATATATACATTTAGGAGTAATTATGATAACAATTAGAGCATTATTTAGAAGAGGTCATGATATACCTATTATAGCAGTATTATTAGATAAAAGATTTGAAAACCCAATAAAAGCACTTATTGGAGGAATTCAATCTAATTTACATACAGGAGTAGTAGGTTTTAAAGTAAAACCAAATTAATTTATATCTATTACAGATCCTTTAATAGAGGAATGTTTATGTTTAAGGATTCAGACAAAAAATTCTGACATCAATGATTTAGCTGAAGATCTAGCAATCAGTTGGACTTCAATTAATGAATATACTAATACAGCAGAAGTAGAAATAAAAGAAATTAATAATAAGATAATTGAGCTATTTGAACCTAATAAATTTACCACAGAAATCCAACCCAAACTGGTACATTTAAAAGATTTATCAGTTCCAAAAGACTGGATCATAAGTAATATTAATAATCCAAGTACATCTAAACCAGTATGTACTATAGAATATATTGCATCTGGAGACAGATTATATTTTAAAAATAATACAATTATGGATAATAATAATAACCTGGTTCTACCTTCTAGTTCTCAAACAGAGGATGATGAAATAGAATCTACACCAATAAGAATGAAAACAGTTCATATTCCTATATTTCCTACAGAACCAACTGTAAGTTCGAGAAATAGTATTTCTAGAAATAGCAGAATAGAAGATATACAATCTTCTATAATTTTACAACAAATGAAAATTGGAAATAGTGATGTTATTACATTTTCAAATTTTCAATCTAAGAAATATTATACATACATAGAAATTACATTTCAATTTAGAGAATATAAACCATATTCATTACATGCTTTACTTGATACTGGAGCTACAACCAGTAGTTGCAGAAAGAATGCAATTCTTGCAGAAAATGGGAAATAATGAAACATCCTATTAGAGCAGTAGGAATTGATGGAAATGAAACATTAATACAATACAAGGCTAGAAATATACCCATATACATAAACAATGTAAGATTTATAGTACCAAAATTGTTATGTTTCCCAGCTATGCATAGAGACATATGATTAGGAAATAATTTTATTTATCAGCATTTACCTTTTGCTATTAATAAAAATACAATTATGTTATCTATAGTAAAAACATCTATAGAAATACCATTGGTAGAAAACCATAAATTTGTATGTGATAAAAATTTCCTTCCTTATAAAAAGGAACAAATTAACCAAATTGAAACAAATCATTGGTTATATAAAATTCTAGAAAATAATTTTAGTGAAGAACCACTAAAATTATGGCAGAATAGTCCTAGATATTGTGAGATAAAGCTAGAAAATCCTAATAAAATTATTAGGGTAAAACCGATGATCTATACTAAACAAGATATAGATGAATTCGATATTCAAATAAAAGAATTATTTGAAAAAGGATTAATAGAAGAAACTAATAGTCCACATTCAAGTCCAGCTTTTATGGTAAGAAACCATGCTGAAATAAAAAGAGGAAAAGCTAGGATGGTAATAAATTATAAAAGATTAAATCAAAATATTATTTTTGATGGATATTTTATTCTAAGAAAGGATGTTCTTATTAATCAGGCAAAAAATATCAAATATTTTAGTAAATTTGATTGTAAATCTGACTTTTGGCAAATCATGCTAAAAGAAGATTCTAGGCCATTAACGGCATTTAGTGCTCCTAATGGACATTATCAATGAAAAGTTATGCCATTTGGTTTGTGTAATGCACCACAAATCTTTTAAAGATGGATGGATACTATTTTTAGTAAGCATAAAAATTTTGTATTGTTTATATAGATGATATATTGGTATTTTCAGAAACACTGAATTTACATAGGAAACATTTAAACATAATTTCTCAAGAATTTATAAAACATGGAATTATACTTAGCCCTAAAAAGATAGAGCTAGAAAAAACAGAGATAGAATTCTTAGGATTAAAACTATCTAAAGAAGGTCTTAAATTACAAGATCATATTATAGTAAAACTATACAAATTCCCATTCGTTTTCTAGTATTTTAGAACAATATTGAGAACTTAATTTATGCTTAACTTGTTTAGCAGCTTTTGTTTGCAAACAATGATTAGTAATCCGTTCTTTAGCAAAATTGATCCTATTGCCTATAGAATCAATAGTATTTTTATCTAATCCTGATAATTTACTATGTTTTTCTAGATAAGACTCATATTTTTTAACACAAATCTCATCCCATGGTGGTGGTAATTTATGAAAATACTGGTTTTTCCAGAAATCTATATTATCATTATTTAACTTTTGATATTCATGAAGAAATTTTTTAGAAAAAGTTTCTAAATATCTAATATCGCATAACTTAATTTTAGTTAATATATAAGTAGATACACTATTTTGATCCTGTTTATCATTATAACCACAAAATTCTATTTTTAGAATTTGGGTTAAACCTTTTAATAAGTCTTTGGGTGTTTGAATTTGATTAATTAATTGCCCTTTCTGTTCTTTACCTTTATCTGATTCTTCCCATCTTCTCAAAAATTGTAGAACATCTCCTTGAAATGTTCCAGTAAAATAATTTAAAAATTTTATTTAGTCCAATTATTGTTGTTTACAACATTGTCATAGACTGTGCCCAATCATCTATTGTCTTTTCATATTCTGATATGGGAATATTAGTAAGATCTAAATATGTTCCTCATTGAGCAACATTTCTTTTATTTAAGTCATCTATCCTATTTGGTATAGGTTGGTTAGATGATTCTCTTGGATTTTCAGGTTTAATTTCATTTGTAGCTAGATTTTCTATATTATCTGTTTGATAATCGAAAATTCTTGTAGTATCATTGATCTGTTCATATGATTTATTTCCAGATCTTAATAAGTCATCTTTAATATTATCAGAATTTATTTTCCTTTTCCTTAGGATCTTGATCTGTTTGATCAGTTTCCATAGGTTCTGGTATTTCAATATTTTCCTCTTCCTCTGTTGAAGTTTTTTTTTCATCAGATTGATCACTTGTTACTTTAAATCATCTAGATTTATACTATTACTAGAGTTTTCAGAACTACTACTACTGCTGTCTGTAGTATCATAATTTAACATATAATGATAGTTAAATAATCTAAACAATTCTTTATGTTCTTCATAAAGTTGTTCTATCAATTTTAAATATTCTATTCTTTCATGTTTATCTTTTGTCTTGGAAAATTTTTCTTTCCAATGTTCTATTAATTGTTTATATGATTGAAAATCATATTTTTGCTATTTAGTGTAATTTTTTATTATTTTTTTATGTTTTGAAGATGATTCTTCAGATGAAGTTTCTTCTTCATCCGACATGGTTAATATTATATTACTATTTCCATAATATAGAGGTCCTAAATTTGTTTCGGGTTCTACATTATTATCTTCTAAAACTTGTTCTAGTTTTTTATTAACATCTATTAACATACTTTTAGATTCATTATTTAAATCTAATTCAGTTACAGTGCCTAAATTATTTACTTGTTGTTCGATCTTATTAACCTTATTATAGAGTTTACTAAAATATACCGAAGTTATATCTATCAAACTATTAAATCCCTTACTGATCGAAGCTATATTGTTTTCATTTTTAGAGTCAATATGCATAATATGATTACAAGCTTATCCTTATATAAACAGTCTGTTTCTTCCATGTTTCTCTAATCTTTGGTACCTAAAACCGTCTGTTATCTGTAAATTTTCTTACTTCAAAGACCTAACTCTCTTACACAGAGATAAACAAGCAACAGTAAGACAGTATAACAGATATATGGGTTTTAAGATTAAATGAACATGAAAATAAGCAAAGTTGAATATAAAGGACAGAACTTAAAATAATATTATGATATTATTCCTCCAAGAAACGAAACACTGTAGCTCTGATACCAGTTGCAAAGAGAAGGAGACACTGGATGCTGGATGATTTACAGAGAGTTTACAAGCAGAAGTATATTACAAGAGTAACTAAAGAAACTAAGAAAAGAAATTGGAATGAATTCCGAATGTCTTGTTTAGGCTCAATCTTCCCCTTTTATAGGAAAAATTAACAAATTGTAATCTAAAAATCTTGAAGTCCGGATGCCTCTAGATAACTCTGCCATCACTTTATTTTGTTGAAGCTTGACATCTGGCGATGCTTTTCCTTGTTGATAAGCATGAATTCTTCCAGATAGTTTTGTCGTCACTTCATTTTCTTGAAGTCTGACATCTGGCGATGCTTTTTCGTATTAATATTGACAACTTATTTTGTCGTTATTATCCTTCCTGGATATTATCAAGATTCATTTCTTCTAATTCATCCAAATTTAATGAAGCATTGGAAATTCGGGGTGGTGAATTCCAATTTTGCCATTTTTCCCTGATTTGTTCCAGGATTTCTGAAGGATAATCATCAATCTCCATTTCAGCTATCTTTTTTAATAGCCTTATAGCTTCACCATCTGGTTCTTCATGGTGTTGGTCAAAACAATCATATACAAAATTTCTTTTGCCGTCTGTGCAGGAATAATATGTCGTTTTTGACAATATATCCTTGGCTTTATTCATGAAATCAATTCCTGATTGGATTTGATACCAGAGAAAATTCTTTTGGCATCTTTCAATTGATTTATTTAGATGCTCTAGATTCTCATGAACGACTGAAAGTAGAGGACCTGCAATGAGTTTTGAAAATTCCCAAATTTGGTATGGCTGATAAAATTATTCTTTTTCAGCAAAACCAATGAGACTGTATATATTAAAGTGAAAGTATAGCATAAAATCAAAGTTTTGTGTTTTCCTTATTAACATAGATTTTATAAAGGCTGGAAAATCTTTGGTTAGATGAAAGGAAAAATTCTGTACAATTAATTCTTTCACAAAACCCCGTTCAATACTTGTTATATCGAATGGTTCATGATCAAGCCTAAATTTTATAGCAGGGATCTTTTCTCCCAAAATGGTTGTATAGACATAAGCTTGATAAAAATAATCAGAAAAAGATTTTTGGAATACATCTTGCTGTTTGCAGATGTATCTATTGATTTTAGAAAAAATTTCTGGTGGTAAAACATATTTTGATTTATGGAAAAGACAAATTTTAAATAACTTATTTACTACTGGATTAGTAGTACCTATTTCCCTAAAATACTGTACTGTGTCAAGAAGATTGTTTATCTCCTTTAGATCTAGATATCCTATATCAAAATCATCCCACTCTCTATATAGAATGGAATTTAGTAATAGATTATGACATCTTTTTTCCATAGCTGTTTTTCAGCTAACTTTTCAGATAGCTTGGTTAGTGCTCTTCTGAAATTTACTCATTATTCTGTAATATGGCTTTTCCATATTTCATTAATAATTTCATATAATTCTGGTGGTATACCAGGATTATAGAAATCTTTAATTTCATTCATCTGTTGTGTTTTCAACAGATTTTCCTTAATGCAAAATTTTTCTGCATTTTTGATTACTTCTGCATAGCTGGTTTGATATGCAAAGTTAGGGTCTTGAGACCAAGATGAATAATTGTTCTGAGGGGTAAACTGTCGTGGTTGGACTGGTTGTCCAATTAGAGGATATTGATATGGTAAATAATATCCTTGATTAGGATATGGACTTGGAAACGGAACTCTTAAAAATTGTGGATTTGAAAATCTTGGATCTGGTCGTTTTTTACGAACCGTGGTCCATTCTCCAACTTATTCCAAAGGTTTTTTACCTCTGTCCATAGGGCCTGCTAAGATAATCAGCAATAATATTATCAGTACCTTTCACATATAAAACTTCAAAATTGAAAGTACATAATTCATTATACCATCGTATTCTTCGAGGGATTGTTTCAAGACTTTTGTTGGTCAAAAATTGTTTAACAGCCTGATTGTCTGTTTTTATTATAAATTTTTCAGGGGCTAAATAAATAAGAAAATTTTTTATTCCCTTTTTAATAGCTAATAATTCTTTTTCGAATATAACATAATTAACTTCATTTGTTTTAAATTTTCCCGAACTATATCCACATATTAATTCTTCATTACTATTAGTTTTTGCTTTTAATATACATCCCCAATGATTTTGAGATGCATCAGTTTCTAAAATTAATTTATCACCTTGTTTAGGTAAATATACTTTTGGTATATAATTTATTTCAGTCTTTAGTTTTCTTACTATAGCTGAATCTTTTTCTGTCCAACTAAAATTTTATCTTTTTTAAGTTTATCATATAAAGTACCTATCTTTTTTGATGGATTCGGAAAGAAATTTCTACCATAATTTAGAATTCCTAAAAATTGTTGAAGTTATTTTTTATCTTCAATTTTTTCAGGAAATTCCTGTATTTTTACTATAATATGATCTTGTAATTTTAGACCTTCTTTAGATAATTTTAATCCTAAGAATTCTATCTCTGTTTTTTCTAGCTCTATCTTTTTAGGGCTAAGTATAATTCCATGTTTTATAAATTCTTGAGAAATTATGTTTAAATGTTTCCTGTGTAAGTCCAGTGTTTCTGAAAATACTAATATATCATCTATATAAACAATACAAAATTTTTATACTTACTAAAAATAGTATCCATCCATCTTTGAAAGATTTGTGGTGCATTACACAAACCAAATGGCATAACTTTCCATTGATAATATCCATTAGGAGCACTAAATGTTGTTAATGGTCTAGAATCTTCTTTTAGCATGATTTGCCAAAAGCCAGATTTACAATCAAATTTGCTAAAATATTTGGCATTTTTTGCCTGATTAACAAGAACATCCTTTCTTAGAATAAAATATCCATCAAAAATAATATTTTGATTTAATCTTTTATAATTTATTACCATCCTAGCTTTTCCTCTTTTTATTTCAGCATGGTTTCTTACCATAAAAGCTGGACTTGAATGTGGACTATTAGTTTCTTCTATTAATCCTTTTTCAAATAATTCTTTTATTTGAATATCGAATTCATCTATATCTTGTTTAGTATAGATCATCGGTTTTACCCTAATAATTTTATTAGGATTTTCTAGCTTTATCTCACAATATCTAGGACTATTCTGCCATAATTTTAGTGGTTCTTCACTAAAATTATTTTCTAGAATTTTATATAACCAATGATTTGTTTCAATTTGGTTAATCTGTTCCTCTTTATAAGGAATGAAATTTTTATCACATACAAATTTATGGTTTTCTACCAATAGTATTTCTATAGATGTTTTTTCTATAGATAACATAATTGTATTTTTATTAATAGCAAAAGGTAAATTCTGATAAATAAAATTATTTCCTAATAATATGTCTCCATGCATAGCTGGGAAACATAACAATTTTGGTACTATAAATCTTACATTGTTTATGTATATGGGTATATTTCTAGCCTTGTATTGTATTAATGTTTCATTTCCATCAATTCCTACTTCTCTAATAGGATGTTTCATTATTTCCCATTTTTCTGCAAGAATTGCATTCTTTCTGCAACTACTGGTTGTAGCTCCAGTATCAAGTAAAGCATGTAATGAATATGGTTTATATTCTCTAAATTGAAATGTAATTTCTATGTATGTATAATATTTCTTAGATTGAAAATTTGAAAATGTAATAACATCACTATTTCCAATTTTCATTTGTTGTAAAATTATAGAAGATTGTATATCTTCTATTCTGCTATTTCTAGAAATACTATTTCTCGAACTTACAGTTGGTTTTGTAGGAAATATAGGAATATGAACTGTTTTCATTCCTATTGGTGTAGATTCTATTTCATCATCCTCTGTTTGAGAACTAGAAGGTAGAACCAGGTTATTATTATTATCCATAATTGTATTATTTTTAAAATATAATCTGTCTCCAGATGCAATATATTCTATAGTACATACTGGTTTAGATGTACTTGGATTATTAATATTACTTATGATCCAGTCTTTTGGAACTGATAAATCTTTTAAATGTACCAATTTGGGTTGGATTTCTGTGGTAAATTTATTAGGTTCAAATAGCTCAATTATATTATTATTAATTTCTTTTATTTCTACTTCTGCTGTATTAGTATATTCATTAATTGAAGTCCAACTGATTGCTAGATCTTTAGTTAAATCATTGATGTTAGAATTTTTTGTCTGAATCCTTAAACATAAACATTCCTCTATTAAAGGATCTGTAACAGATATAAAGTAATTTGGTTTTACTTTAAAACCTACTACTCCTGTATGTAAATTAGATTGAATTCCTCCAATAAGTGCTTTTTTTGGGTTTTCAAATCTTTTATCTAATAATACTGCTATAATAGGTATATCATGACCTCTTCTAAATAATGTTCTAATTGTTATCATAATTACTCCTAAATGTATATATCTAACTTGAGGATATTTCTTTTTAATCCTCTTAATTTTTCTTTAGAGAATAATGAGATTTCTGTTAATCCTCCTCTCGTATCTTTAGCGACTGTGTTGTCACTTATCTTCTCTATATGTCTTTGAGACCATATTTTAAATTTTGATATCTTATATATTTCTTCTTTAGAAATATGGTTTTTATTTATCTTTTCTATCATTTCATCGGAGAGAGCTTTTTCTTCTCCAATTAAGTTTCCTAATCTTATATCATGTTGTTCAGTTTTAGGAATTTCTTCTAGTTGATTATTAGAACTATTCATCATAAATATGTATTCTTCACTTTCATCATCTGTGTTAGATTCTGTTTCTGATATTAGTTCATATAATATTTCTTTAGGATTTATTTCCTCTTCATAACATGCTTCTAAATTTTCTTCTTCTAGAGTTTTGATCATTTTCTTAGCACTTTTCCCCTTATTAGGACAATTAGGTGCTATGTGACCTTCTTCATCACATATAAAGCATTTACATGTTTCTTAGATTTACTAGGATTCTTTTTCCTAATAAATTTTCTCTTTTTATTATTATTAGGTTTTATCTTATTTTTATTCCAATATTTTCTTTTTATAAACTTATATTTCTTATTTTTCCTTTTATTTTTTCTATAGGGAGATAAGAGTGGTTTACATCCAAATTCCCATTCGTTTTCTAGTATTTTAGAACAATATTGAGAACTTAATCTATGCTTTACTTGTTTAGCAGCTTTTGTTTGCAAACAATGATTAGTAATCCGTTCTTTAGCAAAATTGATCCTATTGCCTATAGAATCAATAGTATTTTTATCTAATCCTGATAAAAATGGTTGTATAGACATAAGCTTGATAAAAATAATCAGAAAAAGATTTTTGGAATACATCTTGCTGTTTGCAGATGTATCTATTGATTTTAGAAAAAATTTCTGGTGGTAAAACATATTTTGATTTATGGAAAAGACAAATTCTAAATAACTTATTTACTACTGGATTAGTAGTACCTATTTCCCTAAAATACTGTACTGTGTCAAGAAGATTGTTTATCTCCTTTAGATCTAGATATCCTATATCAAAATCATCCCACTCTCTATATAGAATGGAATTTAGTAATAGCTTATGACATCTTTTTTCCATAGCTGTTTTTTCAACTAACTTTTCAGATAGCTTGGTTAGTGCTCTTCTGAAATTTACTCTTTGTTCTGTAATATGGCTTTTCCATATTTCATTAATAATTTCATATAATTCTGGTGGTATACCAGAATTATAGAAATCTTTAATTTCATTCATCTGTTGTGTTTTCAACAGATTTTCCTTAATGCAAAATTTTTCTGCATTTTTGATTACTTCTGCATAGCTGGTTTGATATGCAGAGCTAGGGTCTTGAGACCAAGGTGAATAATTGGTCTGAGGGGTAAACTGTCGTGGTTGGACTGGTTGTCCAATTAGAGGATATTGATATGGTAAATAATATCCTTGATTAGGATATGGACTTGGAAACGGAACTCTTAAAAATTGTGGATTTGAAAATCTTGGATCTGGTTGTTTTTTACGAACCATGGTCCATTCTCCAACTTGTTCCAAAGGTTTTTTACCTCTGTCCATAGGGCCTGCTAAGATAATCAGCAATAATATTATCAGTACCTTTCACATATAAAACTTCAAAATTGAAAGTACATAATTCATTATACCATCGTATTCTTCGAGGGATTGTTTCAAGACTTTTGTTGGTCAAAAATTGTTTAACAGCCTGATTGTCTGTTTTTATTATAAATTTTTCAGGGGCTAAATAAATAAGAAAATTTTTATTCCCTTTTTAATAGCTAATAATTCTTTTTCGAATATAACATAATTAACTTCATTTGTTTTAAATTTTCCCGAACTATATCCACATATTAATTCTTCATTACTATTAGTTTTTGCTTTTAATATACATCCCCAATGATTTTGAGATGCATCAGTTTCTAAAATTAATTTATCACATTGTTTAGGTAAATATACTTTTGGTATATAATTTATTTCAGTCTTTAATTTTCTTACTATAGTTGAATCTTTTTCTGTCCAACTAAAATTTTATCTTTTTTAAGTTTATCATATAAAGTACCTATCTTTTTTGATTGATTCGGAAAGAAATTTCTACCATAATTTAGAATTCCTAAAAATTGTTGAAGTTATTTTTTATCTTCAATTTTTTCAGGAAATTCCTGTATTTTTACTATAATATAATCTTGTAATTTAAGACATTCTTTAGATAATTTTAATCCTAAGAATTCTATCTCTATCTTTTTAGGGCTAAGTATAATTCCATGTTTTATAAATTCTTGAGAAATTATGTTTAAATGTTTCCTGTGTAAGTCCAATGTTTTTGAAAATACTAATATATCATCTATATAAACAATACAAAATTTTTTATACTTACTAAAAATAGTATCCATCCATCTTTGAAAGATTTGTGGTGCATTATACAAACCAAATGGCATAACTTTCCATTGATAATGTCCATTAGGAGCACTAAATGTTGTTAATGGTCTAGAATCTTCTTTTAGCATGATTTGCCAAAACCCAGATTTACAATCAAATTTGCTAAAATATTTGGCATTTTTTGCTTGATTAATAAGAACATCCTTTCTTGGAATAAAATATCCATCAAAAATAATATTTTGATTTAATCTTTTATAATTTATTACCATCTTAGCTTTTCCTCTTTTTATTTCAGCATGGTTTCTTACCATAAAAGGTGGACTTGAATGTGGACTATTAGTTTCTTCTATTAATCCTTTTTCAAATAATTCTTTTATTTGAATATCGAATTCATCTATATCTTGTTTAGTATAGATCATCGGTTTTACCCTAATAATTTTATTAGGATTTTCTAGCTTTATCTCACAATATCTAGGACTATTCTGCCATAATTTTAGTGGTTCTTCACTAAAATTATTTTCTAGAATTTTATATAACCAATGATTTTTTCAATTTGGTTAATCTGTTCCTTTTTATAATGAAGGAAATTTTTATCACATACAAATTTATGGTTTTCTACCAATGGTATTTCTATAGATATTTTTTCTATAGATAACATAATTGTATTTTTATTAATAGCAAAAGGTAAATGCTGATAAATAAAATTATTTCCTAATAATATGTCTCCATGCGTAGCTGGGAAACATAACAATTTTGGTACTATAAATCTTACATTGTTTATGTATATGGGTATATTTCTAGCCTTGTATTGTATTAATGTTTCATTTCCATCAATTCCTACTGCTCTAATAGGATGTTTCATTATTTCCCATTTTTCTGGAGGAATTGCATTCTTTCTGCAACTACTGGTTGTAGCTCCAGTATCAAGTAAAGCATGTAATGAATATGGTTTATATTCTCTAAATTGAAATGTAATTTCTATGTATGTATAATATTTCTTAGATTTACTAGGATTCTTTTTCCTAATAAATTTTCTCTTATTATTATTATTATTATTAGATTTTATCTTATTATTAATTTCTTTTATTTCTACTTCTGCTGTATTAGTATATTCATTAATTGAAGTCCAACTGATTGCTAGATCTTCAGCTAAATCATTGATGTCAGAATTTTTTGTCTGAATCCTTAAACATAAACATTCCTCTATTAAAGGATCTGTAATAGATATAAAGTAATTTGGTTTTACTTTAAAACCTACTACTCCTGTATGTAAATTAGATTGAATTCCTCCAATAAGTGCTTTTTTTGGGTTTTCAAATCTTTTATCTAATAATACTGCTATAATAGGTATATCATGACCTCTTCTAAATAATGCTCTAATTGTTATCATAATTACTCCTAAATGTATATATCTAACTTGAGGATATTTCTTTTTAATCCTCTTAATTTTTTCTTTAGAGAATAATGGGATTTCTGTTAATCCTCTTCTCGTATCTTTAGCGACTGTGTTGCCACTTATCTTCTCTATATGTCTTTGAGACCATATTTTAAAATTTGATATCTTATATATTTCTTCTTTAGATATATGGTTTTTATTTATCTTTTCTATCATTTCATCGGAGAGATCTTTTTCTTCTCCAATTAAGTTTCCTAATCTTATATCCTATTGTTCAGTTTTAGGAATTTCTTCTAATTGATTATTAGAACTATTTATCATAAATATGTATTCTTCACTTTCATCATCTGTATCAGATTCTGTTTCTGATATTAGTTTATATAATATTTCTTCAGGATTTATTTCCTCTTCATAACATACTTCTAAATTTTCTTCTTCTAGAGTTTTGATCATTTTCTTAACACTTTTTCTTTTATTAGAATAATTATAATTTTATATAATAATTTATAAAGATAATTATGTAATATATTAGAAGAAAATTTTAAATATTATAATAAAAAAATTTATAAATCCAATTTCACACTTGAAAAAATGAAATAAAATTGGGAATATGACCTACTGCAAATATTCTAGAACTTGTTTCTTGATGAGATCTATGACATGGAGTTGGACCGACCCTGTACCATGAATCTTTATATTTATTATGAAAAAATAAAAAACCTATGCTAATTTAAAAAACATCAACCTTTAAATTTAAGATCTATGGAGAAGAAGAAGCAAACCTGCAAATAATAATGATAATAATTTTAAATCAGTTTCATAACACAAATGTCAGATTATGTTTATAATGCATTTTTCTTTCTTTTAGAAAAAGTAAAAAATTAAATAAATAAAAAGGGAGGAGGCATTATCACGTGAGCGATGAGGTGTCAATCAGAATAATATTATTATTATTATTTGGGGTTGGGCGAGTCTTACTCTTATATATATCCTCGCTTTGGGGGGGGGGGGGGGGGGGGGGGGGGTTTATTGTGTATGATATAAATTGAATAAGACTAATAAAATATAATGATAAAATAAAATAAAATGTAGTGATAAAATAAAATAAAAATAAAATTTAAATAGAATTAGATTTTTTTATTTTAATTAGAATAAGTCATCTATTTTATTTTGATTAGAATAAGGTGTTTCAACTTTACTACATTACTTCTATTAGTTATTGATTAGAATAAAATTTTTCAACCTATAAATAGATGTAGTCATCTCCTCTTGTATTCATTTGACTTTCAACACTAGTGAATTTTTTTTCCTCTGTTCGTGGTTTTTTCTCGAAAAGGTTTCCACGTAAAATCTATGTATTCTTCCTTTTTGTTTTCTTTGTAATATTTTTTCATTGTCGATGTTCAATTTTGACAAATTGGTATCAGAATTTTTCGTGTTACTAGTCTCAATCACGGTAATAACGACATTGAAGTATGATATTCCGTTGTTGGATCGCAACACCAAATTTGCATTGTGGCAGGTAAATATGCAGACAGTTCTTACGCAGATGGATTTGGAGGATGCCCTATTAGGGTTGGATAAGATGCCTTCGACTTTGACGGATGAAGAGAAGAAGCGTAAAGATCAAAAGGCTTTGACGCAATTACAGCTGCATTTGTCGAATGAAATTCTACAAGATGTGTTAAAGGGGAAGATCGTTGCTGCATTATAGGCAAAATTGTAACAGTAATGTATGTCGAAAACCCTAACTAGCAAATTGCATATGAAGCAGCATTTGAATTCTCATTGTTTGGAAGAAGATGCACCTGTGCACGAACACTTGAATGTGTTTAAAGAAATTATCTCATATTTGGCAGCCATGGAGGTTCAGTATGATAAAGAGGATTTAGGATTAATTCCCCTTTGTTCGCTGCCACCATCGTATTCAACCTTCAGAGATACAATTTTGTATAACCGTGAATCTCTCACAATTGACGAATTCTATGCTTCCTTAGCCTCGTATGACAAGATAAAGCATCTTGTGGCTAGATTTGACTCTCAGGGAAAGGGTTTCTTTATTTGTGGAAGACAAGAACGAAATAGTAATGATAATGGTGGGAGGACACAAGAATGAAATCCTCACAGTAAATCTAAAGGTAGATCAAGATCTTCAAACAGAGGTAAAACTTGTAACTTCTGCAAAAAGAAAGGGCACATTAAGAAAGAGTGCTACAAGTTACAAAATAAGATCAAAAGGGAGGTAGAGAATAAAAAATGAAAACAGCCAGAACAATTAGGTGAAGCTGATGTAACAGAAAACTACAGTGATGGTAAACTCCTAGTTGCTTTTGTGGACAATTCTAAAGTGAGCGAGGAGTGGATCTTTGATTTTGGTTACACCTCCATATGAGTCCCAATCGGGATTGGTTTACAACATATGAAGTTGTGTCTGAATGTGTTGTTTTGATGGAAAATAATGCTTCATGTAAAATCGCAAGTGTTGGCATAATCAAAATAAAGATGTTCGATGGAGTCGCTAGAACTCTTAGTGGCGTGCGACATGTACCAAAATTGAAGAGGAATTTGATTTTGTTGAGTACTCTTGATTCAAAAGGACACAAGTACACAGTTGAAAGTGGGGTTTTAAAGATTAGCAAGGGCTCCCTCGTTGTGATGAAAGGGTAGAGAAAGACTGCCAAGTTATATGTTTTTCAATGTTCAACTATTACTAGTGATACTACAGTAGCTTCCTCTTCCTTGTCAGATGATGATGTTACTAGACTTTAGCATATGCGTCTAGGGCATATGAGTGAAAACGACATGGCAAAATTGAGTAAAAGAGGACTTCTTGATGGGCAAGGCATTAGCAAATTGAAGTTCTGTGAGCATTGCATTTTTGAGAAGCAAAAGAGAGTTTGATTCACTAGAGGAATCTATAACACGAAAGGAACATTGGATTATATTCATTTTGATCTTTGGGGACCATCTAGAGTGCCTTCGAAAGGTGGAGCTAATTATATGCTAACTCTTATTGATGATTTTCCCAGAAAAGTTTGGGCATACTTTCTGAAGCAGAAAAGCAATGTGTTTTTCGCATTTAAGTACTGAAAAACTATGGTTGAAAAACATATAGGAAAATAGATAAAACACCTTCGCACAGATAATGGCTTGGAGTTCTATTCTGATGAGTTTAATGAATTATCCAAATCAAAAGGGATCGTGAGACATTTGATAGTTCACCATACTCCATAACAAAACGGCGTTGCAGAACGAATAAGTAGAATGATCATGGAGAAGGTTTGATGTATGTTTTCGAATGTTAATTTACTAAATTCGTTTTGGGCTAAAACAACCTCTACTGCATGTTTTTTGATCAACCGATCTCCATCTGTTACCTTTGAGAAAAAGACTCCACAAGAGATATGGTTTGGTAAACTTGCAAATTATTCTGATATAAAAAATTTTAGGTGTCCTACTTATGCTCATGTTGATAATGGAAAATTGGATCCAAGGTCCATTAAATGTGTTTTTTTTGTTTTAAGGCTGGTGTAAAAAGGTATAAGTTATGGTGTCCTAAAAATAGAAAAGTTGTGATTAGCAGAGATGTTTTTTTATGAAATTGCTATGTTACCTAACTTATCTCTAAAAGACTCTTCGAATAAAGAACAACAAAAGCAGGTGGAGTTTTAGAATGATCCAACATTTACAACAGAGTCAACTTCTCAAGTTAATACAGAAGTTCAGAATAAAGTCACTTCTTCACCACAATATTCTATTACCAAAAATAGACATAAAAGAGAAATTAAACCTCCGAAGAGGTACGTCGAGGCTGATCTAGTGGCTTATGCTTTAAACGTGGTTTAAGATATTGATGCAAATTAAGAGTCATCTACTTATTCGAGGCAATTAGCTGTTAAAACTCAAAAAAGTGGATGATTACCATGCAAGAAGAGATGGAATCACTCCATAAGAATAAAACGTAGGACTTAGTGAAGCTTTCAAAGGGTAAAAAGGCTGTTCATTGTAAATGGATGTTCAAGAGGAAATAAGGGATTCCAAGAATTGAAGAACCCAGATATAAAGCAATACTCGTTGCAAAAGGTTACAGTCAGATTCTCGGTGTAGACTTCATAGACGTGTTTTCTCCAGTTGTGAAACACAGTTCAATTCGAGCCTTACTTTGTATTGTGGCAATGTATGATTTGGAGCTTGATCAGTTAGATGTAAAAACAACGTTCATGCATGGAGAACTTGAGGAAGATATTTATATGCAACAATCAGAGGGTTTTATAGTCTCAGAAAAGGAGGACTATGTTTGGTTGTTGAAAAAGTCCTTTTATGGTTTGAAACAGTCACCAAGGCAGTGGTACAAGAGGTTTGATTCTTTTATTACTACCCATGATTTCAAAAGAAGTAGCTTTGACAATTGTGTTTATTTAAAAAAAAAAGAGTGATGGTTCTTTTGTGTATGTACTCCTTTATGTTGATGATGTGTTGATAGAATTGAAAGATAAAAGAGAGATAAGAAAGGTCAAAGCCCAACTTAGTGAAGAATTTGAGATGAAAGATTTGGAAGCAACAAAGAAAATGCTTGTGATAAAGATTCTTAGAGATAGAAAGACATGTAAGTTGTACCTAAGTCAGAAAGGGTACATTGAGATAATCCTTTGCAAGTTCAATATGCAAAGTGCCAAGCCTATTAGTACTCCATTAGCAGCCCACTTCAAACTTTCATCGGATTTGTCTCCGTATTCAGAAGATGAGATTGATTACATGTCATGTGTTTCATATTCTAGTGCAGTGGGATCTATAATGTATGCTATGATTTGCTCACGTCTAGATTTATCATATGCAGTCAGTGCAGTTAGTAGATACATGGCAAATCCCGCTAAAGAACATTGGAAAGTAGTTCAGTGGATTTTGAGATACTTACGAGGTACCACTGATGTTTACTTACAGTTTGGAAGAACTAGAGATGTAGTCATTGCGTATATTGATGCTGATTTTGCTGGAGACCTTGATAGAAGAAGATATCTCACAGGGTATGTCTTTACAATTGGGGGTTACGCAATCAGTTGGAAAGCCACTTTGCAAACTACAATTACTTTGTCTACCACTGAAGCTGAGTACATAGTGATTACTGAGGCTTGTAAAGAAGCTATTTTGTTAAAAAGACTCTTTGGTAAACTCAATAAAGATCTTCAGATCAATACAATATTTTGTGACAGTTAGAGTGTCGTCTTCCTTGCGAAAGATCAAATGTTTCATGAGAGCACAAAGCACATTGATGTTCGGTACCATTTTGTGCGTGATATTATTGCTCGTGGAGATATTGTTGTGAAAAAAGTTAGTACTCATAAAAATCCTGCAGATATGATGACTAAGTCACTTCCTATAACCAAGTTTGAGCATTGCTTGGACTTGGTTGGTGTTCATTGTTGAAGAATACCCCTTAAGGGGTTTCGTGGAAGAGGTGAAGAACTTATTCGTTGAGAGTTCTTGGTGAAAAACTTGTTCATTGAGAATTCATATCAAGGTGGAGATTGTTAGACTTGGGTGATTAGAATTCTTGTTAAAATAAAATACAGTGATAAAATAAAATAAAAGTAGAGTCCAAATAGAACTAGACTTCTTTTATTTTATTTTATTTAGAATAAGTCATCTATTTTATTTTGATTAGAATAAGGTGTTTCAACCTTACGACATTACTTCTATCAGTTATTGATTAGAATAAGGTTGAAGTGTTTCAACCTTACGACATTACTTCTATCAGTTATTGATTAGAATAAGGTTTTTCAACCTATAAATAGACGTAATCATCTCCTCTTGTATTCATTCGATTTTCGACATTAGTAAATTTTCTTCTCCTCTACCCGTGGTTTTTTCCCGAAAGGGTTTCCACGTAAAATCTGTGTTCTTCTTTTTTGTTTTCTTTGCGATATTTTTTTATTGTCGACGTTCAATTTTGACATTACTTGTGAAATTAAATAATTTTATTGTTTATGTATTGAATAATTATTCAAAAATTTTCAAGGTCCTTACAGGATTAGATAGAGGATAATCTCAACAATAAACAATTTGTTACCTTAATGGGATGAGTTAATTGGTATTGTTTGTTCGAGATTATAATTTGACTCATTTGGAAGAATTGGAATCTTTATATCTTTCAAGGTCTTTTTTGAAGTTCTGATGAAGTTATCAAAGTCTCTCTAAGTTGGGTAAAAAAATTTGCTTCTGTGTCGAATTCGCATACCATTAAATCTTCAAGATCGTTCATTGTTTCTTCTTCATCGAACAATTGGGTATATTTGAACACAGATGGTTCAATTAAACCAACGGATAAGTTTGCTGTAGCTGGAGGGCTTTTACGTGACCAAAATGAGGGGTGGATTATTAAATTCAGCAAGTTTTTGGGGAATTGTGTAGTACTTGATTCTGAACTTTGGGGCATCTTGGATGGGTTGAAAATTGCTCTAGATCAAGCTTTCAAAAAGTCTTAATTCAAACTGACAGTCTTGAAGCTGTCAACATCATACATGAAGAGTTCGCAGGGATTCTAACTCTGCTTTGATAAGGAGAATACTTATGCTATTGAAGCTTCTAAGCCACTAGAATCTTTAGCATATTTCTTTAGAAGATAATAAAATCGCAGACAAGATTGTCAAGATAATACGAGATAGAGAATTGGGTTTACGGCTGTTAGATGAGTCCAACCTGATGACTTTTTCTTAATGTTTGTTGTTTGAAATGTAATTTCCTTTTCACCAAAAAAATAATTATTATTCAAAATTAAAATTATCTCAAAATTTACATAAAATAAATTATTAAAATTATTATAATATCTTAAATACAAAAAATTAAATTAAAAAACATATTTTAGTGAGCATCTTTTCAAAAAAGAAATTATAAACACCAATTTCTCTTATTAATAAAATAATAAACACTCCCACACTAACTACCAGGTTTTAAAAATTGTATTTATACCAATACAGTCTTAAAGGAATTAAATTGAAATTAGATGAATTAAGAAATGGTCCAGGAGGGCTCGTGACATAGGAGTGGGCTTGCCATTATTTTACTCAAAAATAAAATCATGGGATTGCAAGTGTGTGTAATTAGGAATCTAGGCATAATAGGGACTGGCTGGCACTGCAGTGTGGCACATGCCTCATTATCACACCAAACACCCACATTTGTTTTCTTTATTGCTTTTTATACTTAATAAGGGCCATTGAGTAGGACATCTTCCTTTGCACTGAATTTCCCCCTAATTGGCATCTTTTTTGGCTTCTTGTTTCTTCGGTGTCTGTTCTCTTTAGCTGTTTGAACGGGGGGTTTTGGCGGTGTTTGTCCACCATGATGGTGGTGTCTTGTTGTTTTGTTCTTTTGACTATTGTGATTTAAACTTTCTCATACCTCTATTGATTAGTGTAGATTTGTCTTGAATCTTGGTGGAGCTTGCTCTCGTGGTTTGATTTGTTTTCAAGTATTTTGATGATTGTTTTTTCTCGTTTTATTTTCTATCTTTGTTTGGTGTGTTGCCGTTTTTTTCCTGTCTAAGGGCTAGAGGATAGGGCTCGTTGGCCAAGGTCTGTCTTTCGGTCTGATGTGACTTTTTCTTGTTGGGTTTCCTTGGTTTTTCGGTGAAGAGTATGTTTCTTTTTAGTTTTGTCCCCTCGTTTTAATTTTTTGTGTTATTTTAAGAAGTCTTTGTTTTCGTTGTAACGTATGCTACATGGTTTTGCATGAAGAAAGAGTCACGTGTGTTTTTTAGGATAGCTTTTCAGTTTTAATATTTCTTACCCGTGTTTCAAGTTTTAACTGCTGCTACCTAAAATATATCTGGGTAGTTTGGAGGTGGTTTTGTTTCTTTTTTTATTTCAGGTTTTCACAGAGTTTCTCCTCTCGATTGATTATGGGTTCTTTTGTTTCTTGGTATTTTTTTGGGGTGGGGCGCTGTTACCTGTGGGTGGTGGGTGTTTTTCGGGGCAGTTTAGTTCTGTTGCTCGTTGAGCTGTGGCAGGGGGTTCGTGTGGCTAGGTTCTGTTGGTTTCTTAATGGAGGGGGAAAAGATGTTACTACGGATGAGGAGGTCCGGGTTCTACTGGCTAGGTTAAAATTCTCTGATGAAGAGACTAAAACGATCATAACCCAGAATAAGATGGAAACGGCTTTATAGGGATGGGAAGCTTGGGCAGTTGGCAAACTTCTTACAAAGGAGAGGATCCATAAAGAATCAATGTACAGGGTTCTAAGGTCACTATGGTATACGAAAGATTGGGTCAAATTTGTAGAGGTCGATGTAGGTATGTTTTTGATCAAATTCGGTAATATAGAGGATAGGGAAAGGATTATGAATCTTGCTCCATGGATGTTTGATCAACACATTTTGTCTATGGTCCAGTATGAAAAATGAAAGGAGTTGAGCTCTTACAGTTTCCTGGTGGTGCCGTTTTGGATTAGAGTATCAAACATTCCAATGGAAATGATGGATAGAAATCTGGTGTTAGAAGCTGGAAATGCGGTGGGTAAGGTGTTGGCTATTGACTGGAGAGACATAAATGGGGGATGGGTTGAGTACATGAGGATCTGGGTAAAAGTGTATACATCTAAACCACTACGAAGAGTGGTTAAGGTGGAAGGTGGAGAGGGGAAAGAGTTTACATGTGTTGTGAAATACGAGAGATTACCCATCTTTTGTTACTTGTATGGTTGTATTGGTCATAGTACCAAAAAGTGTGCAAGGTTTTCCACGTCTATAACGTCAGCGGATCTTCAATATGGACAGTGGTTGAGGGTACAAGGGCCGCAACCTAGATAAGGGGAAGGTAGGTGGAGAAATGGGGTGGAAGTTTTAGAAGAATGGGAGGAAAAGGAAGAAGGAAAGGACTTAACCAGCTACGATGGGAAAAAATATTCTTTGGCTAAGACACAACAATTAGAAGTTACTCGTTCTTCGGAGGAAACCTCAGCTTCATGTTCTCCTAATAAAAAAAGGCTTTGCTATTTTTGAAGGATAGGGAGGCTCGTAATAAGGGAAAGAGAAAGAAGGGCAAGGAGCTTGGTGAAGAGTTCTATAATAGTCCAATTCGAATGGTGCGTCGCAAGTTATCGGAAGGGTTGACACCTTTCAAGGCAGAGGCTAGTGAGTAGCCCCGCCGAGAGCTATGAAGTTAGTTTGTTGGAATTGTCGTGGGTTGGGGAACCTCGTGACGGTTAGTGAGTTGCGACAACTTCTTGTTGTTCATCGCCCCGATATCATCTTTTTGAGTGAAACTAAGCTTCGTGGAAATGAATTTGATCGTATTAAAAAGAAATACAATATGAGCGGGTGTTTTAATGTGGATGTTAATGGTCGGAAGGGGGGTTTAGCGTTGATGTGGACAGATGATTGTAAGGTGGATGTGCAGACCTATTCAGCTAATCATGTGGACACGTTGGTAAAGATGTGTTATGAGAGGGATATTAGGTTTACAGGTTTTTATGGTTTTACTGAGTTAACTAATAGGAAACTGTCTTGGGAGCTTTTACGGAACATTGGTAGTAGAGTGCAAGAGGTTAGGTGGTGGAGGGAGATTTTAATGAAATCATGGATGAGTCGGAGAAGTGCGGGGGCGTAGGAAATCTCAAGCGGTGATGGAAGACTTTCGAAAGGTCGTTGAAGATTTGGCTCTGACTGATGTTAAACCCGATAAGGGCTGGTTCACGTGGTCAAATAATCGTGAGGGTAAATGGCTTGTTAGGGAGCGTCTTGACAGATTCCTTGTTTCGACTAATTGGTTAGCTCGAGTACCGTTTTAGATACTTTCGTGGTGTGCCAAGTTAACTCTAACCATGATATGGTGGTTTTGGACACTTTGGGTAGAAGTTTGAAGAGTGAGAGGAAAGATCCCAGACTTCTTTTTCGTTATGAAAGCTGCTGGTCTAAGGAAGAGGAAGCTAAAAGTGTGATCAAGGCGGCTTGGAATGAGGGGCAGGGTGATATTTTGGCTGGAACCGAGTATGTGCGCGTGGCTCTTGGGAAATGGTAGTATCAAAGGTATAATGATAGGAAAAAGCGAATTGAGGTTCTTCAGAAGGAGATTGACAGATTTATGAATGAGCACAACACTGTTCCAAATACGATGATCTGCATATTGCCCGTAAAGAGCTAGCTCGTCTTTATAATGTGGAAGAGGCGTACTGGGCTCAATGATTTAGAGTCAGATGGCTTAGGGAGGGAGATCGGAACACTTGTTATTTTCACATGTGAGCCACCCATAGAGCCAAGAGGAATCACATGGAAGGCTTATAGGATAGAGATGGAAATTGGATTGTCGAGAGCAAAGGAATGTCTAAGGTGGCTAAGGATTATTTTTCGGATCTTTTCCATACTAAAGGAAGTAATAACATGGAGAATGTGCTGGCTTTGATTCCAAATTGTGTAACAAATGAGATGAATGAGGTTTTAACGCGGCATGTGGATGCTAGAGAGATTCAGGAAGCTTTCACTCACATGGATCCTAGGAAAGCCCCTGGGATTGATGGTCTTTTTAGATTATTTTTCAAAGAAAACTGGGATGTGATTGGTGTCGATGTGATGAATTTTTGTAATGATGTACTTAATGGTAACCGCAGTGTTAGGGAAGTAAATGAAACCATTATAGTTTTAATTCCAAAAATTTCTGAGCCTAAGGATTTAACTCATTATCAACCTATTAGTTTGTGTAGGGTTATTTACAAAATTATAGCAAAAGTTTGGGCTAACCGATTGAGATGTGTTTTGTCTAGGTGCATATGTCCGAATCAAAGTGCTTTTATTCCCGGTTGAATGATACATGACAACGTCTTAATTGCGCACGAGCTCATGCACTATTTACAAAGTTCTAAGAATGGTCGGAATAAAGGCTTCGTGGCTAAGCTCGATATGAGAAAACCTATGACCGCGTTGAGTGGAATTTCCTCAAAAAAGTGATGTGTCGCATGAGGTTCAAAGGAAGTTGGGTTGATAAATCATGGATTGTGTACACAAGGTCAAATATGTGGTGAAATGCAATTCCATTCTTTTGGACTCTATCACCCCCGAAAAGGGGTCTACGTCAAGGAGACCCTTTATCCCCATTTTTATTTTTATTTTGCATGGAGGCTTTATTGAGAATGCTTTTGAATGCTCAAAATAATGGGTTAATGAGGGGTATTAAGGTATGTCAAAATAGTACCCGTAAAAATCACTTATTTTTTGCCGACGATGCGTTGTTATTATCAGGAACAAAAGGGAAGATGCGGAGCTGGTGAGGACCATCTTGGGTGATTTTGAAAGTGTCTCTAGCCAGAATACTAATTTGTCTAAGTTATCTCTGTATTTCAGCCCCAATACACCTAGGGACCAAAGAGAAAATTTGAGCAGAATTTTGGGGATACGTGTGGTGGAAAATTTTGATAACTATCTTGGTCTTCCTTTTTCTATGGGCAAAAACAAAACTAATTTGTTCCGGTTCCTCATTGATAGATTTTCAAATCGTATCAAAAGTTGGTCCAAGAGGTTGCTTTCTTTTGGTGGGAAGGAAATTTTTTCTAAAGCTGTGATTCAAGCTTTGCCTACATATACCTTTTCGATTTATCTTTTGCCAAAAGGTATTGCAGATGCTATGGAAGCTAGAATGCTTAGTTTTTGGTGGAGTAGTAAGCATAGGGGGAAGGCATGGGATATGCTCCAGTGGGATAAGGTGTGTATGTCAAAGGGTATAGGGGGGTATGGGTTTCAAAAATATTAGGCTGTTCAATTTGGCTCTTCTGGGGAGACAATTGTGGTGGTTGATAAATAACAAAGATACCCTTTATTTTAAAGTCCTTTCTTCAGAATATTTCCCCGAGGGGGACCCTCTAAAGCCTAAGAATGTGGACAGGCCGTCTTTCGCGTGGACTAGTTTAAGGACAACAGCTAGTTATCTCTCGGATGGATTTGGGTGGCAAGTGGGAAATGGTAGGGAGATTCGTATCAAAGAGGATAATTGGGGTTTTGAGGGTTTAGGTGTGCATTCGATCATTAGAAACCATGAGGAGGTGCAGTGGAATGTTGTCCGCGACCTTTGGCATCCGAATGAAGCATTATGGGATAGATCAAAGGGTTTGGACACCTATGGAGAAGTTATGGGTGATAGGATATGTGACTTACCTTTGCTCAATGAGGGTCCGAATGACAAAAGGATTTGGTATCACTCGCATAATGGGATCTACTCTACTAAAACTGGTTATTCTTGGCTTATTCTTAAGAAAATTGGCTCATAGATGTTTTTGGCGTATGATTTGGAAACTCAAACTTCCCCCGAAGGTGTGTATTTTTTTATGAAGGGTAGGTTATAATTTTCTCCCTACTAACGTGAAGATTAAGAATCTTAAGTCTGACCATAACTCAAGCTGTCCTAGGTGTAACAGTAGTGATGAAACCCTTATCCATGCCTTTAGAGATTGTATTAAGTCTAAGGCGGTCCTTATGAATAGGGGCTTTGATGATCGTCTTCTTAGCTCAGATTGGCAGGAGGGTATTGATTGGCTTGAAGAGGTTATGAGATCTCCTGATAAAAAAGTGTTCGATTGCTTAACAATGGTTTTGTGGAATATTTGGAATTCGCGGAACAACTTGGTTTTTAAAGGTTTGGTGGAGGACTCCAAGAGTGTGTGAGATCATGCCTTGAATTTTTGTAACGAATTTAGAATCCGTAATCTGTGTCAGCCTGCTTTAATTCCAAGGACGGTAAGGCAAATCCGTTGGGAGAAACCTTCGGTTGGTATTTTGAAAATTAATTTTGATGTGGCTTGGGAGAATAGAAGTATTGGAATTGGGTTGATTGCTAAGGATGAGGATGGATTTGTGCATGGGGGTGCGGCGTTGTTCAAGCAGTACGTGGCATGCCCTGCATGGGGGGAAGCCGAGGGCCTCATGCAGAGCATCACGTGGGCTAAACAGAATGATGCGTCAAGGGTTATGTTTGAAGGCGACTGTGCGGATATTATAAACAGGTTAAATAGCTCGAAGGATGACATCACTTTGACTGGCTTTGTTCTGGAAAATTGTAAGAAAATGCTGAAGCAATTTGGTTAATTTAAAATCAAGTGGGTCCCTAGTAATTGTAATAAAGTTGCTGACAAGCTAAGTGAGTTAGCACTTAGACAGCAGTGGAATATGTCTTTTAACTTGGAATTTCCTAGTGAAAATTCAGAATATTGTAATTTTGGATTCTCTTTAATAATATGATGTGGTGGCCTTTGGCCCGTTTTTTATCAAAAAAATTTTTCCCCCTAATTATTTTTAATATATTCCAAATTTTAATTTTTTTATATAAAATTATATTAAAGATAAAGGTGAAGAGCTATGTTAAATATAATAAAATTATTTGATACACTCTCAATACAATTTTTTAGATTTCATAAGTAGTTCAAAAGTTTAAATGTATTAAAAATATAATTTGCCTTAAAATATATTTATAAATAATTATATAAAAATTAAAGAAAGTTTTGATAAAAATAATTTAAATTGGAAAAAAATTAATAAAATATCCATTTTAGTATAAGGAAAAATATCTTCATTTTCTATTTTTTTAAAAAAAATTTCATTATCTTTATTCATCCCATGAAATTTCAATCCCATTAAAATTCGAGTTTTAATAGAAAAAATAATCCTTCATCGTCAAATCCTCAAAAAACATAGTTTTAATCTTAGAAAGAAATAAACCTCATGTGTTAGCCTGATAGTTCGAGTGTTCATCACTCCAAATGTGGCATGAATTCGAATCGCGTTATTGTTAAGACTTTATCCTCCTATTGTAATTTACCCAAAAAAATCTTAAAAAGAAATAAGCTTTTCAATATCTTTATCGCATCCCTTCAAATCCTCATCCACATTTACATCCTAATTTTATGCATTTAATTTGATTTAGCAATTATATTTGAGGGTATATTAAATAAAAATTTTAAAAACATATATTTTATTTATTATTTATAAATATTTAAGTTGATTATAAACAAATAAACATAAATTTTTAAAATCTTTAACATAAAAAGTAGGGTGTAAAAAACTCTCGATTTAAAAAAAAATTAAGTTCTTATTATTATTTTTTTTGCATTCAATTGGCTACCTGAACTATTAAAATACATAAAAATATCTTTTGACCGTTAAAGTTAACGCCCTCAATTTCTGTTTTTTTCAATTATCTTTACCACATATTGCGCTATGATTGTGACATGTGGCGGAAAAATGATGAAAATTTATTAAAATAAAAGCTATAAAAAATAAAGAAATATAAAAGTATTTTAAATTAATAAAAGAACAAAAATTTTAAAATTTAGAAAAAAAATTGAAAAAAATTGTTAAAGTTATAAAAAATTACTTAATTTGTTAATATAAACCTTGTTGATTTAATTCCATGATATTTTTAGGAAAAATAAATAACATTTTTTCATATATATTTGATTATATACATGACATTGTTGCATATTGTTGGGGATCGATTCGATTAAGTAACGAACAAGTAAAAATAACGAAATATATTTTGTTTAACTTGACTTGCAAGCAATCTTTTATTTGACTGGAATATGAAGCATACTCAATAAACCTCCATCTTGACTCGTATTTTCAAAACATCATCTTTACTAAAGCCTGCCACGGGCCTATCTTGAACTATGCAGGGAATTAACTGAGTCGAATCTGTGCTTAGAAGCTGGAAGACTCCTAGCCTTCGACTTGTGCACTGCCAATCAAAACTAACTTGGGTCTGATTTTCATGAACACAGTGCCCTAACTTTTCAAAACCTGCATCCAAAATTGAACATCTCTTCAACGAAATGGTCATACCTTTTTCCCTCCTATGACCAAGTTGCCTCTGCTCCAAACGAGTTGACTTCGACTCCGTAACGGACGAGGGACGTCCATTTTCATCGGTCATTGTAGAACCTTCTAAAATATAAATATTGTTGGTCCTTTTACCTTTAAACAAAACGAGAGCCCCACGAGACACCTTAATGCTGCTAGACTCCATGTTAATACTGCAACCTTTCAAGTCTAAAATACTCAAGGAGATGAGAACCTTTCGTCGACCAAATTAGCACTAGCTATGTATTCCTCGTTACTCTCAGTAGCCTTTTTATTTCGTAGTTTATAACAATTTGCTTTGACGTGACCTAACTTCTTACAATAGCGACATCTTTTGTCTCGCTTCTTTAATGCTACCAAAATAGAAGCTTGTCTATCTACCTTGCTATCTGAACCAAACTTATTTTCGAGTTTGTCTTTACTCAACAAATAACCCTTCACATCCTCAAACGAGAGTTTGTCTTTACCATAAATTAGGGTCTGCTTGAAAGACTTGTATGAAGGGGGGAAAGAACATAATAATAACATAGTTTGACATTCATTGTCAATCTGAACCTCAACGTTATTTAAATCATTTAAAAGAGTAATGCATTGACTAATGTGATCTCTAAGTAGCTCACTTCGTTCATGCGAAGCGTAAATAGACGTAGTTTCAACGCTAAATGGTTAGTTAGAGACTTAGTTGCATATAGCGTTTCTAACCTTTTCCACAAGGCGGATGACGTATTCTCTATCAATACCTCTTGCAATACCCTATTTGTGAGACAAAACTGGATTGCAGACAGGGCCTTTTCATCAAGCTCTTCTCATTCTGGCTGATATAGATTCTCAGGCTTTTTCCCAGTAATGACTTTTTTCAAACCGATTTGAATTAGAATTTCCATCATCCGAACTTGCCACAAATTGAAATTTATGACACCATTGAACTTCTCAATGTCAAACCTTGTTGTTGCCATCTCTAAACGGGCTGATCTACGAAAATTGAACTAGCTTTGAAAGCACTTGTTGGGGATCGACCCGATTAAGCAACGAGCAAGTAAAAATAGCAAAATAAATTGAGAAATTGGACACACAAATTTAACATGGAAAAACCTCTCTGAAGAGGATAAAAAACCACAGGCAAATATAATTTTACTATAATGAAAAAAGAACGAAGAGTACAAAAAATGCAGATAAAAACTGAACCCAGAAAATCAAAAACAAAGAACTCTCAAAACGTAAACACCAAATTCTCCAAAAATGTTATGAGTTCTAATCTCTAATGAGTGTATTTTCTAATGTTGTAAAAGAGCCTATTTATAGGCTAAATTCGTAAGTAAATAAATTATGCTAATAAATGCAAAATATATTATACTAATATATACTAAATCTTCTAGAAAGAAAATATATTTGTTTAACTTAACTTGCAAGCAATTTTTTATTTGATTGAAACATGAGGCATACTCAATACATACCTTTTTATATACATAGTGGTTGAAGAAAAAGCATAAACCAACTCTTTATGAAGCACTTGAGAAGGTTAAAAGTAAGTAATTAATTAATTTTCTTTAACTATTTATGTTTGATATATATTTTAATATAATAGATAATTAAAAATTTTAAAATATTTGTATTTATATTCACCCTTGGAATTCAAGTATTTTGGGTTTTTTTACTTGCTTGTTCCATGTTTTGTTAGAATGAGACGAATTTTCTGTTTGAGTCATGAGAAGATTTCGAGTCCAATGTTGCTAATTGATTATGGTCCATATAATGGTAGCATATTTGACAAAACATTATTATTAATTGGCTAGGACTCTATAACTCTTCAATTAATCTTCTTGATGAAGCTACGAGTTTAGTAAACAAGGATTGAGTACTTATCCTTATTTTTTAAAATGTTTGAAATTATTCAAGAACTTATTTATAAAAATTATTATGAGATAAACATTCAAAGTTTTTTACACACTTAAGCTTAAAAAGAAAAATGAAAAGAGAAAAAAGAAAAAGAATTTTTGGAGTCTAACTTTATTTGTAAATTAATATACAATGTGATCTAATACATGATGTGAATGTATGTATTTAATATGGAAGTATTGCATAATCGATAGAAATTTATATATATATTTATGGTTGTTATAAGATTGGAAATAATTGTTGTTTAAATCTCGTGTCTTGGTTTGATGGTTAAGGGTGTTTATTGTTCTAGGTATGGTTTAAGTTCGAGTTGCACCAGTCACGTTGTTGTTAAGGTTTTGCCATTCCCTTGAGTAATTCACCAAAATCGGATATCAATTAAGTTAATATTTGAACCCACGTTGATTAGATTAGTAAAACCTTAAATTTACCACTCAACTAAAGTTTTACCTTAATTTTTTTTCCATTTTTTTATGCAAGGTTTATTAGTTTCAAACATTATGTTTCATTATTTTTTTATATATTATTTTTAAACACACTTGTGTTCTAAATACGTGATTTTCACACGCATATGCCTGTAATAAGATTTCTAGTAATTATAAATACAGTAAACACAATAAGATAAATTAAATTACAATAAAGTTAATTTCGATGTTAACTATACTATTAATAAAACCTCTAATTAAGTTGATGTCACTAGTTAATCGGGTATCAACTCGGTTAGGAAATGACTAATATATCATTTTATTGAATGACTACTACTATTATTTTGATGGCCTTTTTGTCTTTTCATACTTATATATAGTTTTAAAATAAAGCTACAAAGTATTGTAATTCCCTTGTTTAATCACAAAGTGTAATTACATCGTAATTTCCTATGGCATGTTTGGTAGTACGACTTGTAATTACACGATTACATAATTTATATTTTTAAAAGTATTAATTATTGTAAAAATTATTAGCATGATAAAAATAATTTCTAAACAAGTAATAAAAATTAAAATCAAGTCATCATATGTATTATATTAGTTAAAAAAGTAGTTGATAATATGATTATTAATAAAAATAACAAAAAAATAAATATCATATGTAATTTTATCTAATTGTTTTAGTGCATATTTGTTGGACACATAATATGTTTTAGTGCAATTTTATCATATAATTTTTTATGAGTAAATATATTATTTTTATATTATATAGTATGGATACATAAATAAGTTATATTCATATTTCTTGGTCATAACTTTTTATAAATAAATATATCATAACACTTTTACAAAATGTAAAATTTTTTTATAATAGAATTTAAGGTCATAAATTTAGAAATTTTTTAGGATTTAAATAATATTTTTTGTTATAAATTTATAAAATACATAAATTATTTTTATAATATATTTTTAGGATTTCATAATATAATTTTTTTGCTATAACCATTTTATATATTCACACGGATATATGCTTATAATATAATTTTTAAAAATTTTATATATATATATATATATAATTAAATTGGATTTGAGTGTAATTATCATAATTACTTTTGTCGAAATTTTTTTTTGAAAAATCACGACTTATATTTTTTAAAAACGAAAATAGAGTTGTCACTAATCCTTTTTAATTTGATGTGATTGGATCACCTTAAAATATTTAAATTTATTTAAACAAATGTTTTGGTCTTCAAAATCCAGAAAACAGGTTCGGGAGTCGGTTACGTGTGAAGAAAGATTAGCACCCTAACACGCCCAAAATTGATATCTAGCCGATTATTTAATTTCTTAATTGTTGAAAATAAAAAAATCGAGAAAAATTTAAAATGCGATTCTTAAACGCATGAATAGCATGTTGCAATGTTGCTAAAAAAATGAATTTTTGCGAAGAAAGCTCATTATTTCGAGTTAATCGAGAAGAAAAGTCATGTCCAGTAAGTTAGGACACAACACCTCGAGTTTTCGAAAATAACGAGCGTTTCTAATTATTACTCCAAATCTCGTATATTTTAATTTTTAAAATAGGGTATTCGATTATTTCAGTTCAAAGAGAAAATCATACATAGTAAATTAGGACACAATCCTCTTAAATTCTCGAAATAAAGAATTACCTCGATTTTTTTTAAAATGGTTTATGTATTAAAAAAAGAGGTCATGCAACTTATTTATTTTGCAAAGAATGAATGAGCATGATAAATATAATATACAATTTGGTAATAAAAAATTTACATACATGAATAAAATAGAATAAATAAATACAATAAATCACAAATAACACAAATAAAATAGTAATAACAATAAATAAACTAGCAATAATAATCATGGCAATAAGAATTAATCAATCAATAATACAAGTAATAATAAATATATAAAATACAATCACGGAGAAAAAAAAATCTAACATAATTGAATTAAGGAATAAATGACAATATGTGATTAAATAAAAGGCAAAAAAACAAAACAATAATGTAGGGCATAAAAATAAATAAATAAATAAAAGGCAAAAAAACATAACATAAAAAAAATACATAAAAACAATAAATAAATTAAATAAAGGCGAGAAAATAAATAACATAAAAAGTAAATAAAAAATAAATAAATAAAAGAACAACAAATAATAAAAAAAGTAAAAATTAAATATTAAATGAAATAATACAAATAAAACAAAAAAGGGATCAAATTAAATAAAAGTGAAAATAGTAGGGCCTAATTTGTAAAAATAGAAGCTAAATGGGGTAAAATTTAAAAAAAGGATTAAATTAAAATTAAAATAAAATTTAAAGTGAAAATAAAAAAAGCAGAAAGAATAGAGATTAAATTTGAATGTTCGAAAAGCACAGAGACCACATGGGTAATTTGCCCAGATTTGTACACATGTCAACCCCCAAATGCGCCCAAGGTCAGAGGACTGAGATGTAAAAGAATACAAATTACAGGGCAGAATTACAATATATAAAAAATAAACAAAAGGATGAAATTAAAACAAATAGAAAATGCGGAAGGACTTGAATCGTAAATAGCCCATTTGACAAAAACACGTCGGCTTTGAGGCGTTTCTGGTCAGATCCGGGTCAGGCAGCATCAAAACGACGTCCTTTTGGAGTGTTTAAGCTGGAGGCTATATAAGTTAAAATCCTTTAAAAAAATTTCATTTGCTCATTCCCTTAAAAAAACTTCATTCTCTCTCTTTTTCCTCTCAACCCCCAACCTTAGGGTCGACCTAGAGGTTCATCGTGGACCACCATCATCGGTGACGACGATTGCTGCCTACGATGGCCGAAAGTCTCAAAAAAAGGTTTTTTTTGTCCCTTTAAAACCCTTTTTAATTCTTCAACCCTCAAATGCCTAGATCTAAAGCCTTTATCCACAAAAACCAAGATAAAAACCTCTAAAATTCGAAAAACACCTTTCAATTTTCTATTTTTTTTATGTTTTTCGTTCATCAGAGCCCCTATATGGATACGATGCAATCCGACGGGCCGTCGTTCGTGAAACAGACCACCCTTCATCGGGGGTGGTATCCTCGGTCACCTACGATGGCAGCGATGCCAAATTGATGCCTAGGTAAGCCTTCTCTTCCCCTTTTTATTTTTTTTGTTATTATCTATTTTTGAAATAAAAAAATATATGTATGAAAACAACGATATTACTTCAAATTTCTTAGTTTTTATTTCCTTGTGTTCGTAAAAATATACAATATATTTGCTTGTGGCTTTTACAACCAAATTCGAGTTTACATTTTTTTTGTTGTTTGTTGTCTTTTTTTTTGTCTTTGTCTATGCCTCTGTTTCTTTGCAGGTTTGAACGACGGTGACAGAGGAGTGGTGGTCTTAGGAGTGGGGCGTCAAAAGCCTCGAGAATTCATGGTTGACATGGCACGAGGTGCGTGAGTGAGGCGACGTCGAAGGCTCCCTAGAAAACTAGGTTTCTGTTAGGTGTTTAAGGTTTTGGGCTTGATGGGGTAGTGGGCTTGTATTTTTGGTTTGGGCTAGGGTAATTGGGTTAGGGTAAATGGGTTTGCAGTAACAATTGGGTTTTTGTTTTTTTGATCAATTTTTGTAAAATGGACTATTTTAATGGACTTTATATTTATTTTTTGTTTACTTTTGTTTTGTTTTTTTTTGGGTCGGACAAATTGGGCTCCAACAACTGCCCCTCTTTGCTCGTTGTCGTGCAACGGGAATGGAGCAAAGACTAAAAGGAGGACAAACTTCGTTCGATCCCATTGAATTCAGCTTCTTTGGTGCTTTTCTTCTTCAAGTAACCCACTCTTTTGCTTCATTGGTTACTCAATTCCACCATATCCACTTCTCTACAACTTTAGGAAGATAGGATTTAGTGTCACAGTTTCATATTGCCCCAAGGCAACTTTGAAGAGATAAGATTTATTATTGTAGCTTCACTCCATTCCACTGCAACTTTAAGGAGATTGAGGTTCGCTATCGTAGTCTTAATCCGATCCATTACAACTTCAGAGATATAGGATTTGGTGTTGTAGCTTCATCTTGCTCTACTTCAACTTCAAAGAGATAAAAGATTTGCTTCTGTAGATCCGACCTACTGCAACTTCAGAGGTATAGGATTTGATGTCGTAGCTTCATGTTGCTCCACTGTAACTTTAGGGAGATAAAGATTTGCTTTTATAGCTTTAATCCGACCTATTGTAACTTCAAGGGTATAGGATTTGTTGTCGTAGCTTCATCTTGCTCTACTGCAACTTCACAGAGATAAAGATTGGCTACTATGGCTTTACTTCATTCCACTGTAACATCAAGGATATAGGAGTTATTGTTTTACTGGTCTATCACGCCATTCTCTGCAGAATAAGACATGTAGAATTTGTTCTATGGACCTCTATTTAGGCCAAACTATTAGGATGTCATGATCGGGATGAATCAAATGCTCCTAACTAAATGAGTATGCATGATATTGGCATGAATGTCATATTTCAGAATGATTTTATTTTTCCTTAAGTCGACATGTGATCGGGCTATGAACATTATAGCAAATATGTGCAAGCGTACACTGTCAATGCAAGTATAGTAGACTGATGTGAATTCGTCGAATATCAATTCCACGAGGATGGATATTTGTTGTCTATAATTTTCGGTGCAATAAACAAATAAATGTAATAAAATTGTGAGATTGATTTGTCAAAGCAATAATGTAAAATAAAAGAAGAAGTGCAATAATAATGAAATGGGGTCCTTAACGTGAATAGTCGATAGAACACTAAGTGTGGCGCACAAGGTTTAAAATATCAAGTAATTGTCGCTGCAATAAGGCACAATGAATGTCTTACCAAACTTGGCTTTTCTACTAGATCTAAGACTTAAACATGCACACTAACCACACCTTCCAATGCTGACACTGCAACACATTCAAGAACAAGTGGATTAAATTCCTTCAATCCCCAAGCAACTTCCGTTTTCTTGCTTGTTAGTTTAATTTGTCGTTGCACCTTACAGTTACAGTGACTTGAACCAAACTTCTGTGGTCAAAACAATCAAACCCAAAGTTAAATAGCCAAAGCAAGCTTGAATAAGTTATCATTTAGTCTAAAAATTAAAAGTACTTCCTTACAAACTTGAAATAAACATGAATCACCAGTGTTTAAGAAAGAGAAATAAAAGAACAAATGGAGAATACTATTCCTAGGCTACTCGACTTGCTCCCTTACTCTCCTCTTGTGTTGCACTTAGGATGGTCCTTGTCAGGAGCAGATCTGCCTCCTCTTCTCCGTTAGTTCACCCTTTAGAAAATTAACCTGCCATGGATGCAAGCTTTGAGAAATGGATTTTTAGAAGAAAAACAATCCGACCGAAGAGAAGATCCTTTCTCTCTCATCTCATCAGTATTTAATTGCAGCTGAACAGTACAGGTGTCCCTCCCTCCAGATTTAACATTCTTTGGCCGTACTAGTTGGTTATACCAGCTGTACAACTCACGCATTTCTGGTGTGTTAACCAAATAGTTGTTACATGTTGCAATAGTTTTGGTCGCAATTCTAGATCCTCTTATGCAGCGACAACTCTGAACATATTCACGCAGCGATAATTCTGAACAGGTTCCTGTAGCGACAGTTCTGGGCGTAATACTAAACAGACTAATTGCAACAACATCAGTAGCAAAAATATCATAAATTCAAAGGCAATTAGGCTGAGTTCCATTAAGTTAGAAAATACAATAACTAAATTAAAAATGCTAAAAATGTATGCTAAAGATGACCAAATGGGAATAACTTAAACAATAAGTAGGGAGAAATTAATGATTCTTTCTAGTACTATCACACCCCCAAATTTGAGTTTTTACTTATCCTTAAGTAAAACAAAAATTAGCAAAGTTATAGCAAAAATTTATCAAGGTAATGATCATTCTAGCAACTTGAATCATCTAAAACTTCAATGAAAGAATCATATTTAAATGATAGAATATTACGCCGATAATTCATAAGCATGACTAATTACAATTGCAACTTCATCAATACTAGCATCATGCTTTAAATCCTAAATTCTTTCTACCAAAACAACATTTATTGTACAGTAATATATATATATTTCTTTTTTTTTTTATATATGTGTGACTAAGGGATGTCGTTACATTACTATACTCTTGTTCTTGAGAAGTAACAATGGGGTGCAACAAATCCCCAAGGAGTATGTAATTGCGCCGACACACACTCTTGCTGTGACAACCTTTGGCTAGATTACTTTTTCTAACACATGCATTGGAGTGTTCCCCCTTGACAGTTCATAATACACCCACATTAGAGTGTCTTTTATTTATAACTATAAATATATACAAGTAGTTGTAAATGGTAGATTTATTCAAGATTCCAAAGAATGATACTATTCATTCATTACAAATGCAATCTAAATCATTCATTCAACAATTGAAGATACAACATTCAATCAAATCCATCCAACTCATTCATTAATAGTTCACATGATTCAGGAATTAAGCATCAAATGAAAAAAATTCAAGCACATTTTCAATAACCTTGCATGCTTCATTAAACTCAAAAAGACAAATTTTTGAAAAGTGGGTGCAATTGCATTTCCAGCCCCATATACATTCCCCCTAAACTTAAAGTTTACATTATCCCTAATGCACTGATATTAATTTACAATGACAAGTGGAAATGCAATGATAATGCAAATGCAATGACAAAGGAGATATGGTGACAATTAAATTACGGCTACATGATATGCATGAAAACTAAAACTAAAATAGAAATAAAACTAACTCAATTTCCTGCAGTCGTTGATGTGACTGCATGATGTTTCTTCTTCTTGCGCTTTTGCTCTTCTTTGCGGCACTTCTTATCCTTGGGACGCTTCCTTTTTCTTTCTTTTGGCTTGGTTTGATCTTCGGATTGCTCCTCAGCATCGGGCTATGCCCTGGAATCATCGACTGTGGCTTCTACTGTGTGGATCACTTCGACTAGTCCAGTGTAGACCACGATAACTAACAAATTATGATCCTTATTGGTTGCAATCACAGCCTCCGCCTGACTCGCTTCAGGTGGTGCCAAATCTTCAGTTGTTGCACCTACAACTGTTGGTGTAGGGATAAATTCTTCAGCTGAATTTGCCTCGACTTCTTTTCCTTCTTCTTCTTCCACTTCTTTCACTCGTATGTCCTTTCCATCAGCAAGGGTCTCATCTTCAACAACAGTGGCATTTAGACTAGCAATAAAGTCATCCTTGAATAAGCTCACAATATTCCTTAAAAATTCTTCCACTTCTCTTGATTCAACTTCCTTTTCATCATCAGAAATATTTACCATTTGAGGGGAAGCCACAGATTAGTCCTTCTCCCCTTAGTCTACCTATTCAGTGGAAGGCTCATATTGTCGAATAATCGGCGGGAAAATAGGAAACCCATGAAGAGGTGCTTTGCTCATTCACCGTAATGTGGTTACAACAGCACTATTCCATGCCCTGGTGTAGGCATAGAATAGATTCTGAGACCTCTCCATGTCTTCAACAGTGGTAAAAAGCTTTATCCGCCTGATATTAATAGAATCTTGAATCTTTTCAACTTCCTTTACTTTGCGCCACAGAGATGGATCTGCGATCACATTTGCACTGTTGTCATCTATTTTTACTTTTCCCTTTTTCTTTCTTACATCTGCCTCTTTGACTACAGAAGTATCTTTCCCACGAGTCATCCGCTCAATGGAGGCTTTAGTTATGGGGCACAACTGCATTATCAGGGAGGGGAACACCAATATGCCAATTTTTTTGGCTGCACAATTAGCAATTTCTTGGTGCAGAATTGCACCGACATCAATTTTTCTCCCCTTAATGATCGAATGTATTAGACACATCCAATCCAGTGTTACAGTTGTGTTGTGGGTGGAAGGCATCAGCCTATAGTTAATAAAATGAAACTAAACCTTGCTCTGCAACTTTTAAAATCTCCTGTGCATTGTGCAATTATTTGGGTTCAAGCTCATCCAAACAACACCTTCAATGTAGAGATCTCTCACCAAAACATTTACCCCTTTCTCGGTGAGTTCCTCAAGAAACTTCATGTGTTCATCCTCATCTACTGTTGTGTTGTAGATTGCGTTGATATGTGTGGCATCCCATGGTATCAAACTTTCACGGGCAAACACAAATTCTGACTCATTTCTAGTGAGATTTGCATAAAACCCTCGTACCATGGATGGTGAGTAGCTCTCTGGATTTTGGCAAAAAATTTCCCATCCCAACCTTTACAATGGTTTTATTAACTTGTTTCCCAAGTTCCTGTTGTCTCGACAACTGGAAGCCTTGCTCTGGATGACAGTTCCATTTCAACATATTCTCTTGGAAATGATCTTTGGCGGGCTTAGAAAGGAACATCACATGCTCTTTGGTTGTGATGCTCTATTTCACGAACTACTGCGGTAGAGGAAGATTTTGCAACAGATTTCATTGGCTTCTTTACAAACCGACGGGTTCTGACCATTTTTGTTGGTAAGCAAAGGTAGTCAGGAGATATAAAGGTGTAAGCTTAAAGATAATTTTGGGGATAAAAATGGGGGTTTTGAATAGCACAGTTGGCACAATAGGGGTGTTTATAGGGAATGAAAAGAGCAAATGGAGAGGCGTGTTTGTTTATGCAGCAAAGAAAGGACACTAGGTCTACAATAATAGATGTGTCCAATCAGATTACACCTTTTCAAACCGACCTACGGTTGGGTGTTGAGGGATGAAATGTTATGATTTGTTTCTTGATATGTTTTGATTTTTTTATGAGTCAACAGGTAGATGAGATGCTTCAACAAGGAGATCTGCATGCATCGGTAAAAGAGAGAACTTTATCGTGCAAAAAAAAAAGAAAGTAAAATAAACCGAAACTAAAACAAAAAGAACTAAGAGTACATGATAAAAATGTCACAAAAGAGGTTAGAAAAATTTGACCAACTTAATGGTCTCTTTCTTTTTGTGATCATCATGGCCAAAATAATGCTTTAGCCATTGTCCATTTACTTTAAATTGGTGCCCATCATGTATATCTTTAATTATGACTGCACCATGAGGAAATGCTTCGACAACTTCAAATGGTCCAGACCAACGTGAGTACAATTTACCTGGGTACAATTTTAGTCGAGAATTGAATAATAGCACCTATTGACCTGCAGTAAATTGTCGCTGCAAAATAATTTTGTTGTGCTAGCGCTTGGTCTTTTCCTTGTAGATTGCAGTATTTTCATAGGCATTGTGCCTAATTTCCTCAAGTTCAGTGATGTCTAATAGCCTCTTCTTCCCAGCAGCCTCGTAATATGTTTACTTGCTTGATCGTCCATATTACTTTATATTCCAATTCAACAGGAAAGTGACATGCCTTTCCAAAGACAATTTGATACGGCAACATCCCAAGTGGGGTTTTGTATGCTGTCCTTAATGTCCATAACACATCATCAAGTCTAGAAGACCAATCTTTCCTTGATGGATTCACCACCTTCTCGAGAATATTCTTAATTTGTCTATTGGATACTTCAGCTTGTTGGTTGTTTGCGGATGGTAAGTGGTTGCCATTCTATTGTTAACTCCATACCGCTTTAGTGCGGCTGCTACCTAATTGTAGTGGAAGCGAGTGCCTTGGTTGTTGATCAATGGTTTAGGCGTGCCAAAATGAGTGAGTATATGCTTGTGGAAAGCACTGTCCTTGCATCATCTTTTGGGACTGCAATGGCCTCCACCCTTTTTGATACATAGTCAACAGCAACAAGAATGTATACATTTCCAAACAAACTTAAAAATGGTCCTATGAAGTCCATACCCCAAATGTCAAAGAGTTCAACTTCCATGATTGGCTGTTGTAACATCTCATTGCGTCGAGATATAGAGTCGATGCGTTGACATCGATCACAATGGTGTATAAAGTTGTGGGCGTCTTTAAATAATGAAGGCCAATAGAATCCTGACTGAAGAACCTTTGCAGCAGTTCTCATACCACCAAAATGCCCCCAAAAGGAGCATCATAACAGTGCTTCAGGATTGAAAGCATTTCTTCCTCTGGAACACAACGCCTAATTATATTATCATTGCATACTGTGAATAAGTATAGCTCGTTCCAGTAATATTTCTCTATATCGTGAAGAAATCTTTCTTTCTTGTAGACTGTGGTGCCCAAAGGCAACTTCCTACATGCTAGGTAATTGACCATATCTGCATACCACGGGGTTGCGTTGACAACAAATAACTTCTCGTCAGGGAATGCGTTGATAATTTGAAGTGTATTTTCGTCTTCACTACCAACTTCTAGACGAGACAAGTGATCTGTCACTTGGTTCTCTGACCCCTTTCGATCCTTTATATCTATATCAAATTCTTGTAATAACAAAATCCATCGTATCAGCCATGGTTTAGCATTCTTCTTTGCAAAAAAATATCTCAACACTGAATGGACAGTAAACATAGTAATCTTTGTGCCAACAAGATATGAGCGAAATTTGTCGAAAGCAAAGACTACAACCAACAATTCATTCTCTGTGGTTGTGTAATTAATCTGAGCTTTTGTGAGAGTCTTGTTGGCATAATATATAGCATGAAATACTCTTTCTTTACATTGTCTTAAGACTACACCCACTGCAAAATCACTGGCATCACACATCACTTCAAATGGTTGTGACCAAACTGGTGCAACGATAATGGGTGCCTTCACAAGCTACTTCTTTATTTGCATAAATACATCCACACATGCATCATCAAACAAATTTTTTTTATTTTGCTCTAACAATGAGCAAAGGGGTTTCACAATTTTGGAGAAATCTCAAATAAATCTACGATAAAAACCTGTGTGTCCAAGAAAACTCCGGATACCCTTCACATTAGTTGGCGAAGGTAACTTTTCAATAATTTCTACCTTCGCTCTATCCACTTTAATGCCCTGACTAGAAATACGATGACCTAAGACAATGCCTTCAGTTTTCATGAAGTGGCATTTCTCCCAATTCAACACAAGATTTCTATCTTTACATTGCTTTAAGACTTTAGCCAAGTTGTCAGTGCATTGATCAAAAGCATTTCCATAAACTGAAAAATCGTCCATAAATACCTCTAATGAGTCCTCGATCATGTCTGAAAATATCGCCATCATGCACCTTTGAAATGTGCCTGGTGCATTGTAGAGACCAAAAGACATTCGGAGAAAGGTAAAAGTGTCGAAAGGATAAGTAAACGTTATTTTTGCTTGATCTTTTGACACAATGGCGATCTGATTGTAGCCAGAATAATCGTCTAGGAAGCAATAGTAGGCTTTTCCAGTAAGCCTATCCAGCATTTGATCGATGAAAGGAAGCGAAAAGTGGTCCTTCCTTGTGGCTGCATTCAATTTACGGTAATCCATACATACGCGCTACCCCGTAGGAATGCGAGTTCGGATTAGCTCATCCTTGTCATTACTCACCACAGTAATACCACTTTTCTTTGGGACACATTGAACTGGACTTACCCAATTGCTATTAAATATTGGGTAAATAATGCCCGTGTCAAGCCACTTGATAATCTCCTTTTTAACCACCTCTTTCATTTTCTCATTCAATCTTCTTTGCTGTTCAATTGATTGCTTTCCTTCATCGTCTAACAGAATTTTATGCATGCAAAAAAGGGAATAATGCCTCTAATGTCGGCAATACTCCAGGAAATTGCACGTTTATGCTGCTTTAAGATATGGATGAAAATTTCCTCCTAATTTGCGTCTAATGTTGCAGAGACAATGACTGGCAGAGTAGTATTGTTTCCAAGAAAAACATACTTCAGATGAGCAAGCAATGGCTTCAACTCCAAGGTAGGAGCTTCCTCAATAGATGGCTTAAAGACTAGAGCCGTTCTATTAGTTAAATCTAAAGATTCCATCTATCATCCATGCCTAAGCTCAATGTTATACGCTTCAACCTTACTATCACAATCAGCTAGAAATTCTTTATCCAATGTCACCATAAATTCTGTTGAAAATGTTGTGCTTCACTCATTGAATTCCTCCTTGATTAATGCATCCAACACATCAATAGTGTGGCATTCTCTTGTCTTTACAAGGGATAGATTCAAAAACATTGAAGGTGACATGTTCATCATTATGTCGCATTGTTAACTTAGCTTTGTACACGTCGATCAAAGTGCATCTGATAGCGAGGAATGGGCATCCCAAGATTATGGGTACCTCTTTATCTACTTCGCAGTAAAGTATAATGAAATATTCTAGGAACACAATCTTATCCATGCGAACTAGGATGTCCTTGATTTGTCCTTCAACTGCAATGTCACTGCATGCATCATTAGCATTTTACACCTAGTTTTTATTTCAAATGACATAGATTTTCTCCTCAATTTAATGTTTTTATTATCTCTTTTGTATTTCAGTTAGCATGCATCATTAGCATTTTACACCTAGTTTCCATATTTTCTAACTCATTGTTAAGTAGTTTAAATTCTTGTTATTTTTATCTATTTTTGTACTAATGTCGACACAAGCAGCTAATATATTGCGTCTTAATATTGTCAGTAAAGGAACTCAGTCTAGAAGCTTAATGCTAGACAAATGCATCCACAAGATCAGCTGGAAATTACAACCAGGAAATGTCGTCACATTGAAACTGAACCTTGAATGAGTAGAATCAAGTTGAATTCACAGCTGGAAGCATCAACGCAGGAATTTCATAGATGTCGCTGTAATTATGATTTCAAAATGCGCCCAACGATACAATGACAATATGCAGATCTTTGAAGAACATACTAGAACTGCGTGAGTGCATAGCTGTAATCTAACTAATTTTGACAAGTGCAAGATCCAGAGCTAGATCTGAGAATGAAGGCTGAAATTTGCAACATTTTAGAGGTTATAAATAGACAAACAAAGAAGGAAAAAAGATATCAAGAGCGAAGGGATTTAATTCTGAAAATTCTGTGTGAATTGGAGATTTGAGCTAAAAATCGGGGAGCTGATGAAGCAAGTCTACAACCACTTCTAACGAGAGGTGCTTGATGCAGAGCAAGAGAAATAATTAGGGAGTAGGCTTAGTAGTCTAGAGATAGTAAGCTTTGTTGTACTCTTTAATTCTTCTTAAACGATGATGGATTTTGATGATATTAAATGAATGTGAGAGTGTCTTTTAATGTTAAATCATTTTGATTCTTATTTTACACTGCTTATCTGTTTATTCTTAGATCTAACCGCTTTAAGCATGAGAGTGAAATTGCAGTGCGCCAACATCGAGAGATGTGGTGATAGGTTGGGTTAACAAGTAAATTAGGCGAGAGCTGCTTGGGACTAGGACAAACTCTAGTTACTTGTTCTTGAATACACATCGTTGCTCGCACCGAGAGGTGGAGTGACTGTGGATATTTAAGTCGACATTAAGTAGAGAGTTGTTGTTGGTAAGCACTCAAAAGGACTTCATTGCAGCGACATTCCATTTATATTTTACCTTGTTGAAGCATCCGACATTGCGATTTAGCAGAATCAGTGAACCATTTTTGCCCTTCTACACTTACATTTTATGCATTTAAATATTCAGCACTCAGTACTCAACACAATTAGATTTATTTTCAGTACACTAACATTTAACCTCTGAAGTTTAACTCTAATTACGTTGACATTCCTGATTATTTTAGTGTGCATATTTGACATGAATGCACGACATCAGTACTCACATTACACTTAATTGCAGTATTAGTTGCTTCGACATTAAAACATCAAGAACCCATTCCTTGTGGGATCGATATCCAATAGAATTGTTCTATCAACTATACTTGCATCGACGTGTGTCCGTTTGTACATTGCTGTGACGTAAAAACACCGATCAAGTTTTGGCCCTGTTGCTGGGGAATGGCGTTTGTTTGATGTTTACTTTTTTAGTTTCAATTAATTTTACTTACTTAACTTTTAATCTTTACTAATCTGTTGTTATTTTTCTAATTGTTTTCTTTTTCAGATTTTTAATTGTTGCATGTCCACAAGGAGAAATCCTAAGGACATTGTAACCTTTGATCTGGAGCTTGAGAGGACACTTAGGAAGAGAAGGCAAGAATCACGGTTAATGGTTGGTAATAACAACAACAATAATTTACCACCATGCTACCACAAGATGAAATTCCTCTAGTGCTTTCACAAATTGTTAACAATATACCACCACCACCTCCACAAGAAGAACAAATACAGAATAAGATAATAAGAGATATTGTTGTGCCTATTCTTGATGATTTACAACCAGGGGTTGTGAGACCGGCTATCCAAGCCAGTAATTTTGAACTGAAATCAGTGATGTTTCAGATGCTCAACTCAAATGGGCAGTATTCTGGTCTTCCTCATGAAGATACACGAGAACACTTAAAATCATTTTTGCTTATTTGTGCATACTTTAGTCAACACGGTGTCCTTGATGATGCCTTGAAAATGCAACTATTTCCTTATTCGTTACAGGGTAAAGCAAGAACATGGTTCTTGGGATTGCCGGTAGGATTTATCACATCTTGGAATGCGTTAGCAACGCAGTTTATTTTGCATTTCAATCCGCCGATAATGAACACAAGGTTGCGAAATGACATTACTTCATATCATCTGTTGGATGATGAGAATTTACATACAACTTAGGAGCGTTATAAAGCATTGCTCCGATGCTGCCCAATGCATGGAATTCACCAAGAGACCTAGATTGAAATATTTTACAATGGTTTGAATGCTCAGATAAGAAACCTTGTCGACGCATCTGTTAATGGTCCCTTGTTAGGTTGTACATACAATGAACCTGTAAGAATTCTAGAGAGAATTGCTCAGAATGATTATCAATACCCTATTTCTCATTCTGCATAGGTAAAAACTAACCTTGGAGTTCTTAAGTTAGATACTATTTCTGCTTTGTCAGCGCAAGTATCTTCACCAGCCAACATCATAAAAAATATGAAAGGAACAAGTGGTGTTGCTCCTATTTAGGTGGCTCAGCAATTGGATGTGTCGATATTTTTCTGTGTAATTTGCAGCGACAACCATAGCTATGAGGACTGCCCACAACATGCAGAAAATGCATTCTATGTCAACAACATTCGAGGGGGTTCATTTGGTAACTCATATAATAATTGTTCTCAACAACCTTGGGAAAATTAAAATACTTCTACGTACATATATGGAAATTCCTTAAACCAAGGGGGTTATAGATAAGGGAGTTGCAATACCAATCCATAGTAGAATTATCATTAGAATTCACAAATAAATTCTCGTTCTGACTAGATGCAGTGACATAGTCAAATGCAACCACAATTGAGATTACAGCCACAACAGTCTATACAGCCACAAATGCAAGGACAATATCATCAGCAACAACAGCAGTAATTTGCTCAACAAAAGGTAGATCTTATGGCTACTCTTAAAGCAATGATGCGCGAACATATCACAAGAATAGAGGCGATTATGCAAGGAAATTCTTCTTCCATACGAGCATTGAAAGCTTAGCTCGGTCAGTTAGCTTCTAGTCTCAGCCCCAAGTCACCAGGTACTCTGCCTAGTGATATTGAAAATCCAACACAAGGGGGAAGGAGCATTGCAAAGTAATCATGATAAGGAGTGGAAAACAAATGGTAGGGCCAAATAGTTATGACCAAGACCATGTCGACACATCTGAACCACAACAACAAGGAGAGGATATAGTTGAAAAAAGTCAAGCAAAAGAAAATGAAGAGGAACCAACTGTAGTGCCATCTATGCCTACAGTTTGCCCAACTAAGTTGTTGACGCAACTGCCAATGTCGACACTGTCGAGTTTTTCACAACAACCCAATGTTACAATACCTTTTTCGTTTCCACAATTATTCAAAGAAAAAGTCCATGACAAAGAATACCAAAAGTTTGTTTCTACTTTGAAACAATTGCATATTAATATACCTCTAATAGATGCTCTTATGCAGATACCCAATTATGAGAAATACATGAATGATCTGTTATCAAAGAAAAAGAAATTGTATGACATCGAGACGATTGCGCTCACAGAGGGGTGCAGCGCTGTGCTTACAAATAAGTTACCAACCAAGATAAAGATCCTGACAGTTTCTCAATTCCATACTCCATCTAGAAACATTACTTAGGTAAGGCTTTATGTGATTTGGGAGCAAGTATTAATCATATGCCTTTGTCTACTTTCAAGAAATTAAAAATAGGTTCGATGAAACCCACTACGGTGACATTGCAACTAGCGGATAGATCCTTAGCACAACTTGAAGGACGAATCAAAGATGTTCTTGTCCAAGTTGATAAGTTGGTGTTCCCTGTTAATTTCATCATCCTAGACTGCGAAGTAGATAAGAAGGTACTCATAATTCTGGGGAGGCCATTTCTAGTAACAAGAGGAACACTTATCGACGTGTTCAAAGGAGAACTTGTCATGCGTCACAATGATGACCTTGTAACTTTCAGTGTGTTTGAAGCATCACCGCCCGGACCTAAAGAACAATGTTACCACATTGATGTGTTGGACGAGATTATTCTGGAAGAATTTAACGCAAGAAGTTCAGCACTGTCTAATGATGCGACGACATCTACCGATGACATTCAAGATGACTATGTCGTCAAAGAGGAGGTTAACAATTGTGAGATGCATCAGAATTGGCAAATGGAGTCTTTGGATTTGTCTAACAGGAAAATCCCAATGTTTAAACCGTCTATTGAGCAAGCTCCTACCTTGGAGTTGAAGCCTTGGCCGACGTATTTGAAATATGTCTTCCTTGGTGATAATGAAACATTACCTGTTATTGTCAACGCATCCCTCGACGCAATGCAAGAAGATAAGCTTATCACGATTCTGAAAGAACACAAAATAGCCATAGCACGGAGCATCACAGATATCAGAGGCATCAGTCCCTCTTTTTGTATGCACAAGATTAGGCTAGGAGATGAAAAGAAGCAATCAATTGAGAAGTAATGAAGACTCAATGAAAAGATGAAAGAAGTAGTGAAGAAGGAAATTATCAATTGGTTAGATGCGGGCATTATATACCCTATTTCCGATAGTGATTGGGTAAGCCCTGTTCAATGTGTGCCTAAAAAGAGTGGTTTCATAGTTGTGACCAACGACAAGAACAAGTTAATCCCTACTCGCATTGCAACTGGATGGTGAGTATGCATTGATTACCGACGACTGAATGCGGCCACAAAGAAGGACCATTTTCCATTACCTGTCATTGATCAGATGCTGGATAGTCTAGCTGGTAAAGGCTATTATTGTTTCTTAGACGGTTATTTTGGATACAATTAAATAGCTATTACACCGGAAGATAAACAAAGACCACATTCACATGCCCTTTTGGAACCTTTGCTTTTCGACGAATGTCGTTTAGGTTGTGTAATACGCTAGCAACATTCTAGAGGTGTATGATGGAAATTTTTTCGGACATGATTGAGGATTCCTTAGAGGTATTCATGGATGATTTCTCTATCTATGGATAGAATTTTGATCAATGCGCTGACAATTTTGCGAGAGTTTTAAAGAGATGCGAGGACACAAATCTAATTCTGAATTGGGAGAAATGCCATTTCATGACAACTGAAGGCATTATCCTTGAACATCGGATATCTTTTCAGGGCATTGAGGTTGATAAAGCAAAGGTAGAAATCATCGAAAAACTACCACCGCTCACTAACGTCAAAGCAATAAGAAGCTTTCTTGGACATGCTGGTTTTTATAGAAGATTAATTCGTGATTTCTCCAAGATAGCTAAAACATTATGCTCATTATTGGAGAAAAATAAGAAGTTTGTGTTTGATGGCATCTGCCTAGACACATTCATGACAATAAAGAAGCAACTAGTACAAGCCCCAATTACCGTTGCATCGAACTGAATGCAACCGTTTGAACTTATGTGCGATGCAAGCAACTTTGCTGTGGGAGTTGTACTTGACCTAAGAAAAGAAAAGGTATTCCATTTTATTTACTATGCTAGTAAAACTCTAACTGAAACGCAGGTTAATTACACCACGATTGAGAAAGAGTTGCTATTAGTAGTCTTCGCATTTGACAAGTTTCGTTTCTATCTTGTCAGCGCAAAGACTACAGTATACACGGACCACTCAGCATTGAGATACCTTTTCAACAAAAAAGATGCCAAACCTAGACTCATCAGATGGATCCTACTCCTTTAAGAATTTGATATTGAAATCAGAGATAGGAAAGGATTTGAAAATTAAGTAGTTGATCACTTGTCTAGGGTGAAAGTCGGAAGTGAAGATGGGCAGATGTCTCAGATTGTCGAAGCATTTCCTGAGGAGTAATTATTCTTTGTCGACGCATCGCCATGGTATACCGGTGTCGTCAATTATCTTGTATGTGGGAAGCTACCCATGAGTGCTACTGGTCACAAGAAGATCAGGTTCATACGCGATGCTGCTAAATACCATTGGAATGAGCCATACCTATTTAAGGTATGCGCCGACAATATCATTTGTCGTTGTGTACCTGAAGAAGAAATGATGTCAATCTTGCGACACTGCCATGATGCCTCTTATAGTGGCCATTTTGGTGGAACAAGGACTTCTGCAAAGGTTTTACAGTCAAGATTTTATTGGCCCACATTGTTTCGAGATGCTCACAACTTCGCACAATAATGTGATTATTGTCAATGCACTGGTTCAATATCTCGGCGCAATGAGATGCTCTAACAACCTATCATGGAGATAGAGCTCTTCGACATTTGAGGTATCGACTTTATGGGACCATTTCCAAACTCTTTTGGAAATGTGTATATTTTAGTGGCTGTTGACTACGTCTCGAAGTGGATCGAGGCAATTACGGTGCCAAAAGACAATGCTTGGACGGTGTTGAAGTTCTTTCACACATACATTCTCACGAGATTTGGAACACCAAGAGCGTTCATAAGTGACCAAGGCACCCATTTTTATAATAACCAAGTGGCGAATGCATTAAAACGATATAGTGTGAAGCATCGTATGGCTACCACATATCACCCACAAACCAATGGTCAAGCCGAAGTATCCAATCGTCAAATTAAAAGTATACTTGAAAAGGTGATTAATCCATTTAGGAAGGATTGGTCTGCGCGGTTACATGATGCATTGTGGGCGCTTCGCACCGCTTACAAAACATTGTTGGGAATGTCGCCATATCAACTAGTGTTTGGAAAATCTTGTCACCTGCCTGTCGAACTTGAACATAAGGTTATGTGGGCAATTAAGTAGGTGAATTTGGACTATGATGCTGCCGGAAGGAAAAGACTGTTGGACATCACAAAATTAGAAGAAATCCAATGCCATGCTTATGAGAATGCTGAGATATACAAGGAAAAGATAAAAAGATGGCATGACAACATTGTCTTGCATCGACAATTTCATCCTGGTCAGTTGGTACTTTTATTTAACTCATGTTTAAAATTGTATCCTGGAAAATTGTGATCAAGGTGGTCAGGACCATTTAGAGTTGTCGAAGCATTCTCAAGTGGTGCGGTGACAATTAAAAATCGAAAGGATGTATAACAATTTAAAATAAATGGCTAACGTCTTAAACATTATGCGAGTTCAGATGTTCGAGAACCAGACAAAGCCATCAACCTGGTGACATTTAAATAATGTCGATGCATTTCGTTATTTACTTTTATTTGTTTCACTTTTCTTTATGTTGTTTAAAATTCCTTGTAGAAATAAAAATCAAATTTTTGTCGAAGCATTGCAGCACATACTGTCAATGCATTTTGCGATGACTCAGCATTACTTTTCCAACAAGAATCGCGTCGATTGATTTCTTTTTATCCCAACCGTTGGATCAAATGAAAAAGTACAATCTATAGAATTTGGCAATTAATGGTTGCAGACGCAACGTTTTCCCGTGTTTTTCCACTGACTACACCTAAGTTATAAAGTCTCCCATTGCAGTTACCTTTTCTCTTCACATCCGCCATTGTTACTGCAACTCCTCTCTTTCATTGTCTGCATATTTTCTTTTCTGATTTCGAAATAATATTTATTTGCAAAGTATTCTTTACCTTCTTTTCATCTCACCATGGCAAAAACCCGTGCTTCAAGAAACACTCCTAAACCCTCCTCTAAGACCACCCCAACCACTTCTATTGTTGCTCCGTCCACAACACCACCACCCTCATCCACAGGCCCAGTCCTGTTTCTAACGACTGCGGCCAAAGACTAGTACCACAATGTCATGCTTAAGCGTTACATCCACCCCGAACAGGGCCTCCAACTTTCTGCACACCTAACCCTTGGAAAGCAAGTCCACCGTACCATCAGTCACCTCGGGTGGGAATATTTTTACGACTAAGAGCGTTAGAAACAAGAGTTTTATGCAAATCTGATGGACCAAGAGCAGAAGTTTGTATTTGTTCCAGAAGGGCTTGTTCCATGGAGCATTGCACATATCAATATATTGCTAAGGATTCTGGAAAGGGTGGACACCCTTGCACCTTTTATCCATAATTTGGAAGATGATTGCTTGGCTCAGATGATGAAAGATCTCTGCATTGATGGCGCTTCATGGACGAGTAATGGCTTCCACAACTATACAATGCACATGCGATACCTTTCAATTTTTGTAAGGTATGGTTTCATTTTATCAACTGCCATGTTATGCTTCAACCCATAGTACTACGGCCACATTGGACCGTATGTGTCTATTGCATTCCATCCTGCATCACTGACACATCAACATTGGTGAACTCATACACGCCCAGATCGCAGAAGCTACAGTAAAGTAAACTAGTATCCTTCCTTTTCCCTTTTTTATTATGCTACTTTGTCAACACATGGGCATTGTGCCTAAAGATGATGAAGAGGTCTTGGACAACAAAGGCCCAATCAATAATATTTCTGTTGAGAGGATGACACAAGGCCAAGACACCCTAGTGGCCAAAGAGACCTTTAAGAAAAAGGACAAAGGAAAGGACAAAAAGATGGCTAACAAACTTGATACAGCGACAGAGACACCAGTAGCAAAAAAACTGGCCCTGATGGAAGTTCACTTAGACCACATCGACATGCGTTCTATCCACACCGATAGTATTATGGATGATATGGATTTTTGACTCCATAAGTTTTATGCCTACACTAAGGCGTGGAATGAAGCCCTTGTCGCTGTATTGAGTCAGATCAACTAGACCCCATTGCCAACTTTCCCATCCATCTACCGCCCGATGAAATACTCATCTTCCAAGCAACCTACCCTTGATCCATATTTTCGATGATAAGAAAGATGGCGAGCAGTCACAGGCTGATGATGATCTTCATCGCAACATTGCCCACTTACTCGAAAATGAGTTCTTCAATAGTCTGGGCATAAATATGGCGGAAAGGGTAGCTGCTCTGGAAGAAGATGTCGATGCAGTCGATTACGCTGACACTAGCCCAGTTGAAAATGAGCCGCGTGTAGAAGAGGATGCAGATTAGGGAGGTGGTCACTTGCAAGAGAAGGATCAAGACGAGAAAGAAGAGGGAAAGGAAGAAGAAATAGAAGAAAAAGAGCCTACCGACATGCAGAAAGAGAAGGACACTGATGAACCAACAATGATCGTTGAGGATGTTGTAGGGACATCCAGCTCAGATGAGGCTCAACCTACTACGAGCCAGGCTGAAGTTGTTACTGGCGAGATCGAGGAACTGAATCCTCTAGCTATTGTGTCCTTTGTGGCACCACTCGCAGAAATCCACCGATCCGACGTGACAACTGATGAGGCCGTCACCCAACCCGCTAAGGAGGAATAATCTGCCAAGTCGGTTGGTTCAAAGGATAAGAAGCGGAAGAGGCACAATGACAAGAAAAAGAAACACCGTGATGAGGGAGAGCGCCTGAAGAAGAAGAAAACCAAAGTAGCTTCTACATTGGCTGCTGCTAAATAATTTGGTACATTTCTTTTTAGTTAGTTTTCATGCATTCTTATTATGCCTGCATTTTAATTGTCAATGCATTCCTTTTAGTTTAGTGCATTGTAGCTGCATTTCCATTATATATGTATAACTATTGTCAGTGCATTGGGGACAATGCAGATATTAAGTTTAGAGGGGAGATTATGTGAATTGGAAATGCAACTACACGTTCATGTTTGACTTTTACTTTGTTTCTTTAGTTAATGAAAATTTACAAAATTTCAACAGAAATGTGCTCACAATTTTTATTTTAATGCGTAATTCTTGAATTATTTGAATGTTGATTTGGAAATTGGATGAATATGAATAAATGATGAGTTTGCTATTTTTGAATGAATAATTGAAATTGCTTCAGTAATAGATGGATAGTGTTGGTATTGAATCTTGGACTAACTAACCAGTACTGCGACATTGTATTAATAAAAGACACTTCATTGTGAGTGCATTGTGACTTTTATGGGAGAACACTCCGCTGCAAACTTAGAAAACAAAAATCATCTAGCTAAAGGCTGTAACTGTAAGAGTGTGTGTCGGTGCAATTACATGCCTCCTAGGGGTTTGTTGCACCTTATCGTTAGTGCCTAGGAACAAAGGTAGAGTAATGCAATGACATCTTTCAGTGACTTAAAAAAAACACAAAAATGAGAAAAAGAAGAAAGAAAAGAAAAAGAAGAATAAATTGCTGAAATGGTTCAAGGAAGGATAAGATTCAATGCATGATACTAACTTTGATGAAGTTGCAATTTTAAGTTGTTCATGTCTATAAATTGTCAGCACATTATTCTATTATATGAATGCAATTTATACATTAGGAATTTAGAAAATTCAAGTTGTATGAATAATGATTGCGGTGACATTTTTAATTATTACTTTGTTAATTTTTGTTTACTTGTGGACAAGTAAAAACTCAAGTTTGGGGGTGTGATGGTATTTAAAATGAAAAAGATTTTCTCCTTAATTTAATGTTTTTATTGTCTTTTTTGTATTTCAGTTAGCATGCATCATTAGCATTTTACACCTAGTTTCCATATTTTTTAACTCATTGTTAAGTAGTTTAAATTCTTATTATTTTTATCTATTTTTGTACTAATGTCGATGTAAGCAGCCGATATATTTCATCTTAATACTATCAGTACAGGAACTCAGTCTAGAAGCTTAATGCTGGTTGAATGCAGCCACAAGATCAACTAGAAATTATGACCAGGAAATGTCGCCACATTGAAACCGAACCTTGAATGAGTAGAATCAAGCTAAATTCACAGCTGGAAGCACCAACGCAGGAATTTCACAGATGTCACTGTAATTATGATTTCAAAATGCGCCCAGCGATATAGCGACAATCTGCAGATCTCTGAAGAACATACTAGAACTGCGTGAGTGCATAGCTGTAATCTAACTAATTTTGAAAGCTGCAAGATCTAGAGCTAGATCTGAGAATGAAAGCTGAAACCTGCAACATTTTAGAGGTTATAAATAAACGAACAAAGAAGGAAAGAAGATATCAAGAGCGAAGGGATTTAATTTTGAAAATTCTGTGTGAATTGGAGATTTGAGCTTGAAATCGGGGAGCTGATGAAGCAAGTCCGCAACCACTTCTGATGAGAGGTGTTTGATGCAAAGCAAGAGGAACAATTAGGGAGTAGGCCTAGTAGTCTAGAGATAGTAAGCTTCGTTGTACTCTTTAATTCTTCTTAAACGATGATGGATTTTGATGGTATTAAATGAATACGAGAGTGTCTTGTTAAATCATTTTGATTCTTATTTTACACTGCTTATCTATTTATTCTTGGATCTAACCACTTTAAGTACGAGAGTGAAATTACAGTAAGCCGACATCGAGAGATGCGTTGACAGGTTGGGTTAACAAGTAAGTTAGGCGAGAGCTGCTTGGGACTGGGACAAACTCTAGTTACTTGTTCTTGAATACACATTGTTGCTCGCACCGAGAGGTGGAGTGATTGTGGATATATATGTCGGGATTTAGTAGAGAGTTGTTGTTGGTAAGAACTTAAAGGGACTTCATTGCGGCGACATTCCATCTATATTTTACCTTGTCGACGCATCCAATGTTGCGATTTAGGAGAATCAGTGAACCATTTTTACCCTTCTACACTTGATCATATTTACATTTTATGCATTTAAATATTCAGCACTCAGCACTTAACACAATTGGATTTATTTTCAGTACACTGACATTTAACCTTTGAATTTTAACTCTAATTGCATTGACATTCCTGATTATTTTAGTGTGCAGATCTAACATAAATATACTGACATCAGTACTCACATTACACTTAATTGCAGTATTAGTTGCTTCGACATTAAAACATCAAGAACTCATTCCTTGTGGGATCGATATCCGATAGAATTATTCTATCAACTATACTTGCATCGACGTGCCTCCGCTTGCACATTGCTATGACGTAAAAATATCGATCAGAGAGCATTCCACGATGTGATTGATCCAGTTGGTAATCCAAGGAACCAAGTATGAGCCCGTCCTTGCAATGAGTAAAGGAATAGCTGCATTTTGAAGACGTCATCAGGAACGCCGTGCTGATTGAAAGAAGCACAAATTAGTAGGAAAGGTTTAAGGTGCTCTCTCGCATCTTCATGAGGTAGTCCAACATACTACCCATTGGAGTTTAGCATCTGGAACATGATTGGCTTTAATTCAAAATTTCCAGCTTGAATAGCTGGCCTCTCAACACCTGGCTGCAAATCATCCAAAACTGGAACAACAAAATCTCAAATAGTTCAATTTTGTATCTGATCATCTTGTGGTAGCGGTGGATTATTAATGTTTTGTGGTTGTATAGGAGGTATAACAGGATTTTGTGGCAGCAATGGTGGTATGGCTAAATCATTTCCTAGAAGAGCCATATTTTGCTGTTCTTGTCGTCTCCTTCAAATGGCGCATTCGATTTCAGGATCTAAACTAACAATAAATTTAGGATTCCTCCGAGTTATAAAACACTTAAAAGAAAAAAAATGTAATAACAGTAGCAAACAGAAAATAAATTACTAACAAATAAAGGTTAGATAATAAAGAATGAATGCAAAAACAAGAATAAACATCAAACTAACGCCATCCCCGACAATCAAGCCCAAAGATTAAATAGTAAAAGTAAGCTTGAATAAGATATCATTTAGTCTAAAAATCAAGAGTACTTCCATACAAACTTGAAATAAACATGAATCACCAGCGTTTAAGAAAGAGAAATAAAAGAATAAATAGAGAATATTATTCCTAGGCTACTCGACTTGCTCCCTTACTCTCCTTTTGTGCCGCACTTAGGATGCTCCTCGTCAGAAGTAAGTCTGCCTCCTCTTCTCTATCAGTTCACCCTTTAGAAAATTAAGCTGCCATGGATGCAAGCTTTGAGAAAAGGATTTTTAGAAGAAAAGCAATTCGACCAAAGAGAAGATCCTTTCTCTCTCATCTCATCAGTATTTAATTCTAGTTGAACAGTATAGGTGTCCTTCCCTCTAGATCTAACATTCTCTGGCCGTACTAGTTGGTTATACTAGCTGTACAACTCACGCATTTTTGGTGTGTTAACCAAACAACTGTCAAATGTTGTGACAGTTCTGGGCGCAATTCTAGATCCACTTATGCAGCGATAACTCTGGACATATTCACGTAGCGATAATTCTGAACAGGTTCCTGTAGTGACACTTATGGGAATCAATACTAAACAGGCTAATGCAATGACATCAGTAGCAAAAATATCATAAATTCAAAGGTAATTAGGTTGAGTTCCATTAAGTTAGAAAATGTAATAACTAAATTAAAAATGCTAAAAATGTATGCCAAAGATGACAAAATGGGAGCAACTTAATAAGTAAGGAGAAATCAATGCATGTTTCTAGTACTATCAACATTGTTCGCCATTTGTCCAAGTTCTATCACTGGTGTTTTACATTGCCTTCTTTTTAGACCTGATATGAAACTCAAAGAAGTAGTCTCAATTTGAACTACTTGTTTCAAGTTTGGTTTTTTCTAACTAGTGATCCTGTTTTAGGTCCCTAAACACAATACATGCAAAATAACCTTTTCTCTTTCATAACCAATACCAGCGAAATAATATAGGTCTCTACAAATCCCTACACTTAATCTATTTCACACCAAATACACATAATTTTCACTATTTAATATTTTAGTCCTTAAACCCTAATTTCATCAAAAATCACTTTACAAAATCAATGAATCTATTCACCTAGCATACAAATCTATCAAAATCTTTCAAGAACAAACATTTGCAACAATGGCAAGTTTTATAACATTCGATAGATTCACAAATTAGTCCTTGATTAAGCTAGATTAAGCTAATACGGACTCGAACACATAAAAATTACTAAAAACGAGCAAGATTTGCTTACCCAAATCAAGTTTCAAAGTTTAACAATGGAAACCCTAAATTCCCTTAGGTTTTTCCGTGAAGAAGAAAAAGAAATGAGTAAAAATGTCATTTTTCTTCTTTAATTTCTCATATATATATATTAACGGCTATCGTGTAAATATTTAGTCTTTCATAATTAACTTAATTAAACCATTTTTAAATTTAATTAATCTCACCTAAATGTCATGATAATCCACTACTTAACTTTTAATGGTTTATTTGTTAATTTGATCCTTTTACTTTACTAAACTGTACTTTTGCAAGCTTTATAGTTTAGTCCTTTTTACTTAATTAATTATCTAAATGGTAAAATTCTCTAACCAAGATTTAATACAATGTTAATGACATCATAATCATTTAATAATTAAATTTATGACTTGAATCATCAGAGTTGTAGTTCTGAAACCACTATTTTTAACACCACTAAAAATTGGGTTGTTATAACTCTCCCCCCTTAGGGAAATTTTGTCCCGAAATTTCTTACAAGCAAATAGGTTAGGGTACTGTGATCTTATCGAAGCCTCTGTCTCCCATGTAGCTTCCTCTAACTCGTGTCGGTTCCACAAGACCTTTACCAGTGGCACTCTTTTATTTCGCAGCTCCTTTACCTCACAAACCAATATTCTAAACGGTTCCTTTGAGTATGACAAATCCGACTATATCTCAACCTCACAAGGTGTAATCACATTCGAAGGATTTGATTTGTACCGTCTCAACATCGAAACATGGAACACATTGTGAATCTTTTCAAGTTTCGGAGGCAAAGCCAGTTTATAAGCTACAGGGCCAACTCGTTCAATGATCTCATACAGCCCGATAAACCGTGGACACAACTTTCCTTTTCTGCCAAATCGTAGCACCTTCTTCCAAGGTGAAACTCTCAAAAAGACTCGATATTTAACTACAAACTTGATATCCTTCCTTTTTAAGTCTGCATAGGACTTTTGTCGATCAAACGCTGCTTTTATACAATCACGAATTACCCGAACCTTATCTTCGGTCTCATGTATCAAGTCGGTCCCAACCAACTTAGATTCGCTCAAATCTAACCAATACAAAGGTGTTCTGCATTTCCTACCGTATAGTACCTCAAACGGTGCCATTTTAATGTTGGGCTGATAGCTGTTATTATAAACAAACTTTACCAATGATAGGTACTTCTCCCAACTACCCTTAAACTTGAGTATGCAACATTGCAACATATCCTCTAGGATCTGTATCACTTGCTCTGATTGACCATCTGCTGCAGATGATATGCAGTGCTAAAATTTAATCTGGTTCCCAAAGCTTCATTCAACTTACCCTAGAACCTCGAGGTAAAACGTGAATCTTTGTTAGAGATAATAGATACCGGTACTTCGTGCAGTCGTACGATCTCGGATACATACAACTCAGCCAACTTCTCTAGTGGATAATCCACTTGAATAGGGATAAAGTGAGCTGATTTAGTCAATCTGTCAACTATAACCCAGATCGAATCTTTCTTCCTTTGTGTCACTAGTAATCTTGTAACAAAGTCCATAGCGACTCGCTCTCATTTCCACTCAGGGATGGTAATAGGCTGCAACAACCCAGACGATACTTGATGCTCAGTTTTTACTTGCTGACACACCAAACACCTAGTCACAAACTCAGAGATTTCACGTTTCATACCTAACCACCAATACATCTTCTTCAGATCGTTTTACATTTTCACACTCTCTAGATGTATGGAATAAGTACTGTTGTGAGCTTCTGTCAAAATGTCTCGTCTCAAATCAGGATAATCAGGAACACACACTCTGCCTCAGAAATACAACATGCCATCAGCATTGATAGTAAATCCTGTAGTAGCATCATTTTGCATACGCTCTTTTTTAGCTTTCAAACTCATATCATTTTCCTGTAGTTCTCGTATTTACTGTAAGAATAAAAGTCTCGTTCATATTTTAGTGGTAACAGAACCATCGTTCTCAATTGACAAATGAGCATTCATTGCTCTCAATGCAAACAGTGATTTTCGGCTCAAAGCATCAGCAACAACATTAGCTTTTCCCGAATGATATTCGATCACTAAATCATAGTCTTTCAGTAGTTCTAACCACCGATGTTACCTCAAATTCAATTCTTTTCAAGTCATCAGATATTTCAGGCTTGTGTGATCTGTGAATATGTGACACCTCTCACCATACAAATAATATCGCCAAATCTTTAATGCAAAGACAATGGCAGCTAACTCTAAATCGTGAGTCAGATAGTTCCTTTCATGTGGCTTTAATTGTCGAGAGGCATAAGCTATTACCTTTCCAGCTTGCATCAAAACACAGCCCAAACCATTCAGAGATGCATCACTATACATAACAAACTCTTTACCTAATTCAGGCTGCGTCAATACCGGAGCTTCTGTTAACAATTTCTTTAGCTGGTCGAAACTCTTCTGACACTTTTCTGACCATACAAACTGAACATCCTTCTGTAACAACTTCGTCATCGACAAAGCTGTAATAGAAAAGTCTTTTATGAATCGATGGTAGTAACTTTTCAATCCTAGGAAACTGCGTACCTCAAAAACATTCTTTGGTACCTTCCAATCAAGAGTAGCTGATACTTTACTCGGATCAACCCGAATTCCCTTCGTCGATACTATATGACCTAGAAATCCCACTTCTCGGAGCCAGAATTCACATTTGCTAAATTTTGCATATAGCTGCTTCTCGCGCAATATTTGTATGACCTCTCTCAAATGCTGAGTATGCTTTAACTCCGTCTTGGAATAAACTAGTATATCATCAATGAACACTACAACAAATCTATCAACTAAGGCTTAAAGACTCGATTCATGAAATCCATGAATGTTGTTGGAGCATTAGTCAACCCAAACAAAATTACTAGAAACTCATAATGTCCATATTGAGTTCTGAATGCTGTCTTCGACACATCACAGTCCTTTACTCGCATCTGATAATAACCCGATCTGAGATCTATTTTATGGAATGTGATGTCATCAAAATCCTTAATCAACTCAAGAACCAGCCTTCGATAATCAATCAGCTTGGAATCTCTCATTTCCCATTCTCCCTTGAGTTGGTAGATTACTAGTGCAGAATCCCCGTATACCTCTAAAATTTTAATTTCTCGTTCTATGGCTGCACTGATTCCCATGATACGCTTCGTATTCTGCCATGTTATTTGCACAATCGAAGTCGAGCTTACTAGTGAAAGGATAGTTGTCTCCTTCTGAAGATACCAAGACTGCCCCAATTCCATTACCTGTGACATTTGAGGCACCGTCAAAATTCAGCCTCCAAGATTGTTCTTATGGAACTCCTTTTTTAGTGGTTGCAATGTACATTATATCTTCATTCAGGAAATCAAATTTTAATGGCTCATAGTCCTTTAAGGCCCTACTAACCAAAAAGTCGGCTATTACGCTCCTTTTTACTACCTTCTAGTTCACATAGACTATATCAAACTCCAAGAGTAGGATTTTCCATCTAGCCATTCTTCCATTCAGCGCGCTTGACTCCATCATATATTTTAGAGGATCTAATTTCGAGATTAGTAGGACGTGTGGTACAACATGTATTGTCGTAATCTCCGGGTAGTCTAAACTAAGACATAACATTACTTTTTAATCGGTGAGTATCTTGTTTCACAGTTGGTGAACTTCTTGTTGAGATAATATATCACTCTTTCTTTTTATCCAAACTCGTCATGTTGGCCTAGCACGCATCCTATAGAATTTTCAAATACAGTCAGGTATAAGATCAATGATTTATTAGGACTTGGCGGTATTAGAATTGGGGCATTGGACAAATAATGTTTGACATTGTCAAAAGTTTTTTGGCATTTATCGTCCCACACACCTAGGTTATGCTTATTAAGAAGTCAGAAGATGGGTTCACATTTCTCAGTTGATTGTGAGATGAACCGAGCGATGTAGTTTAATCTCCCTAAGAAACCTAAAACTTTTTTTTGAGTACGTGGTGATGGTAACTTCTGTATGGCTTTGACCTTATCTGGATTGATCTCAATTCCTTTATTGCTAACCACGAAGCCTAACAACTTGCCTGAAGTAGCCCCGAAATTACATTTTGTTGGGTTCGGCTTTAGTTGAAATTTCCTCAATCTTTCGAACAATTTCCTCAGGACCTTCACATTCTCTTCCCCTATTCGAGATTTTGCAATCATATCATCGACATAAACCTTGATTTCTTTATGCATCATATCATGAAACAAAGTCACCATAGCTCTTTGATATGTTGCCCCTGCATTTTTATGTCTACATGACATTACTTTATAACAAAATATCCTCCACATTGTGACGAATGTAGTAGTCTTCTCCATATCTTTAGGATTCATCTTTATTTGGTTATATCCGAAGAAACCATCCATGAAGGAGAATAGTGAGTGACTTGTCATGTTATCCACCAGATTATCGATGTGAGGTAACGAAAAGTTATCATTTAGGCTAGCTTTGTTTAAATCCTGATAATTTACGCACATTTACACCTTCTTTTCTTTCTTAGGAACAAGGACTATGTTAGCTACCCATTTTGAATATTTGACCACTTGGAGGAAACAACATAAAACTGCTTTTTGACCTCCTCTTTTATCTTTAATAGTATGTCAGGTCTCATCCTTCGAATATTCTGTTGAACTAGTTTGCATTCTTCCTTTATGGGGAGCCTATGTACCGCAATGTCAGTGCTTAGTCTAGACATATCTTGGTAGGGCCATGCGAAGATATCTTTAAACTCTTGGAGCAACTCAATAAGATCTTTCCTTCTTTCTGTAGAGATGCTTGTCCCAATTCTCACCTCTTTCTTTACATCTTCATTCCCTAAGCTCACAACTTCCACTGACTCCTTATAAGGTAAGATTTGTTTCACCTATTGTTCCATCATTCTTAACAAATCGGGAGACAAGTTACAACCTTGATCATCTTCAAAGTCCTGAAGTTCCTCTGAACATATATCTTGCTCAAAAGGAGGCCGTGAGTCTGCAGCAGAGTCACTCATATCATTGATACCCAAGGACCTATAAAAGGGACAAAAGGAGATCCAAAGAACAAATGAATTTAAGAATGATTGATTGTATGGTATAAGTATGAATAAATGTTTGTCAAATTGGACAAGAACGAATGAATTTAAGAATGATTAATTGTGTATGAGTATAAATGAAATGTTTCAAATTGGATAAGAACAAAGGAATGACTAGTAAGATATTTTTCAAATGGGACAGAAAAAGCATTTTTTCTTTAAAATAATTGATAATGGTCATGTGCCCTTTTACAAAGGATTCCTATTGCTCTCCGGCTTAGAGCAGTAGGTATGTTCTGAATATTACTCTAAAGAAATCCTAAAAGCTACAAGGAGTTCCTCTACAGTATAATTGCTTAGGATGCTTCCAAGGGTGTAAGGACGAATTCCCGACAAGCTTCCTTCTTCATTTCTCTCTTCAGACACAGCATTGATGCTCAAATTCCTCAGTATTCCTACAGCCTTAACTATCATTCTTTCCTTCTGCTCCAACCTTAGTCTCGAGTTGATCACTCCTCCCGATGTGAATGTTTTAGATATATGGGGAAAGATCATTGGTTCTCACTTGATCTCTTCCTCAGTCAATAGTGATCTCCTTTTTTCTTGCCTCCTTTCTAGCTCTTTTTTTTTGTTTTGCATTTGGCTTGCACCTTAAGCCAAAGTGATCTTGTTTATCAGTCAGCATTGGCGCATTGATTCTTCCTTGGAGAAACTTTCCCAGCCATTTTCCCAATAATTCTCCCTTTCCTACCGTCAATTGCAAACCCATCCTCATTGTTTAAGATACCTTTGGCATAGGGATCTTGCTTCCTTCAGCAATGAAGGTTGCGTTGACAAATTTCAACGATAAAAAAAAGCATTCTATGGCTTCTTCATCTGCCCCTATGTAGGGCACATCACTTGTTGTGGATGCAATGATGTCCTCTTCAACATTTATTGTGACTAATCGACCTTCAGTTACCAGTTTTAGCTTTTGATGTAGTGATAAAGGCACTACCCCCGCTGAATGAATCCAGGGCCTCCCCAGCAAGCAATTGTAGGTGGGTTTGATGTCCATCACCTAAAAGTCCATCACCAATTAGGAGTGGTATGTCAATCCTGCCCATCACTCTTCTTTTAGTCTCATCAAACGCCCTCACTATATTGTGACACGCTTTCATATAGGAGCTATCAATTGACAACCTCTTCAATGTAGTTAGTGGTAGCACGTTTAGAGCAGAGTCGTTATCGATTAATACCTCAAGCAATGTATACCCCTTGCAGTGAGTGGTAATATGTAGAGCTTTTGTTGAGCCTTTGCCTCTCGAAGGTATTTCATCATCGTTAAAGAAGATGAAATTTTTCACACTTAGGTAATTAACTAGTCGGTCCAGCTTGTTTATCGAGATACCATTAGCAATATATGTCTCATTCAACACTTTCATTAACATGCCGCGATGGGTTTCTGAACTTAGTTGCAGGGCTAAAACTGATATGTGAGTAGGTTGCTTATGTAACTGTTCCACCACGCTATACTCATTATGCTTTAGGAGTTTCAAGAATTCCTTAGCTTCCTTCTCAGCTATAGGTTCATTTACTGGTGGCTCGGGTTTATTGGTCTTTCTCTTTTCAGGCTCAATAATTAGGGCTTTCTTTTTGTTTGCTTCTTTTTCTTCATCTGCTTGGTTATACCATCTCCCACTACGTGTGTCAAGATTCACATCCTCTTTGATCCTTACCCTTTTGGCTCCATCATATTGCAGTCATAGCTCTATGAGACTCTTTTACTGTCCTTATATGAAAACGCAGCAGGTTTTTGAATGATGACTCGTGGTGTCATTCGTTCTCTAACCTCATTGCCCCTGGGCCTGGATATGATTACTACCGGTTGATTAGTCTTGTAACCTTTTTTCGATGCCTTTTCTTTAGAAGCACAAATATCTTCTCCCTTTACATCCTCCATCTCCTCAAAAAACTCGAGATCATTATTATCCATTAGTTTCTGTACCAAGTCTCTGAATTCGATACACTCTTGGATTCTATCCCCTTCAACAGCATGAAACTCACAATAATTTTTAGCTTTTATTATTGTGTCTTCCCGATCTTGTATGATCAAGCCTATGTTAACAATGTAACAGCTCGATTTTTAATGGTGTCGGAAACAGTGGTTTCGGGATCACAAATTCAATGAGTCAAGTTATAAATTTAATTATTTTCAAATGTTTACGAAGTTATTAGCATCGTATTAAAATTTGGTTAGGAGATTTTAATGTTTAGATAGTAAATTGAGTAGAAACGATTAAATTGTAAAAGGTGTAAAAGTAGAGTTAAGAGATTAGAAGGACTAAATGTGTAAATTCACCAAAAGTATTTTAGTGGATGATCTATCATGAGATGAATTAAATATAAATAGGATTAATTAAGGTTAAATAAGTGATTAATTAAGTTAATTATGAAAGTCTTAAAATTTATCATTTTACCATTAAGTATAAAAGTAAAAATTTAGAAAGAAAAGATGATATTTTCCATCTTTTTCATCTTCTTCACAAAAAAAGAGGGGAAAACTAGGGTTTTTCTTTGTCTAGCTTTTAAGGCTTGATTAGGTAAGAAATCCTTCATCCTTTTTAGTATTTTTTATGTTTTTGAGTCTGTGTTAACTTAATCTAGCTAATCTAAGGACCAATTTATGAATCTGTCAAATGTTATGAAACTTGCCATTGTTAAATATGCTTGTTCTTGAGAGTTTTTGATAGTTTTGAATTCTTGATGATTGGGTTGGACTTTTTTGTAAAGAGATTTTTTTATAAAATTAAGGTTTAAGGACTAAAATATAAAAGTGGTGATACTGTGTGCATTTGGTTGAAATAATTGGTTTGTAGGGAATTGTATAAGATCTAAGAGTATTCGGCTAGAGAATATTTTGAAGAAAATGAGTATTTTTGCATGTTTTGTGTTGAAATGACTAGATTGAACAAAAAGAAAGTATTAGGGTTAATTTCATAATTTTCCCAAAAAGGATCAAATTCTGTTAAATGATTTGACTATATGATTTAATGTGAAAATTTGGATGATTTGTTGATTAGATTACCATCATGCCACAGATCGCGAGAAGGGGAATTAGCAGAATAATTCTTGGAGCCTATCCGTAACTACAATTCAGTCCGGTAAGTTCGTAACGTAAATTTGTATTTTGATATTACTTGTTTCTATTTTTACCCTTGTTAAAAAAATGGAAGCATTTGGAACTAAAGAGGTTGAAAGAAAAGGATCGACAAAGATAGCCGGCTTTAAGCCGATGAAATGAAACCAACGCGATAGCTAGGGTACCGTATATGTTACGAGTCCTCGACAGCTAATGTGAGTAACATCGTGAGTCAGAAAAGAGATATGAATCCTATAATGGATTACAGGCCCTACAATGGCTGGGATTTATGCATAAGTGCATATTCTCAACTCGTGTGAGCAGCATCGTTAGTGGAGTTATACAGACAGACATCGTACCGATGGTTGGGGTACCGCATATGTTGTGAGTCCTCGATAGCTCGTATGAGCAGCATCGGGTACTAGTAATAGAAATGATACAGACAAGGAAATTGAGATGCTAAATATGGCTCGAGGAAGCAATGGCTTATCCTGGCTCAGTTAAGTTATAACTGCTTTATGCATATGTTTGGTAACTCTTTAGACTCTTCGAACTTACTAAGTTATGAAGCTTACTAGTGGTGTTATTGTTGTTTTGTAGATTATTGATCAGCTGTTTAACATCACAGCAATATTGTGCAAGCGTACATTGTCGATGAAAGTATAGTAGACAAATATGAATCTGTCGGATATCGATCCCATGAGGATGGTTGTCTTTTGTCTATTAATGTTAGTGCAATAAACAGATAAAAATGAGATAAATTGTGAGAATAATTGTTAGAGCAATAACTTGAAAATAAAGATGAAATATGATAATGATAAAATGGGCTTCCAAACGTGTATATTCAATAGAATACTAAGTGCTCACAAGGTATAAAAGGATAGGTGATTGTCGATGCAATAAATTGCAATGAATATCTTACCAAACTTAACTTCTATATTTGATCTAAGATTTAAACATGCATATTAACCACAACTTCCGATGATGACAATGGAACACAATTAAGAACAAGTGGATTAAATCCCTCTAATCCTTAAGCAACTTTCGTTGTCATGCTTGCTAGTTTGAACTGTCGCTGCACTTTCCAGTTGCAGTGACTGCAATAACATTTCCATGCTAAAAACATTCAAACCCAAAGATTAAACAGTAGAAGCAAGATTGAATAAAATAACATTTAACCCAAAATTCATGTGTACTTCCATACAAACATGAAATAGAAAGTAATCACTAGCGTTTAGAAAAGAAATATAAAAGAAACAAGTGGAGAATACTATTCCTAAACAATCTCGACTTGATCTCTTAAGTCCCTCTTGTGTCGCACTCAAGGCTCCTCGTCAGGAGCTGATCTGCATCCCTTCCACGTTGATTCACCCATAGGAGACTTAAGCCGTCATAACCAAAAGCTTCAAAAGATAAGTTGAAGAAAATAATGCACGAAAAGACTCCCTTTTTCTCTTTCCTTGTGAATATTTATATTCTTCCAAATTGTACAGGTGTCCTTTCATAAGAATTATGTTACCTCTGTTCAGACCAGTTGGTTTGGACAGCTCACACATTTTTTTTATCCGCATTAAAAGCTTCTTTGACAATCGTTAGGTGCAGCAATAGTCTTGGATGCAATCTGGAAATACTTATGCAGCGACATCAGTACCAAAACATGACAAAATTAAGGATAAATAGGCTAAGGTCCATTGAGTTATAAAATGCAATTTACTGAACTAAAAATGCTAAAATATGTGCTAAAGATAACTAAATGGGGACAAGTTAACCAATAATTAGGGAGAAAACATATGTTCTTTCCAATACTATCAATTATTTTGCTGCTTGAAGATCGGATCATCTCAAAAAAGTCACACTATCGCGGAGCTCGTTTGGTAGTTTATCATCATCTAGTTATATAGCATGTACTAGGATGATATTATCTTTTGTATTACTTGTTTGGTATTGTTGGGTTCCTTGTTGTCAACTAATTTTGTATGCTTGCTCATTGTGAAATGTAGACTTCAGGAAATGAAATGTAATGACTTGGAAACTATGAACAATGTGTTAGTCTATTGTATTTTGAAGTTATAGTATGAGGAATGATTGATAAACTTGAGTTTGGCATGATTATTTGAATTCTACATACTTGTTTCGGTAGAACTCATGCATGTATCGGTAGAAGCACAGGATAGGAGAGAGGTTGTTCACTGACTTGAGTTGTATCGGTAGTTGCATAATAAGTATCAGTAGTTCTATTCATAGGAGTATCGATAGTCTGGGTACTTGTATCGGTAGAAGTTGCAAGGTAAGACTTCTTAGCTCTCTGGAGTTTTTAGTATCGGTAGAAGCATGACTTGTTTCGATAGAAGTTTCACTTGTATCTATAGAACTATCACAAGTATCGGTAGAAGTCTGCACTATTTCTAACTGTTTACTGACTTGACAACTACCATACTTGTTTAACATGTACCGATAAAAGTTTCCAAAAATCGTGGAAATGACCTTTTTACCCTTTTTAAGATATGTTGATAATCAATTGATGATTCATGATGTGTTTGATGCATTAATTTATAAAAATATGATTAAATTAAATAGTAATATGATATAAACTACAATAAAATATTGAAAGGACATCGGGACCCTAATCGATGACGGTCTCAGATTTTGGGTGTTACAAACCATCTGTTGCTAAACCCATTTTAATGAAGATTTGTTCTCTTCAATATAAGTTTTAATCCTCTTACTCTTTTCCTTTACTATCGCATTCACTCCTTGATCAAGATGATTGGGCAAGGGATTTCCAGTTACGTTGGGTCTTGCTGGCTCGTTTAACCTCACGATTCCAATCATAATGAAACTCTCAATGAGCTTCTTGAATGCGGTGTAATTCTCAATTGAGTGTCTAATTACTCTTGCATGGTACTCGCATTAAGCATTTGCATCGTACCATTTTGGGAATGGGGGTTGCATTGGCTTCAAATAGTACGGGGACACTACATGGGCATCGAATAGATTTTGGTAGAGTTCCTTGTATGACATCGAGATAGAGGTAAATTTAACCAATCAAATCATACCAATAACAACTCTCTATTTAACCAAGACTCAAGCACCCACATTTACCCCACCTTCCAGTGTTGGCAATGTCTTGCACTCAAGAACAGGTGACTAGAATTTCTCCTAGCCTCAAGCAACTTTCGTTGACTTGCTTGTTAACCTAACTTGTCATCGCACTTTCTAGTGTTGGTAGACTGCAATTACACTTTCGTGGTTAAAACAGTTAAATCCAACGGAAAACAAATGAGAAGAACTGAATAGGAATCAAAGTAATCTAACATCAAAAGATATTTCCATATACAATCAATTGTCAATAAGAATTCATCAGCATTAAAAGAGGGATTAACAAATAAATCGAAGCATACTATTCCTAGGCTACTAGGATTATTCCTTAACCGCTCCTCTTGTATCGTATCAACCACTCCTCGTTAGAAGTTGTCGCACACTTGTTCGATCAGCTCACCGGACTCCAAAACCAAGCTTTAAAGCTTTAGAGAATTTGTAGAATTAATTTCTTCACCTCTTGATATTCGCTCTACTTCTTCTCTCCTCTATTTATAAGCTTTGAGAATTGCAGATCCCATCTCTTGTCAAATCCAACTTTTTTTACAGTTGTAAAAGTTTGTTAAAATCCAACTGTGCACTCACATAGATCTGGTGTGTTCTTTATAAATCTACAGGTTTTCGTGACATCATTGGGCACAATCTGTAATCTTTAATTGTAGCGACAACGTGTTATTCTCTTGCGCTGGTGCTTCCAGATGTGTTTGCAACGTGAATTCACTCATACAAAGTAGATGTTTCCATGCGGTGACATTTCTAGCCGCAATACCAAGCTAAACTTGTGGCTGCATCTTTGAACTTTTTCTAGCATCTATCTTCCGAGATGGATCCTTACACTGACAATTTTAGACGCAATACATATGCTGCATGTGGTGACATTAGTGCACAGAAGAGATAAAATAACAAGAATTTAAGCCACACAACATTGAGTTAGAAAATGTAAATACTAAGTATGAAATGACTATATGCATGCTAAATATAATACAAAAGGGATAGTTAATACATAAATTTAGAGAGAAAATAAGTGTCATTACTAATTGTATCAATTAAGCATTGTAACAACAATTAACATCAAAATGCAGAATTTCCTCTTCAATCAATCTTATGCTCTAACGTGTCATAAGTCTTCCTTTAATCATATTCTTATTCTCATATCAAGACATGAGTCTTCCTTTAATCATATTCTAATTCTTATCTTGAGACATGAGTCTTCCATTTATACTAATCCTCATGCTCAACCCGAGACATAAGCCTTCCTTTTTATACATCAAATGTTTCAATTACATCCTCATCAAATAATAATTAGCAGTTCAAACAGGAAATCTAACAAACGAACTTACCGGATGAAATTTCAGTTCAAGTGAAACTTCAAGACTATTCAATGATTTTCACCTTTCCACGACCTGTGACCCGATCTTGATCTATCACAAAAATAAATCAATTTTCCCATTAAATCATATAATTTAATCAATTTACACATATAAGTCCTTTTTCGAAAAAATTACAAAATTACTCTTAACTTTGCATTTTTATTCAATTTAATCGTTAGAGCCAAAACATGTAAAATAACCATTTCTAAATTTACCCATTGCTAACCGAATATTCTAAGGCAAAAATCTCAACTCATTCATACATTTATTTCACATCAAAGCATGTACTTTTACTATTTTCACAATCTAGTCCTTAAACCTTAAATCCATCAAAAATCATTTTACAAAAGATTTAACCCAAGCATCAAACTTTCAAATATATCAAAAGCTTTTAAGAACAAGCATTTTCAACAATGGTAAGTTTCATAACTTTTGACAGGTTCACAAATTAGTCCTTACATAAGCTAGATTAAGCTAATACGGACTCAAAAACATAGAAATTACTAAAAACGAGTGAAAATCACCTACCAAATGATGAAACCTAGCTTGGTCGAATCCTTCTATGGCGTTTTAGGGTTTCTCTTCTTTTTCTTTGTTTAAAATGAAGAAGATAGCTTAAAATTATGACTTTTCCCATTATAATCCTTATTTACCAAATTACCAAATTACCCTTGCTTAATTATAAGTAAGTTTCGTATGTTCTATGTCCTTTACCGTCCGCTCATCCACCTTATGGTATAATTACCATCTAAATATATCCCTTTTCTCTTTAGTTTGACATATAATGCCTTTAACTATTAAAACTCAACTTTCACACCTTTCACTATCTAGTCTTTTATATTTAATTAACTATCTAAACGATAAGATTTCTCAACCAAGATTTAATACGATGCTAATGAAATCACAAATATTAAAATAAATAAATTTACTACTCAACTCGTCAGAGTTGTGGTCTAGAAACCACTGTTTCCAACACCACTGAAAATCGAGCTGTTACAAGATGCACGTAATAAAATGCAATGCTTATGAATGCATGAATGCATAAGAAAGGTATTGATTCTTAATTCAATTTCACTAGAAAAACTTCACTAGATAACAAGTTTCTTTACATAAGGTAGATATAATTCACATATATGGCATTGCCCTAATGCTCAAAGTCTTGATTTTCCTAAGAAGCGAAGCTAATTTTTAACCCCAATCTGACTTTGATTCATACTTCAAACTCAAAACATCAGCTTAACGGCTAATGTTTGCAAGTGATCCACCACTTCTTGCACTTGGGTTAAAGCTTCACCCATAACGTAGTCTCTGTCTCGAACCTACCTCTAAGTGTGTTGGAGTTGTCCTTCATTTGTTTTCAAGGTTCTTTCAAGAATCTCAACTCGTATCTTGTAATTTTGTAGTGAGGCATCGAGTTCTTCTACTCTCTTCTTCATCCTCATTCTCGGCCCGACTTACTCTTAGTTCTATCACCGAGTTACGACTATGATGTTTGTGTAGGGATTCCTCTAACTCCACTATTCGAGCCCTTAACATGGCTCTCTAATAGCTTACTCTTTATGGCGTCCTCTTGTATTTGAGCATATTTAAAATTTCTTTTCCATTGATCCGCTCTATTCCTTTCCTCTCGAATTTCTTGTTGTCACTATTCTGATGTCTTGCCCAACCTAGTGGTTCTCATCGATAGACGGAGTTTCTTATAGTCTTTCTTTAAACTATCTAGGTCCTCTTCGGCGTCTTTCTTTTCCTCAATTTCTCTGCCTCTAGCCTTTAGATATCAACATCCAGTCCCAAGTGCATCTTTTCCTGTTCTAACATCTCTATCTTTTCCCCTAATTCAGAACTCTTATTCTCAAAGTCTTGCTTGATAAACTCTAATTATGATGGGACAACTTGCAAATGCTCCTCAATCGTGCGGATATTTTCTGGATTCAGTAAGGGAATGTTGTAATTGATTCTCCTATTCCTCCACCAATTATACTCTGGGGTTACCATGGGATTTGTATCGAATGTCTTCATCCTACGCACTTGGTTCCAACCATTCGATATCTCTCAGACCTTCTTCTTATTGCTCTCTCCTTTGTATGCAAACCTGCACTAAGTCAGTCCCTGTGTTGTTGGGAAGAACTGCCTTGATTTATACTTCTCTGCACAAGCATATGGGCGTATCCTATAGCTCCCCATATCCCTAGTAATGGAACCCATTCGAAATCTCTACATCGATAAAGAATTTCACAGGCATTAATCACGGTGCTCGCCATTCGATATCTTCGTATTGAAGACTTTGGAGTATCGCCATCCACTTCTCCTCAGAGAAGTTCTCTTGCCTTTGCGTAGTCACAAACTCTCTCAAAGGGGAATAACTCTCGAAAAACACCCGGTAAGAGACCTTCTCCACCTTCAAAAAGTAGCTATGGAACCAGACTATTAATAGCAGTGCGCAGCTGATGAATCTCCCTTCTCCTTCTCTTCAACATACGTTCAACGATTTGAAAGTCTCAGCCAATATTATTAGAACAAGTGTGACCTTTTTATCAAGCCGGTCGAATAGATTCGTGATTGCGTCTTCTATGTGTCCCAACGGCTTAGAAAAAATTACTAGCCCATATAAACTTAGGGTAAAAATGTCGACCCTTTTTCTCACATCTGGGTGCCTTAGGGTCAAATCTCGCAAACTCTTCCAAGTAATGTATTTGTTTTCACCCTTTACCTTAATCCGAGCAGAAATCCATTGCTTGTTCATCCCCGTAATGTTCATCAATCGCTTGAGAAAGGTTGGGACACTAGCAGCTTTCGAGTAGGCTTTATTAACTTAAATCTTTGGGCAACGAAGCAATGTGGTGTACTCCTCTATCGTGGGCACTATGTCTATGTTTCAAAAGGTGAAGCAACTATAGGTCGGGTTCCAGTGCTGTGCAAGGGCTCGAAAATGATGTTTTTCTACCCTAACTTCGAGTAGATACGGTAGATCTTCGTACTCATGGTAGAAAGTTTGCTTCATTTCATCGCCCTATTGATCCCATATCTCTTTTAGCTCTTGCAAACTATTCTGGGTCACGCTTATTCGGGTGTAATCCTAAAAATCTTATGCATGCACTACTGCTAAGCTATCACCCTTCTCTCGTTGCTTATCCTCTAACCACATACGCACGGCCACATTATCCTCTACCTTATCAAGATACCCATTTTCCATGATCAGTTCTCTACCAGTAATCGAGCTTAAATCAATATCTTTCCTAACATGAGGATGTAATGCAAACAAAAATAAAGCAAGTCAGTATAATCATTATAAATCTTAACAACAAATTAAAAGCATAAAACAAAGAACCTATGCATTTATCTTGGGTAATTGCTAAAAGCTCGGCATAGTTCTACCTAGGGCAAGCACTTAGGGCTCATTATATATGGTTTAAGTTCTAGAGTAAGGGTACCGGAACCAGCAGATTCCTCGATCCTCACCCATTATAGGCTCATACGGACGAGTTTAGTTCAAGGGGATACATTTCACATATGTTTGCACAGAAATGAAAACTTCACGAAAACGTTTATGAGGTGAAAACCTCATAAAGGAGTAGCTTCTCACTTCCAGTAAAAGGGCGTAGTAATGAATGCAATGCATGTGAAAAATAATCCTATACCTTAGCAATAAGATCAAAGTAGCACATAAAAATAAAATGTAAAGGATCGCAAATTAAATTAAACCGAATCTTTAATTTAGAAAAAAGACCAGAAAATAATCGACTCGTGGCTTGACTCTCTAATTTTCCCTAACGGAGTTGCCAAGCTGTCGAAACCTTTTTTTTGAAAAGTTACTAATATTTTTTAAAAATGAAAATGGAGTCGCCACCAATCCTTTTTAATTTGGTATGATTGGATCACCTTAAAATATTTAAATTTATTTAAACAAATATTTTGGTCTTCGAGATCTAGAAAATAAGTTTGAGAGTCGGTTACGTGTGAAGAAGGGTTAGCACCCTCACTCGCTCAAAATTGGTACCTAGTCGATTATTTAATGTCTTAGTTGTTGAAAACCAAAAAACTCGAGCAAAATTTAAAATGCAATCCTTAAACGCATGAATGGCATGTTGCAATGTTGTTAAAAAAATTGAATTTTTGCGAAGAAAACTCATTATTTCAAGTTAATCGAGAAGAAAAGTCATGTCCACTGAGTTAAGGCACAACCCCTCGAGTTTTGAAAATAACGAGCGCTTCTAATTATTACCCCAAATCTCGTATATTTTAATTTTTAAAATAGGGTATTCGATCATCTTGATTCAAAGAGAAAATCAAACCGAGTAAGTTAGGGCACAATCTTAATTCCCAAAATAAAGAACATTGCCTCAATTTTTTTGAAAATGATTTATGTATTTAAAAAGGGGTCATGCAACTTATTTATTTTGCAAAGAATGAATGAGCATGATAAATATAATTTACAATTTGGTAATAAAAAATTTACATACATGAATAAGATAGAATAAATAAATACAATAAATCACAAATATCACAAATAAAATAGTAATGACAATAAATAAACTAACAATAATAATTCTGGCAATAAGCATTAATCAATCAATAATACAAGTAATAATAAATATATAAAATAAAATAATGGAGAAAAAAATAATGTAGGGGCATAAAATTAAATAAATAAATAAAAACAATAAATAAATAAATAAAAGGCAAAAAAATAACATAAAAAGAACTAAAATACATAAAAAAAATAAATAAATTAAATAAAGGCGAGAATAAAAAGTAAATAAAAAATAAATAAAGAAAAGAAAAATAAAAAAATAAAAAGTAAAAATTGAATATTAAATGAAATAGTACAAATAAAATAAAAAAGGGATCAAATTAAATAAAAGTAAAAAAAGTAGGGCTTAATTTGTAAAAATAGAAGCAAAATGGGGTAAAATTTAAAAATAAAAAGGATTAAATTAAAATTCAAATAAAATTTAAAGCGAAAATAAATAAACAAAAAGAATGGGTTAAATCTGAATGTTCGAAAAGCATAAGGACCACATGGGTAATTTGCCCAAACTTATACACGTGTCAACCCCCAAATGTGCCCAAGATCAGAGGATCGAGATGTAAAAGAATACAAATTACAGGGCAGAATTACAATAAAAAATAAACAAAAGGATGAAATTAAAACAAATAGGAAACGCTGAAGGACTTGAGCTGTAAATTGCCCATTTGCCAAAAACACGCAAACCCTCAGGTGGTTCGGGTTGGATCTGGGTTGGGCAACATCAAAACGACGTCATTTGGGGGTGTTTAAGCCACTCCCAAAACGACGCCGTTTTAGGGGGTTCTGTATAAGTTAAAATCTTTTTAAAAAATCATTTGCTCCTTCCCTTAAAAAAACTTCATCCTCTCTCTTTTTCCTCTCAATCCCCAACCTTAGGGTTGGCCTAAGGGTCTGTCGTTGACAGCCGCCTTTGGTGGCGAAAGTATCAAAAAAAGGTTTTTCTTTCCTTTCAAACCATTTTCAATTCTTCAGCCCTCAAATGCCTAGATTTAAAGCCTTTATCCTCAAAAAACGAGATCCAAACCTCTAAAATCTGAAAAGACATTTCGATTTTCTATTTTTTTGTGTTTTCCATTTATCAAAGCCCCCATACGGATACGATGCAATCTGGAGGGCTATCGTTCGAGAAATAGACCACCCTTCATCGGGGGTGGTATCCTCTACCACCTACGGTGGCGACGGCAACGAATCGACGCCTAGGTAAGCCTTCTCTTCCCCTTTTTATTTTTTTTATTATCTATTTTTGAAATAAAAAAATATATTTATGAAACAACGATATACCTTCAAGTTTCTTTTTTTTTATTTCCGTGTTCGTAAAAAATACAATAGATTTGCTTGTGGCTTTTATAGCCAAATTCGAGTTTACATTTTATTTTTTTTTGTTGTTTGTTGTCTTGTTCTTTGTCTCTGTCTGTGCCTCTGTTTCTTTGCAGGTTCAAACGGCGATGGCATAGGCGTGGTGGTCTCGGGCGTTGGGCGTCAGATGCCTCGGGAATGCACGATTGACGTGGCACGAGGGGCGTGGGTGAGGCGGCACCGAAGGCTCCCTAGTAAACTAGTATTTCTGTTGGGTGTTTAGGGTTTTGAGCTTGATGGGGTAGTGGGCTTGTATTTTTGGTTTGGGCTAGTACGGTAATTGGGTTAGGGTAAATGGGTTTGCAGTAACAATTGGGTTTTTGTTTTTTCGATCAATTTTTTAAAAAAAAAGACTTTTATTTTAATGGACTTTATATTTATTTTTGTTTTGTTTTGTTTTTGGGCCGAACAAATTGGACTTCAACAACTTTAATTCTCATTCTTCTCCTTAAGAATTAGAAAGTGTAATTAGGGTGCTCCAATTACACCCAATACAGTGGAAATCACAATTACAATGGATATTCAAACTTGTCACCCTTGTATAATTATAAGCAATTACACCCAAATCGAATTATTAGGTGGTTTTCTAAACACTACCTTAATAGATTTATAAACAAATTCACACCATTAATAATTATTGAGTAAACTTTTAAAAAAATAATTAAAGTCAACTAGACACTAAATCACAATTTTTGACACAACCATTATAAATAATTGTAGTGCATTTAGTATTGTTTATTTGGTGCATTTATGTGTTTAAATATCGTTTTACTCATAATCTAATCTAATTTTTATTTTATTTTAATATCGTACATATTTCATTTGTTATTATAATTAACTAGTTTCAAACCATACCTTTCATCGTTTATTGTATGTTACTTTTAAACACACCTTTGTGTTTCAAATATGTGGTTTTCATACACATATGTGTGTGATAGGATTTCTAGTATTAATAATGTTGTTAATTATATTAACAATGTTGTTAATTGAGTTGGTGTCACAAGTCAATTGAACACTAACTCGCAATTGATGACAACGCCATGATAAACAATTATACTTCATTTAGTATTGTTAATATGATGTATTTATGTATTTAAATTTCGTTTACTCATAATTTATTTAAAAAAATTTATTTTAAAATCGTATGTAAGAGCCCAATTTCATCCAGCCCAACCAATAAACAAAACATAAATTAAAATCCAATAAACAAAAAATAAGTTAAAGTCCATTAACCCAGAGTTCATTTACATTCTTAAAATAACTCAATCTGAAACCCATTTACATTACCCAAAACCCAAACCTAAAACACTAACCCAATATGAAGCCCAAATTACAAAAGCCCACACCTTAAAAAAAATTTCTCCTAAACTACAAGAAACCCTAATTTGCCTCTAGCATCGCTACACCCAACCCTTCGACTACCATTCCAATGCCACATCAACGTCGCTCTTACCACGTCGGCCACCTCGCCACGTCCGTTCGTACCAGCATGAGGCACCTTCTAGATTTGCTGGTGAAGAACCTGCAACATAAAAAAAACAAATAAAAGGATAAAAGAAAAAAAGGGAAAATGTGTAAATTCGGCTATAAAATCTGCATTAATTCCTTGTAATTTTTTACGGGCAAAATCAAGAAATCAAAAAGAAATATTTCAAGGTATTTTTTGATTTTAAGTTTTGAAAATAAAAAATATATACATATACACACCTACATATGTAAAATAATAAATTAGGGTTTTTCTTTTACTTTTTTGTCGATCCAGTTCCATCGTCGTAGGTGAAAGAGGTGGCTATCCCCGATGAAGGATAGCGCTCTCCGAGCACGACGACCCTTTAAACCTTTTGGTTCATGCCGAAAGGGTAGGTTTTTTTTTATTTTTTTCAGGTTCGTATCTAGAGGTTTTCAATCTAGATCCGATTTCTAGGTTTTTTTTTTTTTTTTAAAAAATTTTGAATTTTCGACCATTATAGGCGACGGTCACTACCGCTGATGATCGACAACCCACACAGAGAATCGTCGGACCCTAGGGCTAGCTGAGGGGCCACTAGAGAGAAAAAAAGAAATGAAAAAGTTTTTTTTAGAAGAAGAGAAAGAAATGACTTTTTTTTTAGTTCTAGGATTATATAGGATATTTATACGGCGTCGTTGTGGGAGAGACTTAAAATGCCTCAAAATGATGTCGTTTTAGGATCGACTCGATGACCCTATTCCGATCTCCTTAGGATCCACGTGTTTTAAAGGGAGGGTCTAATTGCTATCTAGGTCATTCCGTATTTTTGGATTGTTTTAATTTAGTTCTATTTATTTTATTTTAATTTAAATTTCACCCTTTAATTTTATTTTTATGCAATTTAATCCCTTGACTCACTATGACTCCTTTGGGAGTGACACGTGTATGAAGGATAGGGTATTTGCTTCACAGGTCCCTCTGATTCTGTCTTTCTTTTAATTTCATCCCTTTAATTTTATTCTATTTATTTTATTTTCCCTATTAATTTTATTTTTTTGTTTTAGTCCCTTGACCCAACGTTGAACCCTTAGGGAGTGACACGTGCACAAAGGTTGGGATATTTTCCCTTTTAATCCCTACATTTTTATTTTGTTTTAATTTAATCCTTTAGTCTTTTTTTTAAATTTATGCATTAAATTTGTTTACAGTTTTAATTTAATCTTTTATTTATTTCATCCCCTTCACTTTTTTTTTTGCAATTTATACTTTATTTTTTATTTTCTTCAATTCAGTCCCTTTTATTATTTGTTTTTATTTGTTGTTTTATTATTTATTTATTTATTTTATCTTTATTTTGTTTATTTTTTTAGTACTTTTATTTCATGCATTTACATACTTGCCCTTTAAATTATATCATTTTTATTTTCATCCTTTAATTATTTTTTAATTTGTTGTTTTCAATTATGTCATGATTGCAAATTTTTTATTGTTATTATTGCCATGAATTAATATTACTAAAATTATCATTCTTTTTATTATTTTATTTTTATTTAATTGTTGTATTATTATTTTTTATTATTCATGTATTTATTTCAAATTTTGCCATCACCATATTGTATATTATGTTTACATACATTCCTTCATTCATATGCAATATTCAAATAAATCAATTGTCCAACATTTTTTATGCATTGTATACATAAAATTTAAAACTGATGCAATGTTCTTTATTTAGGGGACTCAAGAAAATTCTGCTCCAACTTACGGGGTACGATTTTATCTTCGAACCTATGTAATTGATCACCCTATTTAAAATTAAGATTTGTAAGATTTAATTAACTGATAAATGATTTTTATTTTCGAGGATCCAAGATGTTATTCCACTAACTTACAGAACATGACTTTCTTTCTCAATTAACTCGAAATAAAAGATCATTTTTTGTGAAATTTAATTTAAGAATGACATCAAATCGTACCCTTTGCACGTTTAAGGATTGCATTTTAAATTTCCTCTAGTTCTCAATTTTCAACACTAAGACATTAAATAATCAATTAGGTACCAATTTTGAGCGTATGAGGGTGCTAATCCTTCCTCATGCATAACAGGCTCTCGAACCCGTTTCTTTTGATGTCGAAGACTAAAATTATCATTATAATGATATTAAATATATTTTGAGGTGATTTAATCACACCTAATAAAAAGGATTGGTGATGACTACATTTTTGTTTTTTTCAAAATAAAAAATCGGGACTTTTAAAAAAAAAGTTTCGACAACTTGGCGACTCCACTGGGGAATTAATAAGAGAGTCAAGCTGCGAGTTGATTATTCTTTGGTCTTTTTGTTGAAAATTGAAAACTCGATTTAAATTAATTTGTGGTCCCTTGCATTTCATCCTTCATGTGTTGCTTTGTTAATAATGTTTGTGTTAATATTGCTAGGACATAGGATTACCATTTCACATGCATTGCATAATTGCTCTACTAATCCTTTTAAGTGGAAGTGCGAAACTACTTCTTCCTGAGGTCTTCACCTCTGTGCAAGATAGTGGATTGCTTTCAGGATATATATATGTACCTATATTTTCGTGAAGTTTTCACTTCCGTGCAAATATATGGGAAATGTATCTCCCTGAACTGAACTCAGTTTGTATGAGCCTATAATGGGTGAGGATTGAGGAATCTGTTGGTTTAGATCCCTTTACTTTAAAACCCAAACCGCATGTAACGGACCCTAAAAGCCCACCCTAAGTAGAACCATGATGAACCTTTAGTGGTTACCCAAATAGAGTGTAAAAGAGAGACGTTTATATTCTTTTTTCTTTGCTTTTAATTGCAATTTGTTTTCAAGTTCTATCCATGAATTGATCGTACTGACTTACTTCATTTTGTTTTGGTCGCATTGCATCCCATCTTAGTAAAGGTATTGATTCGTGCTCGATTACTAAAAAGAGAACTGGTCATGGAAAAAGGGTTTCTTGATAAAGTATAAGAGAATGTGGTCGTGCATATATGGTCAGAGGAAAAACATTGTATCTGCCTTATTAGAGAAATTCGATTTTTAGTAAAGTTGTTCTAATGGAATTGAACTAAGAATTAACGCCTTTTTGCATGCATTTTTACCATTCATTAGCATTACATTACATGCATTAACTTCCAAGAAAATCCTTCTAATTAATTAAATTATGACAGTTACTATGGAAAAACTACAAACCCAACACCGTTACGGTACTCGTGCTAAACTAAAGCTATGGATCAAAGGCTAGAAAGATTGGAACATATCCAAAAGGACATGCAAGATCAGTTGTAGGATCAATTAGCCAAAGTACAACAAGATATGAAGAACCAAATAATAGAATTACAAAGGGATATAATAAATCAGTTGACCCAATTACTGGCTGGAGGAGTTGACAAAGGGAAAGGCCCTACGATAAACCCTAAAGAGGTGAGCGAAGATCTTCCATATCCCTCGAGTTTTATCTCGATACATGTCCATGCTCTGCAGGAGACATATACGTGAGAAGCATTTGTCACCATAAGACCATAACTGTACCTGACTGGCACATCAGGGCCAACAAATTACCCAATAGGCTCTGGTTCCAACCCAAGAGATAACTCGACCAATCATGTTATACCAGTTTTGGACGAGGTAACAAAGACAGAGAAAGAAAGAGCCGAACTTCCAAAATAGCTAGAAGAGCATTGTAAATGGTTGGAAAAAATATTCAAAGCAATGGAAGGAGCCGAGGTCTTTTACGGAATCGATGCCAAAGAATTAAATTTGGTCCCGGACCTAGCACTTCAACCCAAATTTAAAGCCTTGGAGTTCAAAAAGTACAATGGGACCAATTGCCCAGAAGCACACATCACAATTTTCTATAAGAAAATGAAAGGATACGTCAATAATGATCAGTTGCTAATCAACTATTTCCAGGATAGTCTAACAAGACCAACTGCGAAGTGGTGTAACCAATTAAGTCATGTCAGGATCAATTCTTGGAAAGACTTGGCACAGGCTTTTATGAAGCAATACAACCACATTACTGATATGACTCCTTACAGGATCACATTACAAAACATGGAGAAGAAACCGAACGAGAGCTTCAGGTAATATGCCCAAAGATTGAGAGATGTGGAAACTCAAGGGCAGCCAACCTTATTAGAAAATGAGACAACCATGCTCTTCATTAATACTTTAAAGGTGCCATATATTAATCACCTGCTAGGGAATGCTACCAAAAGTTTCTCTGACATGGTTATGTTTGGGAAAATGATTGAGAATGCAATAAGGAGTGGGAAAATAGACTCGGGGGAAGTGTTAAGAGATCTGCCCCTAGAAGGAAAGAAAATGAGGTAAACAATGCAAGCTTGTACGAAACAAGCTATTCAAAGCCGATTATGATGGCACAACCTAAAGCCACGACAGCTAATTTCTGAGGCACCCCGAGGCAAGAACCTACTTTAAGGCCACATATTGAAAGAGTCCGTTTACCCCCATCCCAATGATGTATAACAAGCTATACTAGAATCTGTTCGACGACCATGTGGTGTTTCCATTTTACTTAGAACCAATGCAACCCCCATTCCCAAAGTGGTATGATGCGAAAGCTCAATGCGAATATCATGCAGGGATAATGAGACACTCGATCGAAAACTGTATCACCTTCAAGAAATTGATCGAGAGGTTCATTAAAATGGGAATTACGATGTTTGATGATCAAACGGAGCTCAATGTGGCTGGAAATCCATTACCCAATCATCCTAATCAAGGGGTAAATGTGATAGTTGAAGTAGGAGCGTTAATTCCATATCTGAGAAAAGGAATGGAGATGAGAATCAATCAAGAATTTGTCCCTACTCCCTCGGAAGTGTTTTGGACAATTGGACTGTGGAGGAGCTTCCTGTAGTTTTTAGGGCTTTTCTAGAGTAATATTCAGAACACACTTATTGCTCTAAGCCCGACAGCAACAGGGATCCTTTTGTAAATGACACATGACCACTACCTTTTATTTCAATAAAAGCGATGCATTTTTTATCCCATTTGGCAAACATCTTACTATTCTTTCTATTCATCTCATACCATAATTAATCATTCTTAAATTCATTTATTCTTTGGATCCCCTTTTGTCCCTATGACAGGTCCCTTGATATCAATGATATGAGTGATGTTGCTGCTGACTTAAAGCCTCCTTTTGAGCAGGATATGTGTCCAGAAGAGCCTTAGGACTTTGAAAATGATCAAGAATGTAACTTGTCTCCCAATCTACTATGGATGGTTGAGCAAGACGAGAAAAAAATCTTACCTCACATAGAATCAGTGGAAGTTGTGAGTTTGAGGAATGAAAATGAAAAGAGAGAGGTGAAAATTGGGACATGCATTATTGTAGAAACAAGACGAGATCTCATTGAGTTGCTTCAAGAGTTTATATACGTCTTCACACGGTCCTATTAAGACATGCTTGGTTTAAGTACTGATGTAACATCCGTGTTTTTGAACCGGAGTTGGAACAGTATAGGGAAGGAGTTAAGAATTAGAAAATGTAGCTAAAATAAGAAGATTAGGAAAATTTAAAGATTAATTAGTAATGATGAGAAAGAAGGAAGGACGAAATGGATAATTAGTCCAAAATAAATGATGAGGCCATCATGGAATTATGGTGATTAGAGATGGGTAAAATGGTAATTTAGAATATTTTATATTTTTAAAATGAGTAATGATTGAAGAAATGACTTAAGTGTAGAAGTGATGAAAGGTCTAAGGACCTAAGGAGAATTAGACCATTTTTGGTAAGTTGAGATATTCCATCAGAAATGTTTGGAGAATTAAAGAAGGGATGATTTTATATCATCCATTTCCTCTTTGCTTTTGCCGTAACTACCCCCATCTCCATCCATTTCTTCTTTTCATTTTCTTCATCATTTCTTCACCATTTCTTCTTAAATTTCTAAGGCATCCAAGCTTCAATCTTCCATTTTTCTTTGGAATTTCTTAAAGAAAATCATAAGATTAAGCTATTAACTACCTTAATTTCATGAGAAAATCCATATTTGAAGTGATAAGGAGCAAGAGCTCAAGTTGGTAATTTGGAATTTTCAAGTGTCAAGGTAAGTAATGGAGAGATTAGCATGTCAACATGTTTAATTCATGTTTTGGCATGAAAATATTAGTTGTTGGAATTTTTAGCTTACATGTGAATATATATGTTTTGCATTAAATTGAAGAGAAAGAAAAGAAGGAGAAGGACTCAATTGAAGGAAAAGGAAAGGAGAAAGCCATGGAGTGAGAAGAAATTATCTACAAGTGTTGTAAGTACTACAAGAGTTTTGAATTATAGTTTACTTTCTCTAATGGTATATGAATTATTAGCATAAAAATTGTTATAAAGATACATAGTATGAATATCTACAATGATGAAATGAAGGGATTAATTGTGATAAAATGAATAGAATGATATGTATAATTATAAGAATGGTAATTATAGGTGATTGAGTAAAACAGTTTGGACAGAACAGAGGATTAACTTCAAAAATTCACCAAAAATTGTATATAATGAGTTAAGGGTTGAATTAAATATGTAATTGAATACTATTGAGTTTAGTTTCATATGGAAGAAACAATGAAAGAAAAGGAATTGTACATTCTGAGGTATATCTGATTTTATGTAACAAGGTCAGAGTAGGTTCGAGTTCCCCTGTTCTGAATTTGAAAAATCATAGAAAAATATAGAAAAATCATTAGAGACTGAAATTTATATGGATAAATCCATAATGAGTCTATTTTAAAAATAGACAGACGGGAACATCATTTGATCTCTGTACTAAAAGATAGATATTTTTTAGTGAAGAAAGGTTGAAACTGTCAAGTAGCAGAGAAGGGGTAAATTGGAAGAATTTACTGTACAAATTGGAAAAATTAAAAATTCTGAAATTTTTATGGTAAAAAGATATTTGAGTCTAATTTCAAAACATCAAGAGGATTATAGTTTTGAATTTTGTAGCTCAAGATATAAATAATTTAGTGACTATGACTCAAATTGACAGCTTTGAAAATTAATGTGAAAATAAGAGTAAAGAGGTATATGATGATATATATGTGATGAACAATGTTATGTGAAATATTATGTGTTTAATTATAAATGTTGATTATATGATAAAATGGTGATATTGTGAAAGCCTTTGAGAAAATAAAGGTGAGAAATATATGATTATGTATATGTGAAGAAAAATGTATTTATGATGTATAAGTTGTGGATAATGGTGTTAAATGAGATTATGTCCATGTAGACAAGTTAGAACCATTGAGATAGTAGTGGCATGCCATTAAGGAACGCTAGCGCGCTTACTGTTTCGCACTTCATGTGCTTACTGTTTCGCACCTCGTGTGCCTACTGATTTGCGCTATGTGCGCCTACTGATTTGTGCTATGTGCGCCTACTGATTTGTGCTATGTACGCCTACTGAATTGCACTGTGTGTGCCTACTGTTTCCCCAGATGTGCTTCTATTAAGTACTTCGGTACTTTTTGCTTGTTCTGTTTATCCGATAGGTTCTATAAAAGTTTACTATGGGCCAAATGGATAAATAAGCTAAATGAGCTATGGTCAAGAAAGCCATGATGGCTAAGTTGTGAAAAAGAAAGAATGTGCAAATTGTGACATTGAGGTAACTGAAATGATAATCACATGAAAGATAAGTACAATATATGTACAAGAAATCAAAGAATGATAAAACTAAGTAGGCTAAGAGGTTGGAATGGCTAAAATGTGAAATGAGGAAGAATATGTGAATTCATAACACTACTGTAAGTTAAATGTTATATACATAAAAGGTATATATTTTACATGAATAAACAATTATATGAATGAGTTTGAAATGAGTGATTAAAAGATGAATGATTAATGACTCTTGTCGTACTTACTAAGCCTTCACCGGCTTAACACGTTTATTTTAACGTGTAGGTACAAAAGGCTAAGTGAATGTAGAATCAAGCCAAGGGACCTCTCATCACATCACTCTTGGAAGACTTCAAGTTTAAGTACTTTATTTAAAGGTAAAATGGCATGTACAAATGGTACTTATATGTCCTCAATGAATAAGTTATAAATGTTATTTTGGAATACTATGAACTTATGAAATGAGATGATGAATTTTTCTAAAAATTGTGTTTTGGATTGAATTGACTTATTAGTAAAGTTTTTATATGATTTCAAGGGGTTAGTTTGAAGTTTCTAGCTATATTTCTTGATTTTAGAACAGAGGTATCGATATTTTTATGGTGGTATCGATACCGAAGTTCCAGAATGCCCCTTGGTTTCGTTTTTAAGCAAAAGTATCGATAATTTACCCTGTTTCGAATCAAAATTTATATTTTATTATTTTCAAAATTGTTTTAAGTCTCGATTTTGATTATACTTGATTATTTTGTAATATTTTGAGTAAAACGATTCAATTACACATTATTTGAAAGAAAATTTTGTTGTACTCGTTTTTAATTCTCTGGCACTGTATGTAATACTCTTACACCGGGTTTATTCGTATGAACCATGTGTAGGGGTGTTACAACTGACATTGTGGTACACAAGCTCCCTATAAGAGAAGAATGCAAACTGGTTTAGCAGAAGCTTCAAAGAATGAGGCCTGATGTACTGTTGAAGATAAAAGAAGAGGTCAAGAAATAGTTCGATGCTGGTTTCTTACAAGTGGTCAAGTACTCAGAGTGGGTAGGCAATATAGTTCTTTTTCCTAATAAAGATGGGAAAGTGCGAATGTGTGTAGATTATCGGGATTTAAACAAAGTTAGCCCGAAGGACAATTGCTCGTTATCTCACATCGATACTTTAGTAAACAACACGACATGTCATTCTCTATTTCATGGATGGCTTCTCCGGATATAACCAGATAAATATGCACCCTGAAGATATGGATAAAACTATATTTGTTATAATGTGGGGAACCTTTTGTTATAAAGTGATGTCGTTTGGACTGAAGAATAAGACAGCAACATATCAAAGGGCCATGGTGACTTTGTTTCATGATATGATGCACAAAGAAATTGGGGTTTATGTCGACAATATGATCACAAAGTCCCGAACAAGAGAAGAACATGTGAAGGTTTTGAGAAAATTGTTCTTGAGATTAAGAAAATTCAAGCTGAAGTTAAACCCAACAAAATGCACTTTCGGGGCTACCTCAGGCAAGTTGTTAGGCTTCGTAGTCAGTGAGAAGGGAATTGAGATTGATCCTAATAAAGTCAAGGCAATACAGGAGTTACCATCATCGCATACTCAAAAAGAAGTTTGAGGTTTTTTAGGGATATTGAATTACATTGCTTAGTTCATCTCACAACTAACCGAGAAATGTGATCCCATCTTTCGTCTTCTCAAGAAGCATAATCCAGGTGTATGGGATGATAAATGCCAGAAACCTTTTAACAAGGTCAAACATTATCTGTCCAACGCCCCAGTTTTGATGCCACCAAGTTCAGATAAACCCTTGATCCTATACTTGGCTATATTTGAAAATTTTATGGGATGCGTACTAGGTCAACATGATGAGTCAAGAAAGAAAGAAAGAGCAATCTATTATCTCAGCAAGAAGTTCACTGAATGCGATACAAGATATTCGCTAATTGAGAAACTGTGTTGCCCTCTGGTCCGGACTACTCGAAGGTTAAGGCAATACATGTTATACCATACAAGCTGGCTAATCTAGAAATTGGATCCTTTGAAGTACATGATGGGGTCGATTGCACTAAATGGAAGAATGGCTAGATGGAAAATTCTGCTCTCCAAACTTGATATAGTTTATGTAAACCAAAAGGTGGTAAAAGGGAGTGCAATAGCGAACTTTCTAGCTAGCAGAGCTCTAGAAGACTATGAGCCATTAAATTTCAATTTTTCGAATGCAGATCTGATGTACATCGCAGCCACTGAAGAAAGAATTCCAGAAGAACACCTTTGGAAACTAAATTTTGATGGCGCTTCAAATGCTACTAGTAAAGGAGTTAGGGCAGTTCTAGTGTCTCCTGAAGGAGATCATTATCCTCTCACAATTAAACTTGATTTTAATTGTACAAATTACATGACAAAATACGAATAATGTATCATGGGTATTCGAGCAGATATCAAGCATAAGATCAAAGTTTTGAAGGTGTATGGGGATTCTGCGTTAGTAATCTATCAACTCAAGTGTGAATGGGAAACGAGAGATTCCAAGCTGATTGATTATCGAAAGCTGGTTCTTGAGTTAATTAAGGAGTTTGAGGACATCACCTTCCATTATCTCCCGCGAGTGAAAATTAGATGGCCGATGCATTGGCTACCCTTGCCTCCATGATTAAAGTCAAACAAGCAAGAAGACATAAAAGTCCATTTAGATGAGCATCTATGAGGTTCCAACTCATTGTTATAATATCGAGAAAGAAGAAAAGGATGATCACCCTTGGTACCAAGATATTTACAGTAAGTAAAGGACTGAAAATACCCTGAGCAAGCAACTGAGAATGATAAAAGGATGCTAAGAAGGCTCGCAAATAATTATGTCCTAGATGGAGAGATCTTATACAAGAAAAGAAAGGATCAAGTGTTGCTAAGATGTGTCGATGCTGTCAAAGCTAGGAAAATCCAAGAAGAGGTCAATGAGGATGTTTGCGGAACACATGCTAATGGTTTTACAATGGGCAGACAAATCATGAGATTTAGATATTATTAGCCCACTATGGAAGGAGATTGCATTAGATACACTAAGAGATGTCACAAATGCCAAATCTATGAGGAAAAAATTCATGTACCCCTTTCACCTCTTCATGTTAAGCCTTTTTCTATGTAGGGCACGGACGTTATTGGGCCAATTTCGCCAAAGGCTTTTAATGGGAATCGATTCATTTTCATAATCATTGATTACTTCACCAAGTGGGTAGAAGTTGCTTACTATGCCAATGTTACGAAATCAGCAGTTAGCAAATTCTTGAAGAAAGAAATTATATGTCGGTATGGAATGCCAGAAAAGATAATATCTGACAACTCATTGAATTTGAATAACAACACGATAACAGATGTCTGCAGTCAGTTCAAGATCAAGTATCATAATTCCACACCATATCGTCCAAAAATGAATAGGGCAGTGAAGGCGGCTAATAAGAATATCAAGAAGATCATTGGGAAAATGACAAAGACCTACAAAGATTGGCATGAGAAATTACCATTTGCTCTCTACGCTTATCAAACGTTTGTCAGAACTTCTACCGGGGCAACACCTTTCTTATTGGTATACAAAATGGATGCAGTTTTACCCATTGAAGTCGAGATTCCTTCCCTCTGAATTTTGTCAGAAGTGAAGTTAAATAAGACAGAATGGATCCAATTAAGATATGATCAGTTAAACTTGATTGAGGAAAAGAGGCTGAAAGTTATCCGACATGGTCAGATGTATCAAAAGTGAATGATGCGAGCTTATGACAAAAAGGTCCACCCTAGAGAATTCCATGAGCAAGATCTGGTTTTGAAAAAGATCCTTCCTATACAAAAGGACTTCCGAGGAAAATGGATGTCGAATTGGGAAGGGTCATATGTGGTAAAGAAAGTCTTTTTTAGAGGAGCTTTGATTCTAACCGAGATGGATGACAATGATATGTCTAACCTTATGAACTCAGATTCAATGAAGAAGCATTTCGCCTAAAAAAAGGGGGAAGAGGTCGAGATGAAAACCCGTAAAGGGTGTTTCAAAACATAAAAAGTATAAGTTGAAAACCTAAAAGGGCAGCTCAAAACTTAGACCAAAGAATTAACATGTAATGTTCATTTCCCTAAAAAAAAAGAGATCGAGATGAAAACTCATAAAAAGGGTCTCGAAGCCTAAGGAGATTTGAGTCGAAAACCCGAAAGGGCGGCTAAAATTTGGATCAAAAAATGGACATGAAATGGTTTTCTCTCTCAAAGTAGCAAGATGGAGGGATTTTACATCTTGGGCATCGACGAAGTACTCTAGGTTTCATGGGCACATATCAGGCTCAAAATGGTCCTAATCAAGTTTGCTCAAAGAAGCTCATACTTTGATATCTGGGGCAACTGATTTCATTTCTTTTGCTTACCTTGTGTTTAGCAATTTTTGACTGATGTTTGCCATTTTTAATCTTTTAATTCATTTCCTTTATTCGAGCTTTGTCTCCAATAAAATTCAATCTTATCCATTTTACAACTCTGTTCAAGCATTTATTGCATTGAAATAACGGTTAGTGGACTAACGACGATATAAGGTATAAAAGGATTTTTGCATATCACTTTGCGAAATATTTAAATTATAAAGAGACCTGAAACAGGACCACTAGTTGGAAATAACCAAATCTGAGGGCTGGAGGGATCCTGAAATGAATAGTTCATATTATGACTACCTCTTCGGATTTCATATTAAAGACACCAAACCTGAAAGGTAAACATGGTGACACATCAGTGATAGAACTTAGACAAACGACGAACAATATTGACCTAAGGATTAAAAAATAAATTTGACATGTTGCATTCATACCAATATCATTCATCAAGGGCATTTGGTTTATTCCTGACCTAGATAGAGGCCCATAAAACAAGAACCTACAGGTCATATGCCCTAAAGAATGGCGTGAGGGATCAATACAATATAAAGTCCTATATCCTTAAAGTTATAGTGAATCGGATTGAAACTACGAAAGTAAATATTTATCTCTCTAAAGTTGCAGTAAAACAAGATGAAGCTACAAAACCAAGGCCTATACACTTGAAGTTGCACTGGGTCAGATTGAAGCTACAAAAGTAAATCTTTATCTCCCTAAAGTCGTAGTGGAGCAAGATGAAGCTACGACATCAAATCTTATATCCCTGAAGTTGTAGTGGATCGAATTGAAGCCACAAAACCAAATCCTATACCCCTGAAGTTGTAATGGGTCAAATTGAAGCTACAGAAGCAAATATTTTATCTCCCTGAAGTTGCAATGGAGCAAGATGAAGCTACGACACCAAATCTTATACCCTTGAAGTTGCAGTGGGTCGGATTGAAGCTACAGAAGCAAATCTTATCACCTAGGAGTTGTAGTGGAGCAAGATGAAGTTACAACATAAAATCCTATATCCCTGAAGTTGCAGTGGATCGGATTGAAACTATATTAGAAAGTCTCATTTCCCTGAAGATGCAATGGAGCAGGATAAAGCTATGATATCGAATCCTTTCTTCTTGAAGTTGCAGTGAAACGAATAAAACAGCAATTCCAGTCCTCCTGAAGTTACAGTGGGTTAGAATGAAACTATAATAGCAAATCTTATCTCCTTGAAGTTCCAATGGGGCAAGATGAAGCTGTGACATTAAATCTTGTCTTCCTAAAGTTGTAGTGAAGCAGATTCAGTAGAGTAGAGTAACAAATGAAATGAAAGAGCGGGTTACTTGAAAAAGAGAAGCACCGGAAGCCAAAATTCAGCAAGACCGAACAAAAATTATCCTCCTTGGATTCTTTACTCCTTTCCCGTTACACGACAAAGAGCAAAGAGAGACAGCTGTAGGAGCCCAATTTCATCCAGCCAAACCAATAAACAAAAAATAAATTAAAGTTCAATAAAAAAAAATAAGTTAAAGTCCATTAACCCAAAATTCATTTACATTCTAAAAAAAACCTAATTTGAAACTCATTTACAATACCCTAACCCCAACCTAAAACAGTAACCCAATTTGAAGCCCAAATTACAAAAGCCCACACCCTAAAAAAAATTTCTCCTAAACTACAAGAAACCTTAATTTGCCTCCAGCGTCGCTACACCCAACCCTTTGGCCGCCGTTCCAGTGCCACGTCAGTACCGCTCTTGCCACGTCGACCACCTCGATATGTCTACACGTACCAACATGAGGCACCTTCTAGATTTGCTGGTGAAAAACTTGCAACAGAAAGAAAAAACAAATAAAATGATAAAATAAAAAAAGGAAAATGTGTAAATTTGACTATAAAAACTGCATTTATTCCTTGTAATTTTTTACAAACACAATCAAGAAATCAAAAAGAAATATTTCAAGGTATTTTCTGATTTTAAGTTTCAAAAGTAAAAAATATATATACATACCCATATACGTAAAATAATAAATTAGACTTTTTCTTTTACCTTTTTGTTGATCCAGTTCCATCACCATAGGTGAAAGGGGTGGCTATCCCCGATGAAGAATAGCGTTGTTCGAGCACGGCTACCTTTTGAACCTTTGGGTTCGTCGGATTCCATCGAATAAAGGAAATGGCTGAAGGGCTAGTTTTTTTTTCACGTTCGGATCTAGAGGTTTTCAACTCTAAAACTGATTTCTAGGGTTTCTTTCTAAAAAAAATAAAAAAGGATTTCTTTCTAGGGTCACCACCGCAGATGATCGACGGCCCATGACGGAGAATCGTTGGACCCTAGGGCCGACCAAGGGGCCACTTGAGAGAAAGGGCCACTTGAGAGAAAAATGATAATTATTTTTTGAAGAAGAGAAAGAAATGAATTTTTTTTAGTTTTAGGCTTATATAGAACATCTATACAGCGTCGTTTTGGGAGAGGCTTAAAATGCTCCAAAACGATGTCGTTTTGGGACTGACCCGATCCGGATCACCCTTGGGATCCGAGTGTTTTCAAAGGGAGGGTCTAATTACCATCTAGGTCCTTCCGTATTTTTAGATTATTTTAATTTAGTCCTATTTATTTTATTTTAGTTTAAATTTCTCCCTTTAATTTTATTTTTATGCAATTTAATCCACTGACTCACTATGACTCCTTTGGGAGTGACATGTGGGTGAAGGATGGGGTATTTGCTTCATAGGTCCCTCGATTCTATGTTTCTTTTAATTTCATCCCTTTTGTTTTATTTTCCCTATTTATTTATTTTTTTTATTTTAGTCCCTTTACCTAATGTTGACCCCTTGGGGGGTGACACGTGTACAGAGGCTGGAATATTTTCTTTTTTAGTTCTTGTAGTTTTATTTTGTTTTAATTTAATCATTTATTCTGTTTTTTTAATTTATGCCTTAAATTTGTTTAAAGTTTTAATTTAGTCCTTTATTTATTTATTTCAGCCCCTTCACCTTCTGTTTTTGCAATTTATACTTTACTTTTTTTATTTTCTTCAATTCAGTCCCTTTTATTGTTTGTTTTTATTTGTTGTTTTATTTTTTATCTTTATCTTTATTTTTTTTGTTTATTTTTTAGTACTTTTATTTCATGCATTTACGTACTTGCCCTTAAAATTATATCATTTTTATTTTCATCCTTTAATTTTTTTTAATTTGTTGTTTTCAATTATGTCATGATTGCAATTTTTTATTATTGTTATTATTGCCATGAATTAATATTACAAATATTATCATTTTTTTTATTTTTTTATTTAATTGTTGTATTATTAATTTTTTATTATTCATGTATTTATTTCTAATTTTGTCATCACCATATTGTATATTATGTTTACATACATTCCTTCATTCATATGCAATATTCAAATAAATTAATTACCCAACATTTTTTATGCATTGTATAAAATTTAAAACCGAGGTAATGTTATTTACTTAGAGGACTCGAGAAAATTGTGTTGAAAAATAATAGTTAATTAGGGAACTTTGAGACATATTATTTATGGGTAAAATTAGAGTTTTGAATAATAAATTTTATTTTATATTATACTCCATGAGACCTTTAAAATGGTATATAATATATTCAAAATGGTTGAGTAATAAATGAGAAATTGAAGCTCAAAGTAAGCTACATAAAAATGATTGTTCAGGAAAAGTCGTGCTTAAAACCTCATATCCCACATTGTTAAAAGTGTGGTATATGGGAAGGGTTTATAAGCGAGAAGCAACATGTTGATTAACAAATGACTAAACCAAAATTCTCCTTCGTGTGCAGGGGGTGCAGATCAAATCAAAACAGGTTAGGGGCGCACTCGCACGACGTGGGCGATGTGAAATGTCCCGACTGATTGAGCCTTAGTAGGCCTACTGAATTTTTAGCCCATTTAAATTTTTTTTCCATTATTTTTGTAACTCTTCAGCCATTATATTGTTTTAAATTACCTAAAACATTTACCTATTTTCCACTATAAATAGGTTGCTTCTCTACTCATTTTATACACAACAAAATAAACAATTTTGAAACGCATGTTAAAGTAAACTAGAAGTTTACTGGTACAAATATATTTACTACTTGGCGTGACCAGTTAAACTATCCTGGATCATATATGATGCAAAAATTAATTAAGAATTCATATGGACATTCATTAAAGAACCAGAAGATTCTTTAATTTAAAGAATTCTCATTTGTTAGTTGTTCTCAATGAAAATTAGTTGTTAAAAACTCACTAGCTAAAGTTAAAATTTAATGTCTTGCATTTCTAAAATGAATATGGGCTCATTAATCCACCATGGATGGTTTTAATATTATATGATTTTGGTAGATGCATCTACAAAATAAACACATATGTGTTATCAACTTACAACCTGTCGTTTGCAAGATTGTTTGAATAATTAATTTCAGATCATGCAATTAAGACAATTCATCTTGCTAATATTGATGAGTTTATATCTCAGTCTTTTATTGATTGAGTTTGAAAAACTTTGGTAAAGGTTTGTTATTTATGTGCATAATGATTTAGAGAAATTATTGATTGAACGCCTCTGATTATTACTTATGAGAACTGAACTTTCTCTTACAATATGGGATTATGTTGATTTACGTGTTGTAAGCATCAAGCCAATAAATTTTAAATACTCCCCATTGCAATTGATTTTAGGTCAAAAGCTAAATATTTCTCATCTTTGAATTTTTATATGTGCGTATATGTTTCAATTGCTCCACCACAATGCACAAAGATGAGTGAATCTTCAAAAAAAGTTGGAAATATATATTAATTATGGGTCTCCTTTTTATTATGATATATTAAATGTATTGGAGATTCAATTATGACATGATTATAATTATTATTTTGATTTGATTTGATAATTTTCCCGAAATTAGGGGAGAGAACTAATAACTTGTAATGAGTTAAGGGGGAGAGTAATTTGAACCAAAGGTTCAACAAGGATAACTCATTAAAGTTCCAAATATAGAAATTTTCGTAAAAGGAAAAAAATCTAGATGGTTATATAGTGAAGGCGAATGCTCCAAAAGAGACCCAAGACAACTAATAAGAAGAGATTCAGGTACCTGAAACTAAAGATTAAAATAACGAAAATAAGAGATCTCGATAAGTTATGTCAATTTGAGAAAATATCGAACCAATAATAAAAGTGGTCAACAATGGTTTTGCATGCAATATTATTGTTGAAATAATGAAATAAAAGGAGGATATTGAATAAATCTATTGGAAAATATAGATATGGAATAAATTGGTCAAAATAGAAAGATGCAACTCAAATACAATTATATTCGTGGAGTTTTTAGACTAGCAGTCCAAATATCTAAAGGTATAAAACCAATAAGAGTACAAATGAAGTAGTTTTGCAAAGGCGAAATAAAAATATGAAGTTTTTCGCTAAGTCCTGGCATTGATTATAAAAAGATATAATATTCTTTTGTGTTTGATGTAATAACCTTTAGATATATTATTAAATTGACATTTCATACTTGCGTCTCATGGTTGTTGTTACAACCTTTTTATGAATAACTATATAGTAAAGTTTATATTAAAATCCTTGAAGGATTTAGAATGCCAGAAGCATATTTAAATTATCAGGAAATTATTCATTTATATGAATTGAAATAATTAAACATGTGGTAAATTTGACTTAGTTAATAGTAGTTGAAGGAGGATTATAAAATGATCCAAAATACATATTTGTGTTTTTATAGAAGAATCATGATTAAAGTTTGATATGACTATTGTTGAAACTCCTGAAGAGATCAAAATATATTTCCCCCAAAATTTTCCTTCACTCATGACTTTCAACAGAATAGTGATATAAATGCTTAGCAAATACATTCAAATAGTCATTTGAAAGACTAGTATTCAAGATTGAATACATAGAATATCAGATATCATGTGATGTTTTTATGAGGGGGAGTAAATATGTGTTGTTCTCTTTTTCCCTTAACCGAGGTTTTGTCCCATTGAGTTTTTCTGGTAAGGTTTTTAATGAGGCAACATGTTATACGTATTACAGATATGTATACTCTTTTTCCTTCACTAGGAATTTTTTTCTCACAGGGTTTTTATCTTAGTAAAGGTTTTAACGAGGCACATTATCTATCAATGGACATCCAAGAAGGAGTGTTATGAATATTTTATTAAGTAGATGTCCATCAAGATCAAGATAAGTTTGGATGAAGTTTAAATTTTAGTTGTTATTTGAATTAGAGTTTTATTCCATTTATATTTTTTATGTCTATAAATATAGACATTGGAGAAGCATTGTAATACACTTCTATCTATCAATAAAATGCGCTCTCTCTTTTGTTCTCTTATTCTCTTTCTTCTTTACTCCCTATCCTTTTATTTTATAATAATGTGAAAATTATTAAAAATTGTAAAAATTATTTAAAATTGGAAAACTATAAATTTACTAAAAATGAGAAAATTATTAAAAAATTGAAAAAATATTATAATAAAAAGCCCAACACTATTCAAATAAAAGAGATTGAAGATTCATCTCTATGCCATGGATTAGCAATGACAGGTTTCATGCATTATTTGATTAATTAGGCCTCCCTATCTAAGTTTCAAAAATTATAATTTTTACAATTTTTTAAAATTCTAATAATTTTCAAAATTATTTTTACAATGTGTAATCTTTTTTAGAAAATTTAATGATTTTCACAATTGTTTGTAAAACTTTTTTCATTTTTTACAAAATTAAAATTTGTTAATATTTTTTACATGTCTTAATTTTTAAAATAATTTTTACAATTTTTAAATAATTTTACAACTTTTAAATATTTTAAATAATTTTCATATTTGATAATTTTTAGTAAATTACAAAAAATAAAAGTTTACAATTTTTAATATTTTTACAACTTTTTAATATTTTTAAATAATTTTTATATTTTTTAATAATGTTTTAAGTAATTTTAATGATTTTGATCTGTCAACGGGAGTTAAAGTTCAGTCAACAATCAATCAACTTGGTCGACTTGCCATGTCATCGATCAACACCTCATGTCATCGATCAATGTGCCATGTCATTGATGATATGGTGTGCTCTCATTAGCTAGTTTTTTTTTTTTTTAAAGTTGTTAGTTTAAGGTACCAAAACGGGTAACGAAACAAAGTTCAAATTACAAAATGAGACAAAAAAATAGCTATTAAAATGGGAAAATAAGTATAATAATTATGAATAAAGTCTATTATTAATTTTTAAAAAATTTAAAATGTAGTTCAATAATAATTGATTGTATCATGTTTAACAAGATGGGAAATTAAGATTTACGATTTTGTGTGCTTGATAATTTTTTTTTATTTTTTTATAAATAATAAAAATATGAACTTAAATAAAGGAATTCATTAGTTTAATATTTAAGGTATGTGTTTAAAATGGTAATTTAATTATAGGCATTAACTATGTAAAATTATAATATTAATTTAAAAATTGTATATATTAATATTTATTGAACGATTAAAATTTTTACAAAAACAAATAGTTAAAAAAATTTAATTCATGTTGAATTTGACATGTATGATTTATATGAAAAAAATATATAATATGACGGTTAAATCACTAAAATATTAATCATACAAAATATATGAAACTATGTACATCAATGTAAGTGGATCCCTTCCTTTTATATATATATATATATAGCTGAATTTAATTATATGTATCAATTAAATTAAATTATATTCTAATGTTACAAAATTGAGAATGCCAATTTATTTTATATCAATAAAAATAAAAATTATTCAATAAGGTTTACTTAAAAGTCATTTAAAAAAATACATTTAAATATATACATATTATATTATATACAATATATACCAAGTATAAGAAAAAGGGTTTTCAAACTTTTTCTCAGCGTCGCTCTATTTCTTTCTTTCGTTCTTGATTAGCCAACGGCAACGTCAACTTTAATGTTGGTCGTCGATATTCCTTCACCTTGATTATTTATATTCAATTTTTATTTTTTGATTTTTTTTCTAGTTTTTATCTACCTTTGTGACACGCTTTTCCCTTGTCTTGTGGCACGTTTTTCCTCTGCCTTGTGGCACGCTTCTGCTTTATGGCACGTTTTCAACTACCTTTGTGGTAGATTTGCATTCGTGGATAGTTTTCTCACAACGCTTGGCTCTGATTTGCTGCTATCGGTGGTCTTTCAGTAGTTTGATTCTCTTTTTATGTTCATTGCCGATGCAATCAAATCTGTTTTGCTAAGCAGCCTGTAAGATTGTTGGTTTTGCTCACCACTCTTACTTCGATCGTTAAGCGTGTAGGTAGATAGAGGACAAGGAGTTTTGTTTCCTGCTTTCTTTTCTCTAGTGTTTCATTTCATCCCTGTTGTTGCAACCCACTAGACATGTTTTGCTAGTCTGATGTTTCGTTTTCTAGTTTTTTTAGTTTCTCTTTATTTTGTTAATTTTTTACTACATTTTAATTTCTTTTGGAATGTTTCTCTATTTTAATTTCTAATAAATTTCAGCCAGCATATTATTTAAAAAAAAATACATTTATTTTAAATATAATATTATCTTAAATATTTTAAAATTATATATTTAACGTTACTTTTAAGTACTTGTACATGAAATTAATAAAATTAAAATAAATTAAGGAAAACAATTATTTTTATAAGTTTTAGAACACTACTAATGCTTTGTTATATGGAGTATTCAAACATAGTAATTTCATAGTAGTTAATTTATTTTTTAAAATATTAACATTTTTAATATTATAGTAAATTATATTTGAAAATAATTTTATAAAACTCCTATTGAAAACAAATCAAAGGAGTAAATTAAAAGTTTAAATTTCCAATGAATTGAAGGGAGTTTAAAATGAGGACTAATTAAATAATTGAAAAAAGGAAACACCTTATATGAAATGTTAGAAACATGGAGGGGTTTTAGTTTTGCAATTTTCCCTTCCCTTCCTGCCATTAAATCATTTTATTTTCATTTCTTTCCATTTGCTTAAAAATACTTTAAACCTTTTTTTTTTCTTTCTCTTTTCCACTCTTCATTCTTAACCTCCCCCTTTTTTTACTTCATCTGCTTAAACTTTGGTTCCAAAACAATTTTACTATTTCATATTCTAATGCCGAAGAACTAAAACGTATTGAGATAATTTTTTAATAAAATTTGTTTAACAAATATTTTAGGTTTTTTTAAATTTTATTTATTATTATCATTTTCATTTTATTTTAATATTTTTATTGTATTTCATTATATTTTGATCTAAGTTTTTAATCATATCTTTTATCCTATCAAACTTCAAGGCTTGAATAAATTGTAGTGTCTATTTTATTTATATGACTCAAAAAAATATTAACAATAATAACCCAAATTAAAAAATAATTACTAAATTGACCTGAAATGAATAATGTCCGGAGATTTTGATCACCCCGACACCAATATAATTTTCTCTCCAATCATTATCTCATAATTGCTACAAACATTAAAAAATTAATTTTTAGGTGCAGTATGTGATGGGTTTTCTGCAATGGAACAGGTGGTAGCCATGTGTGTTAAAGCACCCAAAAAAAATTTTTAAGATTAGAAAAGGGAGTGTCATCTGTGTGTCACGACATCCAACTTTTTTTTAAATATTGGTATAATATGTATATAATACAATTTTCAAAAAAATACATAAGTATCAACTACGTAATGGTCACAACTTAAAAAATTATTTTTAATGTTTTAGTAATCATGAAATAATAATTGGAGAGAAATTTATGTTGGTGTTGGTCATAGGGTGGGTAAAATCATTTCAAGTCATTTTGATGATTATTTTTTTGGATGTCATATATCAATTGATAGGCACCCCTTTGTGTATAATTTTTTTTTTTTTTGGTTTTGACCACCCATGGCCGGAACATGCATAGAGGCAAGAACCGTTCAAGAAATCATGTGGAAGAAGAAGCTAGTATCGGTATAAACAAAGGTGAGCCCATCTTCAACAGCAACCTAGAGCTTGTCTTCCCTTGAAATCCATGCATCAAATGAAAAGCCCACCCTTTCTCTGTTGGTTCAAGCTCTTACAGGTTCGGTCACAAAAAACCTTGGACTCAATTCAAGCTCATGTCTTTTTAGCTTTTTAACTACTGGCTTTTGAGTTTATATATAGGTTGAAACAAGAGGTGAATCATGAGCCTTGTTCGACCGGGAGGAGCTTCTCAGGTTCATCAATGGAGGATGGTACTTCATGGCAACTTCAAAACTTGAAACAAAACAAGCATGATCAGGATGACGGACAAAAGAAAACCCAAAAGGAAACTTCATCGTTTCACTGATGAATGGCCACCAAAACTTAAGAGATTCATGGCTTGATTATGATAATCATAAATCATCAAAAAGTTCGTCAGATTCAACAATCAAGCTCTCATCTCCATTTCTTCCACTTTTACATGATTTCAGCATTAAGGTCTGACAATATGGTACATTGGAAAAAAAGACATGAAATTATGGGCAAAATAAGGGGTATATATCGATTTTAATAAAAAATTATGATATGCGTCGGTTTTAAAAATAATTAGGGATATAGGTCGTTTTTTGAGAAAATTCTTCAGTTGGACGAGTTTTTCGTGAAATTAAAAAAAATTATTTATTAATTTATATATTTATTTATTTATTTACTTATTTATTTACATTGTAAAATTTATAAAGATAAAAGTATTGTACGAATAAAAAATATTGATTTATTTATTAATAAAATATTTTTTACATCACAAAATTAAAAAAATACATCAATTAAGGCAGTGGACGACGGTCACGTGGAGGATTTCTGCGTACCACGGACCGTACAATCGCAGGGTAATCAAGAGGTGGAATCGGAGGTGCATCTGAAGGTGTATCCAGAAGTGCAGGCTTGTAGACTTCCTTGTTGTCGTAGTCATCAACTGAAAACGGCCTTACCCCAGCCCTCTGAGCAGGGTCATTATCTTCTTTGTCTGTCAATTAAGTCGTCGTTCTCGCTTGCCATCGTGTATCTGCCACTCCCTCGTTTGGCCATTGCGAAATAATCCATTAACGTAAAACAGTGACGCATGAGTGTTTGACCCACTATAGGGCTATAACCATGAGGTACTGAGTACGTCGGAAAGGTACCTGTCATCGATTGTTGGGTCAGCATCTACGTCGGTATCATCGTTTATGACGGTGCATAAGTCGATGTCTATCCCAATATCGGCATCGGCATCGACATTTGCATTGAGGTGTAGTATGCAGGGGACATTGGTGGCACGAAATAGGTACCTGCATGAACTGAAAAATCGGCCACGTGCGGTAGTAGTACTTGTGAATAATGCACAGGGTTAGGTAATTGAACGGGAATAAGTGAAGGGAACTGACTCGGAGGAGGATATGTCGTCGACATAGATGACGAACTCATTGTGCGACCACGTCCCCTCCTACGATGCTGTGGCGGTCGACGTGCCTTTTCTATCAAATATTTCAACTCCTCTGCTTCGTTGTTAGTATATACGACTTGCTGACGGATCTGAACCATGACATGTTCTCATCATCTGCCGCCATGTCTGCTAAGTAGAATTCTTCGCGTGGTAGTAAGGATTGCATCTTACGATCCCATATCTTAATGTAGTTCCGGTGCTGTTGTGACCAGTCGATGTCCTCCTTCCCCGCATGTCAACCTTGTGCACCTTCTCCAGGTCTTCCAGTGGTGGCAGTTTGCTTCCACCCGAACTGTCACAACACTCGGTTCGATTTGTGCATTTCTACAGTCACGTACAATATCATACCCCACCTTCGCGTCCCACATTTGCCTGTTGGCCAACACTTCTGGTGGTATGTAAGATATGACATCGGTGTCGACGTACGACATCTACTCAAACTAAAAAGCAAATTTATAAATATAGTTATGTATGAATTTTTATAACCAATCATAAAGTAATCAATAAAGTATTGTATGTATAAGTAACTAACCTCGCTTTTCGAGCGTTGATCTAACAATAGCCTTATATCTTCTAACACATAGGGCACATCCACGTAGCTCGACCATGGTTCCACCTATACAAGCGATGTGTTAGTCGAAGCATATAATAAAAAATACTTTACATACTACATATTTATTAAGAAATGATGTTTACTTCGTCACGAACGGAAAAATGTATGGGTCGATCACCTTGGGACGTAGGAACAGTAGTCGCCACCAGGCCCCACGACTATAGCAGTAGTAAGCAACCACCGATCGATGCAGCACTTGAAATTGTGGGCCCGACACATCTCCCGGTATAACTTTACCAGTACGATAGATCCTCAACTGAATTTGTCGCACTCCTTGAAGTCTACCATATGTAGAAGCCATCTTACGTGCACCAAATTATGAGATTTGTCGGGAATTGAAATGCCCTCGATTAACCTCAGAAGGTACGCTCGAGCGTATTGCTATATGACCTCCTCCGTTCCATCTTCAAGAAGCATATCGAAATTTTTCTTCAACTAGTTCATCGAGATTCGACCACCTTTGAATCGGCTCGAGATCTTCCTTAACAAATTCTGGCAGAATGGCACTTTACCGGCAACGATAGATGCTCCCGTGACGATTGTCCCATCCATTGGTAGACCGAGCTGCAGCGTTACGTCTTCGAGTGTGATTGTACACTCGCTACATGGAAGGTGCAAAATGTGTGTTTCGAGCCTATAAAAATCCAACCACTTGCAAGTGGCTACAAATTTCATGAATTGGAGGCTTTTCCCATATTATGAATGAAGCCCTCCAAAACACAATTATCGACCTGTTTACAAATATATATTAAAATTAATAAAAATAATTTAATAGTATTTAAATTAACAAAATTTAATTTTCGTATAGAAGGAAGCAGAGCAGGAGTGACTGTTTTTTAAAAATTGAGTTAAAGAATTGGTCGTGTATTTGAAAATATCAAAAAAAGTTAAAACGAGAAAATAAAAAAATTGGTGGTGTATTTGAGAGAGTTTGAGAGAGTTGAGAGTGGTTTGAGTGAAAAAAATGAAATGGGAGTATTTATAATTTTAGTTTTTTGACTGTTTGAAAGTGCATCTAACTAGATAAGTTTTTCCCAAAAATGACATGTATCCCTAATTAATTTTAAAACCGACGCATATCTCTAATTATTTAATTAAAACGACATATACCGCTTATTTTGCCAAACTTGTGAATATGGCTGTTTTTGCTTTTAGTCAGGTTTTAAGGGACTTAAATTTTGGATTTTGCACACGGTTGAATATCCAGTGATGGGTTTTTTACAATGGAAGGGGTGGGGCGGCCATCTGTGTTAAAAGCACCCCAAATTTTTTTAACATTGCAAAAAGGGTGTCAATCATGTGTCATGACATCCAATTTTTTTTTTAAAATATTAGTATAATATGTATATCAGAATATACATGAGTATCGATCATGTAATGATCACAACCCAAAAAATTATTCTTTTAATGTTTGTAGTAATCATGAGATAATAATTGGGGAGAAATTTATATGGCTACCGATCATGGGGTGGCCAAAATTCATCGACACCTATAAAGCATGGACACGGACACGTAATACGGGCACGACACAACACGGACACGACGACACAGTAATTTTTTAAAAATGAAGATACAGATACGTCAATAAAAAAATATTTATAATATATATATATATGTTAAAATACTTAATATAAATGAAAATATTGATATTTTGCATTAATATATTTTAATTTTTTTTAATCTAATAAGTATATTAACTAGACAAATATTATATATACATATATTTTTAAATAATACTTGAATCTTTTATTAAAAATAAACAGACCCAAAAACTTACATAATAAAATTTAAGGAAAACCAAAACAATACTAAAATCAGCTCAATAGTAAAAGAAAATAGCGCATGGATCAAGTTTGGTAATCGGGTTGCTCTAGAGTCATCACCAATTCCAACTGTGATATATTCTTTTGAAAATAAAATCTGGAACTTTTAAGATTGATAAACGGGCTATGTAAAAAAAATAAAAAAACTAAATTAAACCTAAGCCTATGGACTAATTGAAAATTAATCCTATGAAAAAAGCCACAATGACTAGATATTAACCTAGCCCAACTAAACAAACCAACTCCTAAAGCCCACCACGCCCTACAACGTTACTCCTTATTATCTTTTTCCAAGGCAGTTAATTACTCTAGTTCATTCCCCAAGACTTTCTCAGTGCTCTATCCTTAGCAGTTTCCATTTTTAAGGCCCTTCCTCCTGTCGTTTCAATTTCTCCCTTTGTTAGCCTCATTTCCAGGTCCTTCCCTTCCTCCAATTGTTTATTCGATTCCTAACCTCTCCCTTTTCCATCCACGCTCTCCAAGCCTTATTTCGCCGCCGGACATTACCTGGTGGTTTGCATCGTTCTCCATCGCCATCAGCACTATCATCATAAGCCGATTGATCAGGTAAGTACCTCTTTGACTTGTAACTGCTTCTTTTTCTCAAACATTTTCTTCTTCATTGGTGCTTCTCTTTTTTGACACGCAAGTTTTGACCGTGTCCAATTTGAAATTTTTTCTGACATATCAAGATGTGTTTGATATGTATTTGGCTGTGTCGATGGTGTGTTCGTGTGGATACTAGTACGACACTAGTACAAGGGAGTTTTCCTTATGTCGGTGCTTCATAGCCCGACATTATTTATTTCAAGTCATTTTGATGATTATTTTTTAACTTGAGGTGTTATTATAAATATTTTATTTTTTTGAGTGAAATGGGTAAAATAGACGATTGTAGTATTTCAAATCTTGGTGACAATTAAATTAAAAAATAATAATTCAAACGTGATAAAAGGGTTATGTACTTAAAAAAACCCATTTTTAAAATTATTTACGAAAATGAGTCGTTTTGGGCCATTATTACCAGAATGATCCGGTTTTACTAAAACGTCCTAAGCTAACGTCATTTTTAGGGGAGATTTAAAAAAACGTGTCCAACTCAATACTTTTTTTCATGTCACACTCAACAAGCTTTACTAAAGCACATTGATGTGGACGTGCTTTTGCTTGTGTTTTCACACCAAATGATTAATTGCTAATTAAGGCCTAAGTTTTATAGGTTTAGGGTTAGAGTTTTGGGAATTTTAAATTAAGGTTAAGGTTTAGTTTTTTTAAGTGCTTATTATGGTTCTGGAAAAAATAATTTTAACGAGATAAGTTTTATTTTGTAAATAAAAAACACTTTAAGTTGGATGCACAGTTAGTAAAAGTACAAAAAAAAGCTTTCAGCTGGACGCTTTTTTAGAATTGATGCTTCTGAAAAAATAAATTTGAAGAGATGGTTTTGAAAAAATATCCTAGGATTCTCGTGAAATCTGTAGGGGAAAAACGCTCCAAGCAAGATGCACTGTCAGCAAAAGTATTGAAAACGCTCCTAGTTGGATGCCCTTTTCAGTACTGTTGTTGATAGTACATCTTGCTTGGAGCATTTTTCCCTAAAAATTTCAACCCCCCACTATCCAGGGAATTTTACAAAAACGAGTAAGATGCTATCTCTTAGGTTATAAATGACTCATATTTTAACCTCTGATGACATAAGTTGTAGCAATAGAAATTGAAGAAGTTCAAAAGAATAGAAATTTAAGAAGTTGAGAAGGTATAAGTTGATTTTTCATATTAATATTTATACGAATCCTTATATTTTTTAATAATATTTTTGTTTTGAATTTTTGTCTACAGATAATTTGGTAGAAAATGAGTGGGTGAATTAATGCTATTATTTACTACGATGGTGAGGTTAATGACACTGATAACGGAGTGGTTTTTTTTATTAGAGAACACACCGCGATTGGATTTTAACCAAAAAATAGATTTAACAAAACTTTGTAAAAGAATTAGGCGTAAAATCTTTGGACCTATGCCAATGAGAGTTTCATTTATTAAGTATCAATTTTGTGCTTCAACCGATCCAGTGATATATGACTCATTTGATATAAGTGGTTCTCGTGGCTTGGAGGCGATGGTGCAAACACACCTCGATAGTGGATCACCGTTTCTTTTGTTATATTTGGAATTTTCAAGGTCAGATAAAGGACTTGTGACTTCAACATCTACTACTGTTCGAGAGGAATACACGACCCCTACACGACACTTAGTTAGTGGGAGGTAGAACATCGAACCATCCGTTTTTGGTGGCAGATCGGAATACACGACCCTTGTATGACACTTAGTTAGTGGATGGGACATGCACCTTGGTAGGTCGAGTTTAATGATGGGAATACTTATTGGGGAATGACATCAACTTCTAGTGGTTGGTAATCGACATCTAATTCTGGACGTTTTGAAACGTACACGAGAAAGGATGATTTACTCCCTACGACGTCCACCGACGAGGGACTTCCAACATGGTAGATGTTGGTGGGTTGGAGGATGAAGATGGCATAGAGTCCAATGTGGATCCACCCCGGGAGCCCAGTGCCAACAGTTCAAAAGTTGTATTATTTTTTCTGAACTGGAGCCTATTCAAATCGGACCTAAAGATGATGAAGGGGGTTTAGATGAAGAAGAAGAATATCCACGATTCATGGCATACTCACCTCTTGCCCACATGCATAATGTTAATCTATCGACAGATGATGCGTTGGAGTTTCCAGATCTACCACATAAGAAGCGTGGCCACAGAAGTCCATTATTGGACTCTAGTGATTTGGAAGTTGTTAAGTAGTTTTTCAGTAAGGATTGTTTTCTCGGCGCATTAAAGCGATACAACATAAAAACGGGGTTAACTACCACGTGGTTAAATCCAAATTCGAAAAGTTTGAGGCCAAGTGTGTAGTGCAAAATGATACTCGTACATGAAAAATCATGGCTTCCGTTAAGAAGAGGATAAGGTTATAGGAGATAAAAAAAGTTCACTAATCTGCGTACGTGTGTTTGCCTCTGGTACAGTATCACTAGGTGATTAAGGTTTTGAATGTTAGGGTTTATGGTAACTTCTAATTAATTTAACGTATTCATGGGATTGCAGGTGTTTCACTGGATCATTCCAAGCTAGATTTAGATATGATCGTGGCCTTAATACTACCGATGGCAAAAGCAGATCCGAGGACTATTGTACCGGTCTTAATTGTCAATATTCGTAGCCAATTCAACTACATGCCTTCTTATCGCATGACCTGGATAGCTAACTAGAAGGCGTTGGAGAATATGCATAGTGGGTGGACGCTTCATATAATAAGGTATGACAGTTGTGTCAGGTGGTGGAGATGTACGTTTCAGGTTGCATAACAGACCTTGAAACGGATCCTGCATAATACAATGATCACTTGCTCCATGGGTGCTTGATAGCATTACAAATGACATATATTTTCTCTCTAAATTGGTGTTTTTATTGTTTCTTTTGTATCTCATTTAGCATACATCATAAGCATTTCATACTTAGCTTTTATAATTTCCAACTCATTGCTAGTTAGTTTAAATTCTTGTTATTTTTATATCTTTTTGTACTAATGTCGATGCAAGTAGTCGATGTATTGCGTTTTAGAATTGTCAGCGCAAGAGCTCAATACAGAAGATTAATGTTGGAAGAAGAATGCAGCCACAAGATCAGCTTGGAATTGCGACCAGCGATGTCGCCGCACAGAACCTGAACCTCGAATGAGTAAACTCAAGTTGAATTCACATATGGAAACACCAGCGTAGGAACATCGCAGGTGTCGCCGTAATTACGATCTTAGATTGCACACATTAAATCTACATGAATGCACAGCTATTCTCTAACTAACTTTGATAGCTGCAAAATCTAGATCTGGATCTAAGAATGGGAGGCTGAAACCTGCAACTTTTGAAGGCTATAAATAGAAGAATAAAGAATGAAGAAATCATCAAGAGTTAAAGAATTAAATTTGCAAATTACTTTGTGTTTTTGGAATTTATTGCTGGAGACCGGTGAGCTGACTGAGTCGATGAGCAGCAACTCCTGACGAGGAGTGCTTGATGCTAAGGAAGAGAAGTAGTTAGGGGTAATCTGAGTAGCCTAGAGATAGTATACTTCGATGTATCTATTAACTCCTTTCTTATGGATGATGAACTATTATTAATATTTGAATGAATACGAGAGTATCTTTCAATATTTGATCACTTTGATTCTTGTTTAATACTTTTTCTCTATTTATTCCTGAATCTAACCGCATCAAACACGAGAGTGGCTTTACAGTCTATCGACATCGAGAGATACGGTGACAAGTTAGGTTAACAAGTAAGTTAGGCGAGAGCTGCTTGGGATTAGAAGAGATTCTGATCACTTGTTCTTGGGTACACAATGTTATTGGAGTAATTGTGGGTTTTTGAGTCGTGACTCAATAGGGAATTGTTATTGGTAAGAATCCATTGAAGATTCATTGCTGCAACAATCTATCTATTCAAAACCTTGTCGACGCATCCTGCGTTGCGACTTAGCAAAATCAGTGATCCGCTCCAGACCTTCACACTTGATCATATTTGTATTTCTTACATTTTAATATTCAACACTTATCACTCAACACATTTTGATTTACTTTCCTTTGCTCTGATATTTAACCTTTAACATTTAACTCTGATTGCGTTGACAATATTGACTATTTTAGTGTGCAGATATGACGTAATTACACTGACATCATTACTCACATTTTACTTAATTTCAGTATTAGCTGCTCCGACATTTAAACATCAAGAACTCATTTCCTCGTGGGATCGATATCCGATAGAATTATCTATCAACTATAATTGCATCAACGTGTGTTCGCTTGCACAATTGCTGTGACGTTTCAAATGCGATCAAGTTTTGGCATCGGTGCCGGGGAATTGACGTTTGTTTGATGTTTACTTTTGTTGTTACAATTAATTCTACTTACTTAACTCCTAGCCTTTACTAATTTATTTACTTTTCTATTGTTTTCTTTTTCAGTTTTGTAGGCGTTGCATGTCCACAAGGAGAAATCCTAACAACCTTGTTAGTTTTGATTAGGAGCTTGAAAGGACATTGAGGAGAAGAAGGCAAGAAGAATGGTTGGAAACAACAATGATTTACCACCATTGCTGCCACAAAATGATATTCCTCCAGTGTTGCCATAAGCAATTAATAATATACCACCACCGCCTCCACAAGAAGAACAAGTGCAAAATAGGACGATAAGAGACTTTGTTGTTCCTCTACTTGATGATTTACAACCAGGGGTTGTGAGACCAGCTATTCAAGCTGGTAATTTCGAGCTGAAACCGGTGATGTTTCAGATGTTCAACTCAAATGGGCAATATTTTGGTTTTCCTCATGAAGACGCAAGAAAACACTTAAAATCATTTCTGCTTATTTGTGCATCCTTTAGTCAACATGGTGTCCCTAATGATGACTTGAAATGCAATTATTTCCTTATTCATTGCAGGGTAAAGCAAGAACATGGTTCTTGGGATTGTTGGCTGGATCTATTACATCTTGGAATGCGTTAGCAACACAGTTTGTTTTGTGTTTCAATCCGCTGACAATGAATGCGAGGTTGCGTAATGATATTACTGCATATCATCAGTTAGATGATGAGAACTTACATACAACATGAGAGCGTTACAAAACATTGCTTCGACGCTCCCAATGCATGGAATTCAGCAAGAGACCTAAATAGAGATTTTTTATAATGGTTTGAATGCTCAGACAAGGAATCTTGTTGACACATCGGCTAATGGTCCTTTGTTGGATTGTACCTACAATGAAGCTGTAAGAATTCTAAAGAGGATTGCTTAAAATGACTATCAATATCCAATCTCTCGCTCTACGCAGGTAAAGAATAACCCTGGAGTTCTTGGGTTAGATGCTATTTTTGCTTTATCAGCGCAGGTATCCTCATTGGTCAATATCATAAAGAATATGAAGGGAACAAATGACGTTGCTGCTATTCAAGTGGCCCAGCAATTGGATGCACCGATATTTTCCTGTGAAATTTGTGGTGACAATCATAGTTATGAGGACTGCCCACAACATGCAGAAAATGCTTTCTATGTTAACAACATTGGAGGGGGTTCATTTTGGTAACTCATACAAAAACCGATCTCAACAACCTTGGGGGAATCAAAATGCTTCCACATTTAGATATGAAAATTTCTCAAATCAAGGAGGTTATCGACAAGGGAGTTACAATACCAAACCACAGCAGAATTATAATCAGAATTCGCAAGCGAGTTCTCAACAGATGCAGTCACATAGCCTGATGCACCCACAATCTCGATTACAGCCACAACAGTCTGTGCTGCCACATATGCAAGGATAACATCATCAACATCAACAGCAGTAATTTTCTTAACCAAAGTCAGATCTTATGGCTGTTCTTGAAGCATTGATTCGTGAGCATATCACGAGAACTGAAGCAATAGAACAAGGCAACTCTTCTTTCATCTGAGCATTGGAAGCCCAGCTAGGACAGTTGGCGTCTAATCTTAGTACAAGATCATCGGGCACTCTGCTTAGTGATACTAAGAATCCTACGCAAAGAGGGAAGGAGCATTAACAAAGCAACCACGCTGAGCAGTGGGAAGCAGATGGTTGAATCAAGTAGTTCTGGCCAAGACCATGTTGATGCATCTGAACCACAGCAACAAGGAGAGGATGCGGCTGAAGGAAGTGAAGAAGAAGCAAATGAAGAAGAACCAACTGTAGTACCATCTATGCCTGCAGTTTGCCCAACAAAGTTGTCGATGCAACTACCAACGTCGACACTACTGAGTTTTCCACAACAACCTACTGCTACAATACCTTTGCCATTTTCGCAAAGATTTAAAGAGAAAGTTTGTTGGGGATCAACCAGATTAAGCAACGAACAAGTAAAGAAAGAAGAATAAATTGAGAAATTGAACACACAAATTTAACCTGGAAAAATCTCTCCGAAGAGGATAAAAAACCACGAGCAAAGATAATTTTACTATAATGGCAAAAGAATGAAGAGTACAAAAGATAGAGATAAAAACTAAACCCCGAAAACCCAAAAAATAAAGAACCCTCAAAACGTAAATACTAAATTACTCCAAAAATGTTAGGAGTTCTAAATTATAATGGGTGTATCTAATTAGTGTTCTTTCTAAGGTTGTAAAAGAGCCTATTTATAGGCTAAATTTCTAGGTTAAATAATAATAAAATAATCTAGACTAGTAAGAGTTTAACTCAAACAAATAAACAGAGTTTAATTGAAATAATTAACAGAGTTTAATTAAAACAATTAAATAGAGTTTAATTGAAACAATTAAACAGAGTTTAATTGAAACAATTAGGAGTCATAATTCAACAAATCTCCACCTTGACTCGTATATCCACAATGTCATCTTTGTCAAAGCCCGTCACGGACCTATCTTGAACTTGCAGGGAATTAACTAAGTCGAATCTGTGCTTAGAAGCTAGAAGTCTTCTAGCCTTCGACTTGTGCACTGCCAAATCAAAACTAACCTGGGTCTAATTTTCACGAACACAGTGCCTTAACTTTTCAAAACCTGCATCCAAAAGAGAACCTTTCTTCAACGAAATAGTCATACATTTTTCCCTTCTATGACCAAGTTGCCTCCGCTCCAAACGAGTTAACTTAAACTCCGTAACGGACGAGGGACGTTTGATTTTACCGATCACTGTAAAACCTTCCAGAATATAAGGACTGTCGGTCTTTTTACCTTTTAACAAAATGAGAGCCCCACGAGACACCTTAATACCGCTTGACTCGATGTTGATTCTGCAACCTTTTGAGTCTAAAATACTTAAGGAGATGAGATTCTTTCGTAAATCAGGTACATACCTGACATCTGATAATGTCCTAATCATACCATCGTGCATCCTAATTTTAACAGTACCAATACCGATTACCTTACTGGATGAATCATTTCCCATGTGCACAACTCGACCTTCAACCGAACTGTATGTGGAGAACCATTCTCTGTTGGGACACATGTGGAAAGAACATCCTGAATCTAAGATCCACTCTAGCGTAAGCTCGAAGCTTTCGCTTGTTGAAACTAACAAGAAATCATCACCACTTTTATCGGCCAAATTAGCACCAGTTAAATCTTCCTCGTTACTCTCAGTAGCCTTTTTATTTCACAGTTTGTAACGACCTGCTTTGACGTGACCTAATTTCTTACAATATCGACACTTTTTGTCTCGCTTCTTTAATGCTACCAAAACAGAAACTTGCTTATCTGCCTTGCTATCTGAACCAAACTCATTGTCGAGTTTGTCTTCGCTCAACAAATGACCCTTCACATTCTTGAACGAGATTTTGTCTTTATGATAAATCAAGGTCTCCCTAAAAGACTTGTATAAAGGGGGTAAAGAGCACAATAATAGCACAGCCTGATCCTCATCGTCAATCTGAACCTTAACATTATTTAAATCATTCAAAAGAGTAATGAACTGACTGATGTGATCTCTAAGAATCTCACCTTGTTTCATGCGAAAAGTAAATAGACGTTGTTTCAGCACTAAACGGTTAGCTAGAGACTTAGTCACATAAAGAGTTTCTAGCCTTTTCCACAAGGCGAATGAGGTCTTCTCCATTAATACCTCTTGTAATACCCTATTTAGGAGGCACAACTAGATTACAGACAAGGCCTTTTCATCAAGCTCTTCCCATTCTGATTGATCTAGATTATCGAGCTTTTTCCTGATAATAACCTTTTTCAAGCCGGTCTGAACTAGAATTGCCATCATCCAAACTTGCCACAGATTGAAATTTGTGACACCATCGAACTTTTCAATGCTGAATCTTGTTGTTGCCATCTCTGAACGGCTTGATCTGCCAAAATCAAACTAACTCTGATACCATTTATTGGGGATCAACCAGATTAAGCAACGAACAAGTAAAAATAGCAGAATAAATTGAGAAATTGAACACACAAATTTAACGTGAAAAAATCCCTCTGAAGAGGATAAAAAATCACGGGTAAAGATAATTTTACTATAATGGCAAAAGAATGAAGAGTACAAAAGATGAAGATAAAACTAAACCCCGAAAACCGAAAAAAATAAAGAACCCTCAAAACGTAAGCACTAAATTCTCCAAAAGTGTTAGGAGTTCTAAATTATAATGGGTGTATCTAATGAGTGATCTTTCTAAGGTTGTAAAAGAGCCTATTTATAGGCTAAATTTCTAGGTTAAATAATAATAAAATAATCTAAACTAATAAGAGTTTAACTCAAACAAATAAATAAAGTTTAATTGAAACAATTAAACAGAGTTTAACTGAAAGATTATTTCTCCAATTTGACTTGAAATAGGAGTCATAATTCAACAAAGTCCATGATAAAGAGTGTCAAAAGTTTGTTTCTACTCTGAAACAATTACATATTAACATACCTCTTGTAGATGCTCTTTTGCAGATACCTAGTTATGGGAAATTATGAAGGAGCTACTATCAAATAAGAAGAAATTATCCGAAATCAAGACGATTGTGCTCACAGAGGGGTGTAGCGCTGTGCTTACAAATAAGTTGCCAACTAAGATGAAAGATCCTGGCAGCTTCACAATCCCATGCTCCATTGGGAATCATTATTTAGGTAAGGCTTTATCTGATTTGGGAGTAAGTATTAACCTTATGCCTTTGTCTACTTTTAAGAAATTAGGAATAGGTTTGATTAAGCCCACTGCGGTGACATTACAACTTGCGGACAGATCCTTATCACAACCTGAAGGCCAAATCAAAGACGTTCTTGTCCAAGTTGATAAGCTTGTGTTCCCTGTTGATTTCATAATCCTAGACTGCGAAGCAAATAAGGAGGTGCCCATTATCTTGGGGCAACCATTTCTAGTAATGAGACGCACACTTATCAACGTATTCAAAGGAGAACTTATCATGCGTCATAACGATGAGCATGTGACCTTTAGTGTGTTTGAAGCATCTCTGTCCAGAACTAAAAAGCAATGTCATCACATCGACATTTTGGACGAGATCATTATAGAAGAATTTAATGCAAAGAGTTTTGCAATGTTAGATGAAGATGCAACGACATCCACCAATGAAATCCTAGATGACTATGTAGACAAAGAAGAGGTTAACAATTGTGAGCTGAGACAAAATTGGTAATTGGAGTATTTGGATTTGTCTAATAGGATGATCACAGTATTTAAACCATCTATTGGTAAGCTCCTATCTTGGAGTTGAAGCCATTACCGACGTATTTGAAGTATGTCTTTCTTGGTGACAACGAGACATTACTTATTATTGTTAACGCATCCTTCGACGCAATACAAGAAGATAAGCTCATCGCCATTTTGAAAGAACACAAAAGAGCCATAGCTTGGAGCATTGCAGATATCAGAGGCATCAGTCCCTCTTTTTGCATGCATAAGATAACGCTAGAAGATGAAGGGAAGCAATTAATTGAGCAATAAAGAACACTTAATGAGAAAATGAAAGAAGTAGTGAAGAAGGAAATTATCAAATGGTTAGATGCGGGCATCATATACCCTATTTCTGATAGCAATTGGGTGAGCCCCATCCAATGTGTGCCAAAAAAGAGTGGTTTCATAGTTGTGACCAACGATAAGAACGAGTTGATCCCTACTCGTATTGTGACTGGCTGGCGAGTATGCATGGATTATCGTCGACTGAATGCGGCCACAAAGAAGGACTATTTTCCACTACCTTTCATTGATCAAATGCTGGATAGGCTATCTGGCCTATTATTGCTTCTTAGATGGTTATTCTAGCTACAACCAAATTGTCATTGTGCCGGAAGATCAAGTAAAGACCACGTTCACATGCCCTTTTGGAATCTTTGCTTTTCGATGTATGCCATTTGGGTTGTGCAATGCACCAACAACATTTCAGAGGTGTATGATGGCAATCTTCTCGGACATGATCGAGGATTCCTTAGAGGTATTCATGGATGATTTCTCTGTCTACGGATAGAATTTTGACCAATGCACTGACAATCTGGAGAAAGTTTTGAAGAGATGCGAGAACACAAATCTAGTTCTAAATTAGAAGAAATGCCACTTCATGGCAACTGAAGGCATTGTCCTTGGCCATCGCATATCTGGTCAGGGCATTGAAGTTGATAAAGCAAAGATACAAATCATCGAGAAATTACTACCGCCCACCAATGTGAAAGCAATAAGAAGCTTTCTTGGACATGCTGGTTTTTACAGAAGATTCATACGTGATTTTTCCAAGATTGCTAAACCGTTATGCTCATTATTAGAGGAAAATAAAAAGTTTGTGTTCGATGACAACTGTCTGGATGCATTCATAACAATAAAGAAGCTGGTACAAGCTCCAATTGTCGTTGTAACAGACTGGATGCAACTGTTTGAACTAATGTGCGATGTAAGTGATTTTGCTATGGGAGCTGTACTAGGCTAAAGAAAAGAGAAGGTATTTCATTCTATTTACTATGCTAGTAAAACTCTAACTGAAGCGCAGGTTAATTACACTACCACTGAGAAGGAGTTGCTAGCAGTAGTCTTCGCATTTGACAAGTTTCATTCATATCTTGTTGGCGCAAATACTACAGTTTACACAAACCACTCTGCATTAAGATACCTTTTCACAAAGAAAGACGCCAAACCTATACTGATACGATGGATCCTACTCCTTCAAGAATTTGATGTTGAAATCAGGGATAGGAAAGGATCTGAAAATCAAGTAGATGACCATTTGTCTCGACTGGAAGTTGGAAGTGAAGATCGACAGACGTCCTAGATTGTCGAAGCATTTTCAGATGAGAAGTTATTCTTTGTCGACGCATCGCCCTGGTATGCCGATGTTGTCAGTTATTTTATGTGTGGGAAGCTACCCCTGAACGTTACTGGTCACAAGAAGATCAAGTTCATACGAGATGCTGCAAAATATCACTAGAATGAGCCATACCTATTCAAGGTATGCGCTGACAACATTATCCTTCGCTACGTACCTGAAGAAGAAATGACTTCAATCCTGCGATATTACCATGATGCCCTGTATGGAGGTCATTTTGGGGATATAAGGACTACTGCTAATGTCCTACAGTTAGGATTTTATTGGCCCACATTGTTTCGAGATACCCACAACTTCGCACAACAATGTGATCGATTTCAACGCACTGGCTCAATATCTCAACGTAATGAGATGCTCCAACAACCTATCATGGAAGTAGAGCTCATTGACATTTGGGTTATTGATTTTGTGGGACCATTTCCAAACTCTTTTGGGAATGTGTACATTTTAGTTGCTGTTTACTATGTATCAAAGTGGATCGAGGCAATTGCGGTGCCAAGGGATGATGCTCAGACGATGTTGAAATTCTTTCACACATACATTCTCACAAGGTTTGGAACACCAAGAGCATTAATAAGTGACCAAGGAACTTATTTTTATAACAACCAAGTGGTGAAAATGTTAAAAAGATATGGTGTGAAGCATCGTATGGCTACTACGTACCACCCACAAACCAATGGTCAAGCTGAGGTATCCAATCATCAAATCAAAAGCATCCTTGAGAAGGTGGTTAATCCATCTAGGAAGGATTGGTCTTCGTGGCTACGTGACGTATTGTGAGTGCTTCGTACTGCATATAAGACCACATTGGGAATGTCGCCGCATCAATTAGTGTTTGGTAAGTCTTGTCACCTGCCAGTTGAGCTTGAACATAAGGCCATGTGGGCAATCAAGCAGGTGAATATGAACTATGATGCTGTCGAAAGAAAAAGATTGTTGGACATCACTGAGCTAGAAGAAATACGCCGACATGCTTATGAGAATACCGTAATATATAAGGAAAAGACCAAGAGATGGCACAACAATATCATCTTGCGTCGATAATTTAGTCTTGGTCAGTTAGTACTTTTATTTAACTCACATTTAAAATTGCATCCAGGTAAATTACGATCAAGATGGTCAGACCCTTTCAAAGTTATCGAGGCATTCAGAGTGGTGCAGTCACAATTGAAAATCTAAAGGATGGATAACAATTCAAAGTGAATAGCCAACGTCTAAAGTATTATGTGGCCCAAATGTTAAAGAACCAAACGAGGCCATCAATCTGGTCATATTTAAATAATGTCGACACATTTTTCTATTTTCTTTTATTTGTTTCACTTTTACTTGTGTTATTTCAAGTTCCTTGCAAAAATAAAAAAATTGTCTTTTTGTCGAAGCATCGAAGCACGAATTGTCGATGCATTCTGTGATGAGTCAGCATAGCTTTTTCAGTAAGAATCGCACTAATTGATCTCTCTTCTCTCCTAACCGTTCGATTAAATGAAACAGTACGATCTGTAACCTGGCAATTAATGACTACAGACGCAACGTTTCCCTTTATTTTTTTCAATCATCACGATTCTAGGTTATAAAACCTATCTCCTACAAATTTCTCTCTACTCACATCCTCCATTGTTACTACATCTCGTCCCTTTCATTGCCTTTATATTCCTTTTTCCATTCACAAGCTATTTTTTTCTGCAAACTTCTTTAACTTTCTTATTCAGTAACAATGGCTAAAACCCGAGCATCGAAAAAACCTTCCAAGATTCCCTTTAAAAAACACCCTAACAACTTCAACCACTATGGCTCCAATCATAACACCATCTCTATTTACAAGTTCGGTCTTATTTTTGACGTCTGCAGTCAAGGACCGTTACCAAAATATCATGTTGAAGCGAAACCTCCACCATAAACAAGGTTTGCAACTGTCCCCGTATCAAACCTTGGGGAAACTTATTACCCGTACCATCAGTCGCCTTGGATGAGAATTATTTTGCGAACATCCCTTTGGTTACTCCCCTACACTGGTGAGGGAGTTTTATGCCAACCTTGTGGATCTGGAGCAAGAGTTCATTTTTATAAGAGAGGGGCTTATCCCATGGAGTACCGCCCAAATCAATATGCTTTTGAGAATCCCTGAGAGGGTGGATGACCATTCACCATTTATACATCGCCTGGATGATGAAAGCACTAGTCAGATGATGAAGGACCTCTATGTCGATAGAGCCACTGGACTGGTAACGGGTTCTACAACTACACAATGCATAGAAGGTATCTTACAACTTTTAGCAAGGTATGGTTTCACTTCATCAATAGCCGCATCATGCCCTCTACACATAGCATTACGAAGACATTAGACCATATGTGTCTCTTATATTCTATCCTACACTTCCGACACATCGACATCGGAGAGATAATCCACGATCAAATCGCGAAAGTCACTGGCAAGCAAACTGGTATACTCCCATCCCCCTCTCTAATCATGTTACTTTGTAAATAGAAGGGTATTGTGCTCAGGGATGGTTAGGAGATATTATAGAACAAAGGCCCGATCAATGACATCTCTGTTGAACGGATGACTCGTGACTAGGAGACACAAGTGGCCAAAGAAGCCTCGAAGAATAAGGATAAAAACAAAAGGAAAAAGAAGGCAGAATAATCCGATGCGGCCACAAATCCACAAGTGGCGAAGAACTTGGCATTAATGAAAGTACATCTTGACCGTACTGACATGCGCTCAATCCACACTGACGGTGTCGTCGATGACATGGATTACAGGCTGCATAAATTTTATGCTCACACAAAGGCTTGGAACGAGGCTATTGTCGACGCACTACGCCAGATCAGTCCCGATCCATTTCCAGACTTTCCAGCCTTTCTGTCCATCTTTGGCCAAATGCAATACTCTACCTCCGATCAACCTACTCTTGATGGTAGGCCTATCCCTACACCAACACGAATTCACATTTCTGATGATGAAAAGGAAGAAGGGCACTCAAAAGCTGAGGAAGATTGCTATTGCACCTTTGCCCATCTGTTTGAGGACGAGTTCTCTAACAACCTTGGTGAGAATATGGTTGAACGTGAGACTGTTGTGGATGAAGGTGTCAACGCAGTGGAATGCACTAACATTGGTCTAAACGAACCAGAGCAGCATGAATATGAAGGTACGGACCAAGGAGATGACCAGCTGAAGGAAAAGGAAGAAAAAGAGAAGGAAGAAGAGAATAAAGAAAAGGACCCTACCGAGGTGCAAGAAGAGAAGGAAAAAGATGTCCCGACAATGATAGCTGAAGATGTTGTCGGCACACCAGAGAGTGTGGGGGCATCCAGCTCTGATGAAGCTCGACCTAATTCGAGCCAGGCTGAGGTTGTTATGTGCGAAATCGAGGAACTGAATCCTCTTGCTATCGTGCCATATATGGTACTGCTCGCTGAAATCCACCTATCTGAAGTGACAACCGATAAGACCACTACCCAACCTATAGAGGAGGAGCAATCTGTCGAGCCGATTGGTACGACGAATAAAAAGAGGAAAAGGTGTAAGGATAAAAAGAAGAAAAAGCACCAAGAAGAAGGTGAGCGCCTGAAAAAGAAGAAGAAGAAAACAAAGACAGCCACTGCATCGACTGTTGACGAATAAGTTGGTACATTTCTTTTAGATATTTTCATGCATTTTTTTATTGTCCCTGCATTTTATTTTGTCACTGCATTCCTTTTGTTAACTTAGTTGCATTGTCATTGCATTTCCATTATTTCTGTATAATATTGTCAGTGCATTAGGGACAATATAGACATTAAGTTTGGGGGGAGATAATGTGAAATGGAAATGCAATTACACCCACATATTTGAATTCTACTTGTTTCTTTGGTTAATGAGAATTGACAAAATTTCAACAAAAATGTGCCTACAATTTTTATTTTTATGCTGAATTCTTGAATTGTTTGGATACTGATGTGTAAATTGGATGATTATGAATGAACGATGAGTTTTTTATTTTTGAATGAATGATTGGAATTGCTTCAGTAATGAATGGATAGTGTTGATGTTTGAATCTTGAACTAACTGACCAATTGCAGCGACATTGTATTAATAAAAGACGCTCCAATATGAGTGCATTGTGACTTTCTAAGGGAGAACACTCTGCTACAGGTTCAGAAAAATCATCTAGCCAAAGGTTGTCACTGCAAGAGTGTGTGTCGGTGCAATTATATACCTCCTGGGGGTTTGTTGCACCCCATTGTTACTATCCAGGAATAAAGGTAGAATAAGGCAATGACATCTCTCAGTCACTTGAAAAAAAGAAAAAAAAGAAAAAATTATATTTGCTATAATTGCTGAAATGGTTCAAAGAAGATTAAGATTTAATGCATAATACTAGCATTAATGAAGTTGCAGTTTTAATTGTTCATACCTATAAATTGTCGGCGCATTATTTTATCATATGATTACAATTTGTGCATTAGGATTCCAAAAAATTCAAGTTGTGAGAATATTGATTGTAGTGACATTTTTGCTTGTTACTTTGCTAATTTTTGTTTACTTGAGCACAAGTAAAAGCTCAAGTTTGGGGGTGTGATAGCATTACAAATGACATATATTTTTCTCTCTAAATTGGTGTTTTTATTGTCTCTTTTGTATCTCATTTAGCATACATCGTAAGCATTTCATACTTAGTTTTTATAATTTCCAACTCATTGCTAGTTAGTTTAAATTCTTGTTATTTTTATATCTTTTTATACTAATGTCGATGCAAGTAGCTGATTTATTGCGCTTTAGAATTGTTAGCACAGGAACTTATTCTTGAAGATTAATGTTGGAAGAAGAATGCAACCACAAGATCAGCTTGGAATTGCAACCAGCGATGTCGCCGCATAGAACCTGAACCTTGAATGAGTAAACTCAAGCTGAATTTACATATGGAAGCACCAACGCAGGAACATAACACGTGTCACTGCAATTACGATCTTAGATTGTGCCTAGCAATGCAGCGACAACCTGCAATCTCTGAAGAAAACATTAAATCTGCGTGAGTGCACAACTGTACTCTAGCTAACTTTGATAGCTACAAAATCTAGATCTGGATCTAAGAATGGGAGGCTGAAACCTACAACTTTTGAAGGCTATAAATAGAAGAATGAAGAATGAAGAAATCATCAAGAGTTGAAGAATTAAATTTGCAAATTACTTTGTGTGTTTTGAAATTTATTGTTGGAGACCGGTGAGCTGATTGAGCCGACAAGCAGTAACTCCTGACGAGGAGTGCTTGATGCTGAGCAAGAGAAGCAGTTAGGAGGTAATCCGAGTAGCTTAGAGATAGTATACTCCAATGTATTCGTTAACTCCTTTCTTATAGATGATGAACTATTATTAATATTTGAATGAATACGAGAGTATCTTTCAGTATTTGATCACTTTGATTCTTGTTTAATACTTTTTCTTTGTTTATTCCTGGATCTAACTGCATCAAACACGAGAGTGGCTTTACAGTCTATCGACATCGAGAGATGCGGTGACAAGTTAGGTTAACAAGTAAGATAGGCGAGAGCTGCTTGGTATTAAAAAAGATTCTGATCACTTGTTCTTGGGTGCACAACGTTGTTCACAACAAGAGGTGGAGTAATTGTGGGTACTTGAGTCGTGACTAAATAGGAAATTGTTATTAGTAAGAATCCATTGGAGCTTCATTGCTGCGACAATCTATCTATTCAAAACCTTGTTGACGCATCCTACATTACGACTTAGAAAAATTAGTGATCCACTCCAGATCTTCGCACTTGATCACATTTGTATTTCTTGCATTTTAATATTCAACACTTATCACTCAACACATTTTTATTTACTTTCCATTGCTCTGACATTTAACTCTGATTGCGTGGACAATATTGACTATTTTATTGTGCAGATCTAACGTAATTACACTGGCATCATTACTCACATTTTACTTAATTTTAGTATTAGTTTCTCCGACATTTAAACATCAAGAACCCATTTCCTTGTGGGATCGATATCCAATAGAATTATCTATCAACTATACTTGCATCGATGTATGTTCGCTTGCACAATCGCTGTGACGTTTCAAACGCGATCAGTGCTAAGTGTTCAAGCATATATTTTTGAGCTTCAAGCAATGTCGGGATGGATTCCAGTACTACAAGCCATTGGTACAAAGTGACGGTACCTTTATGTATGGTAGACATACCTATAATCTTTTGTTGGCTGTTGTTAAAGCCCAATTTTATTCGAGCTAATAAAATCCTTTTTTATTTTTATTTATTTTGTAAAATAAATGAAATAAAATAAATTCAAAGTCCAAGTCTATTACATTAAAAATTATCCACGAATTAAAAATAAAAAACCCGATTACAAATTAAATAAATCTAAAGCCCAAAATACCTCAAGCCCAAATCAACCAAACCTTAAACACTAACTAAACAAAGGAAACCCTAGCTGCTAATGTCTCCAACCATCGCCCCCAACACCACGTCAACACACGCTGCCCCTAGAGACCACAATTTGCACGCAACCAAAAAATTAGGGAAATAATTGTAAATTCATGTTATAAAAACACGAAATCCGAAGGTAAATGGATGGATTTTTGAAATTAGATTTGAGGAAATTTTTTAGCAATCAAAAGATGCTCATTCGTACGCAATCAAAAGTAAAAAAAGTGTTTAAGGTATACGATTTTTTTATATTTTAAAATATAAAATAAATAAATATAGTTTCTGGGGTCCTTCTTCTTTACCTGTCGATTTGTATCCCTTCACCACCGTTGAGTGGTGGAGGATTCCATCCCCGATGATGGATGGTCCTCCCTCCGTGCACAAGAGATCTTTGGGCCCTCCAACTTCGCCTGGATCTTATCGGAGGAGAGGGGCTTGCCTTTGATTTTCGAAAGAAACTAGGGATTTCTTTTCATTTTATTTGTGTTTTTGGTGATTTTGACCTTAGATTTGGGTTTGGGAGATCTAAAGGATTCGAAAAGATTGAAAAAAGATTATTTTTACCTTCGACCACCATGGGCGGTGGTCACTGGCATCGACAACCGGTGTCCCACGACGGAGGAGGGCAGACCCCTAGGCCGACCATGGGAAGAGTTTGAGAGAGCAAAAAAAAGAAGAGCTTTTTTTAAAAATGAAAGGAAAAAATGAGGATTTTCTTTTAAAAAAATTGACTTATATAGGCCAAGGAAATGACGCCATTTTGGGCTCCAACCTTATAGCCTTAAACGACGTTGTTTAAAGAAACCTGACCCACGAACCACTCCGGACTCGTTCAAGGTTTCACGATTTGGGCAAATATTGCCCTGGTCCCTCTGCCCTTAGACCTTATTCAATTGGGTCTTGATTACATTTCCTATTTGTTTTAAATTCAGCCCCATAAATTTTAATTTTTTTACAATTTGATCATATATCTGTTTCTGCTTGGAGATGACACGTGTAAGGACATGGGAAAATTGCCCATGTGGTCCCTATATTTCTCCGAATATTCAAATTTGGCCCTAATTTTTCTGTTTCTTTTATTTTTGCTTAAAATTTCATTTCAATTTTAATTTAACCCTCAAGTTTTCCCCCTTTAAATTTAACTCTTGTATTCTATTTTCATTTAAATCAAATCTTTTATTTTTATTTCTTTTAAAATTTCCTTTTTATTTTTATTTAGAACCTTATATATACATATTTTAATTTTTTTCCTTTAAATTTTTTTAATCCTTTTGTCACTTTATTTATTCTTAAATGCAATTTGAATTTATTTATTCATTTGTATTGTCGATTTATTTGTTTATTATTTGTGCCTTTTTATAGTTGTGAATTAAAAGCATATTTTTCCATCTTTTTAAAAATATTTTAGCAAAATAAATTGTACATCGTTTTTTAAAAATACATAAACTGTTTTAAAAAAATCGAGGCAATGTTTTTTATTTCAGAAATTTGAGAGAATTATGCCCTAACTTACTAGGTGTGGTGATTGGCTGTTCAACGTCGCAGTAATAATGTGCAAGAATACACTGTCGATGTAAGTATAGTAGACAGATGTGAGTTTGTCGGATATTGATCCCACGAGGATTGCTGTCTTTTGTCTATTAATGTCAGTGCAATGAATAAGTAAAAGTGAATAAGTTGTGAGAGTAGTTGTCGAAGCAATAGCTTAAAAATAAAAATGAAATATGATAATAATAAAATGAGATCCCCAACGTGAATATTCAGCAGAATACTAAGTGTGGCTTGCAAGGTATGAAAGAATAGGTAATTGTCGCTTCAATGATGTGCAATGAATATTTTACCAAGTTTAACTTCTATGTTCGATCTAAGACTTAAACATGCACACTAACCACACCTTCCGATGATGACAATGCAACATAGTTAAGAATAAGTGGATTAAATTCCTTTAATCCTCAAGCAACTTCCGTTGCCATGCTTGTTAGTTTAAACTATCGCTGCACTTTTCAGTGACAGTAACTGCAATAACACTTCCGTGCTAAAAACATTCGAACCCAAAGATTAAACAGTAGAAGCAAGATTAAATAAAATAACATTCAGTTCAGAAATCATGAGTACTTCCATACAAACATGAAATAAATAGTAATCACCAACGTTTAGAAAGAAATGTAAAAGAACAAATGGAGAATACTATTCCTAGACAACTCGACTTGCTGTCTTTCTTCCCTCTTGCATTGCACTTAGGGCTCCTCGCCAGGAACAGTTCTGCCTCCTTTTTCACGTCAGTTCGCCCTTGAGAGACTAAAGCCTTGATAGCCGAAAACTTCAAAAGTTTGGTTGAAGAAGAATATGCACAAAAAAACTATCATTTTCTCTTTCCTAGTGAGCATTTTATTCAGCCAAATTGTGCAGGTGTTCTTTCTGCAGAATCAAGTTGCCTCTGGTCGTACAAGCTGATTATACCAGACTGGACAGTTCACGCTTTTCTGTTCTTATCCGAATAGCTGTCAGATGCGGCGAAAATCCTGGACGCAATTTGAAAATACTCATGCAGCGACATTAGTACCAAAATATGACAAAATTAAGGGCAACTAGGATAAAGTTCATTGAGTTAGAAAATGCAATTAATCAAATTAAAAAGGGCTAAAAAATGTGCTAAGGATGACTAAATGGGAACAACTTAACCAAAAATTTGAGAGAAAACAATGGTTTTTTCTAGCACTATCACACTCCCAAACTTGAGTTTTTACTTGTCCTAGAGTAAAACAGAAACTAGCAAGGCTACACAAAAATTCACCAAGGCAAATGATCATTCTAGCAACTTGAATCATCTAAAATTCCAATGAATGAATCACATTCAACTGACAGCATATTGCATCGATAACACATAAGTATGAATAACAAAGATTGCAACTTCATCAAAGCTAACATCATGCTTCAAATCCTAAATTTCATCTACCAATACAACATTTATTGTACAATAATATATACATATATCTTTTTCTTTTCCTTTTTTTATGTGACTGAGGGATGTCGTTGCATTACTATACCCTTTGTTCTTGAGAAGTAACGATGGAGTGTAATAAAGCCCCAAGGAGTACGTAATTGCATTGACACACACTCTTGCAGTGACAGCCTTTGGCCAGATTCATTTTTTTAACACTTGCATTGGAGGGCTCCTTAAAAAGTTCACAATACACCCACATTGGAGTGTCTCTTATTTATACCTATATGTATATATATATATATATATAAGCAGCTGTAAAATGCAGTTTCATTCAAGATCTAAGGAATGATACTAATAATCCATTACTAATGCAATCTAAATCATTCATTAAAGAATTGAAGATATAACATTCAATCAAACTTATCCAACTCATTCATTGACAGTTCACATGATTCAAGAATTATGCATCGAATGTAAAAAAAAATTAAACATATTTGTAATAACCATTCATAACCTTGCATGCTACATTAAGCTTAAAAAGAAAAATTTTTGAAATGTGGGTGCAATTGCATTTCCAAACCCCATATACATTCCCCCAAACTTAAAGTCTGCATTGTCCCGAATGCACTAACACTAAAATGCAATGACAATGGAAATGCAATGATAATGCTTACTAACAAAATAAAAATTACAGCTACATGCTATGCATGAATACTACAGCTAAAAACTAACTCAGTTTTTCGCAACCGTCTATGTGGCTGCATGGTGCTTCTTCCTCCTCTTCTTTTCTTCCTTTTTATGCTTTTTGTCCTTGGAGTGCTTTCTTTTCCTTTCTTTGGGCTTTTCTTGATCCTTGGATTGCTTCTCGTCATCCGGCTTTGCCTTGGCATCATCAGCTGCATCTTGTGTCAGATGGATCACCTCAAGTGGTCTAGTGTAGATCACTATTGCCAAAGGATTGTGGTGTTCCTCATTGGTTTCCTCTGTAGCTTCCGCCTGATTCGCTCCATCTTGCTCCAAATCCTCAATCTTGCACCCATAACTTCGGGTGCAGTGATAGTTTCTTTCGCTGATTCTTTCTCAGCCTCTTTTTCTTCATTCTTCTCCTTCTCATAATCATTATGGGTGTCTTCCTCTTCAGCAGGAATTTCCTCTTCAGTAGCATGCTCCTCTTGACCAATAGTGAAATCATCTTCGAATAAGCTCTCAATTTTTCGTAAGCATTCCTCGACATCCCTTGATTCCATTTCCTTTTCATCATCAGAAATGTGCACCATGAGAGGGGAAGCCACCGATTGGTCTTTGTCCCCTAAGTCAACCTCTTTTGAAGAGGGCTCATACTCTCTGATGATTGGTGGAAATATTGGGAATTCTGGGAGTGAGGCTTTGCTCAGCTACCTTAATATGGCTACAACAGAACTGTTTCAAGCCTCGGTATAGGCGTAAAACAAATTTTGAGATCTATCCACGTCTTCTATTGTAGCGACAAGCTTGATCTACCTAATGCTAATGGAATCGACTAACTTCTCGACATCCTTCATTGTACGCCACAAGGATGTCTCTACAGTCAGGTTTGTCCCTTTGCTTTCTACTTTTACTTTTCCCTTCCTTTTGCTTGCTTCTGTTTCTTTCACTGTGGGTGTATCCTTACCATGAGTCATTCTCTCAATCGAGGCTTCATTGATTGGGCCCTTGTTCTCCAGGATTTCTTCGCCATCTTGGGTACTATTCCTTTCTGCTGGCATAGTTACATTATCAGTGATGGGAAAACTAAGATGTTTGTTTGCCTTGCAGCACATTCAGTAATTTCTTGATGAAGTATTGCCCTGACATTGATTTTCCTAAAAACGGTCTTTGGCCGCTTTCGTGAGGAATATCATTGGATCTTTTGACATGGAGGGCTCTGTTTCAGGGGTAGCTGTTGTAGAGGACGAAGGTTCTGGGACAAATTTGATTACTTTCTTAATTGCTCCTCGAGTTTTTGCCATGTTTTTGTAAGTAAAGAAGGTTTTAATGCGTAAACGTGCAAGCTTTAAGAAAGATTATGAATAAATATGGTTTCTTTATGATTTTTACAGTCAACACAGAGGAGGGTATTTATAGTGAGTGAAGGAGCAAGATGGAAAGGTGTGTTTCTTTTGTAAAAGAGGAAAGGACATAAAGTCCGGAGGGAATAAATACGTCCAATTGGAATTACACCCGTTCAAACAGATCCAATGGCTGGGTGCCTGTTGATGAAATAGTGGGATTTGAATCCCTGATATGCTCTATTTTTTATGAGTTAACAGTTACTGTACAGTTGTACGAATTGCATCGACAATGGAGTCCTAGTGCATTAATAATGGGATCTAAGTATTCTGAAAAAAAACAAATGAGAAATAAAACAAACTTAAACAAACGTAAAAATAAAATAAAATTACGTAATAATAAATTCAATAAAAATTAAAAAAATTCGACCAATTTGATGGTCTCTTCCTGTTTATGATCACTATGCCTAAAATAATGCTTCAGTTATTGCCCATTCACTTTGAATTGGTGTCCATCATTTAAATATTTAATTGTGACTACACCATGAGGAAATGCTTCGACAACTTTGAAAGGTCCAGACCAACGGGAGCGCAATTTACTTGGGTGAAATTTCAATCTCGAATTGAATAATAAAACTTGTTGACCCGCGATAAATTGTCGCTGCAAAATAATTCTGTCATGCCATCGTTTGGTCTTTTCCTTATAAATTGTAGCATTTTCATAGGCATTTCTCCTAATTTCCTCTAGTTTAATGATATCCAACAACCTTTTCTTTCTCGCAGCTTTATAATCCATGTTCACTTGCTTAATTGCCCACATTGCCTTGTGCTCCAGTTCAACTGGTTCCCAAAGACTAGCTGATATGGCGACATCCCTATTGAAGTTTGGTATGCTGTCCGTAATGCCCATAAAGCGTCATCAAGTCTGGAAGACCAATCTTTCCTTGAAGGGTTCACAACTTTCTCAAGAATGTTATTAATTTGTCGATTGGATACTTCAGCCTATTCATCAGTTTGTGGATGATAAGTAGTAGCCATTCTATGGTTAACTCCATATCTTTTTAATGCAACTGCCAATTGGTTGCAATGAAAGTGTGTACCCTGATCATTGATCAATGCCCTTAGCGTGCCATAGCGGGTGAGTATATGCTTGTGGAAAAATTTAAGCACTGCCTTTGCATCATCCTTTGGGATTGCAACAGCTTCAACCCCCTTTGAGACGTAGTCAACAGTTACTAGTATATAAATATTTCCAAATGAACTTGCAAATGGTCTGATAAAATCCATACCCCAAACATCAAATAGTTTAATCTCCATAATTGACTGTTGTAACATTTCATTGCGTCGGTATATAGAACCAGTGCACTAACATCTATTGCATTGAGTCATAAAATTATGGGCGTCCTTAAATAGTGAAGGCCAGTAGAATCCTGATTGGAGAACCTTAGCAACAGTTCTCATGCCACCAAAATGGACTCTATAAGGAGCATCATGACAATGCTTCAGGATTGAAAGCATCTCTTCTTCCATAACACAACACCGAATGATATTGCCATTGCATACCTTAAATAAGTACGGCTCGTTCCAATGGTACTTCACTACTTCACGAAGAAATCTTTTTTCCTTATGGCCTGTGACACCCCAGGGGATTTTTCTACATACTAGATAATTAACCGAATCCACGTACCAAGGGGTTGCAACTACAGCAAATAACTTCTCATCTGGGAATGCGTCGACAATTTGAAGTATGTTTCCGTGTTCACTGCCAACTTCCAGTCGAGACAAATGGTCTGCAACTTGATTTTCTGAACCCTTGCGATCTTTTATCTCTATGTCAAACTCTTGCAATAGTAGGATCCAACGTATTAGTCATGGTTTTGCATCTTTTTTCGTAAAAAAGATATCTTAATGTCGAGTGATCAGTAAATACAGTAACCTTTGCACCGACAAGGTATGAACGAAACTTGTCAAAAGTAAAAACTATAGCCCACAATTCTTTTTCTGTGGTGGTATAATTTATTTGAGCTTTTGTAAGAGTTTTGCTGGCGTAATAGATGACATGAAATATTTTTCCCTTGCGTTGTCCTAGAACTACACCCACAGCAAAGTTGCTTGCATCGCACATAACTTTAAAACGTTGAGACCAATCTGGTGCAACGAAAATGGATGCATTGCCTAGCTGCTTCTTTATTTGAATAATTGCATCCAAAAATGCAACGACAACGAAGAATTTTCGATTCTGTTCCAGCAATGAGCATAAGCTTTGCAATTTTCAAAATATCTCGAATAAATCTTCGGTAAAACCCTGCATGCCCATGAAAACTGCGAATACCTTTCACATTTGTAGGTGGAGGTAATTTCTCTATGATTTCCACCTTAGCTTTGTCTACTTCGATACCTTGACTAGAGATGCGATGGCCTAACACAATGCCTTCAGTTGCCATGAAGTGACATTTTTCCTAATTTAGAACAAGATGTGTGTCTTCATATCGCTTCAATACTTTATCCAAATTGTCAACACATTGATCAAAATTATTCCCATAGACTAAGAAATCATCCATAAATAACTCTAAAGAATCCTCGATCATATTCGAGAATATTACCATCACGTACCTTTGAAATGTGGGTAGTGCATTACAAAGACCAAAAGGCATACGGTGAAAAGCAAAAGTACCAAAGGGGCAGGTGAAAGTTGTTTTCACTTGATCCTCCGGCACAATTGCAATTTGATTGTAGCCAGAATAACCGTCTAAGAAGCAATAGTAGGCTCTTCCAACAAGCATATCCAACATCTGGTCAATGAAAGGAAGTGGGAAGTGGCCCTTCCTTATGGTTGCATTAAATTTATGATAATCCATACATACTCGCCATCCCGTAGGAATGCGTGTAGGAATTAACTCATCCTTGTCATTCCTTACCACAGTGATGAGACTCTTTTTAAGAACGCATTGCACTGGACTCACCCAATTGCTATCAGAAATAGGGTAAATAATTCCAGCGTCATGCCACTGTATAATTTCCTTCTTAACAACTTCCTTCATCTTCTCATTCAATCTTCTTTGTTGCTCAATCAATTGCTTGCCTTCGTCTTCCAACTTGATCTTGTGCATGCAAAAAGATGGGCTAATGCCTCGAATAGCGACAATACTCCAAGAAATAACTCGTTTATGTTGCTTAAGAATATGGACCAATTTCTCTTCTTGAGTCACATCCAATATTGCGGAGACAATAATTGGGAGAGTACTATTGTCACCAAGAAAGACATATTTAAGATGAATAGGCAGTGGTTTCAATTCCAGAGTAGGAGCTTCTTCAATAGATGACTTAAAAACTAGAGTCATTCTGTTGGCTAAGTCTAAAGATTTGATGTGCTTTCCATGCTTGAGTTCAATGCTATTAGCTTCAACCATGATATCATAATCAGCTAAAAATTCATCATCTGATGTCACTACAAACTCCTTAAAAAGTAATGTGTTTTGGTCATTGAACTCTTCCTCAATTAAATCATCCAACACATCCACAGTATGACATTTTGCTTTATTCTTGCATGGAATAGATTCGAAAACACTGAAGGTAACATTCTTATCATTAAGTTGCATGGTTAGTTCACCTTTGTAAACATCAATGAGAGTTCGTCCAGTCGCTAAAAATGGTCGTCCCAAGATTATGGAACCTCCTTGTCTGCCTCGCAGTCAAGTATAATAAAATCAGCCGAAAAAATGAACTTATCCACACGAACTAAGATGTCTTTGATCTGTCTTTCAGGTTGAGCCAAGGATCGATCTGCTAATTACAGTGTCACTGCAGTAGGTTTCATGTGACCAATTCCCAACTTTCTGAAAGTAGATAATGGCATTAGGTTGACGTTAGCTTCCAAGTCGCATAAAGTCTTGCCCAAATAATGGTTGCCAATTGAACATAGGATAGTGAAGCTCCCAAGATCTTTCATTTTGGGTGGTAACTTATTTGTCAAAACAGCACTATAGCCTTTCATTAGTGCAATAGTTTCAATGTCACTGAGCTTCTTCATCTTGGACAAGAGCTCTTTCATAAATTTCTCATAATTAGGAATTTGCACAAGAGCGTCCACTAAAGGAATATTGACATGAAGTTACTTCAGTGTGTTCAATAACTGATGATATTGCTTATCATGTTCATTTTCTCTGAATCTTTGTGGAACAGGTAAAGGTGGAGATACATCAGATTGCACCGACATCTTTGGGTATGTCAACAGTTTTGAGGGTCGGATAGTAGGCATATAAGTGACAATTTGTGGAACTTCTTTGTTTGGTGCATCGACAAACCCTTTAGATTCAACCTTCTCACCATGGATCACTTCACTAGCATCTTGAGGTGCTACAGTAGAGTCGGTAGTCGGCTTGCCAGTTTGTTTACCACTCCTAAGAGTGATAGGCTTGCAGTGTTCTTTCCCTTTTGGATTGGGATTTTCTATGTCACTAGGTAGTGTGCCTGGTGGTCGAGTATTCAAATTCGAAGTAATTTATCCTAATTGTGCCTCCAGCGCCTGAATAGAAGATGAATTCCCTTGCACAATAGCTTCTGTGCGAGTGATATGCTCTCGCATTAAAGCTTCAAGTGCTGTTAACAGATCAAATAGGGAAGCTTGCATGTATTATTGTCGTCGATGTCCTTGAACATTCTAATTTTGCATTGAAGAGTGTTGTGGTTGCATCCGATTCTAGTGTGGCTGCATCTGCCTTTGTTATGGATGCATCTGAGTATGCTAATTGTAATTCTACTGCTGTTGATTGTAATTCCCCTGTCTTGGGTTATAATTGTCTTGATTAGATGTATTCCCGTATCGAAATGTCGTAACATTTTGTCCAGCATTCTGAGTTCCCCAAGACTGTTGGTTGCATGCAGAATTATTATAAGAGTTGCCATAAGAATTGCTACGGATATTATTATCATAGAAGGCATTCTTTGCATGTTGTGGACAATCTTCATAGCTATGGTTGTCATCGCAAATCTCACAACAAAATGTAGGAATATCAACTTGCTAAGTGACTTGTATAGGTGCAACACCACTAGTTCGCTTCATATGTTTTATCATATTTGCAAGAGAAGAAACTTGAGCAGTAAGTACAGATATTGCGTCCAATTCAATAATTCCGGGAGTAGCTTTTGCTTGTGTAACTCTAGAGATAGTATATTGATAATCATTCTGAGCAATTTTCTCTAGAATTCGAATAGCTTCATAATAAGTATAATCCAGCATAGGACCATTGGCTGATGTGTCGACAAGATTCCTCGTTTGTGAATTCAGGCTATTATAGAAAATCTCAATTTGTGTTTCCTGTTGAATGTCGTGCATGGGGAAATATCGAAGTAAAGATTTATAACGTTCCCATGTTATGTGAAGATTCACATCATCTAGCTGATAATAAGTTGTAATATCATTTCGGAGATGAGCATTCATTTTTGGCGGGTTAAAGTGCAAAACAAACTGTGTTGCTAGTGAATTCCACGAAGTAACTGAGCCTGAAGGTAGCCCAAGGAACCAAGTATGAGCTCTTCCTTACAAGGAATAAGGAAATAACTGTATTTTCAAAGAGTCATCAGGAATGCCTTGTTGACCAAAGGAAGCAAAAATCAATAAGAATGATTTGAGATGGTCTCGTGCATCTTCATAAGGCAGTTCAGCATATTGCCCATTAGAATTCAACATTTGAAACATTATTGGCTTGTGCTTGAAGTTCCCAGCTTGGATTACTGGCCTAAAACCCTCGGTTGTAAATCATCCAAAACAGGTAGTACAAAATCTCATATAGTCCTATTTTGTATTTGATCATCTTGAGCCATCGATGGGTCTTTAGCATTCTGTGGCGGTATCGGGGGTATGGCTGCATTGTTTCTTGGTAAAGCCATATTTCTTTGTTTGTGAAGTCTTCTTCAAATGGTTCTTTCAATTTCTATGTCAAAATCAGCAACAAACTCCAAATTGCTTCGGGTCATAAAACACCTAAAATAAAATGTAAAAGTAGCGACAAAAATAAAACAAATTAGTAGGAAGTAAAGATTAGATAATAAGAATAAAGTGCAACAACAAAAATAAACATCAAACAAACGTCATCCCAACAATGGCGCCAAAACTTGATCGACTACTTAACGTTACAATAATAATGTGCAAGCGTACACTATCGATGCAAGTATAATACACAGATGTGAGTCTATCGGATATCAATCCCTCGAAGATGGCTGTCTTTTGTCTATTAATATCAGTGCAATGAATAAGTAAAAGTGAATAAATTGTGAGAGTAGTTGTCGGAGCAATAATTTGAAAATAAAAATGAAATGTGATAATAATAAAATGGGGTCCCCAACGTGAATATTCAGCAGAATACTAAGTGTTGCTAGCAAGGTATGAAAGAATAGGTGATTGTCACTACAATGATGTGCAATGAATATTTTACCAAGCTTAACTTCTATGTTCGATCTAAGACTTAAACATGCACACTAACCACACCTTCCGATGATGGCATGCAACACAGTTAAGAACAAGTGGATTAAATTCCTCTAATTCTTAAGCAACTTCCATTTTCATGCTTGTTAGTTTAAATTGTCGCTGCAGCTTTCAATGACAGTGACTACAATAACACTTCCGTGCTAAAAACATTCGAACCCAAAGATTAAATAGTAGAAGCAAGATTAAATAAAATAACATTCAGTTCAAAAATCATGAGTACTTCTGTAAAAACATGAAATAAACAGTAATCACCAGCGTTTAGAAAGAAATGTAAAAGAACAAATGGAAAATACTATTCCTAGCTAGACAACTCGACTTGCTCCTTACTTCCCTCTTGCATCACACTTAGGGCTCCTCGTTAGGAGTTGTTCTGCCTCCTTTTTCACATCAGTTCGCCCTTGAGAGACTTAAGCCTCCATAATCGAAAACTTCAAAAGATGGGTTGAAGAAGAATATGCACAAAAAACTCTCCCTTTCTCTTTCCTAGTGAGCATTTATATTTAGCCAAATTGTGCAGGTGTCTTTTCTGCAGAATCAAGCTGTCTCTGGTCGTACAAGCTGGTTATGCCAGATTGGACAGCTCACGCTTTTTCTATTCTTATCCGGACAACTATCAGATGCGACGACAATCCTGGACGCAATTTGAAAATACTCATGCAGCGACATTAGTACCAAAATATGACAAAATTAAGGGAAACTAGGCTAAGGTTCATTGAGTTAGAAAATGCAATTAACCAAATTAAAAAGTGCTAAAAAATCTGCTAAGAATGACTAAATGGGAACAACTTAACCAAAAAGTATGGAGAAAACAATGGTTTTTTCTAGTACTATCATGTGATTTTTTTCTTTGAATCGAGATAATCAAATACCCTATTTAAAATAAAAAATATACGATATTTTGAGATAACAATTAGAAATGCTTGTTATTTTCGAAAATTCAAATTTTTATGTTCTAACTCACTGGATGTGACTTTTAGTCTCGATAACTCGAAATAACGAGCTTTCTTCGTAAAAATGTATTTTTTCAAAATAAAATAAACATGTCATTTATGCATTTAAGGATCGCAATTTAAATTTTTCTCGAGTTTTTAATTTTCAACAACTAAGACTTTAAATAATCGATTAGGTACCAATTTTGGGCTTATGAGAGTGCTAATCGTTCCTCATGTGTAACCGACTCCCGAACTCGTTTTATGGTTTCAAAGACAAAAAATATTGTTTTAATGATTTTAAAAATCTTCCAAGGTAATCCAATTACACCTATTTAGAAAATTATTGGTAGTGACTCCATTTTTTATTTTTCAAAATATAAGTTGAGGCTTTTTCAAAAAAATGGTTTCGACAGCTTGATGACTCCATTGGGGACCGTTAAGAGAGTCAAGCCACAAGTCGACTGTTTTTTTTGTTTAAAATTAAAAATTCGCTTTATTTTAATTTGCGATCCTTTGCATTTCATTTTTGTGTTTTAATGTTGCTGTGATAAATATATGTTGATATTGTTGAATATATGTCTATAGTTTTGCATACATTGCATTTGTCACTACACCTTTTATGTGGAAGTGTAAAGCTACTCCTTCGTGACTTTTTCACCCCCGTGAAGGATAGTAGATCGCTTTCGGGATATCTTCATACCTATGTTTTCGTGAAGTTTTCACTTCTATGCAAACATATGGGAAATGTGTCTCCCTAAACTAAACTCATTCGTATAAGCCTATAATGGTGAGGACTGAGTAATCTACTAATTCGGGTACCTTTACTCTAGAACTCAAACCACATATAATGAGCCTTAAGTGCCCACCCTAGGTAGAAACTATGTCGAACTTTTAGCAACTGCCCAAAATAGATGCGTAGGTTCTTTGTTGTACGTTTTTAATTTGTTGATCAATTTTATGATGATTGTACTGACTTGTTTTATTTTTGTTCTATTTGCATTGCATTATCATATTAGGAAAGATATTGATTTAAGCTCAATTATTGGTAGAGAACTGATCATGGAAAAAGGGTATCTTGATAACGTAAAGGACAATGTGGCCGTGTGTATGTGGTCAGAGGATAAACAACGTGAGAAGGGTGATAGCTTAGCTGAAGGTCATGTATTAGATTACTGGGATTTTACTCGGATTAGCGTGACTCAAAATAATCTACAAGAGCTGAAGGAGATATGGGATAAGTGGGATGATGCAATGAATCAAACTTTCTACCGTGAATATGAGGATCTACCGTATTTACTAGAAGTTAAGGTGGACAAGCATCTCTTCCGAGCCCTTGCACGGCACTAGAAACTGACCTATAGTTGTTTCACCTTCGGGAACATGGACATGATGCCCACGGTTGAGAAGTATATTGCTTTGCTTCATTGCCCCAAGATTCAAGTATGCAAGGCCTACTCGAGAGTCGCTAGTGCCTCAACCTTTCTCAAGAAACTAATAAACATTATGGTCATGAGTGAGTAATGGGTTACAGCTTGAATTAAGATAAAGAGCGATAACAAATGCATCACTTAGAAGAGCTTGTGAGATTCGATCTTAGCGCATGCAGATGCAAGGAAGAGGGTGGATATCTTTGCTCTTAGTTTATATGGATTGGTCATTTTTCCTAAAGCATTAGGGCACATAGAGGACGCAGTCACTGATCTAGTTGACCAGCTTGATAAGAGGGTTACACTGTTCTAACAATTCTGGCTGAGACCTTTAGATCATTAAACGCATGTCAAAGAGAGGGAGAAGGGAGATTTATCTGTTGTGCATCTTTATTGATGGTTTGGTTCCATAGCTTCTTTTGGAAAGTGGAGAAGGTTTCTTACCGGGTGTTTTCTGAGAGTTATTCCCCTTTGAGGGAATTTTAGACTACACAAAGGCGAGAGGACATCTTTGAGGAGAAGTGGATGACAATACTCTATAGTCTCCGAGAAGAAGACGTCGAATGACGAGCAGTGTGGTTCATTCCTGATAAAATTCTTTATCGATGCGGAGATTTCGATTGGGTTTCATTACTTGGGATATGGGGAGCTGTAGGATATGCCCTTTTGTTAATGATGAGACAATATAGATCAAGGTAGTTCATCCCAGCGACTCAGGGTCTGATTTAGTGTGAGTTTACATACAAGGGTGAGAACAATAAGAAAAGGGTCCAAGAGATATCAAATGTCTGGAATCATGTTCGCAAAATGAAGACATTTGCTGCGAATCTCATGGTAACTAGGGAGTATGATGAGTGAAGAGGTAAGAGAATCAATGGCAACATCTCCGTGCCAAATCTTAAAAATGTCTGCCCAATTGAGGGGCATTTGCAAGTAGTCCCATCAGAATTAGAGCTCATAAAGCAAGACTTTGAAAAGAAAAGTTCTAAATTGGGGAAGAAGATAAAGACATTAAAAGAAGAAAATATGCAATATGGTATTAGATGTTGATATCCAAAGGTTAGAAGCCAAGAAGCTGAGGAAAGGAAAGAGAAAGCCTAAGACTTGGATGGTTTGAAGAAAGATTACAAAAAGCTCCATTGATCAATGAGAACCGTTGGGTTAGGTAAGACATCAGAACAGTGGCAACAAGAAATCCAAGAGGAAAGGATTCGAGCGAATTAGTGGAAGAGAAAGTTTCAAGATGCTCAAGTCTAAGGAGATGCCATAAAGAGTGAGCTATTAGAGAGCCAGGTCGAGAAAGCTGAGTTGAAGGCCCGAATAGTTAAGTTAGAGGAGTCTTTGCATAGGCACCGCAATCGTAACTCTGTGACAGAATTAAGGGCAAGTCAGGATGATAATGAATAATTAAAGAAAAGAGTAGAAGAACTTGAAGCTTCATTGCAAAACTACGAGATTCGGATCGAGTTCCTCAAAAGAACCTTGAAGACAAGTAATAGGCAACTTCAACACTCTTAGAGGCAAGTCAAAGATCGAGACTATGTCATGGTGAAGCATTGACACAAGTGAGAGAAGTGGTAGAATACTTGCAGACATTAGCTGTTCAAGCCAATGTTTTGAGTTTAAAATACGAATCAGTGTCTAATAAGTGGAACGATGAAAATATATGGACTTTTTCATACCCTTTTTGACCTAATTTCATGCAAATTCTAAGTAATTAATTTTGAAAAGTATAATTTATTTATAAAATAATTAATTTATGTTAAAATTACCAACATATTGTTTTTAATTATTTTTATAAATATTTAGCATGAATTTGATGATTTTTCGGCAGATTTGCACAATTGGTGAAAATCGACCTGACAGACACTATTGACAGCTTACACCGTTGAGGGAATTTTTACACTGAGTTAGTGAATAGCTATGAAGAATATTTTTTTAAGTCAAGGGTCGGTCCAATATGAAGCTACATTATGGTTTATAATTATATTTTTAATTCAAATTAAATTGGATTAAAAATTAATTGTAAAAGCTAAGCTGAAGTGGCTCAATGTGCATGCAACCGAGGGTCAAACCACCTCCAATTTGGCTAGCCATGTGCTGTCCAAGTGCTGACCATATTCAGCTGATTATTTTGACCATTTCAACCTTTCAAAATAGCCCTTGAAGTTTCCCAAGATTCCATTCCAGCCCCTCCACTTTTCATGGTTTTATATTCTCACCCCTAGCTTGTTTTTAGCAAACTTTGAACAAGTCAAAGTCTACATGTGGTAGCCGGCCATCGGGGAGTGTGTGGCTGATATTTATTTTCTAAATATAGCCAAACTACCTCTCCTAAACTCCACCTATAAATACACCCCTCATTCCCCATCCTAGTTTTCCTCATTCCCTTGCCGATTTCCCCTCTTGGAAAAGAGTGGTTCTTCAGCCTTCCATAGCCTTTGTTGAGTGTTCATCAGAGACCTCGATCTGGGAAGAATCGAGTAGGAACGACGAAGAACGTAGAAGCAGTTCTTGAGAAATTGATTGATTAAATCCTATTCTATTTCTCATATTTTTAGATTCTTGTTTGTTATCATGATGAATGCTATTATGAATGCTATTAATTCTTTAAATAAAATGGCTTAAATTCTCTAAGTGTTGTGTTGATTGCGTTTGATTGCATGTTTATATTTAATCATGTTTATGTTGTTATAGGCCCTGAATATTTTGTTTAATTAAATATTATCATGCCTAAGTTATTATTGCATTACCCTTGTGATATAACTATTGAATCAATCATTTAAGCGCATTTAAATTGTGATTAATGGGCATACTATTTAATTTGTGCATGCTTAATCCTTTAAGGAAGTTGAGGGTTAAAATTGTGATGTATTGGAGAATACTAGGCTTGCATAACTTGCACGATTTTTATGATTATACTGTTTCGATATAGGTGTATTAATTTGTGCATGCTTAATCCTTTAAGGAAGTTGAGGGTTAAAATTGTGATATATTGAAGAATACTAGGCTTGGATAACTTGTAGGATTTTTGTGATTAAACTATTTCAATATAGGTGTATGTTGTTACCTCACTTGATCCTTTACATGCTTATGAATATTAATTTAGTCGGTCGTATTGGCATTGGTGTATGTTCAAGAGATAGATTAATTTCATAATGTATGTATGTGCTATAACACATTAACTTATCAAAGGTTAGTTTAGTATGTCGTATTGGCATATGTGTATGTTCAAGAGATAAACTGATTTTTTTGTAAGTGATGTTGTTCATAAGTTAACAAGATACCGAGTTGCCATGAATATTAATTCGTAACAAGCATGAACTTGATTTATATTTAATTAAGTGATTAAAGTAATTAACTTGACACATTTATGTCATATTGATTAAAACCTTTTAGAAATCGTGCATAGTAATATAATTTAGACTTAGTTTAACTTAGTTTAATTTAGTTTAGAACACTTAGATTTAAAATCCCTCTCAAATATTATCATTAGTTCAACCAATTTGTTGATTGATTATTTCATAAATACTTTTCATAACACAGTCCCTATGGGTACGATACTCGACATTTACTTGTCACTTTATTACTTAAATACGATTGTGTACACTTGCACATTTTCATCGTTCCAAGTTTTTGGCTCCGTTGCTGGGGATTGTCAAAATCATTTGTGAAATTATTTGTTTACATATTGGTTTATTTATTTTTTTCTAATTACTAACTTATTCTTTTCTGATCATTTTAGGTGTTTATGAGTATTGACCGAATTATCGGCTTACTCCAAGTGAACCCTGAAATTGAACGAACTTTTCGAGAAAGAAGAAGACAAACATCTTAGAGAAGGACTGAAGAGATGAATTTCGAGAACCAAAATCAAGGACATGGAGCTAATCATGCGCAGAATCCTATCCTTATTGTTGATGATAGGGATAGAGCCTTGAGACAATATGTAGTGCCTTTGTTCCACGAACTTAATTCGGGAATCAGAAGACCCGATATCGAGGCACAACAATTTGAACTGAAGTCAATAATGTTTTAAATGCTTCAGACAGTAGACCAATTCAGTGGAATGCCTACCGAAGACCCTCATCTTCATTTGAGGATATTCATGGAGGTGAGCGACTTTTTCAAGATAGCCGGAGTGTCAGAAGATGCACTTTGATTGAAGTTGTTCCCATTTTCACTAAGGGATAGAGCTAGAGCTTGATTGAATTTGTTGCCACCAAATTCTGTTACCACATGGCAAGAGTTAGCTAAATGATTCCTTAGGAAGTATTTCCCTTCTAGCAAGAATGTTAAGCTTCCACATTGCATCCAATTAGAGACATTTTATAACGGTCTTAATTCGCACATAAGGATGGTAGTAGACGCTTCCGCCATTGGAGCTATTCTTTCTAAGTCTTATAATGAGGCTTATGAAATTATAGAGAGGATCGTAAGCAATAACGAGCTATTCTTTCAAGAAGACGAGTTGCAGGAATTCACGATGTTGATTGATAACATTAGAAAAGACCATTAATTCTCCTAATTTAAAGTATAATTTGTTCCATTATATCATGTTTAGTATATATTTTTAACATTTTATATTCAGTAATTGCATTTTCTAAGTCAGTGATGTTTGATTTAATTTTCTTTAGTTTTGTCCTACTTTTGCTACTAATGTCACCACATTTAGTGTTCAATTTTGCGTCTAAAGATGTCAATGCAAGAATCTGTCCCAAAAGATCAATGCAGGAAGGTGTCTAAGGTTGTCACCGTAATTTAGAATCCAAAATTGCGTTCAAACCTGTCACCGCATGAACATATCTAGAAGTACCAGTGCTTGAGAATATCAAGGTTGTAGCAGCAAATTAAAATCTGAATTTGCGTCCAGAGATGTTGCAACAACCTTTAACTGCTTGCTGGATGCACTAGATCTGTGTGAATGTACAGCTGGATTAACTAACTTGTACAACTGTAAGAAAGTTAGATCTGAAGAAGAAGGACACCTGTATTCGACATTAAAGATAAATACTAATGAAAAAAAAGAAAGAGAGGGGAGGCATCTTGAAGCTCGTGACAAAAATCAATTCGGTTTTTCATCTTTTCTTTAAGCTTGTCTCCATGGCAGCTTAAATTCTTTGAGGGTGAATTGACTGCGACGAGAAGGCAAATCCTGCTCCTGACGAGGAGTGTTCCTAAATGCAACATATGAGGAGCATTAGGGAAGAGTTCTAGTAGGCTAGGAATAGAATGCTTCAACTTGTTCTTTATTTCCTCTCAAACGCTAATAAATTCTGATGAAGTTAAATGTGTATGGAAGTACCTTTTAATTTTAGATCTAATTTGATTTCTGCTCAAGTTTTTCTTATCTGTTTATCTTTGGATTTAATTGCTTGATCACGGAAGTGCTATTGTAGTTACTGACACTGGAAAGTGCTGTGAGAAATTAAATTAACAAGCAAGACAACGGAAGTTGCTTGGGGAATGAAGGAATTTTGGCCACTTGTTCTTGAATGCAAAGCATTGTCAATACTGAAAGGTGTGACTAATGTGAGTATTTGGGTCTTTGATAAATAGAAAAGTTAAAGTTGGTAAGATCTCATTAAGCTTAATTGCGGCGACAATTAATCTATTATTTACCTTGTGGTCACATTTAGTGGTTTGCCGACTTATCAAGTCAGGAATCCCCCATTCCATTATCATTGTTTTTACTTCTTTAATTTTCTTCAATTGCATCGACAAATTATCTTCAAACTTTCACTGCATTTCTTATTAATTTGCTTCGACATATTTTATTACAGTCTTCCAATATTTGCTCTGACAGTTCATTTCCGCACTTTTTATTTTAATTGCACTGACATTATTCATACAGTTTCTCTTATTTTAACATTAATTGAATCAACAATTATAAACATAAACAGCCATCTCTGTGGGATCGATATCTGATAGTTTTAAGCCTATCAACTATACTTGCATCGACAAATGTTCACTTGCACAATTGCTGTGACATTCATAGCGCGATCAAGTTTTGGCGTCGTTGTCGGGGATGGCGTTTTTTTAATGTTTATTTTTGTAGTTGCCATTATTCTTTATTTCTTAACTTTTATTTGTTACTGATTTGTTTCAACTTTTGTTGACTCTTTTTCAATTTTCTTTTAGGTGTTTTATGACCACTAAGAGAAATCCTAAAAATATTATTGGCTTAGATCCGAAAATCGAGAGAACCATTCGAAGGAGAAGACAAGAATAAAGGAATATGGCTTTGCTTGGAAATTATGCCATACCACAGTTGCCACCACAAAATCCTGTCCCTCTAATACAACCATAGAATTTAAACAAACCATCGCTGCCACAAGAAGAACAAAAGCAAAACAAAACGATTAGAGACTTTGTTGTTCCTATGCTAGATGATTTGTAGCCAGGGGTTGTTAGACCAGCTATCCAAGCTGCAAATTTCGAGTTAAAACTGGTTATGTTTCAAATGTTAAATTCGAATGGGCAATATGCTAGTTTGCCTCATGAAGATGCGAGAGAGCAACTTAAACCTTTTCTACTAATCTATACTTCTTTTAGTCAGTATGGTGTTCTTGATGACTCTTTGAAGATGCAATTGTTTCCTTATTCATTGCAAAGAAGGGCTCGTACCTGGTTCCTTGGATTACTTGCTGGATCGATTACATCGTGGAATGCACTTGCGACTCAATTTGTTTTGCGATTTAATCCACCCACGAGGAATGCTTGATTGAGGAATTATATTACTGCTTATCACCAACTGGATGATGAGAATCTGCATACCACATGAGAGCGTTACAAGACTTTGCTTTGACGTTGTCCCATGTATGGAATCCAATAAGACACACAGATCGAAATTTTCTACAATGGATTAAATGCGCAGACAAGAAATCTTGTTGATGCATCTGCAAACGGTCCTTTGTTGGACTACACCTATGATGAAGCTATGAGAATTTTGGAAAGAATCACTCAGAATGACTATCAATACCCAATTTCTTGAGCTGCTCAAGTAAAAACGAATCCTGGAGTTATTGAATTAAACACCATATCAGCTTTGAGTGCACAGGTATCTTCGTTGGCTAATATGATTAAAAACATGAAGGGGATGAGTGAAGTTGCTCCCATTTAAGTTGCCCAGCAAATAGATGTCCCGACATTTTGTTATGAAATTTGCAGTGACAATCATAGCTACGAGGATTGCCCACAGCATGTAGAAAATGCATTTTATGTCAATAACATCAGAGGAAATTCGTATGATAACTCCTACAACAGTTTAACCAGGTATCAAAAACCTTGACGGAATCAAAATGCATCCACATTTCGTTATGGAAATTCCTCAAGCCAAGGAAATTTTCTACAGGGGATTTATAATCAGTAGTAGCAAAACTACAACCACAGTCCTCAAAAGCATGCACATCATGATCAGATGTAATCACATGCTCGTATGCAGCCACAACAGACTGCAATGCCAAATCTGAATATGCAAGGATAATATCAACAACAACAACAACAGTACTCTCAACCACGAGCTGATCCATTAGCTGCCTTTGAAGCTCTGATGCGTGAACACATCACAAGAATTAAAGCTATTGTGTAAGAAAATTCTTCTTACAGTTTAATTGAATCAATAATTATAAACATAAATAGCCATCTCTATGGGATCGATATCTGATAGTTTTAAGCCTATCAACTATACTTGCATCGACAAGTGTTCACTTGCACAATTGCTGTGACGTTTATAGCGCGGTCATTAATCCACTTACTTTACTTACAGCTTAGGTATCATCGATGTCCTCAATGCTTAAGAACCTTACTACTAATTAGTTTAATAATGTTGCCGCTCAGCGACCTAATCAATTTGAGAACATAGCGAGTGTCTATTATAGAGAAGAGAATATGTTTGAAGAATGCCCATTAAACCTAGAATCAACGTATTACATAGGCAATCAGAACCAAAACCAAGGCAGGTACGGATTGCAGTCAAACTTTTACAACCCATCTTGGCGAAATCACCCTAATTTCTCATGGAGCCATCAAGGAGCTAGACCCAATAACACGTATGCTCAATCAAGACCAACCCAGCCATAAGGATTTACCCAGCAAGTTCAGAAGCCACAACAAGCTGAATCTTCCAATAGCTTAGCGAGTTTATTAAAGGCATATATGGCAAAGAATGATGCCACTCTAAAGAATTTAGAGATTCAAGTAAGGCAACTTCCTACTGAACTGAAGAACTGTCCACAAGGTGCTTTGCCGAGTGATACGGAGAATCTGAGAAATTCGGGGTAGAAGCATTGTAAAACATTAACATTGAGGAGTGGAAAGACATTGCAGCCCAACGTTGTTGAAGTAGAAGAAGAGCAAGATGATTCTCAAGAATCAGTTAAAGTTCAACCAAGTGTTGAAAGTCCAACTTTGTCAGAACCAGAACCAGTTTTGCTAGAACCAGAACAAGTTTCACTAGAACCAAAAGTGGTGAATATTGAGAAAGAGACTTCAAAACCAGTCAAGTTTGACGATCAAACAACTTCGTTAGATGCAGAAGTGCCACAAAAGCAAAAGTAACTAGTTCAAGTTAAAAATTGTCCACCACCTTACCCTCAAAGACTCCAGAAGTAGAAGTAGGAAGTCCAATTCAAGAAGTTCCTAGATGTACTCAAGCAACTTCATATCAACATTCCGTTGGTAGAAGTACTTGGGAAAATGCCGAATTATGTCAAGTTCATAACGGGCATTTTGTTGAAAAAGCGGAGACTTGGAGAATTTGAGACAGTAGCCCTAACGAAGGAATGCAGTGCATATCTTCAAGATAAACTACCCCCAAAGTTGAAGGATCTTGGATGTTTTACTATACCATGCAACATTGGAGCAATTTATTATGGTAAAGCATTATGTGACTTGGGTGCAAGTATTAACTTAATGCCCATGTCGATATTCAAAAAGTTAGGGATAGCTGACATTAGACCAACTACAGTTAGCCAGTCGATCTATAGCATATCCTGAAGGAAAAATTGAAGATGTATTGGTTCATGTTGATAAGTTTATTTTCCCTATTAACTTTGTCATTTTAGACTTTGAAGTAGATAAAGAAGTGTCGATCAGGTTGGGAAGGTCATTCCTAGCAACAGGAAGGACTTTGATTGATGTGCAAAAGGGCGAGCTAACTATGCGTGTTCAGGATGATCAAGTGACATTTAATGTTTTCAGGTCTATGAGATTTCCTAATGTAGTTGATGATTGTTCTACAGTTTCTGAGTTAGAAGAGTTAGTAACTGAAGAGGAGTTCAACTATGTTGAAGACCATTTAAAAAATATTTTATTGACAGACCCTTAAAGTGATGAAGAGAGGGAGGAAAACTTAGCTTTGTTAGAAGCTAATTTGAGGAGATTTAATCCACCACCTTAGTTTGAATCGTTGGAATTGGAAAGCAAAGATTACGTTCAACTAAAAGCGACGATTAAAGAGCCACCTACATTAGAGCTTAAGGTATTACCTTCACACTTGAAATATGTTTATTTAGGTAACGCTTCTACTTTGCCTGTGATTATTTCAGCACAAATAATTGAGAAGCAGGAAGATCAACTGATTAAAGTGCTGAAGCAATTCAAGAAGGCTATAGGATAGACCATAGTCGATATTCATGGTATAAGTCCATCCGTATGCATGCACAAGATCATTCTTGAAGATGATAAGAAAGAAACAATTGATGGACAACTGAGACTGAACCCTATTATTAAAGATGTAGCCAAGAAGGAAATTATAGATGCGGGTATCATTTATCCCATCTTAGACAGTTTGTGGGTTAGCCTATCCAATGCATGCCAAAGAAAGGAGGTATTACGATCGTGAAGAATGAAAACAATGAGTTAATACCGACTAGAATAGTTAAGAGATGGCGAATTTGTATCGACTACCAGAAATTGAACAAATCGACGAGGAAGGATCACTTTCCTTTGTTGTTCATGGATAAAATGCTGGATAGACTTACGGGGTGAGACTATTATTATTTTTTAGACGGGTACTTAGGGTATAATCAGATTACAATTGCACCGAAAGATCAACACAAAATGACATTCACATCCCCGTATGGTACATTCGCATTTAGACGCATGCCATTTGGTTTATGTAATGCACCTGCTACGTTTCAAATATGTATGATGGCCATTTTTACTGATATGGTTGAGAAGTATTTTAAAGTGTTATGAATGACTTTTCAGTATTCAAGGACACTTATGATGATTGCTTAGCTAGTCTAGCTAAGGTACTGAAGAGATGCGAAGAGACAAACCTTGTTCTTAATTGAGAAAAGTGCTATTTTATGGTACGAGAAGGTATTGTTTTGGGGCAACGAATAACAAGACAAGGAATTGAACTCAACAAAGCCAAAGTAGATGTTATCGAAAAGCTACCACCTCCAACATCTGTAAAGGGTGTTAAGAGATTTTTGGGACATGCTGGATTCTATCGGAGATTTATTAAAGACTTCTATAAAATTGCTAAACCTTTGAGCAAGTTACTAGAGAAGGAGTCAACATTCAACTTTGACGATGAATACTTGATAGCATTAGAAATGACACTTAATTTCTCCTTGAATTAGTGTATAATTTGTTCCTTTTGTATCATATTTAGCCTACATTTTCAGCATTTCATACTTAGTATTTGCATTTTCTAAATCAGTGTTATATGGTCTTACTTTCTTTCATTTTATTCCTTTTGTGCTACTAATGTCGTTGTATTGAGTATCAATTTTGCATCTAAAGTTGTCAGCGCAGAAATCCACCTTAGAAGATCAGAATAGGAAAGCATTTAGAGTTGCAGCCATAAGTTTGATTTAGAATTGCAGCCAAAGATGTCACCACATAAATGCTTCTACATTTTATCAGGGATTTTACGCTACTAACACATTCAAAAGAACCAACACAGGAGAATACCAAGTTGTCGCAACAAATTTAAATCATAATTTGCGTCCGGAGATGTCACGACAATCTGCAACTGCCTAATGCACAAACCAGATCTGCATGAGTGCATAATTGGCAATAACAACATGTAGAGCTGAAAAAAGGGAAGTTAGATCTGAGAAGAGGGATAGACCTCTGCTGTGGAATGATTATAAATAGAGGTAAGTGAGAGGAGATCAACATCAAGCTGTGAAGAATTCAATTCCACAAATTTTCTCATCTTTTCTCAAAGATGGAAGCTTGATTCCCAAGAGGGTAAACTGACGTAATAATGAGGCAACTACTCCTGACGAGGAATGCCTAGGTGCAACACAAGAGGAGCGATTACGGGAGGATTCTAGTAGACTAGGAATAACATGCTTCAATTTATCTTTTAATCCCTCTTGAATGTTGATGAATTCTATTGACTTTTAATTGTATATGAAAGTATCTATTAATGATAGATCTATTTTGATTTCTACTCAATTCTTCTCATCTGTTTACATTTGGATTTAACTATTTTGACCACGAAAGTACGATTGTAGTCACAATTACTGGAAGGTGCGGTGACAAGTTAGATTAATAAGCAAGACAATGGAAGTTGCTTGAGGCAAGAAGGAATTTTGGCCACCTGTTCTTAAGTGCAAAGCATTACCAGCACTGGAAGGTGTGGTAATTGTGAGTACTTGGGTCTTTGTTAAACAGAGAAGTTGATAGCGGTAAGATCTCATTAGAACTTAATTGTGGCGACAATTCATCTATCAGTTACCTTGTCTTCACATTTAGCGTTGCCAACTTGTAAAGTCAGGGATCCCCCTATTTCTTTACACTTGATCTATTTCTTTTAATCTTTTAAATTTACATTTACAACATCTTCCACAACAACTCATTTTCTATTAATTTGCTTTGACATTTTATGTTATATTTGCGTTGACAGATTTAACTCTTTCATTTGTGCAGTTTTAACTAAATTTCGTTGACATTACTTCTAACAATTCTTTTCATTTAAACTCTAATTGCTTCGACAAATTTAAGCAACAAGAACACCATCCTTGTGGGGTCGATATCCGATAAATTCACCTCTATCTACTATACTTGCATCAATGGTGTCTGCTTGCACATTTTCTGTGACGTTTACATGCCGATCAAGTTTTGGAACCGTTGCAGAGGATGGCAGTTCTTTGATGTTTATTTTTTGTAGTTGCATTTACTATTATTTTTCTAACTTTTATTGATTTACTAGTCTTTTGTTAATTTTCTTTTAAATTCTTTTTAGGTGTTTATGTCCACAAGGAGAAATCCTAACAACATTGTTAGTTTTGATCCAAAAATGGAAAGAACAATTCGGAGGAAGAGACAAGAGCAAAGAAAAATGGGTAGAAATAACAACGATCTACCACCTTTGCTACCACAAAATCTTATTCCTCTAGTGCAGGCACAAGGAGTCAACAATATACTGCCACAAAGAGAGCAAATTCCAGATAGGACTATTAAAGACTTCGTTGTTCCTATGCTCAATGATCTACAACCAAGGGTTGTTAGACCAGCAATACAAGCTAGGAATTTTGAATTAAAATCGGTGATGTTTCAAATGTTAAACTCGAATGGGCAATATGCTGGTTTACCTCATGAAGATGCGAGGGAGCATCTCAAGTCTTTTCTGCTTATATGTGCTTCTTTCAGTCAACACGGTGTTCTTGATGATGCCTTGAAAATGCAGTCGTTCCCTTACTCTTTACAAGGAAGGGCACGTACAAGGTTTTTAAGGTTACCGATTGGATCTATTACTTCATGGAATGCACTAGCAACTCAGTTTGTTATGCGATTCAATCCACCCACAATGAATGCTAGACTGAGGAATGATATTACAGCATACCATACCATCAACTGGATGATGAGAACCTGCACACTACGTGGGAACGTTACAAAACTCTGCTTAGATGTTGTCTCATGTAAGAAATCCAACAGGAGACACAAATCTAGATCTTCTAAAATGGATTAAATGCGTAGACAAGAAATCTTGTCGATGCATCTGCTAATGGTCCTTTGTTGGATTGCTCTTATAATGAAGCTTTGCGAATCGTGGAAAGAATTGTAAAATGATTATCAGTACCTGATTTCTCATTCTGCTCAGGTGAAAACAAATCCTGAAGTTACTGAGTTAGATGCCATTTCAGCCCTAAGTGCACAAGTATCCTCTTTGGCAAATATGATTAAGAACATGAAGGGGACGAGTGATGTTGCCCCTATTCAAGTAGCTCAACAAATGGATGTCCTGACATTTTCTTGTGAAATATGCGCGACAACCATAGCTCTGAGGACTGTCCAAAGCATGCTAAGAATGCATTTTATGTCAATAACATCTGAGGGAATTCATATGGTAACTCATATAACAATTCAAGTAGAACTCAACAACTTTGGGGGAGTCAGAATGCGTCCACATACAGATATGGAAATTCCTTAAATCAAGGTAATTTTAGACAAGGGAGTTACGGTCAACAACAACAGAATTATAATCACAATCCTCAAGTGCATGTGCAGCCTGACCAGATGCGATCACAGAACCAGATGCAGTCATATAATCAAATGCAACCACAAGCTCGAATGCAGCCACAGTAGACTGTGTTACCAAATATACAAGGACAACATCAACAATAGCAACAGTAGTATTCTCAACCAAGATCAGATTCATTAGCTACTCTTGAAGCTTTGATGCGTGAGCATATTACCAGAACAGAAGCAATTGTATAAGGAAATTCATCTTCCATCCGAGCGTTGGAAGCACAACTAGGATAACTGCTTCTAACATGAGCACACGACCACCAGGTGCTTTGCCCAGTGATACTGAAAATCCAAATCAGAAAAGAAAGGAGTATTGCAAGGCTATCAAGTGGAAAGCAAACTGCTAAGCAAAGTAGCAGCTCTAACCAAGCACTTGTCGACGCAAATGAACCAAAGCAATAAGGAGAAGTTGCATCTGAAGAAGATACAACAAAAGTAAATATGGATGAGCCACTAGTAGTCACACCAATGCCGACCATTTATCTTACGAAGTTGTTAATTAGATTGCCCATGTCAGCACAACCGGTTATATCACAACAATCCACTGTGAACATACCTTTGCCATTTCCATAGCGATTCAAGGAGAAAGATCATGACAGAGATTATCAAAAGTTTGTATCTACCTTGAAACAATTACATATTAATATACCTCTAGTTGATGCTCTTGTGCAGATTCTCAACTATGGGAAATTTATGAATGAGCTACTATCAAAGAAGAACAAGCTATCCGATATTAAGATGATTGCGCTCACAGAAGGGTGTAGTGCTATATTGACAAATAAATTGCCACCAAAAATGAAAGATCCTAGCAGTTTCATAATTCCATGCTCCATTTGAAACCATTAATTAGGTAAAGCTTTATGTGATTTGGGAGCCAGTGTTAACCTTATGCCATTGTTGACTTTCAGGAAACTATGAATTGGTCATATGAAGCCCACTGCAGTGACATTACAACTTGTGGACAGATCTTTGGCACAACCTGAAGGATAGATTAAAGATGTTCTCATCCATGTCGATAAGTTTATGTTCCTAGCCGACTTCATCATACTTGATTGTGAAGCCAATAAGGAGGTGCCCATTATTCTAGGGCGCTCATTTCTTGCAACGGGACGCACACTCAGATGTTTTCAAGGGCGAGTTGATCAGGCATCACAATGATGAACATGTAACCTTCAGTATTTTCGAAGCATCTCCATCACAAAGTAAGGAACAATGTCATTACATTGATGTTCTGGACGAGTTAATTATAGAGGAATTTAATGAACGAAGTTCAGCAGTGCCAGAGGAATATGCGGTGACATCGGAAGATAATGCCTTACCTGAATGTAACCATAAAGTTGAGGCTAATGTTTGTAAGCTTAGACATGGCTAACAATTAGAATCTTTGGATCTGACTAATAAGACGATCCCTATTTTAAACCATCGGTTGAAGAAGCTTCGAATTTGGAGTTTAAGCCATTGCTAACACATCAGAAATATGTTTTCCTGAGTGACAATGATACATTACCAGTGATTGTCAGCGTGAGTCTCAAAGCGAGCCAAGAAGAAAAATAAATCGGAATATTGAAGCAGCATAAAAGAGCCATCGCTAGGAGCATAGCAGACATCGGAGGCATTAGTCCCCCTTTCTGCATGCATAAAATTAGGCTGGAAGATGAAGGGAAATAGTCAATTGAGCAACAATGAAGATTAAATGAGAAAATGAAGGAAGTAGTGAAGAAAGAGATCATTAAATGGTTGGACGCAGTCATAATCTATCCAATTTTGGACAGTACATGGGTGAGCCCGGTCCAATGTGTGCCTAAGAAAAGCGACATCACGGTGGTAAGTAACGATAAAAATGAGCTAATTCCTACTCGCATTGATACAGGTTGGCGAGTGTGTATGGATTACCGTTGTCTAAATGCGGCCACTAAGAAGGATCAGCTCCCACTTCCGTTCATTGATCAAATGTTGGATAGGCTAGCTGGTAAGGCCTATTACTGTTTTCTTGATGGATACTCTGGGTACAACCAAATTGCAATCGCGCCGGAGGATCAAGCAAAAATGACTTTTACTTGCCCATTTGGAATCTTTGCTTTCCGACAAATGCCATTTGGTTTGTGTAATGCCCCAACTACATTCCATAGGTGCATGATGGCCATTTTCTCTTATATGATCGAGGATTTATTAGAGGTATTTATGGATGATTTATCTATTTATGGGCACAATTTTGATAAATGCATTGACAATTTAGCAAAAGTGTTCATTTAGCAAAAGTGTTGAAACGATGCGAGGACACCAACTTGGTATTAAACTGGGAAAAATGCCATTTTATGGCAACTGAAGGCATTGTTCTTGGCCATCGTATATCTTGTCAGTGCATTGAAGTGGATATAGCGAAGGTGGAATGATTATAAATAGAGGAAAGTTAGAGGAGATCAACATCAAGCTGTGAAGAATTCAATTCCATAAATTTTCTTATCTTTTCTCAAAGTTTGTTGCCATGGAAGCTTGATTCCCAATAGGGTAAATTGATGCAACAAGGAGGCAACTGATCTTGACGAGAAGTGCCTAGGTACGACGTAAAAGGAGAAATTACAGGAGGATTCTAGTAGACTAGGAATAGCATGCTTCAATTTATCTTTTAATCCCTCTTGAATGTTGATGAATTCTATTGACTTTTAATTGTATACGGAAGTATCTATTAATGTTAGATCTATTTTGATTTCTACTCAATTCTTCTCATCTGTTTACATTTGGATTTAATTATTTTGATCACAGAAATGCGATTGCAGTCACAATCACTAGAAGGTACGGTGACAAGTTAGATTAACAAGCAAGACAACGGAAGTTGCTTGAGGCAAGAAGGAATTCTGGCCACTTGTTCTTGAGTGCAAAGCATTACCAGCACTAGAAGGTGTGGTAATTGTGAGTACTTTGTTAAACAGAGAAGTTGATAGAAGTAAGATCTCATTAGAACTTAATTGCGGCGACAATTCATCTATCAGTTACCTTGTGGTCACATTTAGCGTTGCCAACTTGTAAAGTTAAGGATCCCCCTATTTCTTTACGCTTGATCTATATCTTTTAATTTTCTGAATTTACATTTATAACATCTTCCATAACAATTCATTTTCTATTAATTTGCTCTGACATTTTATGTTATATTTGCGTTGACAGATTTAACTCTTTGATTTGTACAGTTTTAACTAAATTGCATTGACATTACTCCTAACAATTCTTTTCATTTAAACTCTAATTGCTTCGACAAATTTAAGCAACAAGAAAACCATTCTCCTGGGATCGATATCCGATAGATTCATCTTTATTTACTATACTTGCATCGACAGATCCCACTTGCACATTTGCTGTGATGTTTATAGGCCGATCAATGCTCACCAGCATTTAATGATTTGAAGAATCGATTAGTCTCAGCACCAATTATCATCACACCAAATTGGGAATTGTCGTTTGAGTTAATGTGTGATGCAAGTGACTTCACAATCAAAGCCTTGATGGGTCAATGAAGGAACAAAGTTTTTCATCCTATCTACTATGCGAGTCGAACTCTGTCAGGAGCTCAACTGAATTATACGGTAACAGAGAAAGAATTACTTGCAGTTGTATTTACTTTTGACATGTTTAGATCCTATCTTATAGGTACAAAAGTGACTGTCTTTACGGATCATTCGGCAATTAAATACTTACTTGCCAAGAAGGATGCTAAGCCAAGACTGATTCGTTGGGTGTTATAACTTCAAGAATTCGACTTAGAAAACCCAATAGTCGATCACTTGTCTAGATTAGAGCCACGAGAAGAAAATTCAACTCTTGTTCCCATACAAGAGATGTTCCCTGATGAACATATACTCAATGTAAGTCATAACACCCCTTGGTTTGCTGATTTTACTAACTACTTAGCTTGTGGTTTGATTCCCTATGATAAGACATATCAGCAAAGGAAGAAGTTCCTTCATGATGCTAAGTATTATTTTTGGGAAGAGCTGTATTTGTTTAAGAAGTGTGTAGATCAAATGATCAGATGATGTGTGCCAGAAGATGAAGTACGGGCAATATTATATCAATGTCACATAGCTCCAAGTGGGGGACACTTCGGAGGATCACGTACCGCGGCCAAAGTATTACAAGCCAGATTCTTTTGGCCGACATTGTTCAAGGATGCATACGCTTATGTCAGAACCTGTGACCGATGTCAAAGGGTTGGTAATGTCACCAACAGAAATGAAATGCCTCGAAAAAATATCATGGAAATAGAATTGTTTGATGTTTGGGGTATTGACTTTCTTGGTCCATTCCCTCCGTCATTTGATAACAAGTATATTCTAGTAGCAGTCGACTATGTATCGAAATGGATCGAGGATGAGGCATATCCGATAAATGATGCCAAGGTAGAGAAGAAATTTTTGCAGAAGCATGTGTTCACACAATTTGGAACTTTGAGAGCCATTATCAGTGATGAGATGTCCTATTTTGTGAACAAATGGATGAAGTAGTTACTTGATAAACACGGAATAATACATAAAGGTTGTTACAGCTTACCATCCGCAGACGGATGGGCAAGCTGAGTTGGCGAACAAAGAAATAAAAGGCATACTCGAGAAGGTAGTGTGTCTGAATTGACGAGATTGGTCCAAGAGATTGGACGATGCTTTATGGGCTTACAGAACAGCTTACAAGACACCTTTAGGAATGTCTCCCAATTGGTTGATATTTGGAAAAGCATGCCATTTTTTGTTGGAGTTAGAACACAAAGCTTACTAGGCTCTTTAGCAGCTCTATTTGGATCCGAAGCTTGCGAAAGAGAAACGAACACTTCAGCTTAATGAGTTAGAAGAATTTTGAACATTCTCTAATGACAATGCCAAGCTATGCAAAGAAAGATTAAAAAGATGGCATGACAAGCACATCCGAGTCAGAGAATTCGAAGCAGGTCAGCAAGTTTTATTGTTTAACTCTAGATTAAAATTTTTTCCAAGTAAATTGAGATCACGTTGGTCAGGTCCATTCACTATCCATCAAGTTTTCCCATATAGAGTGGTTGAACTCTATGGTAAGCAAGGTATTTTTTGAGTTAATGCCCAGAGATTAAAACATTATTGGGGGAATAAAGTTCAACGAAATAAAGCATCGCTCATTTTATCTAACACTTAATTTATTTCATTTTAATAAAGAACTTACGTTATGTTTTCTAGGCTAGTATGTTAAAATAAATTCTGTCGAGTAGTTTGAAACTTAAGCGGGACCGTTTGTGACCATTTCAATCTTTTCTGGGAATTAATTTTAATATAATTTTCCGAGGAAATATTCCCTACGTTAGTGAATAAATTTTTAACATTTGAATTTTGTAAATAAAAGGGTCAATTGTTGATCCAAGTTTTTAATTACAATAAATTTTCAAATTATTTTAAGTTCAAGGACTTAATTAAATTTTTGTAAAATTCGGTTATGAATTTTTTAAATATGAAAACTAGCTGTCTTTTCTTATAAATATATATTTTAAAATAGCTAAAAATAAAGTTTTTTTTTCTTTTATTTATTTAAATTATCTATTTTATTTCCTTTTTCAAGATTTTGATAATTCTTAATATTAAATTATAAATTAAATTTTATAATTTATATTAATTATTATAAAAAAATTTGAATTAAGATTTTTCATTTAAATTTTTATTTTTCAAAGTTGTGATAATTCTTAATATTAATTATAAATTAAATGTTATAATTTATATTAATTATTATCAAAAGTTTTCATTTAATTTCTTTTTATTTTTCAAAGTGTTGATAATTTTTAATATAAATTATAAAATTTAATTTTATAATTTATATTAATTATTATCTAAAGTTTGAGATTAGATTTTCTTATTTAAATTTTTATTTTTCAACATTTTGATAATATTTAATATTAATTATAAATTAAATTTTATAATTTATATTAATTATTATCCAAAGTTTGAATTAGGATATGTTTTAAATATTTTGAATTTAAATAAAAATTAAGTTTGAGTTAAAATAAAATTTTGAAATTTAATTTGAGAGTTTGAGTGTGATTATTCTTCCATGCATTATAAATAGCCCACCTCTCAAGAGAATAATCGCTCAAATCTTCAAATTAGTCACCCTAGGCAGCCATTATCGGCAGTCATCGGAAGCCATCGGGATGCATCAGCCAAAGTTCTCGTAAGCGCCCGAAGTTACCTAATCGGCCTGTAAACGTCACAGAAATTATGTGCAAGCGGATACTATCGATGCAAGTATAGTAGATAAAGATGAATCTATCGGATATCGATCCCACGAGGATGGTGTTCTTGTTGCTTGAATTTGTTGAAGCAATTAGAGTTTAAATGAAAAGAATTGTTAAGAGTAATGTCAACACAATTTAGTTAAGACTGCACAAATCAAAGAGTTAAATTTGTCAATGCAAATATAGCATAAAATGTCAGAGCAAATTAATAGAAAATGAATTGTTGTGGAAGATATTGTAATTGTAAATTCAGAAAGTTAAAAGAAATAGATCAAGTGTAAAGAAATAAGGGGATCCCTGACTTCACAAGTTGGCAACGCTAAATGTGATTACAAGGTAACTGATAGATGAATTGTCGCCGCAATTAAGTTCTAATGAGGCCTTACTACTATCAACTTCTCTGTTTAACAAAGACCCAAGTACTCTTAATTACCACACCTTCCAGTGCTAGTAATGCTTCGCACTCAAGAACAAGTGGCCAGAATTCCTTCTTGCCTCAAGCAACTTCCATTGTCTTGCTTGTTAATCTAACTTGTCACCACACCTTCCAGTGACTGTGACTACAATCGCACTTCCGTGGTCAAAACAGTTAAATCCAAATATAAACAAACGAGAAGAATTGAGTAGAAATCAAAATAGATATAACATTAATAGATACTTCCGTATACAATTAATAGTCAATAGAATTCATCAACATTCAAGAGGGATTAAAGAATAAATTAAAGCATGCTATTCCTAGTCTACTAGAATCCTCCCGTAATCGCTCCTCTTGCGTCGCACCTAAGGACTCCTCGTCAGAAGTAGTCACCTCCTTGTTGCATCAGATTACCCTCCCCGGAAGTCAAGCTTCCATGGCATCTGACTTTGAGAAAGAATGAGAAAATTTGTGGAATTGAATTCTTCACAGCTTGATTCTATTCTGATCTTCTCTCTCTCCCCTCTATTAATAATCATTCCACAGCACAGGTCTATCCCTCTTCTCAGATTTAACTTCCCTTTTTGCAGCTGTACAAGTTTGTTATTGCCAGTTGTGCACTTACGCAGATCTGGTTTGTGCATTAGGCAGTTGCAGATTGTCGCGATATTTCTGGACGTAAATTATGATTTAAATTTGCTACGTAAACTTGGCATTCTCTTCTGCTGGTGCTTCTAAATTTGTTAGCAGCGTAAAATCCCTGATAAAATGTAGAAGCATTTATGTGGTGACATCTTTGGCTGCAATTCTAGATCAAACTTGTGGCCACAACTCTAAATGCTTTTCCACTCTGATCTTTTAAGGTGGATTTCTGCGCTGACAACTTTAGATTCAAAACTGATACTCAATACAACAACATTAGTAACACAAAAGGAATAAAATGAAAGAAAGTAAGACCATACAACACTGATTTAGAAAATGCAAATACTAAGTATGAAATGCTGAAAATGTAGGCTAAATATGATACAAAAGGAACAAATTATACACTAATTCAAGGAGAAATTAAGTTTCATTTCTAATGCTATCACACCCTCAAACTTGAGTTTTTACTTGTCCTCAAGTAAATAAAAGCTAGCAAAGTTATATCCAAATTCTTGTCACCACAATCATCATTCTAACAACTTATATTCTCTAGAATCTTAATGTATAAATTGCATTCATATGTTGGAATATTGCGTCGACAATTTATAGGCATGAATAATCAGAATTGCATCTTCACTAATGCTAGCATCACGGTTTAAATCTCAAATCTTCTTAACCAATACAGCATTTATTGTATAATAATATACATATAAATATATTTTTCTTTTTATCAACTTTTCTTTCTTTATCTTTTTTTATGTGATTGAGAGATATCATTACATTAGTTTACTATTGTTTTTGGGCAGTAACGATGGGGTGCAACAAACCCCACGAAGCATGTAATTGCGCCGACAAACACTCTTGCAGTGACAGCCTTTGGCTAGATAATTTTTCTAACACTTCCAGTGGAGTGTTCCCCCATTTTGAGTCACAATGCACCCACATTGGAGTGTCTTTTATTAGTAAATATAATTATATACATAGCTACAAGATGGTAAGTTAATTCAAGATTCAAAGAATAATGCTATTCATTTATTACTAATGCAATTTCAACCATTCATCCAAAAATAGAAGGATTCAACATTCAATCACATTCATCTAATTCACGCATTAACATTCCAAATAATTCAAGATTTAAGCATCAACTGAAAAAATGTGGTCACATTTTTCTTAACTATGCATACTTTTATTCAACAAAGACAAGTATAATCTTAAACTTGTGGGTGTAATTGCATTTCCACTCTAAACTTCCCTCCAAACTTAATGTCTGCATTGTCCCCAATGCACTGACAATACTATACAAATATTAATGGAAATGCAACTACAATGCAAATGTGAGAACAAGTAAAATGCAGAGACAATAAAAATGTAATGACAATTAGATGAAATGCGTGCAACTAAACTAACTACTGAAAAGTAAACTAACTCAGTGTGTTGTAGCCGAGGATGTGGCTGCTTTGGACTTCTTTTTCTTCTTAGGGTGCTCCTCTTTGCTCTTCTTCTTTGCCTTATGTTTGCGCTTCTTTTCTGTTGGATCAAACAGTGGAGTTGATTGCTCCTCCGTGGTTGGTTGAGTGTCAGCTTCATCGACAGTCACATTCGATGGATGGATCTCAACAAGTGGTGTCAAATATGGAACAATAGCCAGAGGATTAGAATCCTCATTACCGGATGTGACTGCCTCGGTCGAGCTTACCCCAAATGGTGTCAATTATTCAATAGATGCATCCACGCTGGCAGGTACGTCGACAAATTTCTCCGATAAATTTGTTGGAACAACTTCTTCTTCTTCTTTTTCCTTCTCTTCTTTTCCTTCTTCTTTTCTATTCTCTTCTTCTACTTCAATACCCTCAGATGCAGTTGTTTTGTGCTCCTCTGTAGCAGCAGCCTCCCTCTCCATCATATTGGCCTCTAAACTGTTCGAGAGTTCGTCTTCAAAGAGGCTGGCTATGTTTCGAAAGCAGTCTTCCATATGTTTAGAGTGCACCTCTTAATCCCCATCATCAGAGATGTGGATTCTATTCGAGGACTCGATGGATTGAGTTCTTCCTTCTAAAGCATGATGCTCTGATGATGGAGTGGCTTCATCGATAATAGGAGGGAACACAGGGAATTCTGGCATCGAATTTCTGCTCAAACTTCTTAATGCGCTGACAATTTTTAGTTGTTTGATGCTCATTCGATCAACAATATTTTCAACTTGAGAGAGTTTCCTCCACATTTGAGAATCTGTGGGCGCATGGGTTTTAGTGTCCTTCTTTTTCCCTTTTTCCTTCTTTTGTGGCACCTCCTTCACCATGGGGGTTTCCTGCCCCCTTGTCATCCTTTCCACAGAAATATCATTAATCGACCCTTGGTTTTCCAAATTCTCTTCCCCCTCACAAGGCACAATACCCCTTTATTTACACAGCATCATGATCAGAGAAAGGAAAGGCAGGATATCTATTTGTTTGGTAGTGAATTCAGCGATTTCTTGATGAAGGATTGCGTCGACATCAATTCGTCATCCCTTGAGTATAGAATGCAGCAGGCACATTCTGTCCAGCGTTACAATAGTACTATGGGTGGATGGCAGGAGATGGGAGTTGATGAAATGAAACCACACCTTGCTTTGGATAGTGAGATAGTAACAATGTATTGTGTAATTGTTTGGATTGTTGCCAGTCCAAATAGCTCCATCGATGCATAAGTCATTTAGCAATAGATCAGCACCATCCTCTATCAAGTTCTCCAAGAATTCGACATGCTCGTCCTCTCCTTTAGCAATATAGAAGAGAGCATTGATGTGGTCAGTGCTCTATAATACCAACCCTTCACGAACAAATATAAACTCTTGTTTAGGATTAACCAGGTTAGCATAAAACTCTCTTACCATGGAGGGAGAGTATCATGCCATATGGTCACAAAACTGCTCCCAATCCAATCATGAAATGGTTCTGGCGACTTGCTTCCCCAATGTTAGTTGCAGGGACAACTGTAATCCTTCCTTAGGATGACACTTCCTTTTCAACATCACCTCATGATAAAGGTCCTTCACCGCTTACGATAAGAACAGGACAGGTTCCTTGGGTGGTGGTTGGTCGGCATTTCTGACCATTGTAGCCGATGATTTAGCAGCGGATTTGGATGGGGTTTTTGCACCGCAAGTTCTTACCATAATTACTGAAATAAAGAGAGTGAGAATATTGTGCAAAAAACTGAAAGTTGAAGAAAAATAAGATTACAACAACAATGGTGATTATGAGTGTGAAGATCCAGTTGTCACAAAAATGGTGTTTTATAGAAGATGGAGGTGAAAAGACGTGATGATTGCTGCTGCCGTTGAGATTACCTTGTGCCTGCAACCAATAAATGCCAGGACAGAGATCTTACTTTTTTGAGTTAATCCAACAGTTGGGGAAAGAGGTGAATCAACTAGTATGATTCTTTCTCGAAACACTTCGCTGAGTCATCAATGAAATGCGTCGACAAGTTGTGTTTTCGTGTGCATCGATAAAAAGGAGATCTTTTATTCCTGCAAAAACTAAAGAAACAAATTAAAGTAAAATAAAGACAAAAATTAACAGAAAAATTACAATGACATCCTAAAAAAATGTGACCAGGTTAGTGGTCTCATTTTGTTCGTTGATGCCTAGGCTTTGATAATGCTTCAATCGTTGGCCATTTACTTTAAATTGGTGCCCATCATTCAAATCCTTGATTGTCACCGCAGCATGTAAAAATGCTTCGACAACTTCAAAAGGTCTTGACCATCTTGAGCGTAATTTTCCTGGATGCAATTTTAAACGTGAGTTAAATAAAAGTACTAACTGACCAGGAGAAAATTCTCGCCTTGAAATTATGTTGTCATGCCATTTTTTAGTTTTTTCTTTGTAAATGGCAGTATTTTCATAAGCATTGCATCGAATTTCTTCCAGTTCTGAAATGTCCAACAATCTTTTATGTCTAACAGCATCATAGTCCATGTTCACTTGCTTGATTGCCCACATGGTCTTATGTTCAAGTTCGGCTGACAAGTGACAGGATTTACCAAAAACTAGATAATATGGCAACATCCCTAATGGTGTTTTGTATGCGGTGCGAATCACCCACAACGCATCATTTAATCATGAAGTCCAATCACGTCGAGATGGGTTAACCACCTTCTCAAGAATACCCTTGATTTGTCGATTGGATACTTTCGTTTGTCCATTTGTTTGCGGATGATATGTGATTGCCATGCGATGTTTCACACCGTAACATTTCAAAGCTATCGCCACTTGATTGCAATGGAAGTGAGTGCCTTGGTTGCTTATTAATGCTTAAGGTGTTCCGAATCGTGTAAGGATATATGTGTGAAAGAACTTTAACACCGTCTGAGCATCGTTCTTTGGAACATCGATTGCTTCGATCCACTTGGAGACATAGTCAACAACAACCAGAATATACACATTTCCAAAGGAATTTGGAAATGGCCCCATAAAATCTATACCTCAAACATCAAATAGCTCAACCTCCATGATAGGTTGTTGAATCATCTCGTTGCGTCGAGATATGGAATCGGTGCGTTAACATTTGTCACACTATTAAGCAAAATTATGGGCGTCTTGAAACAATGTCGACTAGTAAAATCTTAATTGTAAGAACTTTTGTAGCAGTCCTAACACCACTAAAATGGTCTCCATAAGGAGCATCATGGCAATGCTTCAGGATAGATATCATTTCTTCCTCAGGAATGTAGCGACGAATGATGTTGTCAGTGCATACCTTAAACAGATATGGTTCATTCCAATGGTACTTTACTGCATCCCGAAGAAATCTGACCTTCCTATGATTTGTTGCACTCAATGGTAGCTTTTCACAGACTAGATAATTGACGACATCTGCATACCATTGAGATGCATCGACAAAGAATAATTTCTCATCTGGAAATGCGCCGACAATTTATGACTTATTGCCATCCTCGCTTCCAGATTCTAAACGAGATAGGTGGTTTGCTACATGGTTTTCAAATCCTTTCATGTCCTTATCTCAACATCAAATTCTTAATAAAAGGATCCATCTAATCAGCCTAGGCTTTGCATATTTCTTAGCAAAAAGGTATCTCAACGCAGAATGATCAGTATACACTGTAATTTTTGTGCCGACAAGATATGAACGAAACTTGTCAAATGAAAAAACTACTGTCAATAACTCCTTCTCAATGGTTGTGTAATTCACTTGTGCTTTATTTAGGGTCTTACTAGCATAATAGATTGAATGAAATACCTTATCCTTTCATTGTCCAAGCACAACACCCACAGCAAAGTCACTCGTATCACACATCACCTCGAACGGTTGTGACCAATCCGGTGCGACGACAATGGGTGCCTGCACTAACTACTGTTTAATTTTCAAGAATGCTCTCAAACAAGCTTCATCGAAAAAAAAAAATTATTTTGCTCCAACAAAGAGCAGAGTGGTATTGCTATTTTAGAGAAGTCTTGGATAAATCGTCTATAAAATCTGGCATGGTCGAGAAAACTCCTTATTCCATTTACATTAGTAGGTGGAGGTAGCTTTTTAATGATTTCCACCTTCGCTTTATCCACTTCAATGCCCTTACAAGATATACGATGGCCAAGAATAATGCATTCAGTTGCCATAAAGTGGCATTTTTCCCAGTTTAGTACCAAGTTGGTGTCCTCGCATCATTTCAACACTTTTGTTAAATTGTCAGTGCATTTATCAAAATTGTGCCCATAAATAGAGAAATCATCCATAAATACCTCTAATGAATCCTCGATCATATCAGAGAAGATAACCATCATGCACCTTTGGAATGTAGTTTCGGCATTACACAAACCAAATGGCATTCGTCGAAAAGCAAAGGTTCTAAATGGGCAAGTAAAAGTCATTTTTGCTTGATCCTTCGGCGCGATTACAATCTGGTTGTATCTAGAGTATCCATTAAGAAAACAGTAATAGGCTTTACCAGCTAGCCTATCCAAAATTTGATCAATAAATGGGAGTGGGAAGTGATCCTTCTTTGTAGCCGCATTTATACGACGGTAATATATACATACTCGCCAACCTGTAGCAATGCGAGTAGGGATTAGCTCATTTTTATCGTTGCTTACCACTGTGATGTCATTCTTCTTAAGCACACATTGGATCGGCTCACCCATGTACTGTACAAAATTGGGTATATTATGCCTGCGTCCAGCAATTTAATGATCTCTTTCTTCACTACTTCCTTCATTTTCTCATTTAATCTTCATTGTTGCTCAATTGATTGTTTTCCTTCATCTTCTAGCCTAATTTTATGCATGTAGAAAGAGGGACTAATGCCTCTGATGTCCGCTATACTCCAAGCGATGGCTCTTTTGTGCTGCTTCAATATTACGATTAATTTTTCTTCTTGGCTCGCATTGAGACTTGCGCTGACAATCACTGGCAATGTATCATTGTCACCCAGAAAAACATATTTCAGATGTGTTGGCAATGGCTTTAACTCCAGAGTCGAAGCTTCTTTAACCGATGGTTTAAAAACAGGGATCATCCTATTAGTCAAATCCTATTAGTCTAAGCTCACAGAAACTAGCCTCAACTTTGTGGTCATATTCAGGTAAGACATTATCTTCAGATGTCAGAGCATATTCCTATGGCACTACTGAACTTCCTTCATTAAATTCCTCTATAATTAACTTGTCCAGAACATCAATGTGATGACATTGTTCCTTACTCCGTGATAGAGATGCTTCGAAAACACTGAAGGTAACATGTTCATCGTTATGACGCATGATCAACTCGCCCTTGAAAACATCTATGAGTGTACGTCCCGTTGCAAGAAATAGGTGTCCCAGAATAATGAGCACCTCCTTATCGACTTCACAATCAAGTATGATGAAGTCAGCTAAGAACACAAACTTATTGACATGGACGAGAACATCTTTATTCTGTCCTTCAGGTTGTGCCAAAGATCTGTCTGCAAGTTGTAATGTCATCGTAGTGGGCTTCATATGACCAATTCCTAATTTCCTGAAAGTTGACAATGGCATAAGGTTAATGCTAGCTCCTAAATCACATAAAGCTTTACCTAAGTAATGGTTTCCAATGGAGCATGGAATTGTGAAATTGCCAAGATCTTTCATTTTTGTGGCAATTTATTTGTCAGTACAGCGCTACACCCTTCTGTGAGCGCAATCGTCTCAATATTAGATAGCTTCTTCTTCTTTGATAGTAGCTCCTTCATAAATTTCCTATAGCTGGGAATCTACACAAGAGCATCAACTAGAGGAAGACACAAGAGCAAAGAAAGATGGCTTGAAATAATAACAATCTACCACCTTTGCTACCAAAAAATAGTGTTCCTCTAGTGTAGTCACAAGGAGTCAACAATATACCGCTGCCACAAAGAGAACAAATTCCAGATAGGATAATTAGAGACTTCGTTGTTCCTGTGCTCGATGATCTACAACCAGGGGTTATTAGACCAGCAATACAAGCTAGGAATTTTGAATTAAAACCGGAGATGTTCCAAATGCTAAACTTGAATGAGCAATATGCTGGTTTGGCTCATGAAGATGTGAGAGAGCATCTCAAATCTTTTCTGCTTATATGTGCTTCCTTCAGTGAACACGGTGTTCCTAATAACACCTTGAAGATGCAGTTGTTCCATTACTCTTTACAAAGAAGGGCATGTACATGGTTTTTAGGTTTACTGATTGGATCTATTACTTCATGGAATGCACTAGCAACTCAGTTAGTTCTACGATTCAATCCACCCACAATGAATGCTAGACTATGAAATGATATTAAGGCATACCATTAATTAGATGATGAGAACCTACACACTACGTGAGAACGGTACAAAACTTTGCTTAGACGTTGTCCAATGCATGGAATCAAATAGGAGACACAAATCGAGATCTTTTACAATGGATTAAATGCATAGACAAGAAATCTTGGAAAGAATTGTGCAAAATGATTATCAGTACCCGATTTCTTGTTCTGCTCAGGTGAAAACAAATCCTGGATTTATTAAGTTAGATGCCATTTTAGCCCTAAGTGCATAAGTATCCTCTTTGGCAAATATGATCAAGAACATAAAGGGGACGAGTGATGTTGTCCTTATTCAAGTAGCCCAACAAATGGATGTCTCGACATTTTCTTGTGAAATTTACAGTGACAACCATAGCTATGAGGACTGTCCACAACATGCTGAGAATGCATTTTATGTCAATAACATCTGAGGGAATTCATATGGTAACTCATATAACAATTCAAGTAGAACTGAACAACCTTGGGGGAGTCAAAATGCATCCATATACAGATATGAAAATTCCTCAAATCAAGGTAATTTTAGACAAGGGAGTTACGGTTAATAGTAGCAAAATTATAATCACAATCCTCAAGTTCATGTGCAGCACAATCAGATGCGATCACAGAACTAGATGCAGTCATATAATCAGATGCAACCACAAGCTCGAATGCAGCCACAACAGAATGTGCTACCAAAAATGAAAGGATAGCATCAACAATAACAACAGTATTCTTAACCAAGATCAGATCCATTAGCTACTCTTGAAGCTTTGATGCGTGAGCATATTACCAGAACAGAAGCTATTGTACAAGGAAATTAGTCTTCCATCCGAGAGTTGGAAGCACAACTAGGGTAACTGGCTTCTAACATGAGCACACGACGACCAGGTGCTTTTCCTAGTGACACTGAAAATCCAAATCAGAAAGGAAAGGAGCATTACAAGGCTATCAAATTGCGGAGTGAAAAGAAAATTACCGAACAAAGTAGCAACTCCAACCAAGCACCTGTCGACACAAACGAACCAAAGCAACAAGGAGAAGTTGCACCTGAAGAAGATACAACAGAAGTAAATGAGGATGAGCCACCAGTAATCACACCAATGCCGACCATTTATCCTACGAAGTTGTCGACGCAACTACCCATGTCGACATAACCGGTTAGATTACAACAACCCACTGTGAACATACCTTTACCATTTCCACAGCGGTTCAAGGAGAAAAATCATGATAGAGATTATCAAAAGTTTGTATCACCTTGAAGGCGTCCTTGAGGTGATCTCGTAGTTCTTACGGGGTGGAGACGATGAGGTTGGTCCATGGATTTTCCTTCCTTTTGCAGCATTTCGCTCTTAAGCAACTTTCGTTGTCTTGCTTGTTAATCTAACTTGTCACCGCACCTTCCAGTGACTGTGACTGCAATCGCACTTCCGTGGTCAAAATAGTTAAATCCAAATATAAACAGATGACAAGAATTGAGTAGAAATCAAAATAGATATAACATTAATAGATACTTCCATATACAATTAATAGTCAATAAAATTCATCAAAATTCAAGAGGGATTAAAGAATAAATTGAAGCATGCTATTCCTAGTCTACTAGAATCCTCCTGTAATCGCTCCTCTTACATCACACCTAGGCACTCCTCGTCAGAAGTAGTCGCCTCCTTGTTGCATCAGATTACCTTCCCCGAAAGTTAAACTTCCATGGCAGCTAACTTTGAGAAAGAATGAGAAATTTTGTGGAATTGAATTCTTCACAGCTTGATTCTGATCTTCTCTTTCTCCCCTATATCAATAATCATTCCACAGAACAGGTCTATCCCTCTTCTCAGATTTAACTTCCCTTTTTGCAGCTATACAAGTTTGTTATTGCCAGTTGTGCACTCACATAGATCTGGGTTTGTGCATTAGGTAGTTGCAGATTGTCGCGATATTTCTGGACGCAAATTATGATTTAAATTTGCTAGGACAACTTGGCATTCTCTTGCGTTGGTGCTTCTGAATGTGTTAGCAACGGAAAATCCCTGATAAAATGTAGAAGCATTTATGTGGTGACATCTTTGGCCGCAATTCTAGATCAAACTTGTGACCGCAACTCTAAATGCTTTCTCACTCTGATCTTCTAAGGTGGATTTCTGTGCTAAAAACTTTAGATGCAAAACTGATACTCAATACAACAACATTAGTAGCACAAAAGGAATAAAATGAAAGAAAGTAAGACCATACAACACTAATTTAGAAAATGCAAATACTAAGTATGAAATGCTGAAAATGTAGGCTAAATATGATACAAAAGGAACAAATTATACACTAATTTAAGGAGAAATTAAGTGTCATTTCTAATGTTATCATTACCTGACGCATCTCGACGCATCCACCCGACATCACCCGATAGCTCTTGACGCTCAGCTGGTCTACACATTCCTGCCCCTCGCGCTAGGCGAGCTGCTGCTGTGTCACGCATCCCAGCACCTACTGCTGTCGAGATACACACACGCCCACATTTGGTGCTGCTGTTCGGTGCTGCTACCGAGTGAAGCCTACGCCTGGTGCTGCTATTATCAAACTTGCTACGATTGATCTGTGCTGCTGCCGAGCAGTGTTGCTACCAAGCCACAATTAGGCCGTGTGCACATACTCAAACCCCAAGTTTCTCCAAATTTACCCTAAAAAAACTCTCTTATTTTTTAGCCTTAATTATTTAATTTGGATTTAAATTTCAGCAAAATATGGTAAAAAAATTCATCTTCTAATTTTTAATTTTAATTTATTAACTTTTTAATTTATTTTAAATTGTTAATATTTTACTATTTAAATTTTAGAAAAATGTTTGTTTCCATTTATTTGTTGATCAGGTTGGAATTATGCCACGCAAAAGAACTCGTGCCACAACAAAAGGAGATTCAGATAAATTCTACAGTGCCAGAGCTAGGGAAAGATATTATAACACATTTAGGAATCAACAGATGTTGCCTGAAAAAGGTTTTACTTGGGAAACAAGTAAATACACTAAATTCATGGAAAAAGTCCAACAAGTTGCTGAAGCTTTGAGTTGGGGATTATTTTGTGAAAAGCGACCGAGTGCAGATGAGGAACTTGTTCGAGAATTTTATGTAAATTTCACCATAATTGAAATTAGAGAAATTTTAGTTCGAGAAATCAAGGTACCATTAAAGTCAAGCACTGTTAATGAGTTCTTTGACTTACATGATTTCGAAGAGGATGAATTCCATACTTTTTTGAAAACTTAGAGGTTGAAAAATTGCAAGAAATACTTTGAGAACTTACAGTTCCAGGATCTGAATGGATAGTGTCAAAACATGAAATTTATACATGGCTCGGAGAAAATTTGACACCAATGGCAAAAGTGTGGTTTTACTTCATTCGGTTCAGTCTTATACCTATTCAGCAAGGAATTGTTGTTTCATTAGATCGAATGGTGTTGATCTATTCAATTCTGAAGTGGAAAACCATCAATGTAGGAAGAATCATCATCAGAGAAATCTGAAACTGTGCCATGAGACATTCTGCTCAAGCCTATTTCCCAATTATGATCACAGTGTTGTGCCTGAAAGCTTAGATTCTTGGTGATGTAAATAGAGCAAGATATAATCAAGGAGCAATTTCTAATTGGGATCTATATAGAGTGGCAGGAGATTCTGTTAAAGAAGAAGAAGATCCCGAGGAAGATCTTGTGGAGATTAAAGATGATCTTTCGATAACAGAATCGATTGGAATGCATAATGAGACAGAGTTGACTAAAGAAACATCCGAGCCTGATAAACCTGTACCGAGACCACCATTGCCTCCAATTAAAATTCAAAATGCATTGTCAAAGATGATGGATTGCATACAACACATGAAATGGCAGTAACAAATGTTTTGGAGATATAAGAAGATACGAGATGATGCATTTAAAAGTGCATTTGAAAAAATGTTTCGTGACCCATTTTTTTTGTGCCTGAATTTCCAGATTATATATTTGAACCATGGACTCCAATGACGAGGAAGGAGCAAGGTGACTCGAGCAATAATAGGGGCTACCAAGCAAAAGGAGAGTCAAATTCTAAGGGTTTGAACATAAATAAAAGGGGGGAACTTGTCTTTCTTTAAATTTTGTTATTTTACTTTCAGTCTTTTATTTTTGAATTAATTTAGGATTAGGTTACTAGGTTAGTTTTAATTCTTGCATAATAAATTAAGAGGTTGAAGATAAAAGTTTGAGCAACTTAGAAAGTAAAAGTGTGGTAATAAATATGTACATGTCTAGGATTGGACATTAAAGAGCTTGGTACTTAAGCAGTCAAATTGACTCACCTCTTCTTCTTTGATCCTACCTGGTGTACAGTATTTATTCACTTTTATTTTTTTTACATTCTTTATTGTTTTTAACAATGAGGACGTTGTTCAATTTAAGTAGGAGGGACCGAAAATCGAAAATCAAAAACTTCTTAAATAAGTTGTTATTTCTTTTTATTTATTGAATTTAGTTATAATTTTGCTTGAAATTTTGAATTTATGTTAAGCTTTAGTAAAAATAAAATTTAATTATCTTAATGGTGATGATGTTAAGCTGAACCATAATACGAATGCTACTCTTAATAAAATATGTGAAATCATATCATAAAATTCTTTATTCCTTATAGAAGCTAGATATGCATGAAAGTTTAAGTCTTTAGAACTGACTTAGTAATTTCTTGAGGCGAAATTCTAGGAAGCATGAAATTTTGAAAATGATTTAGGCAACATTTGTTTGGATCGTTTAAGTCTTTCAAGCCAACCCTGATAAACGTTATCCCTTGAAGCCAACTTTGAGACTATATGGCCTGATTTTCTTTGTACCCTACAATTATAAGCCATCTTATCTCTTGTACTTATCTCTAAATTGTCCCAACTTCTAGACTCAGTCTATCAAGATTATGTTTTGAAATTAAGTTTAGGGGAGTTAAGAAGAAGTACCAAAATGCTCAACAAAAGTATAGTACATACAAATTTGTGCTCAAAAAAAAGAAAAAAAAAGAAAGCATATGTACTAAAAAGAAAAAGAAAAATGAGCATGCCAAAGTTGAAAAAGTTGGTGAAATTGAAGGTTCGATGCAAGCTGAGTCTAGGGTTTTTAGCCTAAATTTATCCATCTTTTCCTTACCACTAGCCTAGCCCAATTACAACCTATGCAAAAGACCTATTTGATTCGAGATTTCAATGCTACCTACATTAGTGAAGAGAAATTGCTATGTTCAACATATGAAGACATAAGTTAGACTTAATTATTGTAGTTTAGTCTTAATTGAGGAAATAAAGATTGAGAGGTAGGATTTTAACATATTTTCATTGAGATAAGCATGATGATTGAAGATAATTGAATAAAGAATACTTAAGCTACATAATTTCTAGATTCTCATTTTTATGCTTAATTATTTCGAATTCATAAGTATAAGGAGGAATAATCAACTCTTTTGTGATTTGTGCATTACTCGGGACGAGCAATGAATTAAGTTTGAGGGTGTGGAACGATGAAAATATATAGACTTTTTCATACCCTTTTCGGCCTAATTTCATTCAAATTCTGAGTATTTAATGTCGATAAGTATAATTTATTTACAAAATAATTAATTTGTGTTAAAATTACCAACATATTGATTTTTAATTATTTTTATAAATATTAAGCATGAATTTGATGATTTTTCGACAAATTTGCATAATTGGTGAAAATCGGCCCGGTAAACACTGCTGACATCTTACACAGTTGAGGAATTTTTTACATCGAGTTAGTTAAGAGCTATGAAGAATATTTTTTTAAGTCAAGGGTCGGTCCAATATGAAGCTACATTATGGTTTATAATTATATTTTTAATTCAAATTAAATTGGATTAACAATTAATTATAAAAGCTAAGCTGAAGTGGCTCAATGTGCATGCAACCGAGGGTCGAACCACCTCTAATTTGGCTAACCATGTGCCATCCAAGTAATGACCATATTCAGCTGATTATGTTGACCATTTCAACCTTTCAAAATAGCCCTTGAAGTTTCCCAAAATTCCATTCCAACCCCTCCATTTTTCATGGTTTTACAAACATGATTCAAAGATAAACAAGCAATTAAACACAATTAACCCAACACTTAAAGAAATTAAGCCATTTTAATTAAAAAAACAATAGCATTCATAATAGCATTAATCATGATAACAAACAAAAATCTAAAATAAAGAAAAAGACTAGGATTAAATCCTTCGATTTCTAAAGAACTGTTGTCGCGTTCTTCGTCGTTCTTGCTCAATTCTTCTTAGATCGAGGTCTCTGATGAACACTCAACAAGGCTATTTCAATGGCTGAAGAACCACTCTTTCTCAAGAGGGAAAATCGGTAAAGGAATGGAACGAAAAATGGATGGAAGGCTTAGAGAGCAAATGAGAGAAAGAGAGAGAGAATAGAGTGAATTGGTATGTAAAAAGAGGTTAGTGAGGGTGGTATTTATAGGTGAGAGTTGGTGGCTATATTTAGCAAATAAATATCACACTACAGCAAAACAGGTTATTAGAGGCATTTTTAGTGGCGTTTGGACAGAAAACGCCGCAAAAGGTAAATCAATAGCCGCGCTTTTACATAAACGCCGCAAAAGGTAGAGCAATAGTGACGCTTATGGGAAAGCGCCGCTAAAGGTAAGAGCAATAACAACACTTATTGGCAAGCGCCACTAAAGGTGAGATTAAAGGTCAGAGCAATAGCGGCGCTTATGGGCAAGCGCCGTTAAAGGTCAGATCAATAACGGCGCTTATGGGAAAGCGCCGCTAAAGGTCAGATCAATAGCTACGCTTATGGGCAAGCACCGCTAAAGGTTAGATCAATAGCGGCACTTATGGAAAGCGCCGGTAAAGGTCATAGCAATAGCGGTGCTTATGGGAAAGCGTCGCTAAAGGTCAGATCAATAGCGGCGCTTATAGGAAAGTGCCGCTAAAGGTTAGAGAAATAGCGGTGCTTATGGGCAAGCGCCGCTAAAGGTCAGATCGATAGTGGCGTTTATGGGAAAGCGCCGCTAAAGGTCAAAGAAATAGCGACACTTATGGGCAAACGCCGCTAAAAGTCAGAGCAATAGCGGCGCTTATGTGAAAAATGTCGCTAATTTATTTAAATTTTATATATTTTAAATTAAATTAAATTAAGTAATAAATTTTTTTATTTAAACTGGTGTGATTACATATGGTAGTATCTGTACACACACCTTGCACACACACGCTTAAATCATTTAATTGATATATTAAGGGAAAATTTTAATTATCTTTAATTATACTTAGATAATATTGTATAAAAAATAATATAATTTGTTAACAATGGGATTTGAACTAAGGTCATAAGGAAAATAAGCAAGCATCTTAACCATTAAAGTCAAATTGATTAATTGACATATTAAGGAAGTAATATTATTATATTACTTATATTACGTGTTTTAAAGATTTATCGGACCTATTCCGTACACGTGTCAAATATGAAAAAATAATACGATAATTTTGTAAAAAAAATTCATGTTTTCTTTGAGTAAGCAAGGAAAATAATAGTTTGAATGTTTCAAAATTCAAATTTAAACCGAAAAAATCAAAATTTAAAGGCAAAAAAGGCTCGTTTTGGATGAAATTTTGGTACTAAAAATTACCCACCTTTATTTACATTATTTGTTGTGCAACGTTTCGAAATCAATGACATAATTAACTTCTCATAAGTTATTCATGCTAAACTATTGAGTGAGCTATGATTTAATCAATGATAATAACTATTCATTAATTCCTAATTAGTATAATACTTTTGGTATGCAAAATTAGGAATATTACCTTTTCATCCTTAATTCATTTATAAACACAAGAATCATGAATGCTTTGCTTAAAACCATATGTTTGGATCGCTTGATCAAACTTTAAGTTTCATGAGTGAGATGTTTGCTTAAGCTCATATATAGATGTTAGCAAATTGCAAACTTTATGCTCTTGGTCTTTCAATATATAATTTTTAGGTAAAAATTGGTTCCAAGATCAATGACGCCATCTCAAATGAGAAAGAGATTTAAGGTTGATATACTTTTTAAAGAGCTTTTTCCTTTATCTATATGTGCGATGGGATTTGAACTCATACCATTTATATTAATAAAATTTTAATTTTACCACTAAACAAAAACTTTATTTTGATTTGTTTTACATATTTTAATTTTATTATGTATAGTTTATTACCCTTATAATTAATTGTGTATATTGATAAAGTTGTTGATTGAGTTGGTGTCACAAATTAATTCAACGCCAACTAAGATTGATGGCCACACCATGAAAAATAATTGTACTGCATTTAGTATTATTAACTTTATGTATTTACGTGTTTAAATTTAATTTTACTCATAATTTTAATATCGCAATATTTCACAAATTATTATTAATTAGTTTCAAACCATAGCTTCGTTACTTTTTATGGGTTATTTTTAAACATACCTCTGTATTCTAAGTATGTAGTTTCTACATCTATACACATGTGATAGAATTTTTAATTAAAGATAAAAATTACAAGGTATAAACCTCATTTTTGTTTATATAGATTTATTAACTAAACACTCTAAATATTATTAATATTAACTACCATTTAAATAATAGAATAAACTACATCTAAGGTAATTAAACAATTTGAAAGTTAGTTAATGAATTTTTATGACATTCTCTATTCTCACTACATACACCAATCAAAAGCTCTTATTCCCTTTCCTTTTTATAGTTTAGTTTTTTTTCATGAATCAACTATAAACATCAAGAATATGTGAACATTACATCAACACGTATTTATCCATTGTATCGAATATCGAATCATCATTTGGAGTTTACTAGTCCGACTTAAAAGAAAAGCTAAACAGATAAATAATTTAAATGAAGTATTATATCACATACTATAATGAAGTATTATATCACATATTATGGTATACATAATTTATGGGGAGATAATATATCACATATTATTAAATTAATTACACTTTTTAATATATCTTTATATATAAATATTATTTTCTTAATCAATATGTTTACATATTAATTAATATTTCCATTTTAAATATGGCTAAATATATTGTTTTTAAATAGAATGGAATTAATTTTTTAATTTTTAATAATTTATTCAATTAAATAAAAAAGAGGGAGAAGTAAAACAAAGTAAAAACTCCACTCCTAAAAACAGAATCCCTAATTGCTGCAAAAACCTATTCTCAAATCGATCAAAGTTCCTAAAATCAAAATCCCTAAGTGCTGCCCGTCGATAGTCGTCTCCACTCCGGCGTCCACTCCATCTCCCATTTCCTCTGTCACCGATGCCCATCAACATTGTGTCGTCCCGCTCGTTCCCCCTCTTTCTCAAGCAAGTTCCCACTCGTCAATTTGGTTTTTGATGGGTTTCTTTTTTTTCTTTCTCTTTAATTTTTTTTCAAATTTCTACATGCAAAACCTGAATAAATCTGCTGTTTTGGGTGCTTTGGAAATGGTTGAAGGGGTGGACTTTTGGTTTATCAATTGTTGTGGAGGTAGGTTCTCCTATTGTGCTTAAATGGTTGAAAGTTGCAAAAAAGTTACTACTAATTTCCTCTTTTGGATGTAAAGCATTCCCACCAACACTTGATTGTCAGCTTCGTCAAGGTGAGGTGCTTGTTTTGATTCCAATAATTAGATCGACCAGGTAATTAGCAGAGAAACTAAGCTCTATATTATGAGTATATTGATTGTTTGTAGTGATTTTAGGCTTTCAATATCTGCTTATAAGGGATTAATAGAGGAAAAGTATTGTCAGCTAGCTAATAGGTAATTTGACATTATAGTATACAAGGTAGTCTTTCAGAGTTTGCCTAGATATGTATATCTGGGGCCAACCTATTCATTTTGTTTTTTGGTCTAAAAATACCACTGTAAAGTTGTGGATTTTCTGTTCTTGTTAAAGCAGTCAGGAAGTGGATGTTTAGTTTGGCCTATGTTACTTGGAGCTGGAGGGTAAGGTTTGTGTTGGATACAAATATGTTGGATTATTTGAGTATGTGTTTGATATAAGTGTACCAACAGTGGAGGAAAATTGAAAAGTTGGGGTAACATAGGTTTTATGGGTGTAAGTAAGAGGAGAGAAGCTGGAGATTGTTATCTACCTGTATTTCTTCTCATTTTATGTTTCATTTTTGTGATTTGTACACATTATATTGCAATAGACTGTGAGGGAGTATACTTCTTACACTGTGCTCTTTTTTTTTAAATGATTTGAGATAATTTGGCAATGCTATTCATTAAGCAAATATCAACCAAAAAGTTTTGATGATTGTTTTGATCCTGCCATATATATTCTTTTTATTTTCAGTTAAGCATTAAAAACCCTTTGAACTAAAAATAATTAGTCATATAAGTTTCTACCAATTTGTTGTAGTCAATTGAGCTTTCAAATGTTGGTTTCTTTCATATAATTCTTCCATCTATTTTTATCCATTTCTAATTTCCTGTGCAACAAAATTTTTAATTTATCTTTTTGTGATCTTTTGATATCTAATAGTTCAGAATTGGAGTTTGTTTTCTTTGATTACAAAATCTGAATTCAATATTTTATTGAAGGAACGGTTCTTGAAATGCTTGGGTGACTGTTTCTTCATAAGTTTATGCAAGAATTAACAAGATTGTTAGAAACCAAAGAACATTCCCGTATACAATATGCAACATTTCCCTCTGTTACTCCAGAAAAATTAAAAAGAAAAATTCCTTCTCCATGACATATGTGATAATGTTTCTTTCCCATCCAATCGATTAAGTATAATCATTAATTCAGTATAATCAGTAGTAACTTTTGAGACTTGAAGAGTTTGATTTTTTTGTTTCTGCTTTCTTTTGTAGATTGTTCTCTCTTTTGGATTCTAATTGTTGCTTTTCTTTTCTACCAGTCAAGTTGTCTGCTGTTGTTCATTGCACTTCATCAATTCAGGTAAGTTCTTCCATTGCTTTTTCTGTTTCTGCTATAGTTTTGTAAGATTGGATCATGTGTTTACACTAATGCTATTCCCACTTTTAAATGTGTAAAAGCTGAAAATCGTAAAATTTATGTATTTTTTATCATAAGATCAAACTCTGACTTCTCTGTTGGTACATTTTTTTTGTTATGATCATCTGGTTTAGTATTCATGTCTTATTTTCCATCAAATTTAGTGAATAAAACATGCTAATTTATGTCATTGTTAACAAGACTTGAAGAGTTTGATTTTTCTGTTTCTGCTTTTCTTTTATAGATTGTTCTTTTGGATTCCCATTATTGCTTTTCTTTTACCAGTCAAGTTGTCTGTTGTTGTTCATTGCACTTCATCAATTCAGTACAAGATCGAGTCGCCTTGACGTTATGCAACTTGGAGAAGATCTTTCCACCTTCGTTCTTCACTATTATGGTGCACTTGTTAATCCATCTCCCTCATGAAGCAAAACTTGGTGGACCGGTTTTCTATCGGTGGATGTATCCTATAGAGAGGTGCTAATTAATTTGCAAAGTTTTCATTCATTCATTAATATACCTTTAGTTACAACTTTTTATAATGTTGTATACCGTGTTTAGGTTTCTATGCAAATTGAAGTCTTATTATCGTAATAAGCGTTATCTAGAAGGATCAATTGCTAAAGGTTACTTAGCAAAGGAGTGTATGACTTTTTGCTCTAGATATTTAGAAGATGTTGAAACAAGACTGAATAGACCAAGTAGAAATGCTAGGCTCAATAATGGTCATAGCTTAGCTAAAACTTATCTATTTCGAAGTTATGGACAACCAATCGGGAAAGTTGAAATTGCACACTTAGATGATATATCTTGGGTACAAACACATCGATATGTTCATTTTCACCACGATTCAATTGAATCATTACGCAAGTAAGTTTTAGAATTTGATAAATATTCATCCTTTTCATTTGTTTATTTTTTCTCTAATCAATTTATTCACTTTTTAACATAGTGAGTATAAACAACTCTTGAGATCTCGTTCCCTCTTCCGAAGATTACAACATAAAGAGATTCATAAGTTATTCACAGAATCTTTTCATGAATGGTTAGGGCAGATGGTATGCAACTGAAGCTTTCAATGATAAATAATAATGTTTTCGTATAAAATTATAATTAATCAATTTACTTTCAATTCGATAGGTTTGGAGTGGAAAGGACACCAGTGAAGAAGTTGAATGGCTTTCCCAAGGTCCGAATAGAGTAGTAAAAAGATATAATTAATCAATTTACTTTCAATTCGATAGGTTTGGAGTGGAAAGGAACACCAGTGAAGAAGTTAAATGGCTTTCCCAAGGTCCGAATAGAGTAGTAAAAAGATATAATGCCTTCTTGATTAATGGATTCAGGTTTCATACAAAATCTCACGAAAGATTAAGGAGGACTCAAAATTGTGGAATAGTTGTTAATTCTTCAATTACAAGTTATGCTAGTGCTAGGGACAGTAATCCTATTGAGAGAAATGTGGAGTATTACGAACTTCTTACGGATATTATAGAGTTGGATTACTATGGAAAATGGAAGGTTGTTTTATTTTGATGTGATTGGGCTGATGTTAATACTGCTCGAGGAATTAGAAAAGATCAATTTGGTTTTACAATAGTGAACTTCTCTCGATTAATTCACACTTGGCAACAATTGATGGACGAGCCGTATGTATTTTCTTCTCAAGTCAAACAAGTGTTTTACTTGAGAGATCCAACTGATGAGGGTTGGTACGTTGTACTCCGTAACACCCCTAGAGACTTGTTTGACATGGGCAATGTGAGTAGAGATGACATGGACGAAAGATCAGAAACTTTGCCTTTTCCAGAACAAAACTTAAATGAAACTATCCTTAGTACTAGTACACAATTTCAATGGGTTTGCCAGGATGTGGATGAAGATATTTACGAATCATAATGTAGTAAGATTTTACGTTTTTTAATAATATGTAATATTATAATTTAAATCTTGATCTTGTTATATCCATTACTATTATTGTTGTAATTAGTTACTAATATTTCAACTATTTTATGTGTATTGCAAATAATATGCCTAGAAGAAAATTCTGAGATCTAAGTATTATCCAAAATCCTCCGAATTCGGAAGAAACAAATAGTGATCAACAGACTGCTATTGGATCTTCGAATGTTCCGGAAACTGTAGAAAATCAAGGTAATGTTAAGTTTAATTTTCATGCATGTTCACTTTTATTTTTTATTTTTGTTTCAAATTCTAATATTATCATATACAATTTTTTTAGCTGAATATTCTGAGGGGCACAAAACTCGAGGACGTACCCTATTAAAGGATTTATACAGTCTAAATCCTGAGGAGCGTGTTAAAGTATCTGCAAATAATCATGGTCAGCCTGTTGGATCAGAAGCTCGACTTTTGGGAGGATACTTGGGCATTGTAGCACGAAATGGCAGTCTGTTTCCAATCAACTACGAGTCATGGCATCATATGCCTGATAGTAACAAAAATCAAACTCACGATAATATTAAGGTAATAAAGTGAATGTAATTTATAATACTTTGGTTTAATTTTAATATATATTTACTTTCTAAACTTGTGTTATTTGCAGGAGAGATTTATTTTAGAGGTCTCAGACGACTATGTGAAGAAATCATTAGGAAAAAAAATGGAGAGACCATAAGAGTACTATAAAGAAAGATTATTTTAAGAATAATATGAGCCTCGAAGATAAATTGCGAAATGTTCCGCCAGGAATGCTGAGGTACCAATGGGAAGAACAAGTTAGATTTTGGAGCTCAAAGAAAGGAGAGGTATTATGTACTACTAAACTCTAATAATTATTTCGGTTTATAGTATTTATTATATACGTAATAATAATTAATGCAGGATCGTGAGCGTGTTGGAACTACAAGTAGGCAAAAACAAAAATTCACGCACACAGCTGGATCGAGAAGTTTTGCTTGTGTAGCTGCTTGTTGAAGCCCAATTTATTCGGGCCCAATGAGATAAATTTAGTTTTAAAATTAGATTTATTTTGAATTTAAATTTGCATAAAATTTAAATTTATTATAAATTTAAATTTAAAATTAAATTAAATGTCCAAAGTCCATATTACAAAAAGCCCGAATTAGGCCCAATTACAAACCAATACTCAAAAGACCCAAGGTCAACAAGTGGGTCTGTTGTCAACCCACTTGCACTGCTGTTGCCCATCTCAACCAACCAGGGCTCACCACGTCAGCATGGAACCAGATCCAAGTTGCTACCTCCTGCACAGCCGACTGCCACCAGCTTCAACCTGCCATGGCCGAACCTGCAAAAGTTGACAAGAAATGCATTAAATTGTAAGAAACAAAATAGAATCATGGTGAAATTGGCTATAAAAGCCAAATTAAATTTTGTACAAAGGGTACGAACCCTGTTCTTGAAATCAAAATACAAGAACCCAATTCTGAAAATCAACACAAACCCTGTTTTGAAAATCAATAGAAAAACACTATTCTAATATAACCAATACAGAAGCAGATTATCAAAGTATACTGTGAATCAAAACAAAGACAACCAACAACAGTGAATATCCCAGTATCGGAACAGCCAGGTACTATTATTGCACACTTACCATTATTTATGATTGAAACTTCTAAACTTATCAGATTCTGGATGTATATTAATTAATGCATGTTTTAATATCCTATTAGTATTCATTGCATTGTTTTAAATGCATTAATAAGTATGGTCTTAAATGCATTAATGAATATTAATAACATTTTAATAATAATATTAAATGTTTCTAATAATAATAAATGATTTTAATAATAATGAATTTTTTTAATAATAAGGTAATAATGATATTTATTAATAATATAAAAAAAAGAATTCGAAAGGACGCGGTACTCCCCTGACTTGCGTTACCGTCACCGGAGTTTCGCGTCGGAGTCACCGTTGAACACCGCCGCCACCACCGTCGCGACCAGAAATGGAGAAAACCTACAAGAAAAAGAAAGAAGGGTTAAAGTTTTAAGGATTTGGATTTTAAAGAAAACAATAAAAAGGGAATCAAAAGGATTAAATCGGGTTTTAAGATCTAAGATCCCTAAACCTAGATTTTGATTTTTAATGTTTCAAAAGATGAAAAATGAGAGTTTTTAAAACTGTTGTTTGAAATAAAGAATAAAGAACAAAAGAAAAGGGATAAAAAAAAGGGGAAGAAAAGAAAAGAAACCGTGGCTTTTGAACATACCGATGATCGGAGATGACGGCGCATGGACGAACGGCGATGGTGCACGATTGTCGACGACGATGGAAAGCGACGTGGGGCATGCGTGAGGCCTCACGCGCGTCGGACGACAGGCCGGAGTTCGGCCATGGTGGCCGGATAAAAGGTGAGAGAGAGAGGAGAAGGAGAGAGCTTGAAATATTTTTAAAAAAACAAAGACAGAAATGAAATTTTTGAAGGGAAGTGGGGTTTTATAGCAGCCTTTAAATGACAGCGTTTTGGTAGGCTGCTCAAAACACCAAAACGACGTCGTTTTGAGTTATTACCCGTCCGATCCGACCCGATCCAACCCGTGAGATCCGCATGTTTTTGATTAATGGGTTATTTGCGTGTTTGGTCCTTCCGTATTTTTAATTGTTTTAATTATATCCTTTTCATACTTTTAATTATTTTTAATTTGGCCCAGTAATATTATTCACTTTTCAATTTAGTCCTTTGACATTTTGAATGTACCAGAGGCTGCCACGTGTCACTGTTATGGCTTATTTATGCAATTGGTCCCTCTTATTTTTAATTTATTTTAATTTAATCCCTAAATCAATTTTGATTTAATTACATAATTGGCCTAAGAATTTTTCAAGATTTACAAATTAGTCCTTTGACTTCTGGATGCTTGTGGGGCTGCCACGTGTCACCCATTCTTTGGTTTTATTTCTCTCTAGTCCCCAAACTTTCCAAAATTCCATTTTAACCCCGATTTCACCCAAAATTACCATTTTACCCCTAAACTTTCCAAAATTCCATTTTAACCCTAATTTCACCAAAAATACCATTTTACCCCTAAACCTTTCAAAATTCCATTTTTAACCCCGATTTCACCCAAAAATACCATTTTACCCCCGAACCTTCTAAAATTCCATTTTTAACCCCGATCTCACCCAAAAATTACCATTTTACTCCCAAACCTTCCAAAATCCCATTTTTGACTTTGATTTCACCAAAAATTACATTTTCACCCTTGAAAGTCAAAAAAATACCATTTCACCCCCGGGCATTCAAAGGTCCCGTTTTCAATCCCGATTGCGTCGTTTTTCTTCTTGACTAATACTTGCATTTATTTTAATTATTATGCACCTGCATTTTACATTTTTGCATTCTATTTATTTGCTTATTATCTTGCTTCGTATTTAATTTCTCTTATTAATTGCTATTCGATATCTTATACTTACATGCTCATTTTCAAAGTAATTTTAAAGACGAGGCAATGTTCCTCTCGTGTGAAAGCTTCGAGAAATCATGCCCTAAAGTATCGGGTGTGATTTTTTGTACAACTCACACACGTCGAATATCCTCTTTTAAGACTTTTATACCTGTTAACTCCGAGATTCCGAGAATATCGTGTCCTAACGTGTTGGTCACAATTTTAATTCTCCGCAAAAATCGAAGTAAACGGGTATCCCATATTTGAATCTTTTAAACTATGTCCGAGGATTACATGTTAAATTCAATACAAAATTTTCAAATTCTCAAAACATATATCTATATTACAAATAATTTTAAAGCGAGGCAATGTCCTGTCGTGTGAAAACTTTAAAAGATCGCGCTTTGACGTGTTAAGTGCGATTTTCGTGATTCATGCCAATCGGATATCCTTTTCAAGAGCTTTCAAAACACTCTTCAATCTTATATATTTATATACAAAGGATTTCAAGACTAAAAAAGGAAACAATGTTCTTTCGTGTGAAGACCTCGAAACACCATGCCCTAACGTGCTGGGTATGATTTTCGTATAGTTCGCGTGATGGAACACTTTCTTCAAAACTTCTCGAAACGTACCTCAAGTTTTGAAAATCCGAGAATATAGTGCCCTAATACATTGGACACGACCTCTAGTTCTCATAAAGGATCGAAACACGAGAACGAATTTTCTTAAAAAGATTTCCTTTGAAATTACACAAAGCCGTCTAAAATAAACATCGTATTTTAAACTTTACTCGAGTTTTCATTATTTTCATAAAACAAGATCCGAAAATAATCATGTGGTACCAATTTTTGGGCGTATGAGGGTGCTAATCCTTCCTCATGCGTAACCGACTCCCGAACCTATTTCTCTGGATTTCGAAGACCCACTTTTTAAAACGTTTTAAACGTTTTATGGTGATCCAATCACACCTAATAAAAGATTGGTGGGGACTCCCATAATTTCCAAACTTAAAAATAATTTTTCGAAAGCCCCGTTTTCGAGTTGGTTTCGACACTGCTGATGAGGTATTTTGAATTTATTAATTGTGTCAAATATTAATTACTTTCTACTAATTAATATTTTTCCTACTATAATGTAGGAACAATCGTCAGGTCAAAAAGTTGGACGACTTCAGCTTTTTAACATTACACATAGAAAAAAAGATGGATCTCCTATGACTCTGAAGCTGTAGAAATTATGATATATTTACTTAATAAAATTTGAATTATTTTAAATATTTATCATGTTTAATTATAATGGTTTAATTTTTCGTTTGTAATGTAAATAATGCCAAGTTATGTTGCATTTGTTTGATTATATATTTCGTTTCTAACTTCTTGATTGACTTATTAGGATAAATTAAAAGATAAGAAGGCGGAGTATGAAGCGATGGCTTCTAGTGATAGTTCGGTTAATCTAGAGGACATTAATAATCGAGTTATTACTAAAGTTTTGGGTCCTAAAAGGTATGGTCGAGTTCGATTTTAAGGATCTTTTGTTAGCCCATCTCGATATTTTGGATCCAGCTCACAGAGATACATGCCTTCGGGGAGTTAGGATCAAGCAGAAGTTCAGAGGTTAAGAGATCAATTGGCTCAGATGCAAGAAAGCACAGTTGAGCAAATTGCTCAACTTAAAGAGGAGGCTGCAGCGAGAGAAGCAGAGGGTCAAAGAAAATATGATGAACTCCAGCTACAACTTAAAGCGGAGGCAGCAGCAAGGGAAGCAAAGGTAGTAGCGAGGCAAGCGAGGGAAGTAGAGGCAACAAGAAAGTATGACGAACTGCAACTACAGCTTCAAAATATGATGAAAATGTTTCAGCAGAATCCGCCATCCTAGACTTTTGTTTTTTTTATTGTGAGAATAATATACACAATACTACTTTTGAAATATATTTTTCATTTATTTATTAATTTAAATCATATGCATATTTCTTTCGTTTATCATTTACATTTAGATTTGAAGTTATTTGTTGGATTTGAATTTACAGGAAAAAATGTTGAAATTCGGGTTCTATGTGAATTAAAATGAGGTGTTAAAATCTGTTAATTTAGCGGCGTTTGTGGGACTAGCACCACTAAAGACCGTGTTCTTTAGTGACGTTTATGGGAAAAGCGCTGCTAAAGACCATGATCTTTAGCGGCATTTGTGGGGAAAGCGTCGCTGAAGACCATGTTCTTTAGCGGCATTTATGGGGAAAGCGCCGCTAAAGACCATATTTTTTAGCGGCATTTGTGGGGAAAGTACCGCTAAAGAACATGGTCTTTAGTGTCGATTGTGGGAAGTGCCGCTACCATGTTCTTTAGCGACGTTTGTAGGAAAAGCGCTGCTAAAGACCATGTTCTATAGCGGCATTTTTCCACATAAACGCCGCTATTTTTAACGGCGTTATCTTTAGCGGCATTTTTTGCGGCGCTTAGACCCAAAAACACGCCGCTAAAAACCTATTTTCTAGTAGTGTCAGCCACACAACTCCCTTGTTCGACCATGCATAAGCAAAGTTTGACAAGTTCAAACTTTGCTAAATTTGGCTTAGGGTGAGAATTTGAAACCACCAAAAGTGGAGAGGTTTGAATGGGATTTTGGTAAATTTTAGGGGCTATTTTATAAGGTTGAAATGGTCAACATAATCAGCTGAATAAGTCACCATGTGGACGGCACATGGCTAGCCCAAATCAAGGTGGCTCGACCCTCGGTTACATGCACATCGAGCTACTTTACTTCAGCCTTTATAATTTATTTTTAATCCAAATTAATTGAATTAAAAATATAATTATAAAGAATAATTTAGCTTCATATTGGGCCGAACTTGGCTGGAAAAATATTCTTCTTAGCTCTTCATTGACTCAGTGTAAAAATTCCCTCAACGGTTTAAGCTGTCAACTGTGTCTGCCGGGCTGATTTTCACTAATTGTGCAAATCTGTCAAAAAATCATCAAATTCATGCTTAAATTTATAAAAATGATTAAAAATCAATATGTTGGAAATTTTAGCAAAAATTAATTATTTTATAATTAAATTGTATTTTTCGACATTAAATTTTTAGAATTTGCATGAATTTAGGTTAAAAAGGGTATGAAAAAGTTATATATTTTCATCATTCTAGTGGGTCAAAGCTAAGTGGCCAGGTGGTAAAGGTCTAGGTAGAGTGGTGCTATGATATGCCTTATGTCATTTTGGATGAAACATGGTTATAAAAGTTTGGCGTGGCAGTTAATGGCGAGGCCTTCTCAACTTTTGAGTTGGAGGGTTTTTCAATGGGTTCCACCTAGGGGCCCATTCTTATTGCTTTTGAGCCTATCACTCAATCTAGATGGTTAAGGTGTAACAATTTACCCTAGTTGAGAGGAAAGTTATATAGTGGCCTTCCTCGAGATGTTGATCAAGTCCTTGCTTTGGAGTTAGCAAAGTGTAATTGAGAGTAAGTACTTTGTGATTAGTGTGAAACGCTTAGAATTTGGAATGATAGGTCTGTAGAAATAAAAGACACGTCTTACCAGCACTTCACAAGATTGTGCATTTGAATACATGCATTAATAGCTTGCGCGTTATAGCATATTATTGGGAAACAACGTCAATAATTTCCTATCATTTAGGTTTTGAAAATGCCATGTGTTGCATTTTTATTAGTGATTAAGGGTTGTGCTGGTTGGTTTTTAGAAGCATCTCTTGGCCTAAGGGGTTTATATAACCTTAAGCCTTGGTGTTCTCTCATTTTTCACTAGAGTTTTAATAAATTTAAAAGTTTCTTTATATTTAGTGTTTCTATCATAGTGGAGTCGATTTTGCGATATTCAAATGATGTGCAAGTGTACACAATCGTGACAATTAATAAGTAGTAAGTATACGAGTTATCGTCTCCACAAGGATAACATATACTGATTAGTTGCAATTTTAATTATTAGCGTATTGGTATGTGTCAAAATAAATTTTTGATGTGAGATCATGATATTACTAGTTATACTAAGTATGAAAACAAAGTATCCTAAACACAATACAAAAGATAACAGCAACAGAAAACTTTAACACATGATTTAACAATAATGACACGAATATGCTAGAATAATTACTTATCTTTAACTAGTGATCATTGATAATTATGTTATAGAATGTTACGATAAATTGTGGTAATATAAAAACTGACTAAACCAACTCTTTAAATCATAGGCTCCTCTCGAAGTCATATTATGTCTTTTAGATACCTTGCATATATCAATGTCAAACTAACCTTAAGATTACGCTCTCAAGCATCACATCGGTTTATGCATACAACAATCATCACTCAAAATTAACACGACATGCACCATTCAAGTCTTTATCTATTAACAATTACCTCTTCTCTAATTAAACAATTAACTCGATTACTTACCAATGTTGGCCATTCATTTATAAGTCTTAACATCAATTCTACTTGAATGAATGAATGAATAAACACTTGCACAGAACATTCTTAACATAAAATCAAGAATCACATGTCAAAGATTCATAATTATTCTAGCAAAAATAGAATTAAGTCATAATAATTAAAATAAAAAGACAAAGATCAATTGCAATCATGTTCTTCAACACAGTAAAAAATAAGAGAAAAGAAAGATGAAATGTCAAGGGGGTTATCCATGACTAGTGCACAATAAGGAGAGATAACAACCGAATGTAGTGGTTCTCCGTAACTGTTGCTTGCTTGCTTCCCATCTCCCCTTATAGGCATCACTCTCACGTAAATGCTCTCAACTTTTGGTAAGTGTTTTCTTCATTGCTTATGTGTTTTCCTCTCAAATTCTTGCCCCTATTTATACTAGTGAGTCCCCAACGTCCCTTCCTATTTTTGGCATCAACTTCCCCTTGATTTTCTTCATGTTGGTTCCATCCTCATGATCCATTCAAGGTTAATTTGGTTGTTCAACTGTCTACAGTTTGGGCTTCCTTCTCTTCTAGTGACCTTGTTCAACTGTCTGTAGTTGATACATAATCTCATCGTTTCGTCTTTCCATTTCACAAATAGAACTGGCGCACCTCAAGGTGACACACTCGATCAAATAACTCCCCAGTATAATAGTTCTTACAATTGTGCTTTCAGCTCTTTTAGTTTAGTCGAAGCCATTCTGTATAGAGTAATCGAAATCGAAGTTGTTCCAGGTGTCGTTTCAATTACATACTCAACTTCTCTCCCTGGTGGTAACCTTGGCATTTCTTAAGGAAACACATCATTATATTCATTAGGTATCGGTACCTGCTCAATCTTCAATTCTAACACTTTGGTATCCAAGAAGTAAGCCAGATACATTTCATAGTCCTTTATGATAAATTGCTAGGCCGATATCACTTATTTGATATTAGTCGCACAACCAGTTCTGTCAAATTCAGCATTAATCGTTTCACCGTTCTAGCATCTCAGTACAATTAGTTTTTGTCTACAATTAACCACAACATCATGTAAGGCCAACCAATCCATGCCTAGAATAACATCAAACTCGTTAAATGACAGTAACATCATATTAGTATGAAATTCACAACCTCGTATTCTTAGTGGACACTTTTTACATATCTCATTAACTATGACACTTTGACCTAATGAATTCGTTACTCTAGTATCATATTCAATCGACTCTACTATTATGTTCTTTTTAGTTAGTAAAGCATTGCATATATAAGAATGTGTTGACCCAAGGTTAATCAGTTACTAAAGTAGTGCATATATAATAATGTGTTGACCTAGGGTCAATCAATGCATGTATAGCAACATAAAAAAGAGAAAAAGTACCACCGATGACATTAGGAGCAAAAGCTTCCTCACGAGCTCAAATAGCATAAGCCGAGGTAAGTTCTAGAGCTTTAGATCTTACCTAATTAGGTTAAATTAACAGCTTAGACCACCAGCAAACGTACGAACGTTTAGAAAGAAAATATTGTAGTAAAAGATATGGAAATGAACCAACAGTGTTTGTAAGTATATGGGTCAATTTGTAATATAGTAATGAATGTTACAATAAAACACTCTAGGAAGCATTTCGAGGATCGTACCCAAGGGAGGTTGAATTAAACTTAAATTAATTTTCTACACTAACAAGGCCAAATAATACTAACATAAAATTATATTACGAGCAACCAAATTAAAGATAATGAATTTAAATAACATAAATTAACTAAAATAAACAAAAACCCAATAACAATCAAAGCTAAATTAAATTAAGTAGACAGAAGATTAACTCACTTTACTGTTCCTAATTAACGTTAGAACTTAAGTTTTATCGAGTATTAATCAGTTGTTACCTCCCAACCTCTAACTAATTAATTAATTTCCCAATACACGCTTGTCTCTCGACCTCACTTTCTTGATCAGGATAAATTATGGTTTACTTGGTAAACTTATCTCTCAATCTCGTTTAACCTTAATTACTTCCTAAAGTCGTCACTTCCTAGGCTTTAATCACATAATTTAAATCAACTAACTCAGAATTAAGCCCTAATTAATTCTTTAATTAGTCAAACATTCGTTCATTAATCTTCCTAAGGAAACTAGCCACTCATGGAACTAGATGCAATTATCCCTAATTTTATATTTATCATGCAAAACAACAAACTAAGTAAAAGGAAGGAATAAGAAAATAAATTTGTTTTGATGTCGATTTGTGTGCGAAATCCGACTTTCCTTTACCAATTGCGAAGATAATTTCGATTGCAATTGGAAACTAGAAAGAAATAAATAAATAAGAACTATTTAATTGCAAGCTTGGATCGAAATCAAATCCAAGTTAGACAAGAACAAAATCTATTTTCGAATTAAATTGAAAGAAAATAATAACTAAAATAAAAACCCTAAAACTGACTAAATGGCTCACTTGGCCAAGCCTCCTAAACGAGGCTTGATCGGGCTATGAACGTCACAGTAAATGTGCAAGCATACACTATCGATGCAAGTATAGTAGACAGAAGTGAATCTGTCGGATATCAATCCCACGAGGATGGGTGTCTGTTGTCTAAAATTGTCAATGCAAAAGAAGTTAATAACATTTATTGTAAAATAATATACGCATATATATTTTTTCTTCATTTCCTTTTTTTTCATATGTGACTGAGGGATGTCGTTACATTACTATACCCTTGTTCTTGGGAAGTAACGATGGGCTGCAACAAACTCCTAGGGAGTATGTAATTGCGCCGACACACACTCTTGCATTGATAGCCTTTGGCTAGATTACTTTTTCTAACACTTGCATTGGAGTGTTCCCCCTTGATAGTTCACAATAGACCCACATTGGAGTTTCTTTTATTCATAACTATACTTATATACAATTAGCTGTAAATGACAAATTTATTCAAGATCTAAATAATGATACTATCCATTCATTACTAATGTAATCTAAATCATTCATCTAAAAATTGAAGATACAACATTCAATCAATTTCATCCAACTCCTTCATTAACAGTTCACATGATTCAAGAATTAAGCATCAAATGAAAAAAATTCAAGCACATTTTTAATAACCATGCATGCTTCATTAAACTCAAAAGGACAAAGGTGCAATTGCATTTCTAGCCTATATACATTCCCCCCAAACTTAAAGTTTGCATTGTCCCGAATGCATTGAAATTAATAAATATATATGTAAATGCAATGACAATGTAAATGCAGTGAAAATAAAAATGCAGTGACAATAAAAATGTAGGGACAATTATACTACAGCTACATGATATGCATGAAAACTAAACTAAGTGCTAAAAATAAAAACTAACTCAGTGTGTTGCAACCGAAGATGTGGTTGCATTGGTCTCTTCTTCTTCTTCTTCTTCTTCTTGCGCTTCCACTTTTCCTTGCGTCGTTTCTTGTCTTTGGCGCGCTTCCTCTTTCGTTCCTTCGACTTGGTCGGATCTACGAATTCCTCCTAAACATTAGGTTGCACCCCGGCATCATCGATCATGACATCAGATGGGTGTATTTCAGCAAGTGGTGCAACATAAAGCACCATGACTACAGGATTGGAATCCTCATTACCGACCGTCATAACCTCCGCCTAACTCGCTTCAGGTGGCACCAAATCATTAGATGATGCACCCACAAGTTCAGGTACGGTGACAAATTTTTTAACCGAATTTGTCGCAACATCAAGTCCTTCTCTTCTTTCTTCTTTTTCTTTTGTTTGAGCTTCGCATAGTCTGTGGATTGCTCCGACATCATCAGCTACTGCATTTTTTGGTCCAATGTAGACCACTATTGCCAAAGGATTGTGGTCCTCATTAATTTCATCCACAACTTTTGCCTGGCTTTCTCCATCTTACGTCAAGACTTCAGTTATTGCACCCACAACTTCAGGTGCGAGGACAAATTTCTCAGCTACATTTCCTTGACATCTATTTCTTCATTTTTTTATTCCTTTACACGAAATTCTTCTGTTTTCAGCATTAAGTTAGGTGCAGTACAACTGTACAAAAATGCGCTGACAATGGAATCCTAATGCGTCGACAATGGTGTTTACTTATTCCTCAATCAATGCAGACACAATATTTATTCCTTATTCTTCAAGTGCTTCGTACTCTTTTATTCTCCACATGGTCCCAAAAAATTTTCACTCTTTCTTGTGTTTTATCCAATTTCGTAACTTCTTAATTACAAATATAGGCATCAAAATTATGCTTTCATTGAAATCACATAATGCCTTTCCAATATACTGAACACCAATGGAATAGGGTATTGCGAAGCTCTTGGGATCCTTAAATTTTTGGAGTAATTTAATTGTCATGATAATGCACCCTTCAGTAAGTGTGATTGCTTCTACTTCTCCTAATATTTTCTTCTTTGACCATGCACCTTCAAGTTTCTGAGGCTGTTTTGCTGTAGCATTTGTGGTGACAAAATAATTTGATTCTATCTCCGCAATATTTTGTTTAACCTCTTCAACTGCAATTTGTTTTTTAGATTATTCTGACATCTTTCCATTGTCGAGATCTGAATTATCTTTCTTTACTGTAGCATCTGTAACAACTTCAATTAGTTGAGTCTCACTTCTGGGAATGATTCCCTTACAATGCTCTTACCCTTGTGATATCGAATTCTCAATATCAATCGGCAAAGATTCTTGTGATCGCAAATTTATTGCGCTCACAATTTGGCCAAATTGATATTCTAGAGCTCATATAGATTCAGCTTGACTTTGAAGCAATAAATTTGGCCAAATTATGATCAACTCTTGTCAACTATTGAAAATTCTGATGCTTCATCTTGTTGGGTATTTTACCTTGACAAGAGTTGATCATAATTGGGCAATGTCCACTCGGATCTAACATTGTTGCTTATACTTCCAAGGTCTTGAGTGTTCCAACAAAAATTTTGGATGTTGCTCCTACTCTGGCGTGTAGGTGTTGGAATATAGATTTTCATTTCAACCGGAATTCCCCATGTGGTACACATTTGCTGGATTTGATGGGCATTGTTCAAACTCATGGTTGCTTCCATAGTAATCGCAAATTGTCACTGCAAATTTCCATTCTGCAACTGCTGTAGCATTCTGCATATTAGTCAACGAAGATACCTGGGTTGTTATGGCATCGAGCCCTATTTCCACAGCATCACTCATGTCAGTCCAAAATCTTGAGGTTCTATACACCTTATTCCTAGCCATATTTCTCTAAAAGAAAAATGTAAAAGTAAACAACAAAAAGGAAACAAGTTAGTGACAAATAAAATTTAGATAATAAAGAATAAATGCAAAGACAAACATAGACATCAAACAAACACCATCCCTGGTAAAAGTGTCAAAACTTGATCGCACTCTGAATGTCATAGCAAATGTGTAAGCGTACACTGTCGATACAAGTATAGTAGACAGAAGTGAATCTGTCGGATATCGATCCCACAAGGATGGGTGTCTGTTGTCTAAAATTTTCGATGAAAACGAAGTTAAGGTAAGAAAAATTGTTAGATATAATGTCAACGCAATTAAGTCAAAATCTACACAAATAAAGAGTTAAAACTATCAACGCAATTTTTGTAAAACTGCAATACAAAATGTTAGAGCGATTTGCTAGAAAATGAAATGAATGTTAAAGATATTTTGTCAATGCAATTAAGAAAATTAACGAAGTAAAACAATGATAAAGAGATGGGGGGATCCCTGACTTGATAAGTTGGCAAATATTAAATGTGACTACAAGGTAATTTATAGATAAATTGTCGCCGTAATTAAGCTTAATGAGATCTCACTACTTTCGACTTCCCTATTTATCAAAGACCCAAACACTCACATTATCCCCACCTTCCAGTGCTGACAATGCTTTGCATTCGAGAACAAGCGGCCAGAATTCCTTCGTTCCTTAAGCAACTTCTGTTGTCTTACTTGTTAATTTAACTTGTTACTGCACCTTTCAGTGACTGTGACTGTAATCGTACTTCCATGGTCAAAACGATTAAATCCAAAGATACACAGTTTAGAAGATTTGAGCAAAAATCAAAATAGATCTAACATTAAGAGGTACTTCCATACACAATTAAAGTCATCAGAATTTATCAATGTTTAAGAGGAATTAAAGAATAAGTTGAAGCATTCTATTCCTAGCCAACTAGAACTATTCCGCAAAAGCTCCTCTTGTGTTGCACTTAGAACACTCCTCGTTAAGAGTAGATGCTGCCTTCTCATCAACGTCAGGTTCCTCCAAATGATCTCAAGCCTCCACAGCCGAAAAGCTCAAAAGCTAGGTTGAAGAAGATAATATTGCAAAATGGGAGACTAAAGGAAGAAGAGACACCTTTCTCTTTCCTTGTCAGTGTTTATATTTAGCCCAAATTGTACAGGTGTCTATTCTGCAAAATTGAGCTGTACAAGTTGGTTATACTAGATTGGACAGCTCACACATTACAATTCTTATCAAACAGCTAACAGATGCGGCGATAATTCTGGCGCAATTCTAGACACGTTCATGCAGCGATAATTTTGTACATGTTCATGTAGCGACATTCCTGGGTGCAATTGAAGAATACTTATGCAGCGATAGTTCTGGATGCAATTTGAAGAATATTTATGCAGTGACAGTCTTGGGTGCATTCCATAAATATTCCTACGAAGACAGTTTTGGGTGCAATCTAGAAGTACTTATGCGGCGACAGTTTTGGGCGCAATCCAGAAGTGCTCATGTAGCGACATTAGTAGTAAATTATGGAAAAATTTAGGAAAACTAGGCCAAGGTCCACTGAGTTAGAAAATGCAATGTACTAAACTAAAAAATGCTAAAATATGTACTAAGGACAACTAAATGGGAACAAATTATCCCGTAAATGGGGAGAAAACATATTTCTTTTTAGTACCATCAAGGCTAAAGACTACTATTTATAGCCAGAATTGCCTTACCTAATTAGGTTAAATTAATAGCCTAATACTAATAAAAATACATTTTGCAAACCAATTTTCCCTTGAATAATTTTAGCATGTTCATCACTCGGTGTCGCGACACTGACATTTTGAATATGAAATATTTGGTTTCGAAGTCCGATGTGCGACACCACATCCCGGTGTCACAACACTGTCATTATCCTTCACATTCTAAACCTGAAATTAGTTTTATGCACACTTAAGTAGCTCATTTGTTCATCCTTAGGCCCATATAGGCCTATTAGGTCATCACATGGTTAAAAATTGTGTAAAAACACTTGTTATGCATAAATTAAACTTAAAGTAATAAAAGTAAAAAAATAAAAAATATATATAAAATAGCTAGAAAATAAGCTCGTTAATTGACTGAAAGACCTTAATTTGCCACAACGAATTGTGGAAGATCAATCCCACCTTGGCTCACCCTAGTGTTGCTACTATTTCTCGATCGTCTACCTCTGAGTGGAGTTGCCACTAGCTTGGTAGTTTGATCTCCAGTAACATAGTATTTTCTCGGGTAATCCCTCAAGAAGTGCTCAGTGAAATTGTATCGAAAACAAGTTCCTATCTTTTCTCAGGATTATTTGGAATGGTTCTTACCAAAATACTTGCAAACTGGTTTACTCGCATTCTGAACATTGCCCATACTAGCCGCAGATGTAGCTTGAGGTCTCTAATAGCTATGTCTGGACATACTCCTGAAAAACCCTGACGGAGAAGCGAAGCAACTATGAACATCCCTTGGCTTTTTCGGTGGATTCGAAAATGATCTAGTCATACTCTATTTATTAGTATCTTGAAAATTCGGTTTGACTTGCTTCTTTTCAATGCAAATATATTCCATCTTCTATGCTCATTCAAATAAAATCATGAATTCTTTCAATTGCAAAGTCCCTACTGACATTAGAATATTTTCATTCAATCCTCACTTGAAACGGGTGCACAATTCATCCTTTGTTGATATAATCTCTCGAGCGTATTTATTGAGTCGAATAAATTATTGCTTGTACTCAACCACTGACATGCTTCCTTACTTCAATTATAGAAACTCTCTTTTTTCTTTTTAAATACAGACAACTAATACATTTCTTTCTAAATTCAAATTGGTAGAAGTCCCAATTCACTCTATCTTTCGGTACAATCGTTGTCAAAGTAGTCCACCACTGATAAGCTTCTTCTTTTAGTAGTGATACAACGCCATCTCAAACTATCCTTGGGTGAACAAACCATTTCATCGAGAACTCGCTAAGTATTTTCTAACTAGTGTTCAACTCTAGCCGAATCATTATAAGTTTTACATCGAAATTATTTAGCCCCACACTTTTGAATCTTATCAATTGGAGGTCGATGAACAGTCATTGTATTAGGTTTCGAAGGACCAAGAGGGAGTTATTGAAGGCGCGATCGAGGATGGAGGTTGTATGTGAGGTTACAGAGCTAGAGGGTTAACTCTCAAAAATTGCTTGAACCAGTAGTTCATCATCTGGAAAAATGTATCTCTCGCCTCACTTTCAAGAATTTGTGGAACCGAAACACTTTGACTGGCTCCCTGATAGGAAGCTATAATATTACTATCTACCACATCAGATACAACATGATTTGTTTCGGTCGATATGGTTATCTATAAGAAAAATGGAGTCAAATTAGATCAGCAGGCATCACATTATCACATGTTATTGTAGCATATATTTCTAGACTTGTATGCATTATGTTTCAGTCCTAAAATAGACTAAATCGTAACCTTGATACCACGAAATGTAACACCCTTTACCCGACCCGATCATCGAGACTGAGTTACGGGATACTACAGTTGTTGTTGGAGCAATTATTGTTAAACATACTAAATTATGTAATTTAATCAAACATTCTTGTCATAAATACATTTACAATGTGATATACAATTAAATTTTAGCCTTAATCAAGCTTACAAAAGCTCTTTTATAGACCCGAGCATGAAATAGGACCAATTTACAAAGTTTTAAAAATTCAAGGTCGACATCATTTCGTCACCTTCTCTACATCGTGACATCATCAAATAGTTTGTCATGTTACGACGTCAAGCTACTTGACGCTGCGATGTCACATACGGTTGGTCGACATTGTGATGTGGAAAATATGGTTGTCAAGACGAGGACTTTGTTTTTTGTAAAAATTAGGCAATTTGGTATGTATTTCATGTTAAAATTTCAATTAACACAATTGGTGCTTACTTGCACCACATTTCTTGAATGAAAACATACCAATAACATATCATAACAATGCATTAATCGATTACCAAATCAACCAATTCAAGATAGCCTCAATTGGATATCAAAACATACCAAATCAACTTAATCAAATTCAACTTATTAACGATACCTTTAGCCATCCAATATCATTATTTTACCTATACCATTCCTACTCAAACATACCATTTTGAATACCATTCATATTCTTTACATATTACCAAATAATCAAATACAAGTAAACATTAACCTTATCAGAAACCAAACATTACAAAGGATTCAAACTTAACCTATGATTCAAAGTAAACACATAAATTAACACTTATGTACATGCCACATAACCGAGACTAAAATGATCAGAAGACTACCAAGTCTATGGTAGGATTGTGTGGTCTTAAAGTTGACTTAACTAACAAGTTCCACAAATTAACAATCTATTGGGAAAAGGAAAAGTAGCGAGTAAACATATTGAATGCTTAGAAAGTTCATTTGAAATTCACTTAACTTACCATAAAATTTATATCAATTTAAACAATTGAACTTGATGGTATAATACATGACATCCATTGGCATCCATTCACTAACATGTACAATTCAACAACAACAACATATATATATATATATTAGTTCATATGAATCGCCAAACTATAATGCTTAATTCATATTCATAAGAATCCATTCCATTCACTTACGTCCAATTCAACCATTTCATTTCCATTTAATATGTTTTCATTTCTGTTTTCACCCGGAGAACTATAGTAAATTGAACTCAAATACACAAGACTAATTTGCTCACTCGACTGATAGCTTTAGAAAGAACCATTGTTTTCTCCCTACTTAATGTATAATTTGTTCCCATTTGGTCATCTTTAGCATACATTTTTAGTATTTTTAATTTAGTTATTGCATTTCTAACTTAATAGAGCTCAGCCTCATTTCCTTTGAATTTAGGATATTTTTACTACTGAGGTCGCTGCATTAGTCTATTTAGCATTACGCCTAGAGATGTCACTGCAAGAACCTGTCCAGAAGTATTGATGCATGAATGTGTCCAGAGTTATCGCTACATAAGAAGATCCGAAATTGCGCCCAGAACTGTCACAGCACCTGATAGCTGTCTGGTCAACACACTAGAAATGTGTGAGTTGTACAACTGGTATAACTAACTAATACAACCAAAGAATGCGAGATCTGAAAGGAAGGACACCTGTGCTGTGAAGTTACTGTTAAATACTAAAGAGAAGAAGAGAGAAAGGATCTTTTTCCTTGGCTAGATTTGATTTTCTTCTTCAATCCATATTTTCTTAAAGCTTGAATCCATGGCAACTTAACTTCCCAAGGGCGACCTGACGCAAAAGTGAAGGTTGAACTGCTCCTGACGAGGAACATCCTAAGTGCACTACAAGAGAAGAGTAAGGGAGCAATTTGAGTAGACTAGGAATAGAATGCCCTAATTGTTTTGTTATTTCTCTTTCTTAAACACTAGTAATTCTTGTTATTTCAAGTTGAATGAAAGTATATTTGAAATTTAGAATTGAATGATATCTATTTCAATCTTGCCTTTACTGTTAATCATTGGATTTAATTGTTTGACCACGGAAGTGTGATTGCAGTCACTGTCACTAGAAGGTGCAGTGACAAATTAAGTTAACAAGCAAGACAACGGAAGTTGCTTAGGGGTTGAAGGAATTTAATCTACTTGTTCTAGGATATGTTGCATTGCCAACACTAGAAGGTGTGTTTATTGTGCATGTTTGAGTCTTAGATCTAATAGGAGAGTCAAGTTTGGTAAGATTTTCATTGTGCTTATTTGCAGCGACAAATTACCTGATATTTTAAATCTTGTGAGTTACACTTAGTGTTCTGTCAACTTTTCACGTCAAGAACCCTATTTCATTATCATTGCTTTACTTCTTAATTTCTTCATTATTGCTTCGACAAATCAATCTCATACTTTAATTGCATTTACCTGTCCATTGCTCCGACAACTTTACCACAATTTATATTGTTTTATTTGTTTATTGCATCAACAATTATAAACACAAACATCCATCCTCGTGGGATCAATATCTGATAGATTTACATTTATCTACTATACTTGCATCGATAGTGTACGCTTGCACATATTTGTTGTGACGTTCATAGCACAATCAAGTTTTGACGTCGTTACCGGGAATGGCATTTGTTTGATGTTTATTTTTGTTTTCGCACTTATTCTTGTTTATCTAACCTATATTTGTTACTAATTTGTTTTCTTTTTGTTACTGCTTTTACATTTTTCTTTTAGGTGTTTTATGATAAGGAGCAATCCTGAATTTGTTGTTGGCTTAGATCTTGAAATTGAACGCACTATTAGAAGGAGAAGACAAGAGCAAAGAAATATAGCTTTGCCTGGAAATGATGCAGCCATACCACAATTGCCGACACAAAATCCTATCCCTTCTACACAGCCACAAAATATCAATAATCCACCGCTGCCGCAAGAAGATCAAATACAGAATCAAACTATTTGATATTTTGTTGTTCTAGTTTTGGATGATTTGCAGCCAGGTGTTGTGAGGCTAGCTATTCAAGCTGGAAATTTGAATTAAAGCCGGTCATGTTCCAGATGCTGAATTCGAATGGGTAGTATGTTGCGCTGCCTCAGGAAGATGCGAGAGAGCACCTTAAATCCTTCCTACTGGTTTGTGCTTCTTTCAGTTAGCACAAAATTCCTGATGATGCCATGAAAATGTAGCTATTCCCTTATTCATTACAACGACGGGCTCATACCTGGTTCCTTGGACTACTTACTGGATTAATTACTTTATGGAATGCGCTTGCAGCTCAATTCGTTTTGTGATTTAATCCACCAACGATGAATGCTCGTCTTAGGAACGACATCACTGCGTATCATCAACTGGATGATGAAAATTTGCATACTATGTGGGAGCATTACAAAACTCTTCTTCAACGTTGTCCCATGCATGGAATTCAATAGGAGACGCAGATTTAAATCTTTTATAATAGGCTGATTGCACAGACAAGAAATCTTGTCGACGCATCTGCTAATGGTCCTTTGTTGGACTGTATTTACGATGAAGCTATCAAAATTCTAGAGCGAATTTCTCAGAATAATTACTAATATCCGATCTCTAGATCTGCACAAGTCAAAGCAAATCTCGGAGTTATTAAATTAGATGATATATACGCTCTGAGTGCACGAGTGTCTTCACTAGCAAACATGATAAAGAACATGAAGGGGACTAGTGAAGTTGTGCCCATTCAAGTTGCTCAACAAATTGATGTCCCTATTTTTTGTTGTGAAATTTACGGTCACAATCATAGTTATGAAGATTGTCCACAACACACAGAGAATGCTTTCCATGTCAATAACATCCATGGAGATTCTTATGGTAATTCCTATAATAATCTTACGAGAAATCAACAGCCTTGGGGAAATCAAAATGCCGCGACATTTAGATATGGAAATTCATCCAATCAAGGTAGTTATCAACAAGGGAATTACAATCTACATCAATAGAGTTATAACTCCAGTACTCAGATGCATGCACATCAAGATTAGATGCAATCACACACTCGTGTACAGCCATAGCAATCTACAATGCCACTTCTGAATGCTCAAGGACAACAACAGCAACAGTAGTAGTACACACAACCATGAGCTGATCCTTTAGCAGCCTTTGAGCCCTGATGCGTGAACATATAACACGAACAGAAGCCATTGTGCAGGGAAATTAGTCTTCTATCCGAGCATTGGAAGCACAATTAGGGCAACTAGCTTCAAATTTGAACACAAGACCACCAGGTGCTTTACCCAGTGATATAGAGAACCCAAGCTCAAAAGGGAAGGAGCATTGCAACGCTATCACTCTTCAGAGTGGGGAACAAACTGTCGAGCCAGTTATTAGCTCTGATACAGTATCTGTCATCACTAGTGACATAAATCAGGGTAAGGAGGTTGCATTTGAAGAAGTTATTGAAGAACCAAATAAAAAGGCTCCACAAATTGTTACTCCCATGCCTACTATCAGACCGATAAAATTATCAACGTAACTACCGATGTCGACACATATGTTAAGGCAACCTGATGTATCCATACCGTTGTCATTTCCATAGTGATTTACAGAGAATGAGCATGATAGACAATAACAGCAGTTTCTGACCACATTAAAACAACTGCATGTCAATATCCCTCTTGTGGACACTCTAGTACAGATTCCCAGTTATGGGAAATTCATGAAAGTGCACCTATCCAAGAAGAAGAAGCTGACCGATACTAAGACAATTGCGCTCACAGAAGGATGCAGTGTAGTTCTAACAAATAAGTTGCCACCTAAGCTGAAAAACCCTAGAAGCTTTACAATCCCATGCTCGATTGGAAATCATTACTTGGGAAAAGCTCTTTGTGATTTAGGCACGAGTATCAACCTGATGCAACTGTATACATTTAGAAAATTAAGGATTGGTAAAATGAAGCCCACTGTAGTGACATTACAGTTGGCGGATAGATCATTGGCGCAACCTGAAGGACAAATTAAAGACATCCTAGTTCGCGTAGATAAGTTTGTGTTCCCAGCGGATTTCATTATCCTCAACTACAAAGCAGATAACGAGGTACCTATAATTTTGGGATGCCTATTCCTCGCCATTGGACGCACTCTCATCGACGTGTATAAAGGCGAATTGACAATGCGACATAATGATGAACATGTCACCTTTAGTGTTTTTTAGGCCATTCCCTGCAAAGACAAAGAAGAATGTCACCACATTGATGTGTTGGACGTATTAATTGAGGAGGAATTCAACGAGCGAAGCACAACAGTTCCAAAAGAATTTGCAGTAACATCGGATGAAGATTTTCTAATTGACTGTGATAGCAAGGTTGAGGCGAATAATATTGAGCTTAGGCGTGGATGGTAAATGGAATCTTTAGATTTGACCAATAGAATCGCTCCAGTCTTTAAGTCATCTATTGAAGAAGCTCCTACTCTGCAATTGCCTGGAGTATTACTGATATTAGAGGCATTAATCCCTCTTTTTGCATGATTGGATTTAATTGTTTGACCACGGAAGTGTGATTGCAGTCACTGTCACTGAAAGGTGCAGCGATAAATTAAGTTAGCGAGCAAGACAATATAAGTTGCTTGGGGATTGGAGGAATTTAATCCACTTGTTCTTGAATATGTTGCATTGCCAACACTGGAAGGTGTGGTTATTATGCATGTTTGAGTCTTAGATCTAATAGGAGAGTCAAGTTTGGTAAGATTTTCATTGTGCTTATTTACAGTGACAAATTACCTGATATTTTAAACCTTGTGAGTTAAACTTAGTGTTTTGCTAACTTTTCACGTCAAGAATCTCATTTCATTATCATTGCTTTACTTCTTAAATTTTTCATTATTGCTTAGACAAATCAATCTCATACTTTTACTGCATTTACCTGTCAATTGCTTTGACAATTTTACCACAATTTATATTGTTTTATCTGTTTATTGCATCGACAATTATAAACACAAATATCCATCCTCGTGGGATCGATATCCCATAGATTTACATCTATCTACTATACTTGCATCGATAGTGTACGCTTGTACTCACACGACCTAACATATTTGGGCTACTCACATGAGCTTTAGACCAGGGTTGCTTACGCAAGTTTAGTTCAATGTTGCTCACACGAGGTTTAGAGAATCCGCAACACATGTTGGATCTCAAGTTATCATATTAATCCCTGATCAAACACATGTTTCCTTTTTTTGTTTGAACCATTTCTTTTTCCATTTGGACCTTAATGACATGCCATTCGTATCCTAATAGCTTACTAAGTTCACATGGGCACCGTTACTATTTCCATATCATTTCAAAATTTGTACATCATCTTATGCATATCATTCAATCATATAACAATTTCATATCCATTCAATACATCGTTTACACGTAATAACTATATTTCCATGCTCTACGATTTAGTCCTTCAAATGCCAAATCATCACAATTAAAATTAACCTAAACTAATAGACATTATAATATAATTCAAACATAACATAAATTACATAGTAAGTTCCATATGAACTTACCTGAAAAAAAATGAAACATCGAGGACTAATATGTAAATTTGTCTTTTCCTCTATTATCCTCTGGTTGGTTCAATTCTCGATGTATATGATAATTCATTTCAATTTATCAATTCTAAATACCATATAACATCTTATTATATGCATATGAAAGTTTAATTCCATTTTTTAAAAGTTCCCTAAAGTTTTTTATTTTATTTTATTTTATTTAGTCCCTAAAATTGATATTACTATAACTTCAAATTTGAGCCTGGATTTTGAAATTGATCTCAATTACATCTTCTTATAATTCTTTATTACCTAAAATTACAAAAATATAACATCAATTTAGAAATTCATTCACTTTATTCCATATGCTCAAAAAACTAGCAATTAAGCTTTAGAAACTAGTCCATTTTCATATCTAAGCTTAAAATGTAACAATTTAACACCAATTTCATCAAGCATTAAGCAATGAAAACTTTAGAAACTTTATCAATTTCACAAATTGGTACACATGCTAGCTAAATCAAGCACCCAGGACCTCAAAAACACAAAAATTACAAGAAAATGACTTGAAACTACCTAATAATTCAAGAACTAAATGTAAAGAAACTTGAAACCCTTTTCTCCCTTTAAGTTCGATGAAGAAGTCGATAGATGAATAAATATTTTTCTTTTTCTTTTATTATTAATACTAAGATTAATATATAATTTATTATAATTAACCTCATTAACATTTAATTAACTAACACTAATCACACTTAACTAATTTTGGTGGTTAATAGTTGTTCACCATCATCGTTTGGTCTCAATATAGTGGTATAATTTCTTAATTGGTCCTCTAATTAATTAAAAATTTATAGTAATTAACTTTTATCATTTTTACAATTTAGTCCTTATACCTTAAAAACTATCCAAATGACAAAATTAAAGGACTAATTTTTAATTAAACTTTATACTAACCTCATAAATATTAAATAATAATATTTACAAACTCGATCTTTGAAAATGGGGTTTTGAAAATACCATTTTCGACAACACTGAAAAATGAGTTGTTACAATGACACCCATTTCCTATTATCGTGACATTGACCCTGTTTTCCTTATTTTGATTTGATTAAACCCCGAATGATTTATGTTTGTAACCAAACTTTGAAAGAATCTTAGAAATGAATTAATTAAATTCAACTTAAGTCTAATTATGTTTAAAAGAAAGTTTTAAATTTGATTTTTGTATTAAATAACATTATTGTTCAAATGTGACATCCTTTGCTCGTGATGTACCGGTTTGTCCCGGGTAAGGGTTGTTACATAATATCAATGAGAGCATATCATTTACCCTTATAGGGTTATGATTCCATTATTGTGGAATGATGTTAAATCATGCAAAAGTCATATACCCAACGTACTAGCTTTCAATTCCTTATCTATTTGAACTCAGGCTTTCAATACATCAAAATATACAAGTCACACATACATAGCCCATCATCCACTCAAGATGAAGGTATGAAACATTATGAACGTCATAAGTGAATAAATCTATAAACGGATCTAAGATAAATTCAACTTGGGTCATGTCCAATGCATTCTCAATCTAGATAAAGACATCTATGTCTCTATCTTCTGGGATTTGTCCACTCTTACACCTATGATAGCCTTTCAATCGATTTGCTCTATTTTGATTAGGCTACGAACTATTTTGATTATCTACTAATATAAATTGTTTTCTAACATTATTATTCAACCACATAATGTAACTTAATATTAATTAAATATTAGATAATCAATGAGCCAATAGTTACTTACATTTTGCTTTGCATGTAAAAATCATTAAGAAGATATACAAATGATATTAATGTATAATAAAATTTTATTTAAAACAATTTGTTTGAAAATTACAAGTATAAATTGTTGAGTATACTCCACTTAGGGCACTAAATCCTAACTTCTCTACCAATGGGTTCGTTCTTACTATTTGTGATCCTATCACTTGGTTGGACGGTTGGGGGTGTAATATAGTACACACCACAATATCAATCTGTAAAAATGTAATTATTCTTTTTGTATGTTTAATGTTGTTAAACAATAAATTGGTTTGGATTAAAAAATCGATACTTTGTAAAGGTAAGACATTTTTAGGAAATTGTCTTAAGAATATTTATTTCTCCTTCGTGTTCAAAACGATAAAGAAATACTTTCCTAAGATACAATGTCTTTACTTGAACAAAACAATTCGTACTATACTACAAATTGTTTTAAACCACAAAAAGCTTACAAAAACACTCAAGAAAGAAAGAATATTTGTGGTAATGATTTTCACTCAAAATTGATCTCTCAATTTTATTTATTAGTATCTATACAGAATACCAAGAGATACCTATGTACCTCTTTAAAAAGGCACAATCTTTCATTTTTATATTACTTTTGTCGAAACCTTTTTTTTAAGTCTCGAATTTTATTTTGAAAAATGAAAATGGAGTCACCACGAATCGTTTTTAATTTGGTATGATTGGATCACCCCGTAAAATATTGAAAATTATTAAAACAAATGTTTTGGTCCTCGAAATAAAAACATGGGTTCGGGAGTCGATTAAGTATGAAGAAGGATAAGCACCCTCACACGCCCAAAATTGGTACCTAATCGATTATTTAATGTGTTAGTTGTTGAAAATCGAGATCTCGAGGAAAATTAAAATGCAATCTTTGAATGCGTGAATGATATGTTTCGATGTCGTTTATTTCAAGTCAATTGAGAGAAAAAGTCATGTCCATTAAGTTAGGATACAACATCTTAAATCTTTGAAAATAAAGAGTATTTCTAATTATTGCCTCAAATCTTGTATATTTTAATTTTAAATAGGGTATTTAATTACTTCGATTCGAAGAGAAAACTATACCCAGCAAGTTAAGGCATAATTTTCTCGAGTTCCCAAAGTAAAGAACATTGTCTCGATTTTGAAAATTGCTTATGTGTTACATAAAAAATTTAAAGTGTCATGTGATTTATTTATTTGAATATTATTACAAAAAATTGAATGAACACGTGTGAGCATAATACAATTTGATGATGGCAAAATAAAAATACATACATGAATAAAATAAAATAAATACAATTAAATAATAATAATAATAATATCAATCTATGGAAATAATAACAATAATAATAATTTGCAATATAATTAAAAATAACAAACTAAAAAAATTAAAAGATAAAAATAAACATGACATAATTAAACGAACAAGTATGTAAATGCATGAATTAAAAAAATACTAAGAATATAAACAAAACATAAATAAATAAATAAAAATAAAAAAACAATACAAGAGACTAAATTTAAAAAAAATTAAAAAATAAAGCAAAAATTGCAAAAAATTAGAAATTAAAGGGTTGAATTAAATAAATAAAGGACTAAATTAAAACTATAAACAAATTAAAGGTACAAATTAAAAAATTGAATAAAGAATTAAATTAAAAAATATAAAAAATGCAAGGACCAAAAGGGAAAATATCCCAACCTTTGCACATCTGTCATTCCCAAAAAAGGGTCCACGATCAAGGGACCAAATTATAAAAAAATAAAATTAAACGGTAAAAATTAAAATAAATTACAATTTTAAAAAATGAAATTAAAAAGAATAAAAATACAGAGTTGTACTTTTAGTTTTAAAATAAATAAATAAATAAAATGCAAAAACACAAGTTTCTACCTTGAATTATTTTTTGCCTTTCTATATTTGAGTATCGGTAAAAAATTTACAATGATTTGTGATATTTTTTTAGCATGAAATTACATATTTATATATATATGTAATTTTTGTGTTTTTGTCCTTTTTTTCTTCTCTGTGTACAGGTTGTTCGCCCAATCTAAAAGATGCTTCGAGGGCACGTGACAAGAACGACGTTGCTGATGTGGCATCGAAACGGCGATCGACGTGGTATCGGAGCGACAGTCGAAGTTGGGCAGCAGCGGCACTAAAGCTAAAGGCTCTTAGGGTTTTTTAGTTTAGGGTTTTTATGTTTTGGGCTTTTGTGATGTGGGTTTGGTATTGGGTTTGTGTATTGGATTTTTTCTTATAATTGGGTTAATTTGGTTTTGTAAATGTAAATGGATTTTTTGAATTTTAATGGATTTTAATTTTAAATTTGGTTTTTTTATTCTTTTGGGCCGGACAAAATTGGCCTCTTACAGCTGCCCCTCTTTGCTCATTGTCGTGTAACAGGAATGGAGCAAAGACTCAAAAAGAGGATCAATTTCCTCTGGTCCTGCTAAATTTCAGCCTCTAGTGCTTCTATTCTTCAAGTAACCCGATCTTTCATCTCATTGGTTACTTTACTCCACTGTATCCGCTTCGCTACAACTTTAGGAAGATAGAATTTAGTGGCACAACTTCATCTTAACCCATTGCAACTTTAAGGAGATGAGATTTGTTGTTATAGTTTCATTCTAACCTATTGCAAATTCAAGAAGACTGGAATTGCTATTTTATCCGTTGCACTGCAACTTCAGGAAGATAGAATTCAATGTCATTGCTTCATCTTACTCCATTGCAACTTCAAGGAGATAAGGTTTGATGTTATAGTTTCATTCCAACCCACTGCAACTTTAGGAGGATTGGAATTGTTGTTTTATCCGCTTCACTATAACTTTAGGAAGATAGAATTTGATATTGTAGCTTTATCTTGCTCCATTGCATCTTCAGTGAGATAGGACTTGCTTATGTAGTTTCAATCTGATCCACTGCAACTTCAGGGATAAAAGATTTGATGTCACAACATCATCTTGCTCCACTGTATCTTAAGGGAAATAAGATTTGCTTCTATAGCTTTAATCCGACCCACTGCAACTTCAGGGGTATAGGATTTGGTTTCGTAACTTCATCTTGCTCCACTGCATCTTCAAGGATATAGGATTTGATGTTATAACATCATCTTGCTCCACTGTATCTCAAGGGAAATAAGATTTGCTTCTATAGCTTTAATCTGACCCACTGTAACTTCAGAGGTATAGGATTTGGTTTCGTAACTTCATCTTGCTCCACTGCATCTTCAGAGAGATAGGATTTGCTTCTGTAGCTTCAATTCGGCCCACTACAACTTCAATGGTATAGGATTTGATGTTGTAGCATATTGCTTCACTACAACTTCAGAGAGATAAGATTTTATATGGTAGCTTTATCTTGATCTACTGTAACTTCAGAGAGATAAAGATTTGCTATTGCAGTTTTAATCCAATCCCTGCAACTTCAAGGATATAGAACTTTATATCGTAACTTCATCTTGCTCCACTATAACATCAGGGAGATAAAGATTTGCTTCTATAGTTTTAATCCAATTCACTGTAACTTCAGGGTATATGATTTGATGACGTAACTTCATCTTACTCTACTACAACTTCTGGGAGATAAAGATTTGTTTTTGTAGCTTCAATCCAATCCACTGCAACTTCAGGGGTATAGAATTTGGTTTTGTAGCCTCATCTTGCTATACTACAACTTCAGAGAGATAAAGATTTGCTACCGTAGTTTCAATCCGATCCTTGCAACTTCAAGGATATAGGATTTGATGTCGTACTAATCCCTTACGCCATTCTCTAGGGAATAGGACCTGTAGAATCTTGTTTTATAGGCCTCTATCTAGGCCAAGTAATTAGGATGTCATTATTAGAATAAATCAAATGCTCCTAACTAGATGGGTATGAAAGGGATGAATGCAAAAATATCATTTTTTAGAATGATTTTGTTTTTTAGTCCTTAGGTCAACATTGTTCGTCATTTTCCTAAGTTCTATCACTGATGTGTCATCATGTTTCCCTTTCAGGTCTAGTGTTTTCAATATAAAACCCAAAGAGGTAGTCATAATCTGAACTATTTGTTTTAGGACCCTTCCAACCCTCAAATTTGGTTATTTTTAACTAGTAGTCTTGTTTCAAGGCCTTGTACTATTTAGAAAATTTTCAAAGCGATATGTAGAAATCTTTTTATACCTTATATCGTCGTTAGTCCACTAACCATTATTTCAATGCCAAAAATGCTTGAACTAGGTTGTAAAAATGGATAAGATTGAATTTTATTAGAGACAAAACTCGAATGAAGGAAATGAATGAAAAGATTAAAAATGACAAACATTGTTCAAAAATTGCTAAACAAAAGGTGAGCAAAAAAATGAAAACTAGTGCCCCAGATATCAAAGTATGAGCTTCTCTGAGCAAACTTGATGAGGACCATTCTGAGCCTGATATGTGTCTATAAGACCTGGAGTACTTTGCTGATGCCCAAGAAGTAAAGTTCCTCCACCTTATTACTTTTGAAAAAGAAGACCATTTCATGCCCATTCTTTGATCAAATTTAAGCCGCCCTTTCGGGTTTTTAACTTAAATCTCCTTAGGTTTTGAGACGCCCTTTACGGGTTTTCATCTCAACCCCTCCTTTTTATTTTTCTTTTTTCTTTTCTTTTCTTTTTTTTTCTTTTAGTGAAATTTTTGCATCGAATTTGAGTTCACATGGTTGGGCAAATCTTTGCTGTCCATCTTGGTCAGAATCAAAGCTCCTCCAGCAAATGTTTTCTTTACTTCATAAGATCTTTCCTAATTTGGCATCCATTTTCCTCGGAAATCCTTTTGTATAAGGAGGATCTTTTTTAAAACCAGATCTCCCTCATGGAATTCTCTAAGGTGGACCTTTTTGTCATAAGCCCACATCATTCGCTTTTGGTACATCTGACCATGTCAGATAGCTTTCAGCCTACTTTCCTCGATCAAGTTTAACTTATCATATCTAGATTGGATTTATTCTACTTCATCCAAATTCACTTCTTCCAAATTTCAGAGGGAAGGAATCTTGACTTCAATGGGTAAAACTGTCTCAATTTCGTAAACCAATAAGAAAGGTGTTGCCCCAGTGGAGGTCTTAATAGACATTCGATAAACATAAAGAGCAAATGAAATTTCTCATACCAATCTTTATAGGTCTCTGTCATTTTTCCAACAATCTTTTTATGTTCTTATTGGTTGTCTCCACTACCCCATTCATTTTTTGGGGTGATATAGTGATAAGTTGTGATTTTTGATCTTGAATTGGCTGCAGACCTCTACTATCAGACTATTGCTCAAATTCAATGTGTTGTCAGATATGATAATTTTTGGCATTCCATATCGACATATAATTTATTTCTTCAAGAATTTGCTAATTGTCGATTTCGTGACATTGGCATCGGAATTGGCTTCTACCCACTTGGTGAAGTAATCAATGACCACTTAGAGGTGAAGCATTTATGACATCTCTTGGTCATTCTTGGTTACTTGCTTAGGGTATTTGACCACTTAGAGGAAACCAGGGTAAAAAAAAAATTTTAAGATGCCCTTTGCGGGTTTTCATCTCGACTTTTTTTTTTTGGTTTCAAGATGCCCTTTGTGGGTTTTCATCTCGACCTTTTTTTACCTTATCTTTTTAGTAGCATGTCGAGCCTCATTCTTCAAAGTTCTACCGAACTGGTTTGCATTCTTCCTTTATAGGGAGCCTATGTGTTACGACATCAGTACTTAACCCCGACATGTCTTGATAGGACCATACGAAGATATCTTTGAATTCTCGGAGCAGCTCTATGAGATCTATCCATGTTTTCGCAGAGATACATGTCCCAATTTTCACCTCTTTCTTTTCATTTTTATCTCCTATACTCATAGTTTCTACTAACTCATTGTGAGATGATATTTGTTTTTCGTCTTTCTCGACCATCCGTAGCAGAGCATATCGAGAGACAAGTTACATTCTTGATCATCTTCAAACTCCTAAGGTTTTTCTGCACATATATCCTTCTCAAAATGAGCTCTCAGTCAGCAGCAATGTCGCTCATATCATTGATATCAAGGGACTCGACATATGGACAAAAGGGGATCCAAAGAATAAATGAATTTAGGAATGTTTAATTATGGGATGAAACGAATGGAAAGAATAGTAAGATGTTTGCCAAATTGGATAGAAAAGATGCATCATTTAATTGAAATAAAAGATAGTGGTTATGTTCCCTTTACAAAAAGATCCCTATTGCTCTTGGGCTTAGAGTGATAAGTGTGTTCTGAACATTACTCTAGAAAAGTCCTAAAAACTACAAGAAACTCCTCCACAGTCTAGTTGTCCAAAACACTTCTGAAGGTGTAGGGATGAATTCTTAATAGGTTCCCCTCCCCGTTCCCTTCTTTAAATATGGCTTTAATGCTCAAAATTTTTTCAACACTCCACCCATTATCTTGATTATCTTGCTTTCTCTCAATTTTTGTTTAGAGTTGATAATACTCCTCTTGACATGAATGTTTTAAATATGTGGGGATTTTTTTATGCATGTGATGAAATGTAATGCTAATTAATGCATGTATGCATATGCAAGAAAGATATTGATTCTAAGTTCAATTCTGTTAGAACAACTTTACTAGAAAACGAATTTCTTTACATAAGGCAGATACAGTTTACATATATGGCCTTACCCTAATACAGTTTACATACTTTAAGCTCAAAACATCAGCTTGAGCAGCTAATGTCTGCAAGTGTTCCGCCACTTCTCGCACTTGGGTTAAAGCTTCACCCATAATGTAATCTCGATCTTTGACATACCTTTGAGATTGTTGTAGTTGTTCCTCTTTTGTTTCCACGATTTTTTCGAGGAACTCAATTCATATCTCGCAATTCTATAGTGAAGCTTCAAGCTCTTCTACTCTTTTCTTCAGCTCCTCATTCTTAGCTAGCTTACTTTAAATTCTTTCACAAAACTACAACTGCGGTGTTTATGCAAAGACTCTTCCAACTTGGCTATTCGGTCTTTTAACCCAGCCTTTTCAACCTGGCTCTCTAGCAACTTTCCCTTTATGGCATCCTCCTGAACTTGAGTATCCTGAAATTTTCTCTTCCACTGGTTAGCTCTATTCCTTTCCTCTTGGATTTCTCGTTACCATTGTTTTGATGTTTTGCCCAATCCGGTAGTACTCATCGATAAGCAAAGCTTTTTGTAATCTTTTTTTCAAACTATCTAGGTATTCTTTAGCCTTATTTTTTCCTTTTCTCATCATTTCAGCTTTTAATCTTTGGATGTCGACGTCTAATCCCAGTCGCATCTTCTCTTCTTCCAATGTCTTTATCTTCTTCCCTAATTCAGTACTCTTTTTTTCTAAGTCTTGTTTTATGATTTCTAATTCTGACGGGACTACTTGCAAATGCTCCTTTATTGGCCGGACATTTTTTAGAATTGGCACGGGGATATTGTCATTGATTCTCTTATTCCTCCACCAATCATATTCTGGGGTCGTCATGGGATTTGCAGCAAATGTCTTCATCCTACGAACTTGGTTCCAAGCATTTGATATTTATCGAACCTTCTTCTTATTATTCTCACTTTTGTATGCAAACTCGCATTGGGCTAAACCATGCATCACTGGAATGAACTGTCTCGATCTATACTGCCTCAGCACAAGCAAAGGGGCATATCCTATAGCTCCCCATATCCCAAGCGAGGGAACCCAATCAAAATCTTCACATCGATAACCAAGGTACTTGTCATTCGATGTCTTCGTCTCGAAGACTTTGGAGGATTGCCATTCATTTCTCCTCGGAGATATTTTCTTGTCTTTGAGTAGTCATGAATTCCTTCAATGAAGAGTAATTCTCGGAAACACCCGATAGGAAACCTTTTCCACCTTCCAAAAGTGGCTATGGAACCAAACCATCAAGAGTGGTACGCAACTGATGAATCTCCCTTTACTCTCTAGTCGACATGCATTTAATGACCTAAATGTCTTGACCAAAATTGCTAGAATGGGCGTGACCCTCTTATCAAGTTGATTGAATAAATCAATGATTGCGTTCTCTACGTGCCCCAATGCCTTAGGGAAGATGACTAACCCATACATACTTAAAGCGAAAATGTTGACCCTTTTTCTTGCATTCGGGTGCACCAAGATCAAGTCTCGTAGGCTCTTCCAAGTAATGCACTTGTTATCGCCTTTTACCTTAATCCGAGCTGTAACCTATTGCTCGCTCATCCCCGTTATGTTCATCAATCTCTTAAGAAAAGTTGGGACGCTGGCTGCTTTAGAGTAGACCTTATCAACTTGAATCTTCGGGCAACGAAGCAATGCAGTGTACTCCTCTATCATGGGCACCATGTCCATGTTTGCAAAGGTGAAACAACTATAAGCTGGATTCCGATGCTGTGCAAAGGCTTGGAAAAAATGCTTATCCACCTTAACCTCAAGTAGATAAGGTAGAACCATACTCACGGTAGAAAATCTACTTCATTTCATCGTCCCACTGATCTCATATTTCCTTTAGCTCTTACAAACTATTCTAAGTCACACTTATCTGGGTGTAATCCCAAAAATCTGATACGTGCCCTTCCGATAGGCTATAACCCTTTTCGCGTTGTTTTTCCTCTAACCACATACGCACGGCCACATTATCCTCTACCTTATCAAGATACCCCTTTTCCATGATCAGTTCTCTATTAGTAATCGAGCATGAATCAATTCCTTTCCTAATATGAGGATGTAATGCAGCCAAAACAAAATAAGGCAAGTCAGTACAATCAATATAGGAATAAAACTTAACAACAAATTACAATTAAAAGCATAGAATAAAGAACATAAGTATATATTTATCTAGGTAACTTCTAAAAGTTCGGCATGGTTCTACTTAAGGTAGGCTCTTAGGGTTGATTACATACGGTTTGGGTTCTAATGTAAGGGTACCTGAACCGACAGTTTCCTCAATCCTCACCTATTATAGGCTCGTACGAACGAGTTTCAGTTCAGGAGATACATTTCTCATATGTTTGCACGGAAGTGAAAACTTCATGAAAACATAGGTACGAATGTATCCCGAAAGCGATCCACTATCCTGCACGGAGGTGAAGACCTCACGAAGGAGTAGTTTCTTACTTCCACTTAAATGGTGTAGTAACAATTATGCCATGCACGTGAAGAGTAATCCTATGTCTTAGCAATATCAACACAAACATTATCAAAGCAACACATAAAGGATAAAATGCAAAGGATCGCAAATTAATTTAAACCGAGTCTTCAATTTTCAATAAAAAGAACAAAAAAAATCAACTCGCGGCTTGACTCTCTTATTAGTCCCCAATGAAGTCGCCAAGTCGTCGAAACCTTTTTTTTAAAAGTCTCAAATTTTATTTTGAAAAATGAAAATGGAATCGCTACCAACCATTTTTAATTTGGTGTGATTGGATTACCTCGTAAAATATTTAAGATTATTAAATGAATGTTTTGGTCTTCAAAATAAAAACACGAGTTCGAGAGTCGGTTCAAAATAAAAACATGGGATCGAGAGTCGGTTATATGGCACTCAAGCGGCAATCAAAGTTGGGCAACAGTGGTGCTAAAGCTAAAGGCTCTTAGGGTTTTTTAATGTAGGGTTTTTTTATGTTTTGGGTTTTGTGATTTGGGCTTAGTATTGGGTTTGTGTATTGGATTTTTTTTTGTAATTGGGTTAATTGAGTTTTGTAAATGTAAATGTAAATATAAATGGATTTTTTAAATTTTAATGGACTTTAATTTTAAATTTGATTTTTTTATTCTTTTGGGCTGGACAAAATTAACTTCTTACAACTTTCTTTCATTTCCATTATATATATATATATATTATAACACAAAAATTTAACTGTATATATTTTATTTAAAAACAGTTTATATAATATAATACCTATATATTATATAAAACAAATAGATAAAATAGGATCATTGTGAGCTTGTTAATTATTTGATTTGGTGTTATTTTATTTTTAAGTTAAAAAATTATTTTTTAAGTAGTAATGTTATTTGATATTGAGATCAATAATTTTAGAATTTATTGTTACTTTTCATTTTTTATTTTTATCTCATTTTAAATAAATTCATTATTTAAATATAAGTTTAAATTTTTTTTATTATTTATATATAAAATTAATAAAAGAGTTTAATTAAGCTTGAGCTCAAGTAGTTCAATTATTTTTTGAGCTAAGCTTGAACCTAGAAAATAATGTTAGATTGAGCTTGGGTGAAGTATAGAGCTCTGAATTTTGAAACTTCGAGTTCGAGCTTGAGCTTCCAACTATTCAAGCTTAGCTCGACTTGATTATATTACTTTACACATATTATAATACTCTTGTCATATAAAATTTTGAAAATAATAAATTAAATTCAATGATTACCATTTGAGTTAGGATTTTGATTTTAAAATTTGAAAAAATATAAGAAATAAAAATGGCAGAGTATAAAGAGTAAATATGCAACTTAGGCAAAATAAAAGGACTGATAGGAGAATTGGACAGTGGTATATATAAGATTAGGGTAAACTAATAAAATAGTCACTTTTGTTTGCCTCATGTTACATTTTAATCATTTATGTTTGAAATGTTATGTTTTAATCACTTACGTTATCGTTTTGTTACGAAATGGTCACTATACCGTTAAAATTTGTTACCTTCCCAAACGACAGTCCAACGTGACAGTTAAAATGTGTTTTAAGAAAAAAAATTCAACCGTTGCTTCTTTTTAAAATGGAAAAAATTAGATTTAGAGAAAACTTTGGTATTCTATTTTTATAAAAAAATAACTTTTGTCATCCTAGCTGAACATCTACGTTAACATTTAAAACTCATTTTAACTGTCATGTCAGATTGCTGTTTAGGAGGTAACAGATCTTAATGGTAGAGTGACCATTTCATAACAAAATGATAATATAAATGACTAAAACGTAACATTTCAAACATAAGTGACTAAAATGTAACATGAGGTAAATAAAAGTGACTATTTTAATAGTTTACCCATAAGATTAAAGTATACAAACAGGTTAACAATAATTAAGAGACAAAGGTCAAAGGTAGATGGAATATTTTATTCGTAAGTTAATTATTTTTTGGGGGGCTGAAACGGAATTAACCGTAAGCATACCGAAATGGAAATAGGTGTGAGCCAAGGCCTACCTTACTTGATAATATTCTAACATTTTTAATTTCTAAAGTACCACTAGAAGGGCCGGCAGGGCGTTTCCCATCACAAAATTTGATAACACTCATAATTAATTCCTTACGAGTACGATTGCAATTTTCATTTCCTTTCTTTGCCTAAGCATAATGATGAGCATTTTTACCCAGCTACTCTGCTAACCGCTAGGGTTTGGACTTTTGGAGTTTGACTCGGACGCATGGTCAGAATTTATCTATTTCTTCTTCTTCTTTTTTCCTTTTCGGTTTTCCACAGCTTTGATCGATTTCTGCTTTTCATCACTGAATTGAAAACTTTTGAATTCTTTTCTCTTCTTTCAGCTTGATGATTGATTTTCTGCTTTCAGCTTTAGTTTTTCAGTTGATTTGACTTCTAATTTCTGATATGCTTTCTTGATTAGCAATCTTCACTGAAGTCAAATAATGCTCTCTAATTATTGCTGTTGTTGTTAAAGCTGCTTGTGAATTGAACCCATAATTCTTCACTTTCACATTCTTCTTCTGAATTCTGCATGCAAAACTTTCTAAAATTGTGTTATAATGGAAGGCCCATCCACTAGTTAACTACTTGTGTTCCACTGCAATATGAAAAGGTGATGAATTGTCAAGTTCCCATGGATATCTTGTGATTCACTTGCTTTTGGTCTGTTTACTCATTCCCTCTCCTTTCTTTTTCTCCTAAAAAAAAAAAATTTAGGTTTGTACTTTTGTTGGATGCAGAAACTACTAGACTTTTGACCCATCCCTTCACCTTCTTCTGATAAGGGACAACAAGGTGAGTAAATGCATTTTTTTTGTGTGAAAAAAAAAGGTCGAAAATCTTTTGGAGAGTTGTAGTTAGAGTCCTTTGATAGTGCTCGTGAGTTACCTACTACTTCTGCTTTGTTGGTTGGACATTTAATTAATTTTTTCTCTGTTGCTTTGCGTATTGCAGCACATATCTGCTTCTTTTGCAACACATGTCTGTGCTCATTAACTTAAAGCGATTTACTTTTATGATCTATCAGATTATATTGGCTACACACTTCATAATTCCTGTCATTCAAGCTGGAAATAAGTCAGTTTATTATAGAATTTGACTAAATTTGCCTTGATTGACAGATATAGTAACTCTCAAGATATGGGATGTCTGGTTTCAACTCCCAAGGATTCCGGGGGAAATAGGCGGAGGCCAGGAAATATTGGGGAAGTTTCTGTATATGTACCAGGTTTACGAATTCCCAAGTCTGTGGATTTCTTTCAATCACTCGGTGGTCACTTGTCAAAGACATTAGTGGAACGCCTTACTGCCTTGAGAACTCGTATAGTTGTTATGGCTGGCCAAGAAGCACCTACAATTACAAGAACAAGAAGGAAAACTGCTACACAGCATGGTTTGTTGCTGGCTAACTTGGTTTCCTAATAAACAGATTGTAGTAAGCAGTTTTTTCTGATATTTTAGTTGAAAATATGTCTTCAGGGGGTTCAACATTGGCAGATCTTCATCAGGCTCTTGAAGACTACTTGCCTGTGCTTTTGGGATTAGTTATAGATGGTGAAACATATTATTAAATTTCACTCCCTTGAAAGGTTTATGTGCTGTATGAGGTGGAATCTAACATTATGGTTCATTGTTGTCATACAGGGAGTCAGCTACAATACAAAGTACAGTTTATTTGGGTAAATCAGGAGGATGATGCTGAGGTCAGACTGTGGGTTTAGGCTGTTATTGTCAATATGCCTTCTATTTTTTTTTGTTGTATATTATTGGGTCGCTTTTCTCTTTGAGGAATAAGCTTTGATGCAAAACAATTTTTTTTGGCAGGAAACAGCAATGTTTAATGCTTGGTATGAGGTGTTGTCAGTATTGCATTTGATGGCGATGTTATTGTTATCACAAGCCAACTTATTGCTTCTTCCTAGGACTTCTGCTGATGGTTATCAACCAAAAGTATCAGAAGGTAGGTTGTTAAGAGAAAGAGAAGAAATTTCAATGCTGATTTCTCTTGGGATGCTATTGCTTTTGTTTTTCATTCTCCTACTCCAGACTTTTTGTTTTTCATGTTTAAAAGGTTGATTACTGGCAAATCTGTTGACCCTTTCTTCTTAGCTTGGATTTTTAGTCTGATTTTCCCTTAATCATAATTTCCATGGACCTAATGAGAGAGGACTGCCTTTTTCTCTCAATAAACAGAAAGCAGGCGAGCTTCTATTGATATTTTCTTGAAGGCTGCGGGATACTTGGATTGTGCTGTCAGACATGTTCTTCCCCAGTTGCCATCTGAACTTAGGTGTACAAAGATGATATACTTGCAGTCAAACTTTCTTTAATATATTCACAATCAATTCTAGCGATTGTAATTTAGTAACAATCCATTGGTCTCTACTTTGGTCTGTAGGAGAAATTTGCCAGTAGACCTAGCAGAAGGAGTTCTTCGAGCACTTTGTTTGCAGGCATTAGGACAGGTACTAATTTAATCTCTTGATCAATGTAGGTGAACTGTTACATTACTTGTGAATCAAGTTTACAAATGTGGACTTTCAGGATATCACTTGGTGAATTTGTTCTTATAATGAGTATGAATACATTTTGTAAGCAAAAATCTATTCTTTCATTATTCTTATATTCCTGTAAACACTTCAGTGACAGTCTGAATATTGCTGCACAAAATCTCGTCTTCTTTTTATTTGAGTTGTACTTTTTTAGTTTTTATAATGTGTGGCCGTGTTCTTCTAAGAATCAATCGGCATAGACCTTGCATAGGCATTTTTTTTATTGTCTCACGGTTTAATGTTATTTTTGGTGTAGGGTGTTGATATCCAACTTGGAATGGCAATTGATAGTACCAAGGCTACTCTAGCTGTGAAACGGAGACTTGCATGTGAGATGGTAAAATACTGGCAGCAGGTATGAATGCATCTTTTGTTTTATCATTTCTTATGTTTTGACTGGCGAAGCACATTTTCTTGAATTCAGCTGTACTTCTTGCATTTATCAATTTTGCTTTCAATTTGTTTTGCATGCTTAGGCAAATCAATAGGTTTAGGATTACCCATTCCAGTGCCAATCTAATTCATGCAATCAGTTTACCAAAATTTACTTAATGAATCTCCAAGGATCTACTTCTGGAGCTACACTTGAATGGCGTCTTTATCCTACTCGGTATTGAGCATCTACTAGCGTTGCCCACAAATTTGCATGCTAGAAGTCCTAGGTTTTTGATCCTTCTCATGTGGATGTATGAATGGGTTTGGGTCCACTTGGCCCAATCTGTATTCCAACATCATATATTGTTGTTTGTGTGTAGGCCTTGTTTTATACTCTATTTCATGTGTAGTATAAATGTGATTAAGGGTCTCCTAATAACCACACCTCACTCACAACTTATGCCACTTAATGAACTTCTCTCATGGCATTTTTTTTATCATAGTTCGATAACGATGTTTTTGAAATTTTACTTATTCAGCAGAAGAAAACTGTGGTTTGTCTTCATTCTTCTCTAAGCCTTTCCTGAATCATTCATCTTGTCTCAATGTATTAATAAAAGTGTAGTTAGTGATTTTCAAACGTATACTGATATTTTTTGCCATTTCTTAACAGGCTCAAGATAATATTATGAATCTTCCACTATCAAATGGATGGGGTGAAAAGCATCGGCTTTTTATAAAATGGAAATACATTGAAGCTAAGGTACATAACCCTTATTTTCTTTCTCTATTTTTTTAGTCATGAGAACTAAAGCATGGTTATGTTACTCTCCTAATGATTCTTAAACTCAAATATTGGTTTATGGTATTTGAAGAAATAATAAACAATATGTTCTTGATGTAGCAATGTCAGTCAAAGGGATATCTACTGGACTTTCTACCAGCATGAACTATGTTGTGATAGTAATCAGTTATGATAGTATCTCTAGGATTTATATCTAGTTACTAGTATAAATAGGTCATGAAACATAATGCATAGATGCAAGGAAAATTTTTTCAGAATTATTTTCTCTTTTCTCTCTCTTTTCCTCTACTCTCTTACGGCTGTTATAGCAAAAACAGTAAGTTGTAACAGCAGCAGCCTTGTTTCTTCTTCTTCTTCTTCTTCTTTCTTTCTCTCTCTCACTCTCTCTCTCTCTCGATTTCACATGTTATCAGAGCCAACCGAGTCTCACCGCCCCTACCATTAAAAAGCCCAGCCTCTGTCGACCCTCCAACCAAAGAACCGCCACCGGAAGCCGTGCGTGCGGGCCACATGCTCCACCCTATTTTTTCTGCCTCAATCCCACCTACCGACGCGTGAGGGTGTGTGGGCCACCCCTCCAGCCATTGCTTTCCTCCACGAATCTTCCTGTCGTCCATCCGCCTACGGTGGTGCTGTCCCCATACTGATTCAACCTTGATTTCTATTTTTAATTGATTTTCTCTCTCCCTTGCTATGGATACTGTGTTCTCTTTGGAGGCAATCTACTATCATGGAAGAGTAAGAAATAAGATGTTGTAGTGAGATCTAATGCAGAATCTGAATATCGGGCTATGACTCTAGTTACTTGTGAGTTAATTTGGTTAAGACAATTACTTCAAGAGTTGGAACAAGAAATTGTCAGCTCAATGAAGTTAATATGTGATAACCAAGCAGCATCGCATATTGCCTCGAATCCAGTGTTTTATGAAAGAACCAAGCACATAGAGATTGATTGTCATTTTGTAAGGCAAAAGATTGAGTCTGGATGTATCGCTACCAGCATTGTTCTTTCAAATGATCAGTTGGCGGATGCTTTAACTAAAGCTCTTAAAAAGCCTCGAGTCGAATATATATGTAACAAGCTAGCAGCCTATGATTTGTATGCTCCAGCTTGAGGGGGAGCGTTGTGATAGTGATCTGTTACGATAGTATCTCTAAGATCTATTATATCATATTTTTGACTTTCCTTATTTGTATATCTAGTTACTAGTATAAATAAGTTATCTAACATAATGTATAGATGCAAGGAAATATTTTTCAGAATTCTTCTCTCTTTTCCTCTACTTTCTCCCAGCTGTTACAGCCTAACAGTACGCTGTAACAACAGTAGCCTTGTTTCTCCTCCTCCTCCTCCTCCAACAAGGCCATCAGCATGATGAATAAAGAGTGAGTGGCACATTATTATGGTAGAACTGTGATGGACAGATTTTGGACTGCATTAAGTGACTGCGAAAGAGGAAAAGTGAGGAACATGGAAATTGAAACAAATGAAAAATAGGAAAAACTGCCATTTTGGGGTACAATAGTAGCAGTAGTGTTTTATGGGAAGAAAGAAAGAAACATCCATACACTGCCATTTGGTTCGCATAGTTTGAGCCAAATTTTCATTAACTGAGCATGTGTATTTGAATAATTCTTTATTATTTTCTTTTGGCTGAGTGGTATGCCTCTACAATTTTGTTTTGTATTCAAGACCCAATAATAACATCAATTTTAACCTTGCATGATTTATTTCACAACTAATATAGTAAAACAAAAAATTTTAGCCCTCTACCAGGGATGACGAATTTCTCCTCCTTTTTCTCTTTTAAGACCCTATAGGCTATAGCTAGCTGTATAGAGATTCTTGGATGCTACACCTTTGAGCAAACATAACTATTAGCTTTGTATTTCTACTGCACAAGACACTCTCAGGCATGGTGCCTATATCTGTAGGATATTGCTGTGATTATTACTTTTGAGTGTGTATGATGACTTGTTTCTGTAGAAGGGATTGGTCTTGTCAACTTTGGGTCTTATCTATTAGCTATTAAGATTGTACCTAGATAGTTCAAATTTATTCTTTCTAAGATCAAAATTTCTTTTATGATGTTACTTCTGTATCACAATAATAAAACGAGGCATACATTTTACTTTGGGACGCATATCCTGATGATGAGTAGGGTTCTTCTGTCTTTCTAAATTTCGATGTGAAATGAGCTTTTGAGTTTGAAATATTGTTATTGTGTGCAAACTATAGGTTGGCATTTAGGGAGTAATTCAATAGAAACTGAAAATTTCAAAATTTTATCTACTTTAATTGAATTCTACTGAGGAAAATTGTGTAAAGATCCTGAAGTTTGACTCTAGGAAAAGTATCACTATTTGTTATGCTTACTGTGCGCTTACCATCTGAAATATTTTAACTGTGTAATGTTTTATGTAGATGCAAAGACTGACTTTTCAATAATGTGATTTATGAATCTTTTACCTTATTGGCGTAAATCTCTCTTTCCTTAAGTAGTTCGTTTGAAGAACTGACAGTGACAATCTTAATGAGCCTACTTCAGATTCAGCTACTAACTATAAGATAAATGGAATGAATTTTGGAAACTCTTTCTCTTCTTTTTTACTTGGATTTCAGCCAGTCAAGGAGCCATAAATGGATTATACATGCAAAATCTCTGTAGTTTACTTCTATTTTTGTTGGTTTGAGCTGACCTTTCTGTATGAAACCATCTTGTTAGACAGTAATGATTCACACAACATGTGTTTTTTTTTTCAACTAATATATGATGCTAGTAATTATGACTCTCTTGAGGTTGCATTTCCTGGCTTGTGGTAGTTATTTAATTATATTTGTTGTTTTATACAAACACAGGCTGCAGCATATTATTATCATGGTTTGATTCTTGATGAGGGAAATACAGAGAAATCTCATGGTATGGCTGTAGCTGCTTTGCAAGCTGCTGATGAATATTTCAAAGAAAGTAAAAGGGCTTGTGAGGTGTTTAATGCAGCTCATCCTTTATCCAGGTAACTTATATTGGATCATCTCTGGATTTACATTTTTGCTTCCATTCACCCTTTAGCTTTTGGACGGCTAATTGGCTTTTTGCGGTCTGACATTATCCACTATCACTGTGTTTGGTTCACATAATAGAATGGATTAGTGGTATAGAATAGTTATTATAAATTTTGGTTCATCCAACGAGACATTGTCGGAGTATTATGTTAATTTTATGTTCGGTTAGTTCAATGACTAGGGTTTTAGTGAATGTAAAAGACTAATGTTATGGCCATGGGTTATGGATTGAGTCACCGGATAATTCACAAGAAAACCTATTTTGATTGATAAAGCACTACCCTTGTAGCACTTCCTACCTTGTGAAGAATTGAACTGTTGAAGGGAGTTCCTAACCTTGGAACTCGTCAAAGGAAGCTCCTAACCTTAGACTCGTTAGGAAGGGAAAATCTTAAACTTCTATAAATTGGAATAATTTTCTGTCTTATTTATTATACTAATAATTGCCCCCTTAAATAGTGGTTACATAGAGTTTTATTCTTGTTTGATAAGAAATTAAAATTAACTTTTAGAATAAAAAACTATAATTTAGGACTTTTAATTGTTATAAAATACTTGCTAAATTAATTATTCTAATTAGGAATATTATTAAAACAAACTTATTTGTCTTCTGTCCATTTTTGATGCCTTTGACTTCTTGTCTTGCCCAGAAAGGCAACCGTAACAAATAATTTATCCTTGCATAAAAGCAGTAATAATTTCTTGTAAAATGATACTAGTAAATTATAATAATATTTAATAAAATTGCATTTTATTTCTGTATTTTTTCAACAGAAATTTCCTTCTCCATTTTCATTTCTTTCTTCTTTTTTATTTTTTTTATTTTCCTTTTTCATTTCATCGGCCAGCCAAATCTTGTTCCAAAAACCAAATCATGGCGTGGGGGCACTGGAACCCCCTACTACTAGATTGCTTTGTGCTCTAGACTTGTACTTCTGGCATCCTTTTTGCACTTTAACCTAAAAATCTCATCCTTTGGAGGTGTTGGTGGTGCCAATGAAAATTTTTGGTGAAAATTCTCTCAGAGGACATTTGGTTTGGTTTAAGTAATCTCACCTTCCGAGGGTAATATAAGATTTCGGAATGATATTCTTCCATTTAGATTTCGAAGGTTATCTTGATCCAATAAGCATACATGCCTAATAGTACTAAGATCCCAAAATATAGGAGGTAATCTCAATACTACACCTCTTCCTTAGGTAATCTTATATTACTTTCGTAACCTGAGATTTTTTACAATTTTACCTTCATTTTTAATGACTTTAATTCATTTGACTTAAACAAAAACAAAGTAATAATAAAAACTAATGAACCAAATTGTCTAGTTCTTTAATATATTTTTCAAGTAACATTTCAATTATATATATTTATTAGTCGAGGAGAATTAATATTTTGTCCATTATGTTGCATTTTGTCTATTACATTCTAACTGAAATGCTACTTTTATAACAATTTTATCATTCTTTTCATCATTTCGGCTTAAATTTACCTCAAATTATAACAAATAACATGTTTTAATTAAAAAATATATTTTAATTCTTTCTTTTCCCATCACTTTAATCAAAAGAGAAACCCCAGCTACTTATTACTTCCCTTCGATTCCAATTGACATGAAATTAATTTACCCTATAAATACCTTCATTTATCAAGAAAAAATACTATAATCTTCTACTTTTGTGTAGTAGAAAATATAAAAAAAATGCAAATTCTACGAGGAGAATTTAGTAAAATGTGTTTTTAGGAATTTTACATTCTGTCTATCGAATAACTATAATTTACATTTCAGTCAAATGAATCAAATAAGGTAATATAACATATCCAGTAATGTGCTAAGTAATTTATATTCCTATAATCCTATTATCAGAGGTAATCCCACATTAGGTGAACGCCCATAAAATCATAATTTTATTATATATGTGAGGATAAAACATCCATACTCAATGTTTTCTGTCCTCCATGATAAATCTGCATAGTTATTCTTCAGCTTTTCTGAATTTTTTGAAGCGTCTAACTATGTTCTTAGGTCATTGCACGTAGGTAATCTTAGGCTTGTGAACTCCTGTAGTTGGCTTGGTGGCCAAGGGCTGTTCACCCATAAAACCCACTCAGGTTTGAATCTTTGGGAGCAAGTGGTAGGCTTATATTTTGGCGGCTCTCTTTGAATGTAGTGTTTGCGTGTGGTGTGGCTATGTCCTTACCGTCGGTGTGTGAGTACTAACCCTTTAATTGTACATTACCAAAAAAAAGGGTAATCTTAGGCTTTTAAGAACATGAAATGGATAAAAAGGTGGCTATGCAATTACAATCCTATCATCTATGTAGGGACTAAGAGTTCATGCTCATTCCTGGCCATCCTAAACCCTATAATGTTGCTGCTGCACGTTAGTAGTTATTGAGTTGGTCATAAAAAAATGCCCATTAAAAGTCTTCCCTTCTCATTCTTAAAACTTAATGTTTTACCTGCTCCTACATTGGGCACAAACTTATTCAAGGTGCCATATTAGGTGCTATGATTGTATATTGTTGCCATGAACTATTCTTGATGTTAATGAACAAAGTTAGGGGTGATGAGAAAGAAATAATAGAGATAAGAGAAACAAAGAGGAAAATCAAGGGCTAAGGTGAAGGAAGAAATATAGGAAACTAAGGAAAAATCGAGAGGGAGAGAATTCTCAAGTCATCATTATACCATTGACCTATGTAAATATGTAAGTATTCGTAGCATCAAATATTTATTTAATATTAATATTCGTTGTTAAACATAACACTATCCTTTAATTGGAACAAATGATTCTATTAGTTGGTGAGGGAATCGAGACCTAATTTGTTCAACCTTTAGTGTCATAGGGCTAGAACTTTAGTTTGGTGAACTGCGCGGCTTTAAGCGATTTCTTTATTTCAAATCCCCTAAGTTAGTCTTACTGAGAATTCACAAAGGAATATCTCTAAAGCTCCGAAATAAAGCGGAAGCAACTAAAAACGACAAAGGGATTTAAATCAAACAAAAAAGGCACAAGAAAATAATAGCACACCAAGTGTTTGAGTAAATGCTCTCAAATATATTCGTTTAACTTTGAATGAGATACAAAGGATGTGATTACAAATGAGGGGAAGACCTTTATTTATAGTTGAGCTCTTTCAGATCCAACGGTATAAATGAATTACATCAACGGTTGATATTAGTACTTATCTATAAGATGAGAATCTTAGGGGATTTAAACTCTATACAAATTTATCCCTTAGGATTTATATTAAAAATGGTAACTCTAGTTTTACTGGAGTGTTTTACTAGGCCACTAAGGCTTAAGTAGATGGACTTCTCCATGTGTTTCACGAATTTGACCAATTCAAGTGTGTCAAATGGACCAATTTTATCCCTTAGGATTTACATTAACAATGGTAACTCTAGTTTTACTGGAGTGTTTTAGTAGGTCACCAAGGCTTCAAGTAGATGGACTTTTCTATGTGTTTCACGAATTGGACCAATTCAAGTGTGTCAAATGAACCCCGTTTAATTAATTGACCTCTATGAGACACTCTGTGTGCATTCGTCACTAGTTTTGATCCGCGGCCTGTGACACTAGGCTAATGTTAATTTCCTTAATAGTTTATAAGATGCAAAACAACAATCTCGTTACCAAGAGTCATTCTCATTACCTCAATGCCTATAGTAAGACAAGGAAACGAGCAAACGGCTCTAAGACAGATAATCATCCGAAAAATGGGGGCTCAACTCCCCAGTGAGGTATTTTATTATCTACAATAGAGGGATGCAAACCAGTACCTTAGTATTAGCAAAAGTCCGTTAGTCCCTTGATGCACATCTTGTAGTAAATTTAAAATCCATATAATTCACAACACTTTCCTGTTTAATCCCAGCACATTTGGTAGAGAATTTCCCTGGATCAACAAGAGAAATGTCATGTGGGAGAATTAAATCAGTCAGAATTTGGGGCTAGTTACTTAATGGGAAATAATCAAAACAGAAACCACTAATTTCAAATCACAAGCATCAACTAATTCCCCCTAATAGACCTTTGAAGAGGTAGCACACTTTGTGCAAACAAATTCAATGTCTTTATTCACATCTTGTAGGTGCACTTGTTTTTTCTTTTGCATATCCAACATCATCCTCTTATCCATTAATATGGTTCTTGCCTCACTGGTTTGTCCTTTCAAAAGTAATCTTCCTCTGATAATAGAAGTTCCAATATTTCATTCCTCAATGTCCTGCTCCAGAAGTTAAGCTTGTTCTGGATTATGCAAAATCATGTGACCTTTGGTATTGCATGGAAAACACTTAATTGAATAACCTCTAACCGGTTAGAACTGGTAGCTACCAGCTTTCTCTACTCCAAAAAACAGAAGCTAAAACATTATTTGCAAAAAGTTGAGTTTTGGGGAGCTATAAAAGTGGAAGCTATAGTGGTGCTTTTAAAGAAAGCTGTAGTGAAAATTTTATAGACAAATTCAATAAGATTTTTAAATTGAAAATTTTCTTGGTTGTATCACATAAATTCAATTTGATGACATTGTTTGGTAGCTATACCCTAATTGACATTCTTGTTGCCCTGGTTGGGCCAAATAGGCTCAAGGACTGTTGGTATTGAAGACAAAAATTTCTTGTTCTTAGCAGTGTTCCCATCCTTGAGTTCTAAATTGAGATGCCCTTCTCAGTGGTGATACTATTCATAAATTCTAACAATGAGATGCCCTTGGATTGACCACAATTAGAGAGGTGGCAAAATGAGCCCGAAAAATAGACCCTAAAAGGCCTGCACCGAAAAAAGCTCGAATTCTAACTCGAGAGAACTCAAACCCCAAAAAACTAAACCCGAATTTAACGTTAAAAATAAAACAATTATATGTTTTATATATATAATAAAATAGCAATTTTTGTGGAAATGAGATTACCAGTGTCACGCATAAGCAAAAAAGCTCTCTGTTCTCTTATTGCTTGTTATTTGCATTATTTATTTTAGCTTTTGGTTCTTTGAACATAATTTTACATTTGATCATTTAGTTCTTTTCTTTCTAACTTTTTGTTATTGGATTTCATTGGCATTATTTTAGCTTAAGATTCTTGTAACATAAATTTAAATTGGATCATTTAATTCTTAGCTTAAATGATTCAAATATAAGAAATATTTATACATTGTCAAGCAACATCTCTTACCCCAACTATTGGTAAATGAAATTAAAGTATAAAAACATACATCAAATAGGTTTTTAATGGAAATGATAAAAAATAGAACAACATAATCTTGACTAATATATAAAATATTCAATTCATTTGTTGACTGTCAAAAAACAAATCAATAATGAAATTAATTAAAAAATATATTAAATTTATCGTGGATGGCAATTAATTTAATAAAAAACATAATACCAAAAATTTCTAGTAAATTGTTATTAAATCCAGAGAATTATCTTTTTTTTTTATTTGTTTTGTCATAAGTAACAGCAAAGAGATATATGTAGGGTTTGTTAAAGTTTATGCGTTTCTATGATATAATTATAAAACTATCATGAATGTTTAAATTGTTAAAATATGTACTTTTAAAATTTTTTAAATATTAGTGCATATTATCTAATTTAATTTAGTAATTATTTTATCAATATACGTTTTTGTTATCAAATGAAAAAATAGTTCTTAAACTTTTATTATTTGGGATAATAATTTTAATAAAAATATAATTAAAAATATTGTACCACAAGTTACAACAAAAGTTTACTTAAAAATAACGATAAATTAATAATTTAGATTGAGATGTAAACATTTGAATTATAATGCAAAACAAACCTAGGTCTGAATTTATAAAAATGCCTGAACTTGAAAAAACTTGATCCTAGAGTCCGAACCTAGAAAAACCTGAACTCAGACCTAAAAAATTCCAAACCCAAAAGGACCTGAATCGAAATAACTCGATCCAAACCCGTTGGAATCGGCTCGATTGCTACCTCTAACCATAGTTATCAAACTATAAATAAATGATATGTTGGGAAAAATTCCTAAGGAGCTTCATTTAAAGAACATAAGGATGTGTTTCTCTGAAGGTTTTCAAAATTTGAAAATACATTTATTTGTTTGTGTAAAAATAAGGAAAAAAATTCAAAAGTTCTATGAAATCTCAAAAGGAAGTTAAGCAACTTAAATTTTTTATTCAAATTTCACCTAAAGGTGTAGTTTCTCAAAATTTCTGACAATCCTTTTTTTTAATTTACATGGTCCCGTTATACAATAAAAACTTAAACCAGAAAATATCATTTTAATAACTTTAATATATATTTTTAAAAATCTAATGATACCTTTATTGCATATTTTCCATAATGGATGTATTTTTTTAAATACTATTATTAATTTTATAATTATTTTTATCTCATGAAATTCATATTTGTTAATGTATTTATATATAAAAAAATAATTACAAATATTAGCATTTGAAATTATACATTTTAAAATATCTTAATTTCAAATTTCTTCAAGATATTAAAATTCTCCATCCAATGACACTGTAAGAGCTTTTACATCCTTCTTGTTTTCCTTTTTGGTCCATGATTAAACCTACTAGCTTTATGAAAAGGATCCTCCTAAGCTACACTTAGTGCCATCATAAAATTTCCCATAGAACAAATTAGTTACATTATTGGCGAACCTAGTAGTTTCTTCTTAGTAAATCATATATTTTGGTTGGTCAAATGACATCACTGAAACAATTCATTGATTGTTTCTGGCTGATCTTTGAATTCACTAGCTTGGCTTTCCCTTGAAAAGTTTTTGGTCAGGCTTTTGTGAATTGGGCACACTAGAATTATTGTATCTAGGTATCCTACCACTCCATATGAAGCTATGAGCCAAAGACTTGGCCTTGGTAATTCTTACTCTTCCCAAGATTGGTAGCACAAGCTAATCTCTTTTAGTTGTCATCACAATCTTTTTATTATAGAAGAAATAATTATGTAAAATGATGCATTAACTGATACGTTCAGTAGTCTTACTAGATTATGACTTTACACTAATATTTGATGCCAGTAAATGCTTTGCTATTAAAAAATTGGCTAAAGTAATATAACAAAAGAGTTTCTATACTTGAATCAATTTGTCTAGGTAAGTTCCTATAATTTTGTTACACTCGAATAAACCCTTTTACCTTTTAATTGTGCCTAAATAAACCTTTAACCTTTAATTTGAACTTGAATAAACCCTTAAATTAATCAAAATTTCATTCTAATATGGGCGTATCTGGATACAAATCAAAGGATAAGGGTTTATTTGGATACAAATTAAAGGATAAGGCTTTAAGAAAACTGAAACAGTTTATTGGCTCTTTTAGTATTTTAGCCTTTACAATTTTGAAAATTAGTGGATTAGCTTTAGTCAACTTGGTAATGAAACTCTTATCGTATTCCTTCTTTGTGCTCATACTTTAACATTCAAAGACAAATATCACCCATCCTCATAACTTCTTTTAGTGTGTGATTCATTGATTTCAAGTTGCGCCTAAATGTACTTCATCTAGATTTCATGTCTAAAGTCATTTAGCTGTGCATTTTGGAGTACAACACTAAGCTGGGTCTTCTGAGGTTGCTTAGTGCTTAGAATCTTGGTTTGATTGACAGCATGATGGTGTTATGAGATAATAAGATTTATAGGTTCATTTTCGTTCGAAACAAGTACAAATAGTTAATTTAAATTTCCCAATAATGATAGACTAGAGATGTATGTTTATTTTGCTGCGTAGGTGGGACTTGAGATAACAAAATAATGTTCCCAACATGATTTCCATAATTCAAATATGGTTGCTCTGTTTGGCCTGGATCTCTATTTTTGCTTTTAACTGGCAAAGTTGGTATTTTCTTCTTAATAATTGTTGGTGCAGAAACCCACCTCTTTGGGGAACCATGAAGTATCTATCTGAGAAAATTCCAAAAGACACTTCTAGCAAGGTGCGGATAAACCGTGACCTCTACTCGTATGAAAAGTAAGTCTTATGGTTTCTAGTTACAAATTCGGGGGAAAATAGTTTTGCATAATAAGCCAAATACAATAACCTGGGCAATGGTAATGTTGTTATTTAGAATCATGGAGACGGCTCCAACTTTGCCAGATTTTGCTCTAGCATTGAAACCTGATGAATATCAGCTACCTCCGGCAGATCCCTCCTGGAATGAGAATGTACAGTTGAGACACATTGGCATTAACCAGGTTAACCACGATAAAAGATAATAGTTGATAAATCGTAAATTTTGTATCAAAGAGATACAGATACGGATGCAAGGGCCGTTCAGTTCATTCACAAACGATACATATTCATGTTAGATAAGGTGAAATGAAGGTGGACTTCACCAATTGTGATTGTTTGTGTGATAGATGAGGTCCATCCACTTGTAGCTTTTCTTTCTCTTATTGTTGTATTGCTACAAAATATCTTTTTTTTTTCCCATAAATAAAATATATGCTGTAATGTAATAAGGCCTTCATGAAGCACATATTGCGTGTAAATTGTTTGATTGCAAAAGTGCAGCTGTTCTGTCGTTTCTTTTTATTCCCTTTTCTTTTTCTTTTTTGATAATTTTTTTCTGTTTTCTTGATCAATCTCTTTTTTTTTACTTCAATGATATGTAATATTTATTGTTGTTAATTATACCATTAACCTTGTATTATACAATCTCTTCAAATTGAGTACCTAAAGAATTAAGCACTAGAAGTATACAAGGTTGACGTATTATGAACCGTATTAGAAGTTTGCCTTAAGGAATCTATATGAGACAACGATCCAATTTCCTTCATGATTACTATAAAAGGGTAAATGTGGATAGAGGTTGTGCTAGTGGTTTACCTAGTAGGTAAAGAGTATGAGTCGAGGAGGTAGAGGTGGAATTTCTACTGTTGAGTATTTTTTGTTGTGTCCTATTAAAGGGGACATATTTATACATGTTACTGTTTATGGAGTTGATTCCACTGTTCATGGAATTGACTTTCTAAGTGGACTCTAGGGATGTTGGACATGTGTATCGTTTTTTTTGTCCACTATGCCTTGTATACCTCGCTCGCGAACTCTTTGGTATATGTAAATTGAGATTACGAACCATTCTTGTGAGCATTTTTAGTGAACTCCCACCATGAGACCCACACACATCCATTGGTGAAGTTTAATTGAGTCACTGGTAGGCGATTCGAATCACATTCGGATTTTGAGTCAGTGATTATAAATACATAACAACTACGTAGAGCAAGATATTGGAAAAAAAAGTTGAAAGAATGATAGGTTGAAAAGAAGAAATGATCCTCTTACAATAGGGTTTGGAGAGATCAATTTTTATACACCACGTGTCTTTTGATTGGTGAGTTTTCTATTCAATAGTTCCTTTGTTATGTTGGTTATATGACTTAACCAAGTTGCAGGGTGTGTTGATGATGAGCGACAATCATGTTGTCGGAGTGGCTGAGTGATGTGTCCTTGGACTCAGGCAAGATGTCCGTTAGATGAGGTAACTTCCTTGTCGAGGTAACCCATTGGCAAGGTTTGGCATAGGTATCTCTTTTTAGGAGGGTTAGTGACCTGACGTCAAATGTAGTATTTTCATATTTTAGGAGTTTGTTTTCTAGTCAATTTAATATTTTATATTGCATTTTCAGTATTAGTTAGGATTAAAAGTAAATAAAAATAAGTGTTTTTAACATATTGTTTTAGTGTTGATGACCTATTAAGCCAACATAGGCTTTAGGTAGGTTTAATTTGTATATTTAAGTAGGGGTGAGCAAAATTCGATTCGATTTGAAAAATAAAATAAAAAAATCGAATTTCGAGTTAATCAAATCGAGTTATTCGAGTCAACTTGAATAAGTAATTCGAGTTTTGATTTTGAATTGAGTTTAATTTTACAATTTAAATAATTCGAATAACAGATTGCTGTAAATATCTTTTTGGTCTTTGTCAAGTTTGAAAATGAGCAAATTGTTCTTTCTCAACGAAAATTACAAAAAAAAATTCAAAATAATTTTAAAATTCAAAATATTTATAAAAATTCTAATATTTATATATTTTTTAAAAATTCTAAAAATTTCAAAATATTATATAAAGAAAGTTAAAAAATTAAAAAATTTCTAGAATAATAATGTTGGACCTAAAAAAGTTAATTAATGATTCAAGTTTATCATACTAAATTATTTTTTTATTTTGCTTTGAAATTTATGTGTTTTAATATGAAATTAGTTATACTATAACAATATTTTAGTTTGACATGTTTAATTTTTTAATTTAACTTAACAATCTCACTCAATTCAACTCAACTCAAATTTCATTTCACTCGACTCGATTTGAAAAAAATTCAAATCGAGTTAGGATGATAAAATAGGACTCGTCAATTCAATTAACTCGAACTTTTTTCACTCGATTGGATCGAATGCTCTCCCCTATATTTAAGTGTGTTGGAAGCTTAATTTTAGGCCCAATTGGCGTAAGAACTTGGGGCAAGTGATGCAAAAACTTCTCAAGCCGTGACAGCACAACAAAAATGTCCAAAGCCACAACAAGAAATTGGTATAGATTACGCGTTCCTAAATCCTAGACTTGACAATCCTAGAAAGTTACCATAGGGGAGATGAGATCGGGAGATAAGTCAAACAGAGTAAATCGTAATTTATCATGGTGGAGAAAATCAGGTCTGGAGATAAGTGAGTATCCGTAGATTAATTATTTAGTAGAGGCCGAGAGGTAATACCAGTTAATTAATAGCTAATTCATATTAAAGATCGAATTATGAAATTAGTTGATCTTCTGTTTATTAATTAGGGATTTAATCGATCATAGGCTAGAGACTCGCGTTCTCAAGACTAGGAATAGGAAAGTCCATTAGGTTAAGTTTAGGTTAATTAATTTAATTAGTTTAATAAATCTATTAATTTGGACTAACACTACTAATTCGTGACTCGATTAGATTAGTAATTATTTTTTTAATTAATTTAATAATAGTTTCTCCAATCTGCAATTCCTTGGGTATGATCCTTGGAATACTTACTAGTGTTTCGTTGTAAACCTTACTATATTACAATTTGACTTGTACACTTGCGGACATCGCTAATTTGATTTTGTATAATTTGGTGTTATTTTTACTATGAACGATAACACATTTATAAGCGGACAAGTTGTTGGCGTTGTTATCAGGGATTGCGACGGTGAAATTTTTTATTAGATTGATTACTATAAAATAATATTAGTCGAAAGACAAACGACTTAGATAGTGTTCTTTTATTTTATTTAATTTATTTTTTGTGTTCAAAAAATTTATGATTATTATTTTTACTTACCTTGTTGATTATTAGATTTAATCATGAATATTGACTTTTATAGGTCGGTGTATGAACTATCCAAATCGAGTTGGTTGTATAGAGATTCGACAAATCAATGGAGTCGAGATTACAAAGACGAACAGTCTAAGTGTTCGGACGAACTCCCAGCTAAGCCAAATAAGTATACATCCGAGAGGGAGGGAGATTCAACGAACCAATTGAGTTATGACGGAAAATGTGACATGCCCAACTACTTAGCTCAACAAGAATTGGATTTAATAATGGATGATGATGTGTATAAGTTCTTACTTGAGCAAAATCGGAGCAAACAAAGGCCAAGTCAGACGCAAGAAGTCTCAACAAATTAGCAGAGTTATGATCGTAGGATTGGAGGCTATGATTATTAATCCGATCTCCCTAATGAGTTGGATTTATATACGTCCTTTCTCCATGATCTATAATTTCAAGCTAACCTCAAAGAAATTCAAAAACGGGTGGACCAGTTAGAGGAATCACGCCGAAAGCAAACAAAAGTAGAGATTCAATTGGAAGATAAACCTGAGCGACATTTGGGAACATTCGAATATCTAACCGAAACTTCTTCTAATTCGTATTACAATACGTCCGAACAGGAAAGTCGTGAGCGAAGAGCTAAATCAAAGAGAATCCAACAACAATTGGATCAATTAGAAGAATTTTTCCGCAAAGATCTCAAGCAAGTAGTCCATTGGAAAACGTCGTACATGATGTCTCCAATTCCGATCCAAAGGACCAAAGTAGTACCAACAATCATCCGAAATTAAATCGTGAAAGTTAATAAGAGTTTGGATCTGAAGACAAGAGAAAATTGAATATAATTGAAGATGTTTCTTATCCAATTAACACATATGTAGAAGGATAGATAGAATTAGCAACTAATTTCGAGCTACAATCGATGCTGAATGAAAGTGTAAATGAGTCAATACATTTTTTGTCCATAACCAAGGAGGTTCTAATCGAAGAAAACGATGAGTTCATCTCATTCTCGTTCGATGATAAAGGAAATACTTGGGTGACCAAATCTTCTTGGGGCATGGTGGGACGAAGCTCGGGCTAATAGCACCTTGAAAGACAATCTGGGGTTGGCTCGAATTCGGCACCAAGTGGCTCGTGCTGTGGATATTGCGTTGATTGAAAATAAGGCGATATCATGCGAATTGACCGAGGTTACTGGTTTGGATTTAATGACAATGTAACAAAATACGAGTCAAAGTGTCAAGGACTAGCTAGAAGTTCTTTGGGGGCGATACGGATCCTCTCGACTTTGAAAAAGAATTTCTCATTTAAAATTTTGTTTGATTTTAAATTTTATTTTTCGTGGTTTTTATTTATTCTTAGTTAGATTTTATGATTTAGATTTTTAATTCTACGTTAGAATTAGAAGAAAATAGGTTTCCAAGAGAAATGAAGGAGCAAGAAGCTATTTGGGGTCAAGTATGGACAACCGGAGGATTATGACATGCATTGAATAAGTGCAGGGAAGGTCGTGTCACGTCACACACATTCTGTGATGCGACATAACCATTTCAAAGAAAAAAATTGAAAAACTAAGGCATCGTGTCATGTCACGCCCTTCATTTCTGCACTTTCTAGGTCATTTCAAATCATTATACACATTGATTTCTAACCTAAAATCACATTTCCGAAACACCTAAATTAGCATAGAGAAAGCTCTAGTCGCTACACCTCATTCTCATGGTTCAAGCTTCGAATTTCAAAATCCTAATCCTCGATTTTGTTTCAAGTATACTCTTCATGTCACTCTTCTTTTGTTATTTGTTTGCTTTACTTGTTATTTTTTTTCCAGATTTTTGCATCACAACAGACTTAGGAGCAAATCTTTAGCAAGACCCAAGGTTTAGCATTCTAACATTATTCTTTGTATTTTTAAACATTGGGTTGTTGATTTTTACTATTAAATTTTGAGAATGGCACCTAAAAAGCAAAGGCACATGATCGATGTTTTTACGTCACAGCAATGTGCAAGCAGACACACGTCGATGCAAGTATAGTTGATAGATAATTTTATCGGATATCGATCCCACGAGGAATGGGTTCTTGATGTTTAAATATTGGGGCAACTAATATTGTAATCAGGTAAGATGTGAGTAAAGATGTCAGTGCAATTATGTCATATCTGTACACTAAAATTGTTAATACTGTCAATGCAATCAAGGTTAATTGTTAGAGCAACTGAAAGTAAATCAAAGTGTTGTTGAAGTGTTGAATATTTAAATGCATAAAAGTAAAGGTTTGATCAAGTGTAAAGAATTGGAGAGGATTACTGACTTCGCTAAGTAGCAACGTTGGATGCGCCGACAAGGTAAAATATAGATGGAATGTCGCTACAATGAAGTCCCTTTGAGTTCTTACCAACAACAACTCTCTACTTAATCTCGACTTAAATATCCACAATCACTACACCTCTCGGTGTGAGCAACGATGTGTTTTCAAGAACAAGTAACTGGAGTTTGTCCCAGTCCCAAGTAGCTCTCGCCTAACTTACTTGTTAACCCAACTTGTCACCGCATCTCGATGCCGACGCACTGTAATTTCACTCTCGTGCTTAAAGCGGTTAGATCCAAGAATAAAAAAATAAGCAGTGTAAAATAAGAATCAAAATGATTTAACATTAAAAGACACTCACATATTTATTTAATATCATCAAAATCCATCATCATTTAAGAAGAATTAAAGAGTACAACGAAGCTTACTATCTCTAGACTACTAGGGCTACTCCCTAATTGTTCCTCTTGCTCTGTATCAAGCACTCCTCGTCAGAAGTTGCTGTACACTTGCTCCATCAGCTCACCTTCCTCCGACATCAAGCTTCCATGGTAGTTTGCTTGGAGATTTGAGAGATTTTTAGATTTAAATTCTTCACTCGATATTTATCTCCTTCTTCTTTCCTCTATTTATGAGCTCAAGAAATTGTAGATTTTCTCCATTCTCAGATCCAACAAATTTGTACAGTTGTAAAAGTTTATTATTGACAGCTATGCAGATTTGATTTGTTTACTGGACTGTTGTAGAATGTTGGCGTAATTTATAAATTGTGCCGATACTTTGTCAACAGAATGTTGTCGCATTTTTGGTCGTGATCTAAATTCTTTAATTGTGACGACAACATGTGAAATTCATGTGCTGGTGCTTCCAGATGTGCTTGTGGCTTGAATTCACTCAAACAAAGTAAAGCTTTCAATGCGTCGACATCTCTGGTCGCAATTCCAAGCTTTACTTGTGGTTGCATTCTTCTTCCAGCATTGATCTTTTGAGATGAGTTCCTACGCTGACAATTCTAAGGCGCAATATATCGGCTGATTGTGGCGACATTAGTGCAAAAAGAGGTAAAAATAACCAGAATTTAAACTAAATAACAATGAGTTAGAAAATATAAAAACTATGTAATGCCTATTATGCATGCTAAATATGCTACAAAAGAGACAATTTATACCTAAATTTAGGGAAAAAATATGTCATTTGTAATACCATCACACCCCCAAACTTGAGTTTTTACTTGTCCTCAAGTAAACAAAAATTAACAAAGTCACAAGCAAAAAATGTCACCGCAATCAATATTCTCACAACTTAAATTTTCTGAAGTTCTAATGTACAAATTGTATTCACATGATAGAATAATACGCCGACAATTTATAGGCATGAATAATTAAAACTACAACTTCATAAATGTTAGTATCATGCATTGAATCTTAATCTTCCTTGAACCAATACAACATTTATCATAATTTTTTTTCTTTTTCTTTCTTTTTCTCATTTTTCTTTTTCAAGTGACTGAGAGATGTCATTGCATTACTCTACCTTTGTTTCTGGGCAATAACGATGGGGTGCAACAAACCCCCAAAAGGTATGTAATTGAACCGACACACACTCTTGCAATGACAGCCTTTGGCTAGATGATTTTTCTAAACCTGCAGCGGAGTGTTCTCTCTTGAAAGGTCACAATGCACTCACATAGGAGTGTCTTTTATTCATACAATGTCGTTGCAACTGGTCAGTTAGTTCAAGATTCAAACATTCACACTATCCATTCATTACTGAAGCAATTCCAATCATTCATTCAAAAATAGAAGACTCACTATCCATTCACATTCATCTAATGTACACATCATCAGTCCAAGCAAATCAAGATTTATACATAAAAATAAAAACATTGTGGGTACATTTTTGTTGAAATTCTACATATTTTCATTAACACAAGAAACAAGTAAAATTCAAAAATATGTAGGTGCAATTGCATTTCCATTTCACACAAATTCCCCCAAACTTAAAGTGTGCATTGTCCCCAATGCACTGACATTAATAAATATATATATGGAAATGCAATGACAATGTAGATGCAACGACAATAAAAATGCAATGACATTAATAATGTAGGGACAATTATACTACAGCTACATGATATGCATGAAAACTAAATTAAGTGCTAAAAAATAAAAACTAACTCAGTGTGCTGTGGTCAAAGATGTGGTTGCATTGGTTTTTTTCTTATTGTGCTTCTGTTCCTCCTTGTGCCTCATTTTCTTGTTTTTACACTTCCTCTTTCTGTCTTTCGTACCAGTCGAATCAGCAGATTGATCCTCTTCAGTTGGTTGGGTTGTGGCCTCATCGACAGTTACATCTGATGGGTGGACTTCTGCAAGTGGTTCTATATCAGGCACTATGGCCAAATGATTACAATCTTCAACATTGCTAGTGACTGCCTCAGCCTGGCTTACTTCAGGTAGAGCCACGTTTGCATTGGATGCCCTCACATTTATAGGTGCTTTGACAATATCCTCAACGATATCTATCGGGGAATTGTCTTGCTTTTCCTCCTGCTTCTCTCCAAGGTCTTTCTTCTCAAATTTTTACTCGCTTTCCTTCTCCTTCTCTTGGTCTTCTTCTTGTTCTACTTCTCCTTCTTTAAGCTATTCCTACTCGGTAGTGTCTTTGTCGGCGCCTTCCTCTACGTCCACACCAATGGATATAATTGAAGTATGCACTTCCTCAACCATTGCTGCCCACTCTGCTATATTAGCCTCAAGGCTGTTCGAGAACTCTTCTTAAAACAACCTGGCTATAGTTCTGTAGCAATCCTCCATAACATTAGAATGCCTTTCGGGCTCCTCGTCATCTGAAATGTGGATTCTTATTGGAGAGAGAACGTGTTGCGGTTTACCATCAAGAGTAGGTTGGTCAGAGGATGAGGTAGCTTCCTTAATAATAGGTGGGAAGACACGGAACTCTGGTAGAGGATTTGGGCTCAGACTTCTCAATGCGTTGATAATAGATTTGTTCCATATTCTTATGTGCGCATAAAATAGACTTTGTCTGTAGTCCATGTCTTCCAATGCACTGACAATACGAATTTGGTACATGTCGATGCAATCAATGTTTAGTTCCATTACAGCTAACCTATTCCCCAACTGAAGGTTTGTGGGTGCATTATCTTGTTTTTCTTTCTTCTTCCCCTTCTCTTTCTTCCTGGGTGCTTCTTTCACTATCAGTGCCTGTTGCTCTCTCGTCATTCTCTCTACTGAGATGTCGTTGATGGGGCTCTTATTCTCTGGCACCTCTTCACCATCTCTGGGTACAATACCCGTTGTTTACATAGCAGCATGATTAAAGAAGGAAAGGGTCCTTGCTGAAAAAGTTTTGTTGAGTCATTTTATAATGCACCGACAAGATGTACTTTATGATGCGTCGACAAAAAGATGATTTTTTATTCCTACATAAGATTTGGACTATTGCTTCAGTTCGCGAAATATGCTCTTGTAGCACATTTCAAGAGCAGCCATAGGATCTGATCTTTGTTGAGAAAACTGTTACTATTGTCGTTGATACTGTCCTTGTATATGTGACAGCACATTCTGTTATGGTTACATTCGCTCTTGTGGTTGCATCTGGCTATGTGCCTGCATTTGATCAGGAATTGTATATACTTGAGAATTCTGATTATAGTTCTGCTTCTGATTGTTATTGTAACTCCCTTGTCTATAACTCCCTTGATGTGAGGAATTGCCATATCTATATGTAGATGCATTTTGACTCCCCCAAGGTTATTGAGTTCGATTGTTGAATGAGTTACCATAGGAATTTCCTCTAATGTTGATGTAGAACGTATTCTCAGCATGTTGTGGGCAATCCTCATAACTGTGGTTGTTGCCGTAAATTTCACATGAAAATGTCGGGACATCCAATTGTTGTGCCATTTGAATGGGAGCAGCTTCACTTGTTCCCTTCATGTTCTGTATAGCGTTGGCCAAAAAGGATACTTGTGCACTTAAAGCTGAAATTGCATCTAACTCAAGAACACCAGGATTAGTTTTTACCTGAGCAGAACGAGAAATTGGATATTGATAATCATTCTGTGTAATTCTCTCTAGAATTCGAACAACTTCAGTGTAGGTGCAATCCAATAAGGGACAATTTGTAGATGCGTCGACAAGATTTCTTGTCTGAGCATTTAAATCATTGTAAAAGATCTCAATTTGAGTCTCTTGTTGAATTCCATACATAGGACAACGTCGTAGAAAAGTCTTAAAATGCTCCCATGATGTATACAGGTTTTCATCATCAGCTTCCGCTTGACTCGCTCCATCTTGCACCAAGACTTCAGTTATTGCACCCACAACTTCAAGTGCGGGGACAAATTTCTCAGCTAAATTTACCTCAACACCTATTTCTTCATCTTTTTCTTCCTCCACATGAACTTCTTCCGTTTTCAGCATTAAGTTCGTAAGTGCAGTATAGCTGTACAAAATTGCGTTCACAATGGAATCCTAATGCATCGACAATGGTGTTTACTTATTCCTCAATCGGTGCAGACACAATATTTATTCCTTCTTCTTCAGGTTCTTCGTATTCTTTTATTCTTCACATGGTCACAAAAAATTTCTACTCTTTCTTTCATTTTTTCCAATTACGTAACTTCTTAATTACAGATATAGGCATCAAAATTATACTTTCACTGAAATCACATAATGCCTTTCCAATATACCGATCACCAATAGAATAGGGTATTGAGAAGCTCTTGGGATCCTTAAATTCTTGGAGTAATTTAATTGTCATGACAGTGCACCCTTCAGTAAGTACGATTGCTTCGACATCTCCCAATCTTCTCTTCTCTGACAATGTGTCTTCAAGTTTCTGAGGTTGTTTTGTTGTAGCATTTGTGGTGACAAAGTGATTTGATACTGTCCCCGCAATATTTTGTTTAACCTCTTCAGCTGCAGTTTGCTTTTCAAATTGCGCTGACATCTTTCCATTGTTGAGATTTGAATTATCTTTTTTTTCTGTAGCATCTCTAACAACTTCATTTAGTTGAGTCTCACTTCTGGGAATGATTTCCTCACAATGCTCTTGCCCTTGTGATATCGAATTTTCAAAATCCATCAACAAAGTTTCTTGTGGTCGCAAATTTATTGCGCACACAATCTGGCCAAATTGATATTCTAGAGCTTGTTTGGATTCAGTTTCACTTTGAAGCACAGATTCAGTCTTGGAAATATATTGTCTCAACAAATTTTTAATTGATAAAAACTCTGATGCTTCGTCTTGCTGGGTATTTTGCTTTGACAAGAGTTTATCATAATTGGGCATGTTCACTCGGTTTTAAAATCATTGTCTATATTTTTAGGGTCTTGATTGTTCCAACAAAAATTTGGATGTTGCTCACAGTCTGGCGTGTAGGTATTGGAATATGGATTTTCATTTCGATAGAAATTCCCCATGTGGTACACATTTGCTGGATTTGATGGACATTCTTCAAACTCATGGTTGCCCCCATAGTAATCGCAACTTGTCGTAGCAAATTTCCATTCTGCAATTGCTGTAGCATTCTGCACTGAATTACTCATATTAGTCAAAGAAGAATGTCCATATTTCTATAGCATCGAGCACCATTTCTATAGCATCACTCATCCAACATCTTGAGGTTCTATATACCTCATTTCTAGCCATATTTCGCTAAAAAAAATGTAAAAGTAAACAACAAAAGGGAAACAAGTTAGTGACGAATAAAATTTAGATAATAAAGAATAAATGCAACGACAAAAATAAACATCAAACAAACACCATTCCCCGATAATAGCGCCAAAACTTGATCGGTGTTTTTACATCACAGCAATGTGCAAGTGGACACATGTCAATGCAAGTAAAGTTGATAGATAATTCTATCAAATATCGATCCCACGAGGAATGGATTCTTGATGATTAAATGTCGGGGCAACTAATACTGTAATCAGGTAAGATGTGAGTAAGGATGTCAGTGCAATTATGTCAGATCTGCATACTAAAATTATTAATACTGTCAATGCAATCAAGGTTAATTGTCAGAGCAACTGAAAGTAAATCAAAGTTTTGTTGAAGTGTTGAGTATTTAAATGCATAAAAGTAAAGGTTTGATCAAGTGTAAAGAATTGGAGAGGATCACTGACTTCGCTAAGTAGCAACGTTGGATGCACCGACAAGGTAAAATATAGATAGAAAGTCGCTACAATGAAGTCCCTTTGAGTTCTTACCAACAACAACTCTCTACTTAATCCCGACTTAAATATCCACAATCACTCCATCTCTCGGTGTGAGCAACGATGTGTATTCAAGAACAAGTAACTGCAGTTTGTCCCACTCCCAAGTAGCTTTCGCCTAACTTACTTGTTAACCCAACTTGTCACCGCATCTCTCTATGTTGGCGCACTGTAATTTCACTCTCGTGCTTAAAGCGGTTAGATCCAAGAATAAAAAAATAAGCAGTGTGAAATAAGAATCAAAATGATTTAACATTAAAAGACACTCTCGTATTTATTTAATATCATCAAAATCCATCATCATTTAAGAAGAATTAAAGAGTACAACGAAGCTTACTATCTCTAGACTACTAGGCCTACTCCCTAACTGTTCCTCTTGCTCTGCATCAAGCACTCCTCGTCAGAAGTTGCTGCATACTTGCTCCATCAGCTCACCTTCCTCCGCTGTTAAGCTTCCATGGTAGTTTGCTTAGAGATTTGAGAGATTTTTAGATTTAAATTCTTCACTCCTTGATATTTATCTCCTTCTTCTTTCCTCTATTAATAAGCTCAAGAAATTGCAGATTTTTTCCATTCTTAGATCCAACAACTTTGTATAGTTATAAAAGTTTGTTATTGACAGCTATGCAGATCTGATTTGTTTACTGGACTATTGCAGAATGTCGGCGCAATTTATAAATCGCATCAATAATTTGTCAGCAGAATGTTGCCGCATTTCTGGTCGCGATCTAAATTCTTTAATTGCGACGACAACGTGTGAGATTCCTGTGCTGGTGCTTCCATATGTGCTTGTGGCTTGAATTCACTCAAACAAAGTAAAGCTTTCAATGTGTAGACATCTCTGGTCGCAATTCCAAGCTATACTTGTGGTTGCATTCTTCTTCCAGCATTGATCTTTTGAGATAAGTTCCTGCGCTGACAATTCTAAGGGGCAATATATCGACTGAGTGCGGCGACATTAGTGCAAAAAGAGGTAAAAATAACCTGAATTTAAACCAAACAACAATGAGTTAGAAAATATAAAAACTAAGTATGTAATGCCTATTATGCATTCTAAATATGCTACAAAAGAGACAATTAATACCCAAATTTAGGGAGAAAATATATGTCATTTGTAATACCATCAGCGCACCATGAAGGCAACAAGTAATTTCGATGCCCATCACTTCCATAACCTGAAAGTTGATTCTATGACACCCTGTTCTATGCGCATGATTATTTCGAGGGATTAGATTTGTTCAAAGATATTGATATGAATGGGATAATCAATATCTTAACACCGAATTGTAGTGAGTAGGCTCTCTAGGCTAATAATGATGTGCCACTCAAATTTAATCAGGTTATAATGTTTCCAATACCGAAGATGTGGATGTAATTTATTTGCACTCATTTATTTCCCACACAAAATGCTTTTGAAGTCATTGCATTTCAAGCGGTTATGTTTTACTTCATTTTGTAGAAAAATGAAATCTATGTCGACTACGGGATCTATGACGAAAAGTTGAATGGCATACGTGATCTACTGATTTTATACCTAGCAAATTGAACTAATTTTCACACTTGAAGTGCTTGAATTTAAGCATTTTCCTCATATTTTATAGGATTTAACTTAGTTTTTATCTTTAAATAAATTGTGTGACCAAAGTGCTAAAATTTTGTTTTATTGTCTGTAAGGCCGATTAAGGCCTAAAGGTAACTAACATACTTCGTGAGTGTGTAGAAGACCTTTAGAAGTTGAACAAAAGTGAAGCTAATCACTATGTCATGACATAGGGTGCTTTACTTCGCAACAAAGGGACCAGACTTGAAGAAACAAGGGGACTGACTTCTTTGTCATGACATACATAAGCTATGTCGCGATAACACTTGCTCCATAACACAAATAAGGGGACAGATCTCTTCGTCGTGACACAGGCCCTGATATGTCACGACATCGGCCCTTGGACGTAGATTTTACATAGTGTGAAGGGCATTTCGATCTTTACAATGCTACTTAAACACAAAGAACAGAAGCTGATCTAGGGTTGAGGAAAACGACCATCTAAGGCTATAAATAGGGCCTCTAGCACTAGGGTTTTACTCACCTTTTTCTTAGTTTTCATTTTGAGTTTGTTTTTCTGTTGTAGAAACGAGATTTTAACTTTTGCATAAATGATCGTGGAATTCTTTCCCGACAGATTGCTTATACAATTGAAGTTTCTTTTTCATTTCATTTATTCAATCATATGTTTTTATATATTATTGTTTTTATGATGATTAAGAAAACCATGAGGAACTAATTCTATTTTGGGGAATTAAAGAGTGGAAGTATGGATATTTAAATGTTGTATAAACAGGGATTTTTAATCGGATTAGTTGTTTGGGAAAGAAAGAGCATGAAACAAACACTAGGCCTGATAACCCTAGAAAGTCATTTAGGTGGGAATGAATCCAAAATTGGTGTTGCTTATCCATGAAAATATTTTCCCCAAACTGGTTTAGATAGTGACATCTAGCGATAAGTAGTCTCTATCAACTTGCTATGCTGGCAGAAGATCAAAATATCGAAAGTAAAATCCCCGAAGCCAACAGTTGAAGAAATCATACTAAAGCGACCTAATCTCCCTAAAGTTATTTATCGAATCTACATATCTCGTCTTTTATTTTATTTATTTATTTTCATGTTTTCACAACAAACTCCTTTATTTTATTATTGTACTATAATGCCTAAAAATAATACTAATTAGTTCTTTTCTTTGCAAGGATATAACTCACTATTGCTAAAGCCTCCTTTGGGTACGAAACTCGGAATACTACCAAGTATTTCATTGTACAAACTATATTACAACCTGACCCATATACTTGCGGAAGTTAAAAACACATACCGAACATGAGTACGTTCAGAGGTGGTCAATACGACATCGAAAACAAAGTATGTACTTCCCACACTTGATTACAACTTTATGTAAGCACAGATGTTCCCATATCTCCGATTGATCCATTTACACGCCAACAAGAAACGTGATCAGGGATACCATGTATGAGCAGTTCATCGAGCTTCAGCGAAAATAAATCCATGAATGGGAGGAATGATTAAAGCATAGGAAAGAAACCCAGAGGCATAGTAAGAGAAAGAGTAAAGTTTTGACGCTACAACTCTCAGGTTTAACAGACTTACCAATACCAAAGTGGCAGATGTTGTGGATGTTGGGCATTGGAGACATGCTATTTAAGATAACACAACAGGATGGGTGGAAGACGCTTAATCCACCACCAGATTTGTTTGTGTGATTACCACCATCGGGTGAGACTAACGAGGAGGACAACAATGAAAATCATGATGGAGATGGAGAGGATGATGTCCTATTAACACCGCAGGAACGAGTGTTTTGACAAGGAAACCCATCCATTAAGGGCGTCGTGATTCGCGAGCCAAGTTGATACAGCTTGACCTATCTTTTGAGAAGTGAATTACAAAATTTTTAGCAGGTCGAGATCGGGGAAAGGAAAGATGATGGAGGAGTTAGAACCTGATTCTGACTAATTCTAAACATTTTTATTTGGACTTTGTACTTTATTTTATTTGGGATGATTTTTAATTTTTGTTTTCGTTTTTAATTAGTTAGGATTTAGTAATTTATATATATTTATTTGTGTGTTTTAATTTTTCTTTGTAGGAATCCCACAATTTTTTACGTCATTATCATTACGAGCCAAAACTAAGAGGAGGAGTAGTTCCACCAATTGTGTTACAAGTATCACGCCAATCGTGTAATCTCTTTCCTTTATACTTTTATTGCACATTAGGGACAATGTGTCAAATAAAGTGTGGGGGTGACTTAGGAAAATATTTAAATTGATTCTGTAATATTACTTTATTTTCTTTCTTTCGTTTATAGTTTTTAATTTTTAATTGAATATTTTCTATTTGTGCTTGAGCTTGTAGAAATACAAGTGATTGGTTACAACATATGCCTAGGTTGTTTGTTTAAATTGTAAATTTAGCCAGAAATTGAATAACTTGGGTTGTTTATATTTAGACCAATTAGTTCAGTTTATTGAACTGTAAATAGGAAAAAGAGATTAAATATACCAAGTGATAAAGGTAGATATGAATATGTAATTATATTTGAATTAAAAAGAAAATACGTAATAAAACGCAGTATGACTAGTATAACCCTTACAAAAGTGCTTGAGAAAAATCTTAATCGTATTGGCACAAAAAATCATAAGAGATTATACGGGGAAATATTATTGCATTAGAGTTCGCATGAACAAAAATAAACTGAGTAGGAAAAAAATATTTGAACTGATTATTGATCGCCTCCAAATGTACTCCTGTTCGGGATGTGTTTTCGGCTTTCGCAAGTATATGGGTTAGGTTCTAATATAGATTGTACAACGAAATACTTGATAGTATTTCAAGGATTGTACCCGAAAGAGGCTTAAGGCGATAGTGAATTAAATCCCTGCAAAGAAAAGAGTTAATTAGTACTATTTGGGGTCATAGTACGAGAATAAGATAAAAGAGTTTGTTGTGAAAAACATAAAAAGAAATAGAATAAGTAAAGGACGAGATGTACCAATATGATAAACGGCTTTCGGCAAATTAGGTCGCTTTAGTATGATTTCTTTAATTTTTGAGTTTTGGGGATTTTTTTCAATCAACTAGTTACTACCCTAGTTGTATCTTCTGATCTTCCACCAACATAGCAAGTCGGTAGAGACTACTTATCGTTAGATGTCACGGTCTAAACTGATTTGGGGAAAAGGTGTTCATGGATAGGTGATAGGATTAGAAATGACACTTAATTTCTTCTTGAATTAGTGTATATTTGTTCCTTTTGTATCATATTTAGCCTACATTTTCAGCATTTCATACTTAGTATTTGCATTTTCTAAATCAGTGTTGTATGGTGTTACTTTCTTTTATTCTATTCCTTTTGTGCTACTAATGTCGCTGTATTGAGTATCAGTTTTGCATTTAAAGTTGTCAGTGTAGAAATCCACCTTAGAAGATCAGAATGGGAAGCATTTAGAGTTGCGGTAACAAGTTGATTTAGAATTGCGGCCAAAGATGTCACCACATAAATGCTTCAACATTTTATCAGGGATTTTACGTTGCTAACACATCCAGAAGCAACAGCGCAGGAGAATGCCAAGTTGTCGCAGCAAATTTAAATCATAATTTGTGTCCAGAGATGTCGCGACAATCTGCGATTGCCTAATGCACAAACCAGATCTGCGTGAGTGCATAGCTGGCAATAACAAACCTGTACAGCTACAAAAAGAGAAGTTAGATCTGAGAAGAGGGATAGACCTGTGCTGTGGAATGATTATAAATAGAGGGAAGTGAGAGAAGATCAGTATCAAGCTGTGAAGAATTCAATTCCACAAATTTTCTCATCTTTTCTCAAAGTCAGTTGCCATGGAAGCTCGATTCCCAGGCGGGTAAACTGACGTAACAAGGAGGCGACTACTTTTGACGAGGAGTGCCTAGGTAATATGCAAGAGGAGTGATTACGGGAGGATTGTAGTAAACTAGGAATAGCACGATTTAATTTTTTCTTTAATCCGTCTTGAATGTTGATGAATTCTATTGACTATTAATTGTATACGGAAGTATCTATTAATGTTAGATCTATTTTGATTTTTACTCAATTCTTCACATCTATTTGTATTTAGAGTTAACTGTTTTGACCACGAAAGTGCGATTACAGTCACAGTCACTGGAAGGTGCGGTGACAAGTTAGATTAACAAGTAAGACAACGAAAGTTGCTTGAGGCAAGAAGGAATTCTGGCCACTTGTTCTTGAGTGCAAAGCATTGCCAGCACTGGAAGGTGTGGTAATTGTGACTACTTGGGTCTTTGTTAAACAGAGAAGTTGATAGCAATAAGATCTCATTAGAACTTAATTGCGGCAACAATTCATCTATTAGTTACCTTGTAGTCACATTTAGTGTTGCCAACTTGTAAAGTCAAGGATCTCCCTATTTCTTTACACTTGATCTATTCTTTCAATTTTCTGAATTTACATTTACAGCATCTTCCTCAAAAATTCATTTTCTATTAATTTGATTTGACATTTTATGTTATATTTACGTTGACAGATTTAACTCTTCGATTTGTGCAGTCTTAACTAAATTGCGTTGATATTACTCTTAACAATTCTTTTCATTTAAACTCTAATTGGTTCGAAAAATTTAAGCAACAAGAACACCATCCTCATAGGATCGATATCCGATAGGTTCATCTCTATCTACTATACTTGCATTGATAGTGTCTGCTTGAACATAATTTCTGTGATGTTTACACGCCGATCAAGTTTTGGCACCGTTGTCGGGGATGGCATTTGTTTGATGTTTATTTTTGTAGTTGCATTTACTATTCTTTTTATAACTTTTATTGATTGCTAATCTTTTGTTTTTTTCTTTTAAATTCTTTTTAGGTGTTTATGACCACGAGGAGAAATCTTAACAATATTGTTAGTTTTGATCCGGAAATTGAAAGAACAATTCAGAGGAAGAGACAAGAGCAAAGAAAAATGGATGGAAATAACAATGATCTACCACTTTTGCTACCACAAAATATTATTCCTCCAGTACAGCCATAAGGAGTCAACAATATACTGCCACAAAGAGAGCAAATTCCATATAGGACAATTAAAGACTTCATTGTTCCTGTGCTTGATGATTTACAAGCGGGGGTTGTTAGACCAGCAATACAAGCCGGGAATTTCGAATTAAAATCGGTGATATTTCAAATGCTAAACTCGAATGGGCAATATGCTAGTTTGCCTCATGAAAATGCGAGGGAGCATCTCAAATCTTTTCTGCTTATATGTGCTTCCTTCAGTCAACACGGTGTTCCTGATGACGCCTTGAAGATGCAACTGTTCCCTTACTCTTTACAAGGAAGGGCACGTACACGATTTTTAGGTTTACCGACTGGATCTATTACTTCATGGAATACGCTAGCAATTCAGTTTGTTTTACGATTCAATCCACCCACAATGAATGCTAGACTGAGGAATGATATTACGACATACCATCAATTGGATGATGAGAACCTGCACACTATGTGGGAATGTTACAAAACTTTGCTTAGATGTTGTCCCATGCACAGAATCCAACAGGAGACATAAATCAAGATCTTTTACAATGGATTAAATGTGCAGATAAGAAATCTTGTCGATGCATCTGCTAATGGTCCTTTGTTGGATTGCACTTACAATGAAGTTGTGCGAATCTTGGAAAGAATTGTGCAAAATGATTATCAGTTCCTGATTTCTCGTTCTGCTCAGGTGAAAACAAATCCTGGAGTTATTGAGTCAGATGCCATTTTAGCCCTAAGTGCGCAAGTATCCTCTTTGGCAAACATGATTAAGAACATGAAGGGGACGAGTGATGTTGCCCTTATTCAAGTAGCCCAACAAATGGATGTCCCGACATTTTCTTGTGAAATTTGCGGTGATAACCATAGCTGTGAGGACTGTCCCCAGCATACTGAGAATGTATTTTATGTCAATAACATCCGAGGGAATTCATATGGTAACTTATATAACAATTCAAATAGGACTCAACAACCTTGGGGGAGTCAGAATGAGTCCACATACAGATACGAAAATTCCTCAAATCAAGGTAATTTTAGACAAGGGAGTTATGGTCAATAATAGTAGAATTATAATTACAATCCTCAAGTGCATGGGCAGCCTGACCAGATGCGATCACAAAATCAGATGTAGTCATATAATCAGATGCAATCACAAGCTCGAATGCAGGCAGAACAGATTATGCTACCAAATATGCAAGGACAACATCAGCAACAGCAATATTCTCAACCAAGATCAAATCCATTAGCTACTCTTGAAGCTTTGATGTGTGAGCATATTACCAGAACATAAGTTATTGTATAAGGAAATTCATCTTCCATCTGAGCGTTGGAAGCATAATTAGGACAACTGGCTTTTAACATGAGCACACGACCATTAGGTGCTTTGCCCAGTGTCACTGAAAATCCAAATCAGAAAGGAAAGGAACATTGCAAGGCTATCACATTGCGGAGTGGAAAATAAACTGCCGAACAAAGTAGCAGCTCTAACCAAGCACCTGTCGACACAAACAAACCAAAACAACAAGGAGAAGTTGCATTTGAAGAAGATACAATAGAAGTAATTGAGGATGAGCCACCAGTAGTCACACCAATGCCAACCATTCGTCCTACGAAGTTGTTGACGCAACTGCTCATGTCGACACAACTGATTATATCACAAAAATTCACTGTGAACATACCTTTTCCATTTCCACAGCGATTCAAGGAGAAAGATCATGATAGAGATTATCAAAAGTTTGTATCTACCTTGAAACAATTACATATTAATATACCTCTTGTTAATGCTCTTGTGCAGATTCCTAGTCATGGGAAATTTATGAAGGAGCTACTATCAAAGAAGAAGAAGCTATCCGATATTGAGACAATTGCGCTCACAAAAGGGTGTAGCACTGTACTGACAAATATATTGCCACAAAAAATAAAAGATCCTGGCAGTTTCTCAATTCCATGCTCCATTGGAAACAATTCCACAGGTAAAGCTTTATGTGATTTAGGAGCTAGCATTAACCTTATGCTATTGTCAACTTTTAGGAAATTAGGAATTGGTCATATGAAGCCCATTACGGTGACATTACAACTTGCAAATAGATTTTTGGCACAACTTAAAGGATAAATTAAAGATGTTCTCGTCCATGTCGATAAGTTTGTGTTCCCAACCAACTTCATCATACTTGATTGTGAAGCCGATAAGGAGGTTCCCATTATTTTGGGATGCCCATTTCTTGCAACGGGACACACACTCATAGATGTTTTCAAGGGTGAGTTTATCATGCGTCACAACGATGAACATGTAACCTTTAGTGTTTTCAAAGTATCTCCATCACGGAGTAAGGAACAATGTCATCACATTGATGTTTTGGACGAGTTAATTACAGAGGAATTTAATGAACGAAGTTTAGCAGCATGAGAGGAATATGCGGTGACATCGAAAGATAATGCCTTACCTGAATGTGACCACAAAGTTGAGGCTAATGTCTGTGAGCTTAGACATGCCAGGCAACTGGAATCTTTGGATCTGACTAATAGGACGATCCCTGTGTTCAAACCATCTGTTGAAGAAGCTTCGACTCTAGAGTTAAAGCCATTTTCAACACATTTGAAATATGTTTTCCTGGGTGACAACGATACATTGCCAATGATTGTCAGTGCAAGTCTCAACGCTAGCCAAGAAGAAAAATTAATCGAACTATTGAAGTAGCACAAAAGAGCCATCGCCTAGAGCATAGTAGACATCAGAGGCATTAGTCCCTCTTTCTGCATACATAAAATTAGGCTGAAAGATGAAAGAAAATAGCCAATTGAGCAACAACGAAGAGTAAATGAAAAAAATGAAAGAAGTAGTGAAAAAAGAGATCATTAAATGGCTGGACGCAAGCATAATATACCCTATTTCGGATAGTACATGGGTGAACCCGATCCAATGTGTGCCTAAGAAGAGCAGCATCACGGTGGTAAGCAACGATAAAAATGAGCTAATCCCTACTCGTATTGCTACAGGTTGGCGAGTGTGTATGGATTACTGTCGTCTAAATGCGGCCATAAAGAAGGATCATTTCCCACTCCCATTTATTGATCAAATGCTGGATAGGCTAGTTGGTAAGACCTTTTACTATTTTCTTGATGGATACTCTTGGTACAACTAGATTGCAATCGTGTAGGAGGATCAAGCAAAAACGACTTTTACTTGCCCATTTAGAACCTTTGCTTTCCGACGAATGCAATTTGGTTTGTGTAATGCCCCAGCTACATTCTAGAGGTACATGATAGACATTTTCTCTGATATGATCGAGGATTCGTTAGAGGTATTTATGGAATATTTCTTTATTTATAGGCACAATTTTGATAAATGTGCTGAAAATTTAGCAAAAGTGTTGAAACGATGCGAGGACACCAACTTGGTACTAAACTGGGAAAAATGCCACTTTATGGCAACTGAAGGCATTGTTCTTGGCCATCGTATATCTTGTCAAGGCATTAAAGTGAGTAAAGCGAAGGTGAAAATCATTGAAAAGCTACCTTCACCCAATAATGTAAAGGGAATAAGGAGTTTTATCGGCCATGCTAGATTTTATAGACGATTTATTCGAGACTTCTCCAAAATAGCAAAACCACTCTGCTCTTTGTTGGAGCAAAATAAAAAAATTTTGTTCGATGAAGCTTGTTTGGAAGCATTCTTGAAAATCAAAACAGCAGCTAGTGCAGGAACTCATTATCGTCGCATTGGATTGGTAGCAACCGTTCAAGATGATGTATGATGCGAGCGACTTTGCTATGAGTGTTCTGCTTGGGCAACTAAATGATAAGGTATTTCATTCAATCTATTATGCTAGTAAGACTCTAACTGAAGCGTAGGTGAATTACACAACCACTGAGGAGTTACTCGCAGTAGTTTTTGCATTTGACAAGTTCCGTTCATATCTTGTCAGCGTAAAGATTACAGTGTATATTGATCATTCTGCATTGAGATACCTTTTTGCTAAGAAAGATGCAAAACCTAGGCTGATTAGATGAATCCTTTTATTACAAGAATTTGATGTTGAGATTAAGGACAGGAAAGGATCGGAAAACCTAGTAGCAGACCACCTATCTCATCTGAAATATGGAAGTGAGGATAGAAATAAGTCACAAAAGGTCCATGCATTTCCAAATGAGAAATTATTCTTTGTCGAAGCATCTCCATGGTATGCAGATGTAGTCAATTATCTAGTCTGTGGAAAGCTACCATTGAGTGCAAAAGGTCATAGGAAGGTCAGATTTCTTCGGGATGCTATAAAGTATCATTGGAATGAACCATACCTTTTCAAGGTATGCACTGACAACATCATTCATCGCTGCATTCCTGAAGAAGAAATGATATCTATCCTGAAGCATTGCCATGATGCTCCTTATGGAGGCCATTTTGGTGGTGTTAGGACTGCTGTAAAGGTCCTACAATCAGGATTTTACTAGCTGACATTGTTTTGAGACGCCCATAATTTTGCTCAACAGTGCGACAAATGTCAGCGCACCGATTCCATATCTCAATGCAACGAGATGATTCAACAACCTATCATGGAGGTTGAGCTCTTTGATATTTGGGGTATAGATTTTATGGGACCATTTCCAAATTCTTGTAGAAATGTGTATATTCTGGTTGCTGTTAACTATGTCTCCAAGTGGATCGAAGCAATCACTGTTCTAAAGGACGATGCTTGGACGGTGTTAAGTTCTTTCACACATATATCCTTACATGATTCGAAGCACCTCGAGCATTAATAAGCGACCAAGGCACTCACTTCCATTACAATCAAGTGACGACAACTTTGAAACGTTACGGTGTGAAACATCACATGGAAACCACATATCATCCGCAAATAAATGTCTAAACGGAAGTATCCAATCGACAAATCAAGCATATTCTTGAGAAGATGGTTAACCCATCTCGATGTGATTGTTCTTTATGATTAAATGATGCATTGTGGGCGCTTCGCACTACATACAAAACACCATTAGGGATGTTTCCATATCAGCTAGTTTTTGGTAAATCCTGTCACTTGCCAGTCGAACTTGAACATAAGGCCATGTGGGCAATCAAGCAAGTGAACATGGACTATGATGCTGCTGGATAGAAAAGATTGTTGGACATTTCAGAACTAGAAGAAATTTGACGCAATACTTATGAAAATGTTGCTATTTACAAAGAAAACTAAAAATGGCATGACAACATCATTTTACGGTGACAATTTTCTCTTGGTCAGTTAGTGCTTTTATTTAAATCACGTTTAAAATTGCATCCAAGAAAATTGCGCTCAAGATGGTCAGGACCTTTTGAAGTTGTCGAAGCATTTTCACATGGTGCGGTGACAATCAAGGATTTAAACAATGCGCATCAATTTAAAGTGAATGGCCAACAATTGAAGCATTACTGAACCCCAAGTATCAATGAACAAAACGAGACCATTAACCTGGTCACATTTTTTAGGATGTCATTGCAATTTTTTTGTTAATTTTTGTCTTTTATTTTACTTTAATTTGTTTCTTTAGTTTTGCCAGGAATAAAAGATCTCCTTTTTGTTGACGCACACGAAAGCACAACTTGTCAACGCATTTCAATAATGACTCAGCAAAGCGTTTCGAGAAAGAATCACTTCAGTTGATTCACCTCTTTCCCCAACCGTTGGATTAATCCGAAAAAGTAAGATTTGTGTCCTGGCATTTATTGGTTGCAAGCACAAGGTACTCCCAACGGCAGCAGCAATCATCACGTCTCTTTCCCTCCATCTTCTATAAAACACCCTTTTTGTGTTGATTGAATCTTCACACTCACAACCACCATTGTTGTTGTATTCTTCTTTTTCTTCAACCTTCAATCTTTTTGCAAGATATTATCACTCTCTTTATTTTAGTAGTTATGGAAAGAACTCACGGTGCGAAAACCCCATCTAAATTCACTGTTGAATCATCGACTGCAATGGTCAGAAATGCCAACCAACCACCACCAAAGGAACCTATCCTGTTCTTATTGAAAGAAATGAAGGACTATTACCATGAGGTGATGTTGAAAAGGAATTGTCATCCTGAGCAAGGATTTCATTTGTCCCCGCATCTAACATGGGGAAGTAAGTCACCAAAACCATTTCGCGATTAAGCTGGGAGCAGTTTTGTGACCATCCGGCAGGATACTCTCCCTCCATGGTAAGAGAGTTTTATGCTAACTTGGTTGATCTTGAACAAGAGTTTATATTCGTTCGTAAAGGGTTGGTGCCATGGAGCGCTGACCATATCAGTACTCTCTTCCATATTGTTGAAGAAGAGGATGAGCATGTCGAGTTCTTGGAGAGCTTGATAGAGGACGGTGTTGATCTATTATTGAATGACTTATGCGTCGATGGCGCAGTTTGGACTGGCAACAATCCAAACAATTACACAATGCACCGTCGCTACCTTACTATCCAAAGTAAGGTGTGGTTTCATTTCATCAACTGTCATCTCCTGCCATCCACCCACAGTACGACTGCACGCTGGATAGAATGTGCCTTCTGTATTCTATACTCAAGAGACGACGAATTGATGTCGGCGTAATCCTTCATCAAGAAATCGCTGAATCCGCTACCAAACAAACATGTATCTTGCCTTCCCTTCTCTGATCATGATGTCGTGTAAATAGAGGGGCATTGTGCCTCGCGAAAGAGAAGAGACTTTGGAAAATAAAGGGTCGATTAATGATATTTCAGTGGAAAGGATGACAAGGGGACAGGAAACCTCTATGGTGAAGAAGGTACCACTAAAGAAGGACACTAAAACCCATGCACCCACAGATCTTCAGATTTGGAAGAAGCTTGATGAGATTGAAAAGTTTGTTGATCAGATGAGAAACAGACAAATCAAACTTGTCGGCGCAATCAACGAGATGCAGTACAGATAGAATTTATTTTATGCCTGTACTAGGGCTTGGAATATGCTATTGTCTGTGCATTAAGCAGTTTGAGCAGAAATTCGATGCCAGAATTCCCTGTATTCCCTCCTATTATCGATGAAGCCACTCCATCATCAGAGTAGCATACTTTAGAAGGAAGAACTCAGTCCGTCCAATCCTCAAATGAAATCCACATTTCTGATGATGAGGATCAAGAGGTATAATCCAAGGAAATGGAAGATCGCTTCCGAAACATAGCCAGCCTTTTTGAAGACGAACTTTCAAATAGTTTGGGGGCCACTATGGCCGAGAGAGCGACTATTACTGCGGAAGAGCACACACCAATTGCTTCTTTGAGTATTGAAGCAGAAGAAGAGAAGAGAAAAGGAGAAGAAGAAAAAGAAGAGAAGGAAAAAGAAGAAGAAGACATTGCCTCAACAAATTTATTGGAGAAATTTATCGACACGCCTGCTAGTGTGGGTGCATCTGTTGAACAATTGGCACCATCTAGGGCGAGCTGGGCCGAGAAAGTAACATTCAGCAATGAGGATTCCAATCTCCTGGCTATTGTGCCATATTTGGCACCACTTGCTGAGATCCGTCCATCGGACGTGACTATCAATGAAGCCGACACTCAACTAGCCATGAAGGAGCAATCAACTCCACCGGTTGATCCAAAAGAAAAGAAGCGCAAATGAAATGAAAAGAATAAAAGAAATGAGGAGCACCCTAAGAAGAAAAAAAGGTCCAAAGCAGCCACATCTTCGGCAACACACTAAGTTAGTTTTACTTTTCAGTATTTAGTTTAGTTGCATATATTTTCTCTAGTTGTCATTACATTTTAATTGTCACCAAATTTTAATTGTTCTCACATTTTCCATTAATATTTGTACAGTATTGTCAGTGCATTGGGGACAATGCAGACATTAAGTTTAGGGGGAACTTTGGGATGGAAATGCAATTACACCCACAAGTTTGAGAATATATTTGTCTTTTTAGTGAATGAAAGTATGCATAGTTAAGAAAATGTAACCATAATTTTTTTTCATTTGATGCTTAAATCTTGAATTATTTGGAATGCTAATGCGTGAGTTGGATGAATGTGATTGAATGTTGAATCCTTCTATTTTTGGATGAATGGTTGAAATTGCATTAGCAATAAATGAATAGTATCATTCTTTGAATCTTAAATTAACTTTCCATCTTGCAGCTTTGTATATAATTATATCTACTAATAAAACGCACTCCAATGTGGGTGCATTGTGACTTAAAAAGGGGGAACACTCCACTGCAAGTGTTAGAAAAGTTATCTAGCCAAAGGCTGTCACTGCAAGAGTGTGTGTCGGTGCAATTACATGCTCCCTGGGGGTTTGTTGCATTCTATCGTTACTACCCAAGAACAAGAGTATAGTAATGCAATGACATCTCTCAGTCACATAAAAAAAAGATAAAGAAAGAAAAGTTGATAAAAAGAATATATATATGTATATTATTATACAATAAATGTTGTATTGGTTAAGAAGATTTGAGATTTAAAGCGTGATGATAGCATTAGTGAAGTTGCAATTCTGATTATTCATGCTTATAATTTGTCGGCGTAATATTTCGCCATATGAATGCAATTTATACATTAGGATTCTAAAGAATATAAGTTGCTAGAATGATGATTGTGGTGACAAGAATTTGGATATAACTTTGCTAGCTTTTATTTACTTGAGGACAAGTAAAAACTCAAGTTTGGGGGTGTGATAGCATTAGAAATGACACTTAATTTCTCCTTGAATTAGTGTATAATTTGTTCCTTTTGTATCATATTTAGCTTACATTTTCAACATTTCATCTTAGTATTTGCATTTTCTAAATCAGTGTTGGATGGTCTTACTTTCTTTCATTTTATTCCTTTAGTGCTACTAATGTCGCTGTATTGAGTATCAGTTTTGCATCTAAAGTTGTCAGCGCAGAAATCTACCTTAGAAGATCAGAATGGGAAAGCATTTAGAGTTGCGGTAACAAGTTGATTTAGAATTGCGGCCAAAGATGTCACCACATAAATGCTTCTATATTTTATCAGGGATTTTATGTTGCTAACACATTCAGAAGCACTAGCGTAGGAGAATGCCAATTTTCGCAGCAAATTTAAATCATAATTTGTGTCCAGAGATGTCGCGACAATTTGCAACTGCCTACTGCACAAACCAGATCTGCGTGAGTGCATAGCTGGTAATAATAAAATTGTACAGCTACAAAAAGGGAAGTTAGATCTGAGAAGAGGGATAGACCTGTGCTGTGGAATGATTATAAAAAGAGGGAAGTGAGAGAAGATCAGTATCAAGCTGTGAAGAATTCAATTCAACAAATTTTCTCATCTTTTCTCAAAGTCAGCTGCCACGGAAGCTTGATTCCCAGAAGGGTAAACTGACGTAACAAGGAGGCGACTACTCTTGACGAGGAGTGCCTAGGTGCGATGTAAGAGGAGCGATTACAGGAGGATTCTAGTAGACTAGGAATAGCATGCTTCAATTTATTCTTTAATCCCTCTTGAATGTTGATGAATTCTATTGACTATTGATTCTATAGGAAGTATCTGTTAATGTTAGATCTATTTTGATTTCTACTCAATTCTTCACATCTATTTATATTTGGATTTTACAGTTTTGACCACGGAAGTGCGATTGTAGTCACAGTCATTGGAAGGTGCGGTGACAAGTTAGATTAACAAGCAAGACAATGGAATTTGCTTGAGGCAAGAAGGAATTCTGGCCACTTGTCCTTGAGTGGAAAGCATTACCAACACTAGAAGGTATGGTAATTATGAGAAATTGGGTCTTTGTTAAACAGAGAAGTTGATAGCAGTAAGATCTCATTAGAACTTAATTGCGGCGACAAATCATCTATCAGTTACCTTGTAGTCACATTTAGCGTTGCCAACTTGTGAAGTAAAGGATCCCCCTATTTCTTTACACTTGATCTATTCTTTCAATTTTCTGAATTTACATTTACAACATCTTCCATAACAATTCATTTTCTATTAATTTTCTCTGACATTTTATGTTATATTTACGTTGACAGATTTAACTCTTTGATTTGTTCAGTCTTAACTAAATTGCGTTGACATTACTCTTAACAATTCTTTTCATTTAAACTCTAATTGCTTCGACAAATTTAAGCAACAAGAACACCATCCTCGTGGGATCAATATCCGATAGATTTATCTCTATCTACTATACTTGCATCGATAGTGTCCGGTTGCACATAATTTTTATGACGTTTACAGGTTGATCAATTGGTAATACCAATTTTGGGTTCATTCCCACCTAAATGAATTTTTAGGGTTGTCAGGCCTAGTGTTTGTTTCATGCTCTTTCTTTCCCAAACAGCTGATCTGATTGAAAATCTCTATTTATACAACAATTAAATATTCATATTTCCAGTCCTTAATTCCCCAAAATGGAATTAGTTCCTCATGGTTTTCTAAAACATTATAAAAAATAATAATATAACTAAGCATAAAATTGATTCAATGAAATAAAAAAAACTTCAATTGTATTGACAATCTATCGGGAAATAATTCCTCGAACGTTTATACGAAAAGTTACAATCTCGTTTCTATACGAAAATAACAAAGTAAAAACTAAAAGCTAAGAAAGGTGTATGAAACCCTAGTGCTAGAGGCCCTATTTATAGCCTTGGACAGTCGTTTTCCTCAGCCCTAGGTCAGTTTTCATTCTTTGTGTTTAAGTGACATTGCAAAAATTGAAATTCCTTTCACTTGGTGCAAAAATCGCTTCCAGGGGTCGATGTCCCAATACACCAGAACCTATATTGTGACGAAGAAGTCAGTCCCTTACTTAGTGTCATCATGCAGACATTTTCGAGACATAGTGATCGCGTTTGTAATGTCACAGCAGTTGTACAAGCGGACACACGTCGATGCAAGTATAGTTGATAGAAAAATTCTATTGGATATCGATCCCACGAGGAATGGGTTCTTGATGTTCAGCTGTCGAAGCAACTAATACTAAAATTAGATGAAATGTGAGTAAAGATGTAAGTGCAATTAAGTCAGATCTGCACACTAAAATTGTTAATATTGTCAATGCAATCAAGGTTAATTGTCAAAGCAACAGAAAGTAAATCAATTGTTGTGGAAGTTTTGAGAATTTAAATGCATAAAAGTAAAGGTTTGATCAAGTGTAGAGATTGGAGTGGATCACTGATTTCATTAAGTCGAAACACTGGAGGCGTCGACAAGGTATTGTATAGATGAAATCTTACCAAAAATAGTCCTTCGTTTAATCAAGACTCAAGTACCCACAATCACCCCACCTCTTAGTGTGAGCAACGTTGCGCACTCAAGAACAAGTGACTAGAATCTCTTCTAATCCCAAGCAACTCTCACTGTCTTTCTTGTTAACCTAACTTGTCATCGCATCTCTCGATGTCGGTAGACTGTAAACGCACTCTCGTGTTTGATGCAATTAGGTCCAAGAATAAACAGATGAAAAGCATTAAATAAGAATCAATGCAATCTAACAATGAAAGATACTCTCGTATTCATTCAAATGTCATTAAAATTCATCAACATAAAAGAGGGGTTAACAAATACAATTGAAACTTACATCTCTAGACTACTAGGACTATTCCTCAACCACTCCTCTTGCCTTGCATCAAGCACCTCTCATCAAAAGTGGTTGCTCCTTTTCTCCATCAGCTTATTATTTTCCAGCTTAAATCTAAAAAACACACAGTAATTGCAGTATTTAATTCCTCCACCTCTTGATATTTTCTTCCATCTTCTTTCCTCTATTTATAGCCTTCAAAAGTTACAGGTTTCATCCTCCATTATCAGATCCAGATCCAATTTGTAGCTGTTAAAGTTAGTTACAGTACAGCTGTGCACTCACGGAGATTTAATGTGTACTTCAAAGATCTACAGGTTGTCACTACATTGCTGGGCGCGATCTGAAATTGTCAATTGCGATGAAAATGTGTGATTTTCCTGCGCTGGTGCTTCTAGTTGTATTTTCAGCTTGAGTTCACTTATCCAAAGCTCAGGTTTTATGCGACGTCATCTTTGGTCGCAATTTTAAACTGATCTTGTGGCTGCATTCTTCTTCCAACATTGATCTTCTGAGATGAGTTTCTGCGTTGACAATTCTAAGTCACAATATATAGGCTGCTTGTAGTGACATTAGTACACAAATGATGTAAAAAAAATAACAAGAATTTAAACCAAACTATAATGAGTTAGAAAATATAAAAACTAAGTATGAAATGCTTACAATGCATGCTAAATACGATACAAAAGAGACAATTAAAACATCAATTTAGGGAGAAAATATATGTCATTTGCAATGCTATCACACCCCCAAACTTGAGTTTTTACTTGTCCCCAAGTAAACAAAAATTAGCAAAGTCACAAGCAAACATGTCACCCCAATCATTATTCTCGCAACTTAAACTTTCTGAAATCCTAATGCATAAATTGTATTCACATGATATAATAATGCACCGACAATTTATAGGTATGAATAATTAAAACTGCAACTTCATTAATGTTAGTATCATGCATTGAATCTTAATCTTCCTTGAACCAATATAGCATTTAACACATATGATTTTTTTCCTTTTTTCTTTTCTTTTTCTTTCTTTTCTCATTTTTTCTTTTTAAGAGACTAAGAGATGTCATTTCATTACTCTACCTTTGTTCCTGGGTAGAAATGATGAGGTGCAACAAACCCCTAGGAGATATGTAATTGCGCCGACACACACTCTTGCAGTGACAACCTTTTGCTAGATGATTTTTCTAATGCCTGCAGCGGAGTGTTCTCCCTTGCAAATTCATAATGCACTCACATTGGAGTGTTTTATTAATACAATGTCATTGCAGCTGGTAAGTTAGTTCAAGATTCAAACATTCACACTATTCATTTATTACTGAAGCAATTCCAATCATTCATTCAAAAATAGAAGACTCATTATTCATTCATATTCATCCAATTTTCACATCAACATCCCAAAAAATTTAAGATTTACACATAAAAATAAAAATTGTGGTCAAATTTTTATTAAAATTTTGCATATTTTCATTAACAAAAGAAACATGTAAAATTCAAAGTTGTGGGTGTAATTGTATTTCCATTCTACAATATCCCCCCCAAACTTAATGTCTGCATTATCCCCAATGCACTGACAATACTTATACAAATATAATGGAAATGCAATGACAATGCAACTAAATTAACAAAGAAAATGCAATGACAAAATAAAAATGCAATGATAATAAAGATACATGCAAACTATCTATAGAGAAGTGTACTAACTTATTCCACAGCAGCCGAGGCAGAGGTTGCTTGTCTTCTTTTTCTTCTTCCTTGTGCGCTCGTCATTGTGTTTATATTTCTTCTCTTTGTCCTTACGTCGCTTTCTTTTCTTAATCTTCGAACCAACCAGATCGGTAGATTGCTCCTCCTCAGCTGGTTGGGTGATGGCCTCATCGATAGTTACATCGGATGGGTGGATTTCAGCTAATGGTGCCACATATGGCACAATGGAAAAAGGATGAATCTCCTCGATACTGCTTATAACTACCTCAGTCCGACTTGATTCAGGTGAAGCTTCGTCACTACTAGATGCCCCCATACTCACAGGTGTGCCGACAATATCCTCAGCGATATCTATCGGGGCATCTTCCTTCCTTTCTTTCTACACCTCTACAGGGTCCTTCAGTGCATTATCTTCTTCTTCATTCTCTTTCTCTTGGCCATCTTCTTCCACTGCTTCATCCATAGGCTGTTCTTGCTCAATTGTGACAATGTCAGGGCCTTTCACTTCGTCTACAACCACGGGGCTATGCAACTCCTCAATGACAACCTCCTACCTGTCATGGTCGCCCTAGGGCTATTCGAAAATTCTTTGAATAGGTTGGCAATTGTTCTGTAGCAATCTTCCATGGCATTAGAATGTCCCTTGCTCTCCTTGTCATCGGAGATATGAATTCTTGTTAGGGATGGAACATTCTGAGGCCTACCATCGGAGTAGGTTGATTAGAGGATGAGGCTTGCATTGGGCGAAAAATAGAGGGGAAGGCTGGGAAGTCTGGCATCGGACTGGGACTCATGCTACGCAATGCTATGACAATTTCCTCATTCCAAGCTTTTGTATACGCATAGGAAATATGCTGTCTGTAATCCATATCTTTTAATACGCCGACAGTGCGGATAGTGTGCGTGTCGATGCGATCAATATTGGCTTCCATAACGATCAGCCTCTTTTCCAGTTGGGGATTTGTGGGCACATCAGCCTATTTTTCCTTCTTCTTCCCTTTGCCCTTGTCCTTCTTTTGTGGTGTTTCTTTCACAATCGATGTTTCTTGGCCTCGAGTCATTCTTTCAACTGATATATCATTGATGGAACTTTTGTTTTCCAACACTTCATCGCCATCCCGTGGCACAATGTCCTTTTGTTTGCATAGTAGCATTATTAAAGAAGGGAAGGGGAGTATACCAATTTGTTTTGTAGTAGCTTCAGCTATTTGATCATGCAGGATTTCACCGATATCAATGTAACGACCTTGTAAGATTTAGTGCAAAAGGCACATACTGTCCAATGTCACTGTAATGCTACGCATAGAAGGTAGGATACGGCTATTTATGAAGTGGAACCACACTTGTTGAAGATTGTGAGATACCTCCGATGCATGGTGTATTATGTGATCCATTACTTGTCCAGACAGCCCCGTCAACACACAGGTCGCTCAGCACTTGGGCAGCCCTCTCGTCAGTTAGTTCATACACAAATGGAGAGTGGCTATCGACCCTCTCAAGAATCCGCAGCAGAACGTTTATATGGCCGGCACTCCATGGGACTAGACCTTCCCTCACAAAGACAAACTCTTGCTCTGAATTGATAAGTTTTGCATAGAATTCCTTTACCAGCGTAGGGGAGTAGCCAGTGGGGTGTTCATAAAAGAACTCCCATCCCAGACAGTTTATGGTCCTTGCGACGTGCTTCCCCAAAGTTTGATACGGGGACAGTTGTAGACCTTGCTCCGGATGGATATTCTGTTTCATTACCACATTTTGATAATGGTTTTTGGCTACTTTTGACAAATATAAGACCGGCCCTGTTGATGGTGGTAGAGTGGTGGTTTGAACCACTGTGGCAGAAGTTGAAGGGATGGTTTTAGAAGGATTCTTTACTCCTCTAGTTTTGGCCATGGTATCTAGAGAAGAAAGTTAATAGAAACTTTGCAAAGAAAAGATTAGACTGAAAAAATAAAAATAAGAGCAAAAGCAAAGAACAAAATAAGTTGCAGTAACAATGACTATTGTGAATGGAGAAAGAGAAGTCGATAGAGTTTTATAACCTAGACTTGGCAAAAGTCGTGATGATTGTAAATAACTTGGGGAAATGTTGCATCTGCAGTAATTAAATGCCAGGCTGCAGATCGTACCTTTTCATCTGATCGAACGGTTGGGAGAAGAGAAAAATCAATCGACGTGATTCTTGCTAAAAAAGCTTTACTGAGTTAGCATAAAATGAGTCGACAATTTGTGCTTTGGATGCATCGACAAAAAGACGATTTTTATTCCTGCAAAGAAATTAAAATGAAACAAGTAAAAGTAAAACAAATAAAAGAAAAGGTGAAAATGAGTCGACATTATTTAAATGTAACCAAATCGATGGCCTCGTTTAGTTCCTTGACTTCTGGGCTCATGTAGTGTTTCAGACGTTGGCCATTCACCTTGAACTGTTGTCCATCCTTTAGATTCTCAATTGTCATTGCACCACGTTGGGATGCTTCTACAAATTTGAAAGGGCCTGATCATCTTGATCGCAATTTACCTAGATGTAAATTTAATCGTGAATTAAACAAAAGCACTAACTGACCATGGCTAAATTGTCGACACAAGATGATGTTGTCGTGCCATCTCTTGGCCTTTTCTTTATATATTGTGGCATTCTCATAAGCATGGCGGTGGATTTCTTCCAGTTCAGTAATGTCCAGCAATCTTTTTCTTTCGACAGCGCCGTAATCCATATTCACCTGCTTGATAGCCCACATGGCTTTATGTGCAAGCTCAATTGATTGGTGACAAGACTTACCAAACACTAACTGATACGGTGAAATTCCTAGCAGGGTCTTATAAGCAGTGCAAAGCGCCCACAACGCGTCATGTAGCCGCGAAGACCAATCCCTTCTAGATGGATTAACCACCTTCTCAAGGATGTTTTTGATTTGACTATTGGATACTTTAGCTTGGCCATTGGTTTGTGGGTGGTATATAGTAGCCATACGATACTTCACACCATATCCCTTTGATGCTGTTGCGACTTGATGGTTGTGAAAATGAGTACCTTGATCACTTATTAACGCTCTAGGTGTTCTAAATCTCATAAGGATGTAAGTGTGGAAGAACTTCAACACCGTTCGAGTATCATCTTTTGGCACCACTATTGCCTTAATCCACTTTGAGACATAGTCAACCGCAACTAGAATGTACACATTCCCAAAAGATTTAGGGAATGGTTACATGAAATTTATACCCCAAACGTCGAAGAGCTCTACTTCCATTATTGACTGTTGGTACATCTCGTTGCATTGAGATATTGAACCAGTGCGTTGACATTTGTCACATTGCTGTGCAAAGCTGTGGGCGTCTCGAAACAATGTGGGCCAATAGAATCCTGACTGCAGGACTTTTGCAGCAGTCCTTACACCACCAAAATGGCCTCCATATAGAGCATCATGGCAATTTTGCAGGATAGAAGTCATTTCCTCTTCAGGAACGCAGCGACTGATAATATTGTCGGAGCATACCTTGAACAGGTATGGCTCGTTCCAGTGATATTTTGCAGCGTCGCGCAAAAATCTGACTTTCTTGTGACTAACAACACTCAAAGGTAGCTTCCCACATACAAGGTAATTGACTACATCAGCATACCAAGGCGATGCGTCAACAAAGAACAACTGCTCATCCAGAAATGCATCGGGCTTTATTCCCTTCTTCACTTCCAACTTCCAGTCGAGACAAATGGTCAGCTACTTGATTTTCGGATCCTTTCCTATCCCTGATTTCAGCATCGAATTCTTATAGGAGTAAGATCCAATAGATTAATCTAGGTTTGGCATCTTTTTTCTCAAAAAGGTATCTCAATACAGAGTAGTTTGTGTAAACTGTAATCTTTGCACCGACAAGGCATGAGCGAAACTTGTCAAATGCAAAGAGTGCTGCTAACAACTCCTTCTCAGTAGTTGTATAATTGACCTGCGCTTCAGTTAGAGTTTTACTAGTATAATAAATGGAATGAAATACCTTTTCTTTAGGTTGGCCTAGTACAGCTCCCACAGTAAAGTCACTTGTGTCACACATTAATTCAAACGGTTGCGCCTAGTCCGATGTGACGACAATCGAAGCTTGTACCAGTTGCTTCTTTATTATCATGAATGCATCCAGACAGGTGTCATCAAACACAAACTTTTTATTTTGCTCTAGCAATAAGCATAACGGTTTAGCAAGCTTGAAAAAATCTCAGATGAATCTCCTGTAGAAACCAGCATGCCCAAGAAAGCTTCTTATTCTCTTGACATAGGTGGACGGTGGCAATTTCTCGATGATTTCAACCTTTGCTTTATCAACCTCAATGCCCTAACATGATAGCGATGGCCGAGGACAATTCCTTCAGTTGCCATGAAGTGGCATTTTTCCCAATTCAGAACTAGATTTGTGTCCTCGCATCTCTTCAGAACTTTTGCTAAATTGTCAGTGCATTGGTTAAAATTCTATCCATAGACAGAGAAATCATCCATGAATACCTCTAGAGAGTCCTCGATCATGTCCGAGAAGATCGCCATCATGCATCTCTAGAATGTTGCTAGTGCATTGCACAACCCAAATGGCATACGTCGAAAGGCAAAGGTTCCAAAAAGACATGTGAACTTAGTCTTTGCTTGATCTTCCGATGCAATGGCTATTTGGTTGTATCCAGAATAACCTTCTAGGAAGGAATAATAAGCCTTACTAGCTAACCTATCCAGCATCTGGTCAATGAAAGGTAGTGGGAAGTGGTCCTTCTTTGTGGCCACATTCAGTCGACGATAATCCATGCATACTTGCCAGCCAGTCGCAATGCGAGTAAGGATCAACTCATTCTTGTCATTGCTCACAACTGTGAAACCACTTTTCTTGGGCACACATTGGAAGGGGCTCACCCAATCACTATCAGAAATACGGTAGATGATGCTCGCGTCTAGCCACTTGATAATTTCCTTCTTCACTACTTCTTTCATCTTTTCATTAAGTCGCCTTTGTTGCTCAATCGATTACTTCCCCTCATCTTCTAGCCTCTTATGCTGTTTCAAAATGGTGATGAGCTTATCTTCCTGCGTTCCATCGAGGGATGCATTGACAATAACAGGTAATGTATCGTTGTCACCCAAAAAGACATATTTCACGTGCATTGGCAATGGTTTCAACTCCAAGATAGGAGCTTGCTCAATTGACGGTTTAAACACAGGATTGTTCTGTTCGGTAAATCCAAAGATTTCAATTACCAATTCTTCCTCAGCTCACAATTATTAACCTCCTCTTTATGGTCACATTCAGCTAGAATTTCCTCAATAGATGTCACTACATCTTATCTATGACAACTAAACTCCTTGCATTGAATTCTTTCAGAATTATCTCGTCTAGCACGTCGATGTGGTGACATTGCTCTTTACTCTTGTATGGGGATGCTTCAAACACACTGAAGGTCACATGTTCATCATTATGACGCATGATAAATTCTCCCTTGAACACGTCGATAAACGTGCGTCTCGTTGCCAAAAATGGTCACCCTAGAATAATAGGCACCTCCTTATCTGCTTTACAATCAAGGATTATGAAATCAGTAGGAAACACGAGCTTATCTACTTGAATAAGGACATCTTTGATTTGGCCTTCAGGTTGTGTTAAGGATCTGTCCGCAAGTTGCAATGTCACCGTAGTGGGCTTTATTGATCCTATTCCTAGCTTCTTAAAAGTAGATAAAGGCATAAGGTTAATACTTGCTACTGAATCACATAAAGCTTTACCTAGCTAATGATTCCCAATAGATTAAGGAATTGTGAAGCTGTCAGGGTCTTTCATTTTAGGTGGCAACTTGTTTGTAAGCACAGCGCTGCATCCCTCTGTGAGCGCAATCGTCTCGATTTTGGACAATTTCTTCTTCTTTGATAGTAGCTCCTTCATAAATTTCTCATAACTAGGTATCTGCATAAGAGCATCTACAAGAGGTATGTTAATGTGTAATTGTTTCAAAGTAGAAATAAATTGTTGATACTCTTTATCATGAACTTTTTCTTTAAATCTTTGCGAAAATGGCAAAGGTATCGTAACCATGGGTTGTTGTGAAAAACTCGGTAGTGTCAACATTGGCAGTTGTGTTGACAACTACGTGAACAAATTGTAGGCATAGATGGTGCTACAGTTGGTTCTTCTTCATGTGCTTCTACTTTACTTCCTTCAGCTGCATCCTCTTCTCATTACTGTGGCTCAGATGCATCGACAGTGTTCTGATTAGAACTGCTTGGTCCAGTCATTTGCTTCCCACTTCTCAGCTTGATAGCCTTACAGTCCTCCTTCCCTCTTTGCGTTGGGTTCTCAATATCACTAGGTAGAGTACCAGGTGACCTTGCACTCAAATTAGAAGCCAACTGTCTTAGCTGGGCTCCCAACGCTCGGAAGGAAGAAGAGTTTCCTCCTATAATTGCTTCAGTCCTCGTGATATGCTCTTGCATCAGAGCTTCAAGAGCAGCCATCAGATCTGACCTTTGCTGAGGAAACTGCTGCTCTTGTTGCTAATGCTGTCCTTGCATATATGGCAATGCAGACTGTTGTGACTGCATTCGAGATTGGATACTAGTAATTGTTCTGTGCAATCCTGTCCAGAATTCTTACAGCTTTGTTGTAAGTGCAATCCAACAAGGGACCATTGGTTGATGCATCGATAAGATTTCTTGTCTAAGCATTCAATCCATTGTAAAAGATCTCTATCTGGGTCTCTTGTTGAATTCCATGCATTAGGCAATGTCTAAGTAGAGTTTTATAACGCTCCCATGTTGTATGTAAGTTCTCATTATCTAGCTGATGGCATATTGTAATATCATTATGCAACCTTGTGTTCATTGTCGGCAGATTAAAACATAAAACAAACTGCATTGCTAGCGCATTCCAAGATGTAATGGATCCACCCAACAATCCTAAGAACCATGTTCTCGTTTTACCCTGCAACGAATAAGGAAATAATTGCATTTTCAAGGCATCATCAGGGACCCCATGTTGACTAAAAGATGCACAAATAAGCAGAAATGATTTTAAATGTTCTCTTGCATCTTCATGAGGCAAACCAGAATATTGCCCATTTGAATTAAGCATCTGAAACATAACTGGTTTCGGCTCGAAATTTCCAGCTTGTATAGTTGGTCTCACAACCCCTGGCTGTAGATCATCAAGTATAGGCACAACAAAATCTCTTATTGTTCTATTTTGCACTTGTTCTTCTTGTGGAGGCGGTGGTGGTAGATTATTAATAACTTGTGGTTGTATTGGAGGAACTACATCTTGTGGTAGCAATGGTGGTAAGTTGTTGTTACTAGCCATTTTCTTTTGTTCTTGTCTTTTCCTTCTCAATTTCCTCTCAAGTTTTGGATAAAATTTCTCAATATCCTTCAGATTTCTCCTTGTAGACATGCAACACTTAAAGAATTCTAAAAGAAATTAACAAAAGAAAGTAAACAACTTAGTAAAAGTTAGAAGTTAAGTAAGAAAAATTAATTACAATTACAAAAACAAACATCAAACAAACGCCAATTCCCCAATAACGGCGCCAAAACTTGATTGCGTCTGTAACATCACAGCAGTTGTGTAAGCAAACACACATCGATGCAAGTATAGTTGATAGAACAATTCTATCGGATATCGATCCCACGAGGAATGGGTTCTTGATGTTTAGCTGTCGAAGCAACTAATACTAAAATTAAATGAAATGTGAGTAAAGATGTCAGTGCAATTAAGTCAGATCTGCACACTAAAATTGTTAATATTGTCAATGCAATCAAGGTTAATTGTCAAAGCAACAGAAAGTAAATCAATTGTTGTGGAAGTTTTGAGAATTTAAATGCACAAAAGTAAAGGTTTGATCAAGTGTAAAGGATTGGAGTGGATCACTGATTTCACTAAGTCGCAACGCTGGATGCGTCGACAAGGTATTGTATAGACGAATTGTCAATGTAATAGAGCTCCAATGAAATCTTACCAATAACAGTCCTCCATTTAATCAAGACTCAAGTACCCACAATCACCCCACCTCTCGGTGTGAGCAACGTTGTGCACTCAAGAACATGTTACTAGAATCTCTTCTAATCCTAAAGAACTCTCGCTGTCTTGCTTGTTAACCTAACTTGTCACCGTATCTCTCGATGTTAGTAGACTGCAAATGCACTCTCGTGTTTGATGCAGTTAGATCCAAGAATAAACAGATGAAAAGCATTAAATAATAATCAAAGCAATCAAACAATGAAAGATACCCTCGTATTCATTCAAATGTCATTAAAATTCATTAGCATAAAAGAGGGGTTAACGAATACAATCGAAGCTTACTATCTCTAGACTACTAGGACTATTCCTCAACCGCTCCTCTTGCCTTGCATCAAGCACCTCTCGTCAGAAGTGGTTGCTCCTTTTCTCCATCAACTCACCGTTTGCAGCTTAAATCTCAAAAGCACACAGTAATTGCAATATTTAATTCTTCCACCTCTTGATATTTTCTTCCATCTTCTTTCCTCTGTTTATAGCCTTCAAAAGTTACAGGTTTCATCTTCCATTATCAGATCCAAATCCAATTTGTAGCTGTCAGAGTTAGTTACAATACAACTGTGCACTAACGCAGATTTTATGTGTACTTCAAAGATCTGCAGGTTGTCGCTACATTGCTGGGTGCGATCTGAAATCGTCAATTGCGGCAAAAACGTGTGATTTTCCTGCGCTTGTGCTTCCAGTTGTATGTTCAGCTTAAGTTCAGTTATCCATAGCTCAGGTTTTTTGCAGCGATATCTCTGGTCGCAATTTCAAGCTGATCTTGTGGTTGTATTCTTCTTCTAGCATTGATCTTTTGAGATGAGTGTCTGCGCTGACAATTCAAAGGCACAATATATAGGCTGCTTTTAGCGACATTAGTACACAAAAGATGTAAAAAAATAACAAGAATTTAAACCAAACTATAATGAGTTAGAAAATATAAAAACTAAGTATGAAATGCTTACAATGCATGCTAAATATGATACAAAAGAGACAATTAAAACATCAATTTAGGGAGAAAATATATGTCATTTGCAATCTATCACATAGCCTATGTATGTCGCGACAAAGAAGTCAATCGCCTTAATCTTCAAGTCTAGTCCCTTTGTTGCGACGTAGAGCTTCCCATGTCGTGACATAGTGATCAGTTTCTCATTTGTTCAACTTCTAATGGTTTCCTGCACACTCACAAAGCATGTTAGCTAACCTTTAGGCCTCAATCAGCCTTAAAGATAATAAAGTTTACACAATTTATTCAAAGATAAAAACTAAGTTAAATCCTATAGAAACATAAAGATAATGCTTAATTTCAAGCTTTTCAAGTGTGGAAACTAGTTCAATCTGCTAGGTATTAAAACAGAAGATCAATTATATGTGCAAAAATAAATATTGTATTCATATATACATTTTGATGGAAAAATATATATAATTTTCTTTAACTTGTTTACTTTGTAATTTATTGAGCTAATCTATTTTAAGTGTAAATAATTGTGAACTATTTAAATTTCTAGCTAGAGATATATATTTAGTCAAATTTTACTAGTGTCGATGCTTCGATCTAATCTCGTGTATCAAGTCAGCTCAAGTACATTGTTTAGCTATAGTTTTTAGTTTGTTTTCGTTTAGTTTGCTTGAGGACAAGCAAAAACTTAAGTGTGGGGGTATTTGACCTGATGTCAAATGTAGTAGTTATTTCGATCTATTTTCGCACTTAACGAGCTTGTTTTCTAGCCAATTTAGTATTTAATATTGCATGTTCAGTATTTAGTAGTTAGGATAAAAAGTTAATAAAAATAAGTGTTTTAACACATTTTTTAGGGTTAATGACCTATTAGACCGACACAGTCTTTAGTTATGTTTAATTTGTGTATTTAAGTGAGCAAAAGGCTTAATTTCAGGCCCAATTAATGTAGGGACTTGGGACGAGTGATGCACAAGTTTCTCAAGCTGTGAAAGCACAGTAAAAACATCGAAAGCCACAAAAAGATTGATGTGGTGCGACACGCAATGTCTATGGCACAAAACACACCCCATGTTGAGCCATAACAACTCTGTGTTAAGCCATAGCCTGAACGTGAGCCACAAGTTGTTGGACTGGTGCTCTAAGCGTAATATTTTCGTCTAAGTATTGTGATTTTTCGAACAGATTGATTAATAAAATTATTCATGAATTACATTAATAATTTGTATTATTTTCCTCAATCTGTTTTTGCACGAAAAGGAAAATGGAAGCAAATGTTGATCATTACTTGTCAAATGTTTAACTAATACTAAGCGGTATTATGTGGTCGGATCATAGTACGAAAAGATAGGCTGTATTAGTACACGGACCTAAACATGTCCTTAGTTGATCGTGCTATAAACGTCACAGCAATAATGTGCAAGTGGACACTGTCGATGTAAGTATAATAGATAGATGTGAGTCTATTGGATATCGATCCCACGAGGATAGTGTTCTTTTTGCTTGAATTTGTCGAAGCAAAAGTAGTTAAAATAAGAAGAATTGTCAAGAGTAATGTCAGTGCAATTAAGTCAAGACTGCACAAATAAAAGAGCTAAAACTGTCAATGCAAATATTGTAAAACTGTATTACAGATTGTCAGAGCAATTTAATAGAAGATGAAATGAATGTTGAAGATGTTTTGTGAATGTAAATTAAGAAAATTAAAGAAGTAAAACAATTATAAAGGAGTGGGGGATCCCTGATTTGGCAAGTTGGCAAACACTAAATGTGACTACAAGGTAACTGTAGATAAATTATAGCCGCAATTAAGTTCTATGAGATCTTACTACTTTCAACTTCTCTGTTTAGCAAAGATCTAAACACTCACATTAGCCACACCTTCTAGTGCTGGCAATGCTTTGCATTTGAGAACAAGTGGCCAGAGCTCCTTCTTGCCTCAAGCAACTTTCATTGTCTTGCTTGTTGATCTAACTTTGTCAATGCCTAGTGGCTGTGATAGCAATCGCACTTCCGTGGTCAAAATAGTTAAAACCAAAGATAAACAAATAAGAAGAATTGAGTAAAAATCAAAGTAGATGTAACGACCTAAATTCGGGGTTATCAATAAAGGGTACTTTTGGTATTTAGTATTTAATAATTTGACCCGTAAATATTTAACAAAAATATTTACGAAAACAAATTTTAGAACAATAGTCTAGTGATTAAGAAATTTTGAATGAGTGAGTGATGAAAATTAGACATGGGGACTAAATTGCTTAAGGAGCAAAAGTGTGCATTACAAAAAGGATTTTAATTGAAATAAAAAAGAAGGACCAAAGGGGCAAATTTCCCTTTGGCAATCTTAGTGCCGTTAGGTGTGTGAAAGTTGTGGCTCACAATTTAGTTGAATTTTTTTTAAAGAAATTTAAAAAAAAAGAAAGAAATGAATGGAAATGAAAAGTGTTTAAGTGGGAGTTGTTGAAGAAAGGATGATATTTCTCCTTTCTTCTTTAGCAGCACGTTTCAGAGAAAGGTGGAGAGGGCTTGAGCATTTGTTAAATTCAAGCTTGAAATTGGTATGAGTAATCAAGCCATTTTCTTGTAATTTTTACGTTTTTGAAATCCTAATACCTTAAATTATTAAATCCATGTCATATTTTCCAATATGGTTAAGAGTATTAAATACTACCATTGTTGGGGAATGAAGCTTTTGGGATTGTTTGGATACATATGACATGGGTTAGAAGAGAAAAGAGACTAAAGGATGAAATTAGTCATTAGTTTAAGTAGTGAGGATCAAATTGAGAAATTTGTGGAATTAGAGTAAGAATGAGAAATAGAGGGTTAAATTTAGTTAGAGTTAAATTGTTTGTAAGTTAATGAATATATGTATGTTTACTTCCGTAGCAAACGTTGACCCGGACTCTTGAAAAAGGAAGGGCAAAGACAAGGTCGTCGACGAATAGCTCGAAATTCACGGTTGGTATTTCTATAACCTAAACTTGTCAATTACATTGTAAATATTTAAATAAATGGCACAAGGTAGAAAATCAAGCTATGGATAATAAGGTAAGAGAATCTTTTTTTTTCCTTATTAGGGCTGTTTTCAATAATTCGATTATGTGGAGAAATTCTAGATGATATATTTCTTCGTGTGTACTTACATAATATATGATTACAATAGTGATAAATTCTATGATTATTATTAGATTAAAATTTAAATGCATTGCTTACATGAATAAAGTTACAAGTTGAAATGTGGTTTGATGTTAAAATAAAAATGATTACCCTATTAACTGTTCGGGCTGGGTCAGACATAGATGGCATGCCATAGGATAGGAAGAGCTCAGGGTACTTCGACCACGAGTCGATGAGGCATTGGGTGCCAAATTAATTCGGTTTAACCGATGAGACACTGGGTGTCACTTTTATTATAGCGCTGGCAGCGATCATTACTTCGGTTTATCCGATAAGGCACTAGGTGCCAAACTGGTGTGTTGGTTGGATCCATGTATCCGTCAGAGTCTGAGTCTTATTAATAGGGAAAATTAAAATGATGAAAAATATATTATCCATGTATGAAATGAATTTGTTACATGAAAAATATTTTATGAATTTTAAAATAAATGAAATATGAGAAAGCATATTATGAAATGTATAATGGTCATGGAAATGAAAGGATTGAAAGGTTGAATAAAGAAATGAGAATTGATGAATATATAGAATTGGGCAATTACGATGATGATAGACTATGTGGATACGAATATCGATAAAATGTATAATGTATTGATGGTTTGATGATGATAAGGGAAGGAAGAATGATGGTATAGTATGAGTAAAATTTTAATTTAATTCATTAAGCATATCTATACTTATTTAAATGTTTAGGTTATTATAATATTATCGCATTTTACTCAGCGTATGTTGGTTTTACACGCGCAGGCCAGGTACATTTTGATAGTCGCTCGTTCTAGCATCTAAAGACAAACCCCGCACTCAAACGACCGTGAGTTTTGCTTTATTTTGAATCGTTATGTACTTAGGCGAAGTTTAGACATGGAATATTTTGTATTTTGTAGGAAATTATGAAAGGTGTTTACTTAAGTTCTTTAGAATGTTAATGTTGGGCTATTTGTTATAGTAGTTGCCCTATCGATGTTTATATTGTGAAATTTAAGGACTTGTTCCGGTAGTTTATTACTTGTACCGATAGAACCTCTGTTGGATGAATTATGTTTCGGTAGAAGTACAGGGGAATAGGTAGATTAGTTACTGACTTATTTGGTGTCGGTAAAAGTTTCTCAAGTTTCGGTAGTTTAGTCATTATTGCGGTAGTTGGAATTTGAAGGTTCGGTAGAAGTCTTAGGCAAAAAAATTTAATTTAGCCTCTGGAACTTTTAGTATCGGTAGTTCTTTATGTTGTATCGGTAGTACGTAGGTTCGTATCGGTAGAACTTATTCAAGTACCGGTAGAATTCTGCAGGCAAGTCTGAGTGCTTACTGCCTTTAGAACTACCGATACCCATTTATGCAAGTATTGGTAGAAGTCCTTTAAAGATCAAATATTTATTCAAAATGAAAATAAATTCACTTATCTTCTAGTTCTAATTCCATTATCGATTTCTAAATAAAATATAACTCCATTAATAACAAGAAAGTAAGGTTTTAATTAGTTTCTTATTATATTAGTATAGTCATGGCATCTACTTACACGTGTCTGGTGATCGGACCGGGTAAGGGGTGTTACAGTAGATCTAACATTAATAGGTACTGCCATACACAATTAAAGTCAACATAATTTATCAACATTCAAGAGGAATTAAAGAAGAAATTGAAGCATTCTATTCCTAGCCTACTAGAATCCTTCCGTAATTGCTCATTTTGCATCGCACTTAGAGCACTCCTTGTCAGATGTAATTCTTTTCTCATCGTATCAGATCACCCTCCAAGAAAGTTAAGCTTCCATGGTAGCTTACTTAAGAAAGAATCAGGAAAATATGGAATTAATTTCTTCATGAGCTTGATGATGATCTTCTCTCTCTCCCCTCTATTTATATTCACTAGCAAATACAGGTATCCTCCTTTTCTCAAATCTAACTTCCTTGCAGCTGTACAAGTTAGTTACTCCTGCTATACACTCACGCAGATCTAGTTTATGCATTAGGAAGTTGCAGGTTGTCACGACATTAATGGACACAAATTTATATTTTTATTCATTGCGACAACTTGACATTTTCATGCGCTGGTGCTTCTGGATATGTTATCAGCGTAAAGTCCCTGTTGTAATCTGAAAGTATTCATGCGGTGACATATTTGGATGCAGTTCTATATCCAACTTGTGTCTACAGCTCTGAACGCTTTCTTGCTTCGATCTTCTAAGATGGATTCCTACGCTGACATCTTTAGACGCAAAAACTGATACTAAATGCAGCGACATTAGTAGCACAAATGGGTTAAAATGAAAGAAAATAAGAACATACAATACTGACTTAGAAAATGCAATTACTAAGTATAAAATACTGAAAATATATGCTAAATATGATACAAAGTGAACAAATTATACTCTAATTAGGGAGAATTTAATGGTCATTTCTAATGCTATCACACCCCCAAACTTGAGTTTTTACTTGCCCTCAAGTAAATAAAAACTAGCAAAGTCATATCAAAATTCTTGTCACCGCAATAATCATTTTAACAACTTAAATTGTCTAGGATCCTAATGTATAAATTACAATTATATGATAGAAAATTAAGCCAAAAATTTATAAGTATGAATAATCAAAACTGTAACTTCACTAATGCTAGGATCATGCTTTAAATCTTAAATCCTCTTAACCAATACAACATTTATTATTCTATACATATATATATTTATCAATTTTTTTCTTTCTTTCTCTCTTTTTTATGTGACTGAGAGATGTCATTTCATTACTATACCCTTGTTCTTGGGCAGTAACGATGGGGTGCAACAAACCCTCAAGGAGTATGTAATTGCACTGACACACACTCTTGCAGTGATAGCCTTTGGCTAGATAATTTTTCTAACACTTGCATTGGAGTGTTCCCCCTTGATAAGTCACAATGCACCCACATTGGAGTGTCTTTTATTAGTAGATATAATTATATACATAGCTACAAATGGTAAGTTAATTCTAGATTCAAATAATGATACTACTCATTTATTACTAATGCAATTTCAACCATTCATCCAAAAATAGAAGGATACAACATTCAATCACATTCATCCAATTCACACATTAGCATCTCAAATAATTCAAGAATTAAGCATCAAATGAAAATAAATTGTAGTCACATTTTTCATAACTTTGCATACTTTCATTCAACTAAAAATACAAATAAATTCTTAAACTTCTGGGTGCAATTGCATTTCCATGTCATACATATTTCCCCCCAAACTTGGTATTTGCATTGTCCTCAATGTACTGAAAATACTATACAAATATTACTGGAAATGCAACTACAATGCAAATGCGCTGACAAATAAAATGCAATGACAACTATATGAAATGCATGCAACTAAACTAAGTATGGAAAAGTAAAAACTAACTCAATGTGTCGCAGCTGAGGATGTGGCTGCTTTGGACTTTTTCTTCTTTTTGGGATGCTTTTCTTTGCACTTCTTTTTGTCTTTCCGTTTGTGGTTTTTCTCTGATGGTTCAACCGAGGCAGTGGATTTCTCCTCCAGGTTTGGTTGGGTACTGGCTTCATCGACAGTAACATCTGAAGGATGAATTTCTGCAAGTGGTTCCACATAAGGCACAATAGCTACAGGAATAAGATCCTCGCTACTGGATGTTACGACTTCGGCTTGACTCGTACCAGATGGCGCTAGTTCTTCAGTAGATGCACCCACATGGGCAGGTGCGACGACCAATTTCTCAGATAAATTTGTCGCTAAAAATTCCACTTCTTTTTCTTTTTCTCTTGCTTCTTCTCTCTTATCTTTTTCTTCATTTTTCTCAACACCCACAAAGGCCATGGTTGTGTGCTCCTCTTCTGCAGTAGCAGCTTCTTTCTTCCCCATATTCGCCCTCAAATTGTTTGAAAACTCATCCTCAAAGAGTCTAGCGATATTACGAAAATAGTCCTCCATATCCCTAAAATGCACTTCTTGGTCCTCATCGTCAAAAATGTGGACCATGTGGGGAGAGTGGATAAACTGAGTCTTCCCATCTAAAGCAGTCTTCTCTGTTGATGGTGTAGCCTCCCTGATGATAGGGGAAGCACTAGAAATTCTGGCAAGGGCCGTTTGCTCATGTTGCGTAACGTGCTGACGATTATCATATTTCATGCCCTGGTATAGGCATAGAATAAGCTCCATCTCTTCCATTGCGCTGACAAATTTAAGTTACCGTAGACTCATTCAGGCAGCTAATTGCTCAATTTCTTTAACTTTCTTCCAAAGTTGAGGATCTGTGGGCGCATGAGGATGCTTGTCCTTCTTCTTTGCTTTGCCCTTCTCCTTCTTTTGCATAGCTTCTTTTACAAAAGGCGTCTCTGTCTCCCTCATCATTCGCTTGACCGAGACATCATTAATGGGACCTTTCTTGTCCAAGAATTCTTCCCCCTCTAGCAAGGTACAACACCCCTCTGTCTACACAACTCCATGATAAGGGAAGGGAATGGCAAGATACCTGTTTGTTTCGCGACAGACTCTGCAATTTCTTGGTGAAGGATTTCCCCGACATCTATCCGATGACCCTTTATGATGGACTGTATCAGACATATTCTACCTAGGGTTACGGTAGTGCTATGAGTGGAGAGCAAGAGGCGACAGTTGATGAAGTGAAACCAAACTTTTCTTTGGACTGTAAGGAAACGGCTTTACATTATATAATTGTTTGGATTGTTTTCGTTTTAAACAGCACTATTGATGCATAAATCATTCAGCAGCAAGTCAGCGCCTTCCTCTGTCAGGTTCTTTAGAAAAGTGACATGCTTGTCCTCCCTCTCGGCGATATTGTAGAGGTCATTTATATGGTTAGCGCCCGATGGTACCAGTCCCTCGCAAAAAAAGATAAACTTCTGCTCCTAATCAACTAGGTTAGCATAAAATTCTCTTATCAGGGATGGGGAATACCCTTTCAGATGATCGCAAAACTTTTCCTACCCCAAGAGTAAAATATTTCTAGCCACTTGTTTCCCCAGTGTCAGTAGTGGGGACAATTGGAATCCCTACTCGGGATGGAAGTTTCGCTTCAGCATCACTTCATGGAAACAGTCTTTAGCCACTTTGGTTAAGAAAAGGACTGGTTCTTTTGGTGTTGGTTTGTCGGCGTTACGAACCATCACCGTAGATGATTCAATGATTAGTTTTGAAGGGGATTTGGAACCTCGAGTTCTGGCCATAGCTAAATGAGAGAAGAAAATGAAAAATTATAGAAAATCTGTAAGTTGAAGAAAAGGAAAGATTACAGCAACAATGGCGGATGTGAGTGTGAAGAGCACAGTTGGCACAATAGGGTATTTTATAGAGGATGAAGATGAAGAGGCATGATGATTGCCACTGTAGTGAAAGGACATTGTGTCTGCATCCAATAAATGCAAGGATACGAATTATCCTTTTTCCAGATCAATCCAACGGTTGGGGATTAGGGTGAATCAATCGGCGTGATTCTTTCCTGAAATGCTTCACAGTGGTAAGTCAGCAATTAAAATGCGTCGACAAGTTGTGTTTGTGTGCGTCGACAAAAAGGATAACTTTTATTCCTGCAAAAAACAAAAGAAAAGAATTAAAAGAATATAAAATACAAAAAGTAAATGAAAAAATTGTAAGGGCATGTTAAGAAAATGTGACCAGGTTAATAGTCTCGTTTTGTTCGTTGGTGTCTGGGTTGAGGCAGTGCTTTAATCGTTGGTCATTCACTTTGAATTGGAGCCCATCGTTTAAATATTTGATTGTCACCACACCATGTGAAAATGCTTCGAAAGCTTCAAAAGGACCTAACCATCTAGAGCGCAATTTACCTGGATGCAGTTTTAAACATGAATTAAACAAAAGTAATAACTGACCAGTAGAAATTTGTCCCCACAAAATGATGTTGTCATGCCATCTTTTAGTTTTTTCCTTGTAAGTAGCAGCATTCTCGTAAGCGTTGCGTCGAATTTCCTCTAGTTTTGAAATGTCCAACAATCTTTTCTGCCAAGCAGGATAATAATCCATGTTCACTTACTTAATTGCCCACATGGTCTTATGTTCAAGTTCTACAGGCAAGTGACAGGATTTACCAAAAACCAGTTGATACGACGACATTCCTAGCGGTGTTTTGTAAGCTGTACGAAACGCCCACAATGCATCATTTAGTCACGAAGATTAATCACGTCTAGATGGATTAACCACCTTTTCAAGAATACTTTTGATTTGTCGATTGGATACTTCAGTTTGGCCATTTGTTTGCAGATGATATGTGGTTGCCATGCGATGCTTAACACCATAATGTTTTAATGCTGTCGCCACTTGATTACAATGAAAATGAGTGCCTTGATCACTTATTAATGCTCTAGGTGTGCTGAATCGTGTAAGGATATATGTGTGAAAGAACTTCAACACTGTCCGAGCATCATCTTTAGGAACAACTATTGCTTCGATCCACTTTGAAATATAGTCAACAGTGACCAGAATATATGCATTTCCAAAAGAATTGGGAAATGGTCCTATGAAGTCCATGACCCAAACATCGAAAGGCTCAACTTCCATTATAGGCTGTTGTAGCTCTCGCTGCCTCAAGATATTGATCCGATGCGCTGACATTTGTCACATTGTTGAGCAAAAGTATGGGTGTCTCAAAACAATGTAGGCCAGTAAAATCCTGACTAAAGGACCTTTGCAGTGGTCCAAATACCACCAAAATGACCTTCATAAGGAGCATCATGGCAATGCTTCAGGATAGAGAGTATTTCTCCCTCAGAGATACAGCGAGGAATAATATTGTCAGCGCATACCTTAAACAGGTATGGCTCATTCCAATGGTACTTCGCAGCATCTCGAAGAAATTTGACCTTCCGATGACCAATTGGACTTAGTGGTAGCTTCCCACAGACCAAATAATTGACGACATCTGCATACCATGGAGATGCGACGATAAAGAATAGCTTCTCGTCTGGAAATGTGTCAACAATTTGCGACGTATTTCACTCTTCACTTCTAGATTCCAAACGAGATAGGTGGTCTGCTACCTAGTTCTCCGATCCTTTTCTGTCTTTAATATTAAAATCAAATTCTTGTAATAATAGGATTCATCTAATCAGCCTGGGTTTGGCATCTTTTTTGGCAATGAGGTATCTCAAGGCAAAATGGTCAGTATAAACTGTAATTTTTGCGTCGACAAGATATGAGCGGAACTTGTCAAATGCAAAACTACTGTCAGTAACTTTTTCTCTGTAGTTGTATAATTTACCTGCGCTTCAGTTAAAGTTTTGCTAGCTTAATATATTGTACGAAATACCTTGTCATTGCGTTGTCCAAGTACAGCACCAACGGCATAGTTGCTCACATCACACATTACTTCGAACGGATGGTAATAATCCGGTGCAACGAAAATAGGTGCCTACACTAACTGCTGCTTAATTTTAACAAATGCTTCCAAACAAGCATCATTGAACAGAAACATTTTATTTTGCTCCAACAAGGAACAGAGAGGTTTTGTTATTTTGGAGAAATCTCAGATGAAACGACGATAAAATCCAGCATGGCCTAGAGAACTCCTTATTCCCCTGAAGTTGGTAGGTGGGGGTAGCTTTTCAATAATCTCTACCTTTGCCTTATCAACTTCAATGCCCTGAAAAGAGATATGATGGCCAAGGACAATCCTTCAGTTTTCATGAAGTGGCATTTTTCCCAATTTAGCACCAGATTGGTGTCCTCGTATCGCTTCAACACTTTAGCTAAATTGTCAGTGCATTTATCAAAATTGTGACCATAAACAAAGAAATCATCCATAAATACACCTCTAGAATGTAGATGGTGTGTTGTATAAACCAAATGGCATTCGACGGAAAGCAAAGGTTCCAAATGGGCAGGTGAAAGTTGTCTTTACTTAATCCTCCTGCGTGATTGCTATCTGGTTGTAGCCAGAGTATCCATCAAGAAAATAGTAATAAGCCTTACCAGCGAGCCTATCCAGCATCTAATCAATAATGGAAGTGGGAAGTGATCTTTCTTTGTGGCAGCATTTAAACGATGGTAATCCATGCACACTCAGTCAACCTATAGCAATGCGAGTAGGGATTAGTTCATTTTTATCATTGCTTACCACCGTGATGCTGCTCTTCTTTGGCACACATTGGACCAGGCTTACCCATGTACTATCCAAGATTGGGTAGATTATGCCTGCATCCAGCCATTTGATGATTTCTTTCTTCACAACTTCCTTTATTTTTTGATTTAATCTACATTGCTATTTAATTGATTGCTTTCCCTCATCTTCCAACCTAATTTTATGCATACAGAAAGAGGGACTAATGCCTCTAATATCCGCGATGCTCCAGGTGATGGTTCTCTTGTGCTGCTTCAATATTCTAATTAACTTCTCTTCTTGGCTTACGTCGAGACTTGCGTTGACAATTATTGGCAATGTATCATTGTCACCAAGGAAAACATATTTCAAATGCGTTGGTAATAGTTTGAACTCCAGCATTAGAGCTTCTTCAACCAATGGCTTCAAAGCAGGGGTCGTCCTATGGGTTAGATCCAAAAATTCCATTTTCCAATCATGTTTGAGCTCACAAACATTAGCCTCAACTTTGTGGTCACATTCAGGTAGGAAATTGTCTTCAAATGTCACTGCATATTCTTTTAGCACTGCTGAACTACGTTCATTAAATTCCTTCCTAATTAACTTGTCTAGAACATCAATGTGGTGACATTGTTCCTTACTTCTAGAAGGAGTTGCTTCGAAAATACTGAAAGTAACATTTTCATCATTATGTCGCATGATCAACTCGCCTTTGAAAACATCTATAACTGTGCGTCCCGTTGCAAGAAATGATCATCCCAAAATAATGGGCACCTCCTTATCAGCTTCACAATCAAGCACGATGAAATCTACTGGGAACATAAACTTATCGACTTAGACAAGAATATCTTTTATTTGCCCTTCAGGTTGCACTAAAGATCTATCCGCAAGCTACAATGTCACCGCAGTGGGCTTCATATGACCAATTCCTAATTTCCTAAATGTTAAGAACAGCATAAGATTGATGCTGGCTCCTAGATCATATAGAGCTTTTCCTAAATAATGGTTTCTAATGGAGCATGAAATTGTGAAACTGCCAGGATCTTTCATTTTTTTGTGGTAGTTTATTTGTCAGTACAACGCTGCACCCTTTTGTGAGCACAATTATCTCGATATCGGATAACTTCTTCTTCTTTGATAAGAATTCCTTCATAAATTTCCCATAGCTGGGAATTCGCACAAGAACATCAACAAGAGGTATATTAACATGTAATTGTTTCAAGGTAGTCAGAAACTTTTGATAGTGTCTATCATATTCTTTCTCCTTGAATCGTTATGGAAATGGCAAAGGTATATTAAAAGTGGGCTATTGTGATACACTCGGTTCTGTCGACATTGGCAATTGCGTCGACAACTTTGTAGGTCGAATGGTAGGCATAGGTGTGATTACTGGTGGTTCCTTCTCATTTATTTCGATAGCTTCTTCATCAAATGCAAGTTCTCCTTGTTACTTTGTTACATTTGCATCGACAAGTGCTAGATTGGAGCTACTACTTTGTTCGACAGTTTTCTTTCCACTCCGCAAAGTAATAGCCTTGCAATGCTCCTTCCCCTTCTGATTTGGATTTTCAGTGTCACTAGGTAAAGCACCTAGTGGTCTTGTGCTCATATTAGAAGCCAGTTGTCCTAATTATGCTTCTAACGCACGGATGGAAGAAGAATTTCCTTGTACGATAGCTTCTGTTCTCGTAATATGCTTACGCATCAAATCTTCAAGAGTATTTAATGGGTTTGATCTTTATTGAGAGTACTGCTGTTGTTGTTGTTGATGTTGTCCTTGCATATTTGGCATTGCAGTCTGCTGTAGCTGCATACGAGCATGTGGTTGCATCTAATTATTGACTGCATCTGGTCAGGATGTGAATGTACCTGAGGATTGTAATTATAATTTTGCTACTACTGGTTGTAACTCCCTTGTCGAAAGTTCCCTTGACTCGATGAATTTCCATATCTAAATGTGGACGTATTTTGATTCCCCTAAGGTTGTTGAGTCCTAATTGAACTATTATACGAGTTACCATATGAGTTCCCTCTGATGTTATTGACATAGAATGCATTCTCAGCATGCTATGGACAGTCCTCATAGCTATGGTTGTCGTCGTAAATTTAACAACAAAATGTCGGGACATCCATTTGCTGGGCTACTTGAATAGGAGCAACATCACTTGTCCCCTTCATGTTCTTAATCATGTTCGTCAGTGAGGACACTTGTGCACTTAGAGCTGATATTGCATCTAGCTCAATAACTCCAGGATTTGTTTTCACTTGAGCAAATCGAGAAATTGGGTACTGATAATCATTTTACGCAATTCTCTCCAAAATTCATATCGCTTCGTCATAAGTGCAATCCAGGAAGGGACCATTTACAGATGCGTTGACAAGATTCCTTGTCTGCGCATTTAATCCATTGTAGAAAATTTCGATCTATGTCTCATGTTGGATTCCATGCATGGGCAACATCGAAGCAAAGTTTTGTAATGCTCCCTTGTGGGTGGATTGAATCACAAAAAAAATTGTGTCGCAAGCATAAGGAAACAATTGCATCTTCAAGGCATCATCAAGAACACCATACTGATTGAAAAAAGTGCATATTAGTAGAAAAGATTTAAGATTCTCCCTCGCATCTTCATGAGGCAAACCAACATATTTCCCATTCGACTTTAACATCTGAAACATCACCGGTTTTAATTCAAAATTCCTAGCTTGTATTGCTGGTCTAACAACCCTTGGTTGAAGAATATCAAGCATAGGAATAACAAAGTCTCTAATTGTCCTGTTTTGAATTTGCTCTTCTTGTGGCAGTGGTCTATTATTGAAATGTTGTGGCTGCAATGGAGGAATAGGGTTTTGTGGTGGTAACTGTGGTACATCGTTATTATTTCTAGCCATATTTCTTTGCTCTTGTCTCCTCCTCCGAATAGTTCTTTCAATTTCTGGATTGAAACTGACAATATTGTTAGGATTTCTCCTTGTGGACATAAAACACCTAAAAGAATTGAGTAAAATAAAACAGATTAGTAACAAATAAAAGTCAAAAAATAAAGAATAATTGTAACTACAAAAATAAACATCAAACAAATGCCATCCCCGGTAACAGCGCCAAAACTTGATCAGGCTATAAACGTCACAACAATAATGTGCAAGCAGACACTGTCGATGCAAGTATAATAGAAAGATGTGAGTCTGTCAGATATTGATCCCACGAGGATAGTGTTCTTGTTGCTTAAATTTGTCAAAGAAAAAGTAGTTAAAATAAGAAGAATTGTCAGGAGTAATGTCAGGCAATTAAGTCAAGACTGCACAAATAAAAGAGTTAAAACTTGCAACGCAAATATTGTAAAACTGTAATACAGATTGTCAGAGCAATTTAATAGAAGATGAAATGAATGTTGAAGATGTTTTGTGAATGTAAATTAAGAAAATTAAAAAAGTAAAACAATTATAAAGGAATAGGGGGATCCCTGATTTGGCAAGTTGGCAAACACTAAGTGTGACTATAAGGTAACTGGTAGATAAATTGTCATCGCAATTAAGTTCTATGAGATCTTACTACTTTCAAATTCTATGTTTAGCAAAGACCCAAACACTCACATTAGCCACACCTTCCAGTGCTGGCAATGCTTTGCATTTGAGAACAAGTGGCCAAAATCCTTCTTGCCTCAAGCAACTTCCGCTGTCTTGCTTGTTGATCTAACTTTGTCACTGCACCTTCCAGTGACTGTGACTGCAATCACACTTCCGTGGTCAAAATAGTTAAATCCAAAGATAAACAAATAAGAAAAATTGAGCAGAAATCAAAGTAGATCTAACATTAATAGGTACTTCCGTACACAATTAAAGTCAACATAATTTATTAACATTCAATAGGAATTAAAGAAGAAATTGAAGCATTCTATTCCTAGACTACTAGAATCCTTCCGTAATTGCTCCTCTTGCGTCACACTTAGAGCACTCCTTGTCATAAGTAGCTGCCTTCTCGTCGCATCAAATCACCCTCTAGGAAAGTTAAGCTTTCATGGCAGCTTACTTAAGAAAGAATCAGAAACATATGGAATTAATTTCTTCACGAGCTTGATGATGATCTTCTCTCTCTCCCCTCTATTTATCTTCACTGGCAAGTACATGTATCCTCCTTTTCTCAGATCTAACTTCCTTGCAGTTGTACAAGTTAGTTACTCCAGTAGTACACTCACGCAGATCTGGTCTATGCATTAGGAAGTTGCAGGTTGTCGGGACATTATTGAAAGTAAATTTTTATTTTTATTAGCTGTGACAACTTGACATTTTCATGCGTTGGTGCTTCTGGAAATGTTAGCAGTGTAAAGTCCCTATTGCAATCTGGAAGTATTCATGCGGTGACATATTTGGGCGCAGTTTTATATCGAACTTGTGCCTACAGCTCTGAATGCTTTCCTGCTTCGATCTTCTAAGATGGATTCCTATGCTGACATCTTTAGACGCAAAAACTGATACTAAATGCAGTGACATTAGTAGTACAAATGGGATAAAATGAAAGAAAATAAGACCATCCAATACTGATTTAAAAAATGCAATTACTAAGTATAAAATGCTAAAAATGTTTGCTAAATATAATACAAAGGGAACAAATTATACTCTAATTAGGGAGAATTTAATGGTCATTTCTAATGCTATCATTAGTCTAATTGGACATGAGCAAACTGATTAAAAGACTAAGATGATGTTTATCAAGTCCAATTGGAGAGATGCCTTATCTTGAGCAATGAAGCGGATGCTCCTAGAAGATAGAGACATAGAATAGGACCCAAGCAGAATAGATCCTAAATCTTTCTATGAATTTTTCACTTGTGACGTTCATAATGTGACATACCTAAATCCTGAGTGGATAGCGGACTATGAATGCGTGACTCGTACACTTTGATGTAAGTAAAAGTCTGGGTTCAAATAGATAAGGAATCGAAAGTTGGTATGTAGGGTGTATGACTTCTGTATTATGTATGTCATTCACCATATTGGAATTCATAGACTAAAACATGGGTAAATGATATCCTCTCATTGGCATTACATGGTTGATAAAAAGTAAACGTGGTCACGGGTTGTCCGTCTTTGTGATTGATGACTTGATCATTATTTCATAATGATTGACTTTTCCTGAAGGAAGATGTAATGATTAACATGAGATAAAATAAGATCATATTTGGATAATGAATATTATCACAAAGAGATCAAGGGTATCCTATAAGGGTAACACACTTATGACAAAGTCATGGGACGAGCACTAAGTAGTTGCTTTCATATTGGTATGTTGTTGGGGAGAGCTCAATCACAATACTATAGTAGAATGAATTCATGACTTAATGAGTTTATAATTAATAGGAAAAAAGCTAAAACTTAATTATAAATCATTTGAGTCTCAACTACATATGTTCAATCTGTCCCTCGGCTAGCTCGTTGAAACTAGAAATGAATTACATGTTTGAATAGAAATGAACAGAATGAATAGGAAAAGAGAAATGGGAAACATTCAGGAATTATTATGATTTTCTCCAAAATGGAGAAATAGGATCATTTGGAAATGAATGTAGATTTCTAAATATGGATATGAAAATGAAAATGGAAACGATCCATTTGCAATCCTATATGGATTGCTTAAAAAATTATTAGAAGAATGAGTTTATGTTTTGGATTATTTTGAAGCCCAAAAATGAAAATAAAGTATCTAATCATAATGAACATGTTGAATTGTGAAATATTGAACATATTTTATCGAAATTTTACCAGGGGCAAAATTGTCAAAATTTTATCAAGGGTAAAATCGTCAAAATTTTGTTAGGAAAAAATATGGATGAGAAATTTGTTTTATATATAATCGTCAAAATTTTTTGGGAAAAAATATGGATGAGAAAATTGTTTTATATATAAATATTAAAGTTTATTTTTGGAAATAGAAAATTTTGAATAAGGTTGGATCACATTACAAAGTACTTGGTCAAAAAGGCTAAAGAAGTACTCGTAATTGGACCCGATGTGAGAGAGGCCCAAAACCCCTCATGGTCATGAAGGGGGTGGCAACACTAGTAGGAATACTATGGTGTGTCATCCACTCTAGTCCTATTCTAAGTAGGATTTTGTTTTTCTATTTGAAATAAACCACTACAACTCAACAAGGGTTCTACCTTCTCTTCATATAAATAGATGACACTAGTAGAGCTATTGATACAATTTTTGAAAGATCGTTACTCTACCGAAAAATAGATAGAATTTATTCTCAACTATTACATATATATTTCGAGAATAACAATTTTATCGATTTCTATTAAGAATAGAGAATTTTTTTTTCACCCAAAAATGGTGATTTTTTTTTCTAGTTCTATGTTTCAATTCAATTGGTTCGAGCCCACACTTGAAGCAGTTTGTGATACGATAATAGCAGAGAAGTTTGTTTGGTTGAAAGCTAGGGACAACGAACATTCGTTAAGCTAAAAACATATGTACGAATTCAATTAAGGTTTGTTGCTATAAATATCACAAATCGATTCTATTTTAAAAATTTTAATTTTTCGCTCTGTAAGAAAATCGTTTTTGAATTAAGATTTTTCCAAAAATTGGTATTAGAGCCAGATTGTGCTCTGACCAAGACCAAATCTCTCTCTTCATCTTCTTTAGTTAATATTTGATCAAAAGTGACATTTTTGTAATTATTCGCATGTTTAAGGCAATGTATGTGAATGAATGCAATATTACATATATTTGTTATATAATTACTATTTTTTACTAAGGTTGTGGTTCTTAAGAAATATATCGTTGACTATCATCTCCATGTAGGATTATTTTTTATTTATAGAATTCTTGTGAGCTGAAAACAGACATAGGACATAAATGTAATTTTTTTTTAAAAACAAGTCCATGACGAGAAGAAGATGGACCGATGGTAGTCGAAGAGACAAGGAATGTCTTATGGTGAAAAACTATGTAATTTTTTTGTTTTTCATTTATTTTTCTAGAAATAAAACCATGGAAACCTTGGTTGATAATTTTATTTTATTACTCATATCTTTATATATTTGTTTAATAATTATTTATGATATAATTGCAATGTATATGTATCAGATGATCCATAGTTGATGTATTAAAGATTAAAAGTGTGGTAATGAGAAAATACATGTGTTGTATTGTTCATTCACTTCTTTATGTTATTCGATTATCGTGAGAAGTGTGGTAATGAAAAGGTGCATGTCTAGGATTGGATTTGGAAAGGAAAGGCTAAGTGGTCAAATACGACTCACCTTTATTTCCTGGGAACCTACCTGGTGCATGGTTCACATTCACTTTTTTGTTTTTCCCTTAAAAGAAAAACTGTGGAGAATCAAAATTGTTTAATTAACTCTTGCGAATAAATGAATGTGAATATTATAACATTGTCATAGCAAGTCATGCATATATGAGATAAGCGTGCCACATAGTTTAGGAAAGAATGTCACATGTACTTGTTATGCATATATTGATCATACATGATTGAAATTGGAAATTATAAAAACTTTGCATGGTTTTTAAAATATTGAGTAGGAGAAGATCCCTAAATAAGACCTACGATCTCCATCAATAGTCTTTTGTGATGGCATGGCAAGTGCACTACCCCACAATAAGATTGTTATGTGGATTTTATTGAAGAGATTTCCTAAAAGTAAAAAGAATTCTCTTGTGATCAAATGATGATTGGATTGGTCCTTGTGGTAGGCATTGTCATGCGATAGGTCAAGAAATTATATTTTCAAAAGAGGACAACTAGTCAAAGCATGCTACACGGTGAGATTATCTCAGAATGACTCATTTTTGGTGCATGATGTGATAAGTGTTGAATTGATGGTTATACACTCAAGATCTTCTAGTTAAGTAACTCCCCGCGGATCTCTACTTAGGTTAGAATGATGGTGAAACATTACATGATTATTAGTACATGTAAATGCCTAAGGAATTAGGTTCATGTACTAATTGGATGGAAATCCATGTTCTTACTAGTTGATAATGATCACCCTACGGTGGCTTAATTCAATGGGTGTGAGATTATCGTTGCAACGACTTACAAATGTTTTCAAGGTTTAATGTAAGACGCATGCATCATATAAATGCATATTGTAATGTTGCAAAACATTTTCAACATTTGCTTAATACAAAGATATTAATATATGAATGTTTTTATTTTCAGTTCGAAAATGGCACCAACTCCCTTATTGAACATACTCACAGAAAACAAACTGAATGGAAACAACTATAAGAAATAGAAAAGGAATCTGATAATTTTCCTGAGCTGTGAGAAACATAAAATAGTTCTTGATACTAAGTGTCTTCCGGCCACTCAAGCTGAGGCTAGAAAACTTTTGGAAAAGTTTGATGAGATAGTTCGTTACTATATGCTGGTAAGCATGACCAGCACTCTGTATAAGCAATTGGAGAGTTGTATGACTACTAAAGCCATTCTAGATAAGCTAGAAGACATGTTCAGAAGCCAAGCTACCTTAGCTCCATATTTTGCTATAACTAGCTTAATGAATGCCCAACAAAAGCCCGACACTCTAGTCAAAGACCATATGACCACTCTTATGGGATACTTTACCGAGGCCATGGACAATGAGGGCAATTTGGACCAAAACTCCCAAATAGAGATGGTGTTCAAAAGCTTGTCCAAGGATTTTATTGGTTTTTGGGCTGCATATAACCTTTGCAACAAAAACCTGATGCTTACACAACTAATGAAGGAGTTACAATCCTATAAGTTGGTGTTGAATGAAGGTCAGCTGGTCCGAAAAGAAGAAATGAATATAGTTGCCACTTCTTCCTCAAAAGGGATGGGAAAGCACACTAAGAAAGACAAGGCTAAGGTATCTAGCCCACTACAAGTGGAAAGGAAGAGAACTAGAAATCCTAAAAACTTATCTAAGTCTAAATGCTTCTTTTGCAACAAGAAAGGGCACCTCAAAGCAAACAGTAAAGAGTGGAAAGAATACTTGGCTACAAAAGAAAAAGGCATGGAACTCTTAATAGAAGCTTGTTTAGTGGAAGAGTCAACAACCACTAGGTCATTGATTCGAGAGTCACTAATCATGTTTTTGTTTCTCTACAGGGGTTCGAGGAGACGAAAAATCTTAGAGATGAGAGTTTGTCGTTTTGGACCGGTAACGGGACAAGTGTGGCAACTAAAGTAGTGAGAGATATAAATATTTATTTTGATAATTTTAGGAAGATTATTTTAAAAGACGTTTTCTATGTACCAAGTTTCAAAAGAAACTTAATTTTTGTTGCATGTTTATATAAAGATGGTTTGGCTGTGACTTTTAATAATGAAATTGCAATATTTAGAAATCACAATCTTATTTGTAATGGACGGATGTCAAATAATCTCAATTTTATTAAACCAAATATGTACACACTACTTGAGACTAAAATAATATTATCTCTAATGAGGCGTACATTTGGCATTTAAGACTTGGTCATATTAACCGAGAACAAGAAACTAACCTTGTGAAAGACAACATCTTAAGTTCACTTAAAGAAATTGATCTTCCATAATGTGAATTTTGCTTGAAAGGTAAGATGACTAAGCAATCTTTTAATGCAAAAGGAAAGAGGGCCGAAAACCCCCCAAAACTTGTGCACATTGATGTATTTGGCCCCATGAGCATTAGTGCAAGAGTTGGTTACGAGTATTTTGTAACCTTTATTTATAACTATTCCAAATATGGTTATGTATACCTGATGCATTACAAAAGTGAAACCTTTGATAAATTCAAAGTGTTTCGTGCAGAAGTGGAGAAACAACTAGGTTTATCCATAAAGGCATTTTGGTCTGATCGAGGTGGAGGAATATTTATGTAATGAGTTCTTATGGTTCATAGAGAATGGGATTCTATCCTAGTTAATTGCACCGAGCACTTCACAACAGAATGACTTAGCAGAGAGAAGAAATTAACCATTGTTAGTCATGGTACGTTCGATGTTAAGTTATTCGAAACTGCCAATCTCTTTTCAGGGATACATTATACAAACGACTTGCTATATTCTGACTGATATGCCAACTAAGGCAACATCGAAAACACCATACAAATTATGGCATGGAAAGAATCTGAATCTTAATCATTTTAGGATCTAGGGATGCTCAGCCTACGTATTGGATAAATATGCGAGGAAATTAGACTTACGAACAAAATGTTATAGTCTCAATAGGTGTTTTGTTTTGCTTTATAACCCGAAAGAGCAATATGTTATAGTCTCAAATCATGCTACTTTCCTTGAAGAAAGTTACATGAATGACTTCAAACCTTGGAGTAAATAGGTACTCGAGGAACTTTCGAGAAATATACAAAACCCTATGAAAATGGTTCCAGAGCCAACTCCTAATAGTAGACCTGCAAACGATCAACAACATAAGGAGCCTCGTCGTAGTGGGAGCGTCTCTCGAAGGCTTGATTTCTTCCAACCTGGCGTAAGTGTTTTTAACACTTAGTCTACCAAACATACAGATCATAACCCACTCACTTATGAAGAAGCAATTTAAAGTGCCGATTCTAAACTTTGGGAAATATCTATGGAAGCTAAGATGGATTCTTTGTATTCTAACTCAGTGTGTGAACTTGGAGACTTACTGGAAGGAATAAAACCCATAGGGTGTAAGTGGATCTACAAGAGGAAAAGAAATGCGAATCAAAAAGTGGAAACTTATAAAGCAAGACTTGTAGCAAAATGTTATACTCAAAAAGAATGTATCGATTACGAAGAAACCTTCTCTTCGATTGTCATGCTCAAGTTAATACAATGGTTTTTGAACGACTCTTGATTATGAGATCTGGCAAATAGATGTCAATACAACGTTTTTGAATGACTATCTTGAAGAGAGCATCTACATGATGTAACCCACCAATGTAATAACTTGTTTTTAGTGGCACCAAAAACAATGGTTTCAGGACCACAATTTCGACTAGTGTTTCAGTGTTTTATTAATTATTTATTATTTATAGAGTATTCCAGGGTCATATTAAAAATTTGTAAAAGCTCATTTTTTGGTTGTGTTAGAAATAGTGATTTCGAGACCACAACTCCAACGTGTCAGTACATAAATATTAATTATTTAATATTTACGAGATCATTAGTGTCGTAGTAAATTTTGGTCAAGAAATTTTACCATTTAAATAGTTAATTAAGAAAAAGGACTAAATTGTAAAAATTGAAAAAGTTAGCCTCTATTAGTTAAATGAATCAAGTGGTAATGGAAATATAGAATAAGGACCTTAAGAGGTAATTATACCATTAGTGATATGAATGGATGGTTTACATAGTTAAATTACATGAAATTTCATTAAAATAAAAATGATATAATGCTAATTTTGTAAATAAGTAAAGTGTAAATAAATTATAAGCTAAATTGAAATATTACCTTCTTGATTCTTCCTTCAAACAAACCGTGTAGCCATTGTTGGAGAAGAAAAAGCTTCAATAAGCTAGGGTTCTTCAAATAGGTAAGTAAACCTTGTCCGTTTTTAATAATTTTTATGTTTTTGAGCTCGTATTAGCTCGATTTAGCTAACTCGAGGACTAATTTGTAAAATTATCAAATATTTTGGATTACTCCATTGATGAGTTTGACTTATTCTTGAAGTTTTATGAAAGATTACTAAGTGTGGTTGTTAGATAGGACTATTTTGTAAAGTACTTTTTGATGATTTTAATGTTTAAGGACTAAAATGTTAAGGTAATAAAATTATAAGAGCTTGATATAAAATTGTTGGAAATATGGTCTATAGTGAAACCCTTGAATATTCAGCTAAGCTTTGGTTTGAATAACAATGCTTTAATTGCATGTTTTGGGCTTAGAGGCTATATTGCACAAAAGTAAAATGTTGAGGGTAATTTTGTAAAATTTAAAAAAGGATTTAATTGCGTAAAATGAGTTGATTTTTATTGTTAGAACTAGTTAATTGAATAAAAATTATTATTTTAGATCAAGAACGAGTTAATAATCACGAAAAAGAGAAAATTACAAAATAGTCCTTGTACCTTGTCGTGCTACAATTTAGTAAGGTAAGTTCGATTTGTTTAATTCTAATCCATTTCAAATGCATATTAGATGAAATTCAATTTTTGAATGTTGATTAATACAAATGACGTATTGTAAATGAGAACTGATGTAATGAAACGATAGTACTATTTTCTATTGATAAATCCTAAGCCGGATGAACGTAGGATAGAGTACGATTGGCATGCCATTAGGTTATTTTGAGCATGGTACGAGATTGATATGAGATGTGACGATGATTTTTGTATATCCTATGTTCACTGAATATATCAAGGTCTAACATTTGTTGCCGACTATTGAGTTATATTATAGTGTTTCTGGTGTGTTACGGGGGCGGATGTAGGCCTACAAGCTAGGCACTTAGTGTCGAGGTGTGTTATCAGGTGGATTGCTTGTATAAGGTTTGGTGTGTTCTGGTTGGTTAATCGTGTACTTGTATTTGTACATCATTCATCATGCACTGTTTATTGATATATGAATGCTATTGAAATGTAGAGAATTGATTTGTACTATTGTTGAGCATTACTCACCTATTGTGAGATGTGATTTACAAGAATTCTGTTAATAACCTTGTTATTTGAGTTAATAATTTAATTTGGTAAGCTTTATCATTTAAACGATAAAGTTACAAAGTTTAATGTAAGCTTACTCGTATTATTGTCTTTTTTCTTGTATAGATCTTTTGTGGAAGTGAGGAGATCGGATCAACTCAAAGAATCACACTATCCGAGGATCCTTTTAGTAGATTTTGTATACAACTTGGTTTATATGGCATGTAATAGGGGTTTAAAGTTGTATGTAGTGATGCATAATGGCTTGTTTTGTATAACTTGATTTGCCTATGCTTTTGGTTGTGTTTTGTAGCTTTTTTATGCATGCATGTATGGTATCAACCTAGGAACAAGTAAAAATGGTTGTATGAGTGATAGCATTAGAAATGACACTTAATTTCTCCTTAAATTTGTTCCTTTTGTATTATATTTAGCATAAATTTTTAGCATTTCATACTTAGTATTTGCATTTTATAAATTAGTGTTGTATGGTCTTATTTTTTTCATTTTATCCCTTTTGTGCCACTAACGTCGCTGTATTTAGTACTAGTTTTGCGTCTAAAGTTTTCATCGCAGAAATCCACCTCGAAAGATCAGAGTAGGAAAGCATTCAGAATTACAGCCACAAGTTTGATCCAGATTTACGGCCAAATATGTTACCACATGAATGCTTCTACATTTTATTAGGGATTTTACGTTGCTAACACATTCAGAAGTACCAGCGCAAGAGAATGTTAAGTTGTCCTAGCAAATTTAAATCATAATTTGCGTCTAGAGATGTCGCGACAATCTGCAACTACCTAACACACAAACCAAATTTGTGTGAGTGCACAGTTAGCAATAACAAACTTGTACAACTACAAAAAGGGAATTTAGATTTGAGAAGAGGGATAGATCTGTGCTGTGGAGTGATTATAAATAGAGGAAAGTACAGAAAGATGAATATCAAGCCGTGAAAAATTCAACTCACCAATTTCTCTCATTCATTTTCAAAGTTAGCTGCCATGGAAGCTTGATTCCGGAGAAAGGTGACCTGATGCAACAAGGAAACAACTGCTTCTGAGGAGAAGTGCCTAGGTGTGACACAAGAGGAGCGATTAAGGGAGGATTCTAGTAGACAAGGAATAGCATGCTTCAATTTCTTCTTTAATCCCTCTTAAACATTGATGAATTCTATTGACTATTAATTGTATACGAAAATATCTATTAATGTTAGAACTACTTTGATTTCTACTCAATTCTTCTCATCTATTTATATTTGGATTTAATTGTTTTGACCATGGAAGTGCAATTGCAATCACAATCACTGGAAGGTGAGGTGACAAGTTAGATTAACAAGCAAGACAACGGAAGTTGCTTGAGGCAAGAAGGAATTCTGGCCACTTGTTCTTGAGTACAAAGCAGTACCAACACTGGAAGGTGTGGTAATTGTGAGTATTTGGGTCTTTGTTAAACAGAGAGTTTGATAGTAGTAAGATCTCATTGAGACGTAATTGCAACGACAATTCATCTATTAGTTGCCTTGTAGTCACATTTAGCATTGCCAACTTGTGAAGTCAATGATCGTCTCCAATTCTTTACACTTGATCTATTTTCTTTATATTTCTGAATTTACATTTACAAATAGTCTCAACAATCAATTCATCTTTTATTAATTTGCTCTGACATTTTATAGTACATTTGCACTGACAAATTTTACTCTTAACTTGTGTAGTTTTATTCGATTTGTGTTGACATTACTCTTAACAATTCTTTTCATTTGAACTCTAATTGCTTTGACAAATTTAAGCAACAAGAACACTATCCTCGTGGGATTGATATCTGATAGATTCATCTCTATCTACTATACTTGCATCGACAGTGTCCGCTTGCACATTTGTTGTGACATTTTCAGGCCAATCAATGAGCCAATGGTAAGTCTTGTAACATAATATATGCTAGTTGAGACAAAGTGTTCATGATTTGAAAGTTTAACTAAGGCAAAGGAATGTTAAGTGATTATGTTGTTGTGTCATTTGATGACTATTGGATTAGGTCTTTAGTTGTTTGATTTGGCATATTTTGGTTGTCCTCGAATGTGTTTAAGGCCTTGTGATCATGTGCTATAAGTTGGTTTAGGTATCTAAGCATTTTGGATGAAAAAAAAAGCATGTTTTGGGTCATTTTTTGGCACACATGGTCTCAGACACGAGTTGTCACATAGCCGTGTGTCACACACAGGCAACCCGCACAGGTGTATGCCTCAAACGTGTTAGGTGCAGGGTTTAAACGGGCTGACACACGGTCTAAGACAAGACTGTGTGACCTAAGTTAGTGAGTTACACGAGTAGGCACACTGGCTGAGACACGAGCGTGTGGACCAAGTTAGTGAGTTACACGGGCGGGTACACGGGCGGGTACACGGGTGAGCACGTGGGTGTGTTGTGTGGCCACACGGGCATGTAGGATAACCACACAGCCAAGTCTTGTGCCACAAGGTTTGGGCTCTATCACATGGCCTGAACACAAGATCATGTGACCCATGTTTTGAACATTTTCATTTTTGAACCATATTTTCTGATTTGTTTCGAATTGATCCCTAATTGTTGCTAAACTTTTTGAAGGCTTCTTATGCTCGATTTAAGGCCCATAATTGTATGATATTCTCTAATCAAAATTATTTATGAATTTGTTAATTAATTTGATAAACTTGATGTTATTCGTTTTAAATGTTCTGAATTGTACGATAATACTCTGTAACCTTAATCCTACGACAGATACGGGATATGGGTGTTACATTTAGTGGTATAAGAGCTACGATTTATTCGATTCTCGAACTGAACGTAGCATGTTTAAGGCTTACAAATTTCATGTCATATAAACCTGTGATAGTGTGATATTAATTGATCCGATCTAACCCTTATTTTCTTATAGATTTTAAAGATGTCATCTAATTCTAATCGCGATGACACTAATGAAGTAAACAATAATATTCCGAATACTAATTTTGGAGCTAGTCATAGCATACCAATTCCACAAATGTTTGAAAACAAGGTTAAAAATATATTCTTTGGTTTAATGGATCAATTTTTTCTGAGTTTATGAGAAATAATCCTATGGCTCAACAACCTCCACCCCTACTGTACCCTTTATTGTTACCTCTTCCAATACCTTCACCCCCTCTAACAGTTGAAACGAGTGGACGGGTTCTGATCGACAAAGTTTGAAAATATGGTGCTGAGGAATTTCGAGGTAGAACTGAAGATGATTCGACTAAAGCAAAGTATTGGCTGGAGAATATTCAATGGGTTTTTGATGAGATGGTCTGTTCTCCTAATGATTATCTTAGGTTTGTTTTATCATTGCTGAAAGATAAAGCTTGCAGTTGGTGGTCAATGTTAACAGCGGTAGTACCGAGTGATAACATCAACTGAGAATTCTTCAAAACAAAATTTAAGAATAAATACGTCAGCAAAAGATACCTGGATAGGAAAAAGAAAGAATTTTTGGAATTAAAGCAGGGAAACAAATCAGTAGGTGAGTATGAAAGAGAGTTTGTGCATCTCAGTAAGTATGCTCGTGAAATTGTGCCAAATGAGGAAGAAATGTGTATCCATTCTGAAGACGGGTTAAATGATGAAATCAAGATGATGATTGACAGAACTGAAATATAATAGTTCTTGGTTTTATCTGATAAGGCACAAAAGATGGAAGAAATTTATAATCATAAGAGGCAAAGAGAAAATAAGGCTCGGGTATTCAACAAAAGAAATTTTCCTAGGTCATTTTCTACCCCACCATAGAAAGAAAAAGAAGATGATAATCATATCACTGCATCATTCGGGTTCTCGAGCAAAAATAAACTGAGACTACATGATTCCAAGTTCCAAAATAAACCTACTGACAATGTGGCCAGTGTCCGTAATGCTCTAAGAGCGGTGTGTGAACACTATGGTAAACCACATACTGGTGAGTGTAGGGCCAAAATGGGTGCATGTTTTAGATGTAGGTCAACTAATCATTTTGTACACAACTGTCCAAAATTTGTTGGAAAAAATGATGACTGAAGTGAAAAACCTATTACTATACCACAGAAAAGCAAATGTCTTGGTCAGAGTAGCAATAAAGGGGTGAACTGTCATGGCATTAAAGATTCAGCTGTTAGATTTAAGGTCAAAGCACCTACACAAACTTATGCTATCTGAGCCAGATAATAGGTTGTTACACCTGATGTAGTTACTCGTATATTCTATCTCGTTGATGTAACTGTATATGCTTTGATTGACCCTAGGTCGAGTCACTGGTATATTTGCACTGCATTGGCTACTGATAAAATTTTACCAGTTAAGTCAATTGAGTTTGATGTTCAAGTTACAAATCTACTAGGTTAGAGTGTAATAGTTAACTTAGTATGTCGTAAGTGTCCACTGAAAATTCAAGGTTGTAAGTTTCTCGTCGATTTGATGTTATTACCCTTTCAAGAATTTGATATAATTCTGGCAATGGACTAGTTATCTCTACATGATGTTGTGCTAACCTGTAGACAGAAACAGATTGATTTCAGATGTCCGATAGATGAGTTGATTACAATTGATTCTGACAAATCAAACAGTGTTGCCAGAGTTGTTTAAGCTATTTCTGCACATAAAATTATTCGTAATGGTTGTAAGGTATTTCTGGCTTACATACAGGATACATGGAATTTTGGGTCGAAGTTGGATCAAGTACCCATTATTAAAGAGTTCACGGATGTGTTCCCTGAAGAATTACTAGGATTGCCGCCAAAACGTGAGGTTGAATTTCATATCAATCTAATGCCTGAAACTACACCAATATTCATTCCACCGTATAGGATGGCACCAAGTAAGTTGAATGAAATTAAAGCACAGTTGCAAGAATTCTTAGACAGAGGGTTTATTCGATCGAGTCTATATCCTTGAGGTGCACCAGTGTTGTTTGTGAAAAAGAAAGATGGTTAGTTGAGATCATGCAATGATTACAAGCAGCTGAATAAAGTGACGATAAAGAATAAATATCCTTTGCCTCATATTGATCGGGGTACTACCAGATGCGAGTAAAAGACTGTGATGTACTAAAGACTGCTTTTTGAACTCGATACGGTCACTATGAATTTTTGGTAATGCCTTTCTGATTAACTAATGCTCTTGCTACTTTTATGGATTTGATTAATCGGGTTTTTTAGCCTTAGTTGGATAGATTTGTGGTTGTGTTTATTGATGATATACTGATCTATTCAAAAACAGAATCCTAGCACGCTTAGCATTTGAGGATTGTTATAACGATCCAAATTAGGGGTTGTCGAAAAAGGGTATTTTTTAAGACTCCGTATTTTTAAATCGGACCCGTAAATACTTAATAAAAATATTTACGAAAATAAACAGTAGAATAATTGCTTTTTTTACTAAGTAATTTTAAGTGTGTAGTGCTTTAATTAGGTGTGAGGACTAAATTGCATAGAAGGTGAAAGTGCAATTTATAAAAGGGTTTTAATTTAATCATAGAAGGACGGACCAAAGAAGCAAATTTTCCACTTGAAGCCTTAGTGTCGTTAGGTGGCAAATTATGGCTCATATTTGTTTGAAATTTTGATTAAAAAAAGAAAGAATTAAGTTAAAAGAAAAGAAATGTAATATATGGTTTATAAGTAGTAGTAGTTGAGATGAAAGATATTTTTCTTTCATTCTCAACAAGTTTCGATTACAAAGAGGGAGAAAGGAGAAAGCTTAGAGTCGCTTAGGTTCAAGCTTCAAATTGGTAAGCTTAATCAAGTCTTTTTCTTGTGATTTTTATGCTTTTGGAATCCCAATACCTTAAGCTAACGGACCCATGTCGTGTTTTTTGATATAGTCAAGAATATTAATTACTACCATTGTTACGTAGATAAAGTTTGAGGGATTAATTTTATATATATGACTTGGGTTAGAAGAGAAAAGAGATTAAATGGGGAAATTGGTTATTTGTTTCAAGTGGTGAGGACCAAATTTGGAATTGGGTGAATTAATGTAAAAATGAGAAATAGGGAGTTTGATCGGGTTTGTAACGTCACAGCAGTTGTGCAAGCAGACACACGTCGATGCAAGTATAGTTGATAGATTAATTCTATCAGATATCAATCCCACATGGAATTGGTTCTTGATGTTTATATGTCGAGGCAATTAAAACTAAGATTAGAGATAATGTGAGCAAAGATGCCAGTGCACTTAAGTCAGATCTACACATTAAAATTAGTTAAAACTGTCAATGCAATCAAAGTTAATTGTCAAAGCAACTGAAACTAAATCAAAGTGTTGTTAAAGTGTTGAGTATTTAAATGCAGGAAAGTAAAATATGACCAAGTGTAAATGATTGGAGTGGATCACTGATTTTGTTACGTAGCAACGCTCCTCTTCACTCGCTCCTCTTGCGTTGCATCGAGCACCTCTCGTCAGAAGTGGTTGCTTCTTCACTCAATCAGCTCACCGTCTTCCAGCTTAAATCTCCAAAAGCACAAAGTAATTGTAGAATTTAATTCCTTTGCTCTTGATGATTTCTTCCATCTTCTTTCCTCTATTTATAGCCTTCAAAAGTTGCAGGTTTCATCCTCCATTCTCAGATCCAAATCCAATTTGCAGCTATCAAAGTTAGTTACAGTACAGCTGTGCACTCACGTAGATTTAAAGTGTTCTTCAGAGATTTGCACGTTGTCGCTACATTGCTGGGCGCGATCTAAAATCATCAATTGTGGCAACAACGTGTGATTTTCCTGTGCTGGTGCTTCTAGTTGTATTTTCAGCTTGAGTTTACTTATCTAAAGCTCAGGTTTTTATGTGGTGACATCTCTGGTCGCAATTTCAAGCTGATCTTGTGGCTGCATTCTTCTTCCAGCATTGATCTTCTGAGATGAGTTCCTGCGCTGACAATTCTAAGGTGCAATATATAGGCTACTTGTAGCGACATTAGTACACAAAAGATGTAAAAATAACAAGAATTTGAACCAAACTAAAATGAGTTAGAAAATATAAAAACTAACTATGAAATGCTTATGATGCATGCAAAATAAGATACAAAAGAGACAATTAAAACACCAATTTAGGGAGAAAATATATGTCATTTGTAATGCTATCAGAGTTGAATTTAATTAGAGTGAAATTATTTGTATATTGATGAATATATGTATATTTAATTCTGTAGCTAACGTTGACCCTAACTCCTTGAAAAGGAAGGGCAAAGACAAAATCGTCGATGAGTAGCTCAGAATTTACGGTTGGTATTTCTATAACCTAAACTAGTTATAAATTGTCACATAATTAATTGTACAAATCAAGGAATTGAGGTATGAATTTCTCTACCCAATTGAGTTGATTTGAATTAAATATATATATGTGAGGATCAAATGTATGCTCTTTCATGAATAAATGTATGAATTTAATTTATGATGTGGAAAAAAACATATGATGATTATTACATTGAATTTAAATGAATTCATGTTGTGATTAAAGGCAAAAGTTAAAATATATTATTGGTATTAAAGTGAAATGACTACCCTATTAACTATTCGAGTCGAGTCGAATATAAATGGCCTACCATAGTATTAGAAGAGTTCAGGGTACTTCGAGCACGAGTCGATGAGGCACTGGGTGCCAAATTGCTTCGCTTTAACCGATAAGACACTGGGTGTCAACCTTATTATAACGTAGGGCACGATTATTACTTCAGATTTGCCCAATGAGCACTGGGTGCCAAACCGGTGTGTTGGTTGGATCTGTGTATCCGTCAAAGTCCGAGTCGTGTTAATAGGGAATTAAAATAATGAATATTATACTTATATAAAATGAATATGTTATGAGACACATATATATAGAATATCAAAGCAAATGAAATATGAGTATGCATATTGTAATATGCAAAATGAGCATGGAAATGTAAGAAACAAAATGGATAGGTTGTGAAATGGGAATTGATAATCAAAAGGAATTGAACACGTATGATGATATTAGAATATGCGAATATAAGCATCGGTGAAATGTGTGATGTATTTGATGCCTTAATGACGATGATTATAGAAAGAATATTAGTATGGTATGAATAAAAATTTAATTAAATCTTTAAATTTATTTATACTTGCTTTAAATGTTTAGGTTATTAGAATGCCACTATGTTATACTCAACGTATGTTCGTTTTATACGCACAGGTTAGGTACATTTTGGTAATCACGCGACTCGGCATCCAAAGACAAATCCCGCACTCAAGTGATAGTGAGTTTTGTTTTATTTTGAGTCGACATGTACCTAGGACAGTCGAGTTTAAGGATGTCATGTAAGTTGATAATTTGTAATGTTGTGAACATCCTTAGTATCACTTGGTAAATCATTGATTAATGTTTTGATAATGATCTTCTTGGTTTGGTATGTAAATGTCATGAAATTTGTAACTTGTTTCGATAGTTTTACTTTTGTGTCAGTAAAACTCTGATGGTTAATTATGGCATCGGTAGAACCCATCAGAGTATCAGTAGAAGTACAGAGGAAAATGTAGTTTAGCTACTGACTTATGTTGTATCGATAGAAGTCCAAATAGTATCGGTAGTCGTATAGTAGTTTCGGTAGTATGTTATGAAGTATCGGTAGAAGTCCCAAGCTAAATTTACTTTGCTCTCTGGAACTCGTAGTATCGGTAGAAAATTATGTTGTATCGGTAGTTTGCAAGGTTGTATCAGTAGAACAGTTATAACTATCGGTAGGATTCTACAGTTATTTCTAAGTCTTTACTGACTTAAATTCTACCGATACTTGCTCACTCAAGTATCGGTAAAAGTTTAGTTGTTTTCAAAAATTGTAATAATTCGAATGGTTTTCAAAGTTCGAAATATCCGATGTATTAAATAATAAGGTATAATAATAATAATAATAATAATAATAATAATAATGATGATGATGATGATGATGATGATGATGATGATGATGATAGGATGATTTAGGTTTTTTAATTAGTTTCATATTGTATTAGTTTGTTGTCACACTTAATTACTCGGGTCCAACGATTGGGCTGGGTAATAGGTGTTACAATTGTATTACAGATTCTGCGTGAGAAACAGTTGTATGTAAATTTAGCAAATGTGAGTTTTGGCTTAGAGAAGTTAGATTTCTTGGTCATGTAGTTTCTGCGGATGGGATTCATGTTTATCCTAGTAAGATTATGCTATTGTCAATTGGACGAAAAATGTTTTAAAGGTGCGATGTTTTTTAAGACTAGCAGGTTATTATCGTCACTTTGTTAAAAGCTTCTCTATAATATCTTCACTGATGACCAAGTTACTACAGAAGAATGTTTGGTTTGTTTGGTTAGACAAGTATCAGCGATGTTTTGATCAGTTAAACAAAATGTTGACAAAAGCTCCAGTACTGGCACAGCTTGAATTTGGGAAAGAATTTGTTGTTTACAGTGATGCGTCACTTAGTGGACTAGGTTATGTGTTAATGCAAGCCGGGAAAGTAATAGCATATGCTTCTCGTCAGTTAATGCCACATGAGAAAAATTATCCAACTCAAAACTTAGAATTAGCCGCTATTGTTTTTGCTCTGAAAATTCAGCGTCACTATCTTTATGGTGAAAAATGTCACATATTTACAAATCATAAAAGTTTAAAGTATTTGATGATTCAAAAGGAACTGAATTTGAGAGAGCGACAGTGGTTAGAGCTATTAAAATATTATGACCTTGTGATTGACTATCATCTCGAGAAAGCTAATGTTGTTGCAGATGCATTAAGTCGGAAGTCATCATTTTCCTTGAGAACTTCAATGCACATTTGACACTAGAGAGTGATTGTTTTGTTTTAGCCGAATTGAGAGCTAGATCGTTATTTCTTCAGCGAATTCGGGATTTGCAAGATGACGAGTCGAAGTTGTTAACCAAACGAGAGCAAATCTAGAATGATCTGACTACGGGATTTACTGTAGATGTAGATGGTATGATGTATTTTCATAATAGGTTATGTGTTCCAAATAATTTAGAACTAAAGAGAGATATTTATCAGAGGCTCACAGTAGTACATACTCCATTCATCTGGATAGTACTAAAATGTTTAATGACCTAAAACGGATGTATTAGTGGTCAGGTATGAAACGTGAGATTTCTGAGTTCGTGACTAAATGTCTGGTTTGTCAGTGGTAAAAGTTGAACATCAGGTACCATCAAGATTATTATAGCCTATCACGATCCCTGATTGGAAATGGGAGTGAGTTACGATGGATTTTGTATCGAGATTGCTTATGACATTGAGAAAGAAAGACTCGCTCTCGATTATTGTTGATATTGACAAAGTCAACTCATTTCATTTTAGTTAGAACAAATTATTCGCTTGAAAATTTAGCAGAGTTATATGTGTCAGAGATTGTCAGATTGAACGGAGTTTCGTTATCTATTATTTCTGATTGAGATCTGAGATTCACCTCGAGGTTCTGGGGTAAACTTCATGAGAATTTGGGCACTAAACTTAATTTTAGTACAGTGTATCATCCATAGATAGATGGCAATTAGAATGGGTAATACATATTAATTATTTAATATTTACGAGTTCATTAGTGTCGTATTAAATTTTTACTAAGAAATTTATCGTTTAGATAGTTAATTAAGCAAAAAGACTAAATCGTAAAAATTGTAAAGGTTAGTCTCCATTAGTTAAATGAATCAAGTGGTAATAGAAATATAGAATAAGGGCCTTAAAAGGTAATTATGCCATTATTAATATGAGTGGACGGTTTACATAGTTAAATTACATAAAATTTCATTAAAATTAAAAAGGATATAATGGTAATTTTGTAAATAAGTAAAATGTAAATAAATTATAAGCTAAATTGAAACATTACCTTTTTTATTCTTCCTTCAAACAAACTCTGTATCCATTGTTGGGAAAAAGCTTCAGTTAGCTGGGGTTCTTTAAATAGGTAAGTAAACCTTGTCTGTTTTTAGTAATTTTTATGTTTTTGAGCTTGTATTAGCTCAATTTATCTAACTCGAAGATTAATTTGTAAAACTATCAAATGTTTTGGATTATTCCATTGATGAGTTTGAGTTATTCTTGAAGTTTTATGAAACATTATTTAGTGTGGTTGTTAGATAGGACTATTTTGTAAAGTAGTTTTTGATGATTCTAATGTTTAAGGACTAAAATGTTAAGGAAATAAAATTACAAGGGCTTGATATAAAATAGTTGAAAATATGGACCGTAGTGAAACCCTTGAATAATCAACTAAGCTTGGGTTTGAATGAAAATGGCTAAATTGCATGTTTTGGACTTAGGGACTAAATTGCACAAAAGGAAAATGTTGATGGTAATTTTGTAAAAATGTCAAAAAGGAATTAACTGTATAAATGAGTTGATTTTTTCTGTTAGAACTAGTAAATTGAATGAAATTATTATTTTAGATCAAGAAAGGGCTGATAATTATGGAAAAAAGAAAATTGTGAAACAGATCACATTAGAAATGACACTTAATTTCTCCTTAAATTAGTGTATAGTTTGTTCCTTGTGTACCATATTTAGCATACATTTTTAGCATTTCATACTTATTATTTGCATTTTCTAACTCAGTGTTGTTGGATCTTATTTTCTTTCATTTTATCTCTTTTATGTTACTAATGTCGCTGTATTTAGTACTAGTTCGCGTCTAAAGTTGTCAACGCAAAGATCCACCTGGGAAGATCAGAATAGGAAAGCATTCAAAGTCGAGGTCACAAGTTGATCCAGAATTGCGACCGAATATGTCATCACATAAATGCTTCTACATTTCTATTAGGAATTTCATGCTGCTAACATATCCAGAAGCACCAGCGTAGGAGAATGACAAATTGTCACAGCAAATTAAAATCATAATTTGCGTCTAAAAATGTCGCGACAATCTGCAACTACTCAATGAACAAACCAGATCTACGTGAGTGCATAGCTGGCAATAACAAACTTTTACAGCTGCAAAAAGGAGTTAGATCTGAAAAGGGAGGAAGATCTGCAATTGCAAGTGATTATAAATAGAAGGATGAAAGAGAAGATGGATCATCAAGTTGTGAAGAATTGAAATTTATAATTTCTCTCATTCATTCCCAAAGTCACCTACCATGAAAGCTTGATTTTCGGAGGAAGGTGATCTGATGCCACAAGGACGCAACAGCTTCTGACGAGAAGTGCTTGGTGCGACGCAAGAGGAGCAATTAAAGGAGAATTCCAGTAGACTAGGAATAGCATGCTTCAATTCATTTCTTAATCCCTCTTAAATGCCGATGAATTCTGCTGACTATTGATTGTATACGAAATTATCTTTTAATGTTAGATTTACTTTCAGTTCTATTCAAGTCTTCTCACCTGTTTATATTTGGATTTAACTATTTTGACTACGAAAGTGCGATTGCAGTCATAGTCACTAGGAGGTGCGATGACAAGTTAGATTAACAAGCAAGACAACGGAAGTTGCTTGAGACTAGAAGGAATTCTATTCACTTCTTGAGTGCTCAGCATTACCAGCACTGGAAGGTGTGGTACTTGTGAGTACTTAAGTCTTTGTTAAATAGAGAGTTGATATTAGTACGATTTCATTGGAACGTAATTGCGGCGATAATTCATCTATAAGTTACCCTGTAGTCACATTTAGCGTTGTTAACTTGTGAAGTCAGTGAACCTTTCCACTTCTTTACACTTGATCTATTTCTTTTATATTTCTAAATTTTCATTACAACATCTCAACAATTCATTCATTTTCTATAAATTTGCACTGACATTTGACATTCAAATTGCAATGATAGATTTAATTTTTAACTTGTATAATTTTACCCAGTTGCGTTTACATAATTCTTAACAATTATTTTTATTTTAATTCAGAATGCTTTGACAAATTAGACAATAAACAGCCATCTCTGTGGGATCGATATCCGATAGATTCATTTCTATCTACTATACTTGCATCGACAGTGTACGCTTACACATATTTGCTGTGACGTTCATAGCATGATCAAGTTTTGGCGTCGTTGTCGGGGATGGCATTTGTTTGATGTTTATTTCTGTAGTTGCATTTATTTATTTTTTCTAACCATTATTGATTATTAATCTTTTGTTAATTCTTTTCAATTTTTTCTGTTTTGATGCTAGCAGCAACTCAGTTTGTTTTGCGATTCAATCCACCCACAATTAATGCTAGATTGCGGAATGATATCAGAGCATGCCATCAACTAGATGATGAGAATTTACATACTACATGGGAACGTTACAAGACTCTATTCAGACGTTGTCCCATGCATGGAATCCAACAGGAGACACAAATCGAGATCTTATACAATGGATTAAATGTGTAGACAAGAAATCTTGTCGATGCATCTGCTAATGGTCCATTGTTGGATTGCACTTATACTGAAGTCATGCGAATCTTAGAGAGGATTGCACAAAATGACTATCAATATCTAATTTCTCATTTTGCTCAGGTGAAAACAAATCTTGGAGTTATGGAATTAGATGCTATATCAGCCTTGAGTGCACAAGTATCCTCATTAGCGAACATGATCAAAAACAAGAAGGGGATGAGGGATGTGGCTCCTATTCAAGTTGCCCAACAAATGGATGTCCTGACATTTTCCTGTGAAATTTATGGTGACAACCATAGTTATGAGGATTGCCCACAGCATGCTGAAAATGCATTCTATGTTAATAACATCCGTGGAAATTCATATGGTAACTTATAAAACAGTTCAAGTAGAGCTCAACAACCTTAGAGGAGTCAGAATGCATCCACATACAGATATGGAAATTCCTCAAATCAAGGTAATTTCAAACAAGAGAGTTACAGTCAGCAGCAGCAGAATTATAATTATAATCTTCAAATCCATGCGCAGCCTGACCAGTTGCGATCACAGAACCAGATGCAGTCACATACTCAGATGAAGCCATAAATTCGAATGCAACCACAACAAATTGTGCTACCAAATATGCAAGGACAGCATCAGCAACAACAATAATAGTATCCTCAACCAAGAGCAGATCTATTGGCTACTCTTAAAGCTTTGATGTGTGAGCATATAGCCGAAACAGAAGCAATTGTACAAGGAAATTCATCTTTCATCCGAGCGTTAGAAGCACAACTAGGACAACTGGCTTCTAACATGAGCACACAACCACCAAGTGCTTTTCTAAGTGATACTGGAAATCCAAATCAGAAAGGAAAGGACCATTACAAGGTTATCACATTGCGAAGTGGAAAGTAAACTACAGAGCAAACTAGCAACTCTAACCAAGCACTTGTCAACGCAAACGAACCAAAGCAACAAAAAGAAGTTACAGCTGAAGAAGACACAGTAGAAGTAGATGAGGAGGAACCACTAGTAGTCACACTGATGCCGACCATTCATCCTAAAAAGTTGTCAACGCAACTGCCTATGTCGACACAACCGGTTATAACAAAACAACCCACTGTGAACATACCTTTGTCATTTCCACAGCAATTCAAGGAGAAAGAACATGACAGAGATTATCAAAAGTTTGTATCTACCTTGAAACAATTACATATTAATATACCTCTAGTTGATGCTCTTGTGCAGATTCCCAGTTATGGGAAAATTATGAAGGAGCTACTATCAAAGAAGAAGACGTTAGCCGATATTGAGACGATTGCGCTCACAAAAGGGTGTAGCGCTGTGTTGACAAATAAATTGCCACAAAAAATGAAAGATCCTGGCAGTTTTACAATCCCATGCTCTATTGAAAACCATTACCTAGGTAAAGATCTATGTGACCTAGGAGAGCATTAATCTTATGCCACTGTCAACTTTCAGGAAATTAGGGATTGGTCAATTGAAGCCCACTGCGGTGACATTACAACTTGTGGACAAATCTTTGGCACAACCTGAAGGACAGATTAAAGATGTTCTCGTCCGTGTCGACATGTTTGTGTTCCTTGCCGACTTTATCATACTTGATTACGAAGCTAATAAGGAGGTGTCCATCATTTTGGGATGCCCATTTCTAGCAACAGGACGCACTCTTATAATGTTTTCAAGGGTGAGTTGATCATGCGTCATAATGAGGAACATGCAACCTTCAGTGTTTTCGAAGTATCTCCATCACGAAGTAAGGAACAATGTCACCACGTTGATGTTTTGGATGAGCTAATTACAGAGGAATTTAATGAATGAAGATCAGCAGTGCTAGAAGAATATGCAGTGGCATTTGATGACAATATCCCACCTGAATGTGACCACAACAGTTGAGGGTAATGTTTGTGAGCTGAAACATGGCTGGCAATTAGAATCTTTGGATCTGACAAATCAGACAATCCTTGTTTTTAAACTATGAGTTGAAGAAGCTCCGATTCTAGAGTTAAAGCCATTGCCAGTACACTTGAAATATGTTTTCCTAAGTGACAATGATACATTACCTGTAATTGTTAGCGCAAGTCTCGATGTGGATCAAGAAGAAAAATTAATCGAAATACTGAAGCAACATAAAAGAGCCATTGCCTGGAGCATAGCGGACATCAGAAGAATTAGTCCCTCTTTCTGCATGCATAAAATTAGGCTGGAAAATGAAGGAAAACAATCAATTGAGCAACAACGAAGACTGAATGAGAAAATAAAGGAAGTAGTGAAGAAGGAGATTATCAAATGGTTAGACGCGGGCATAATCTACCCTATTTTGGATAGTACATGGGTCAGCCTGGTCCAATACGTGCCTAAGAAGAGTGGCATCACAGTGGTAGGTAATGATAAAAACGAACTAATCCCTACTCACATTGCTACAGGTTGGCGAGTGTGTATGGATTACTGTCGTTTAAATGCGGCCACAAAGAAAGATCACTTCTCACTTCCATTCATTAATCAAATGCTAGATAGGCTAACTTGTAAAGCCTATTACTGTTTCCTTGATGGGTACTCTGGATACAACCAGATTGTAATATCACCGTAGGATCAAGCAAAGACAACTTTCACATTCCCATTTGGAACCTTTTCTTTCCGACGAATGCCATTTGGTTTGTGTAATGCCCTAACCACATTCTAGAGTTGTATGATGGTCATCTTCTCGGATATGATCGAGGATTCATTAGAGGTATTTATGTATGATTTCTCTATGTATGGGCAAAGGTTTGATATATGCACTTACAATTTAGCAAAAGTGTTAAAAAGATACGAGGACACCAACTTGGTTCTAAACTAGGAAAAATGTCACTTCATGGAAACTGAAGGAATTATCCTTGGTCATTGAATATCTTGTCAAGGCATTGAAGTGGATAAAGCGAAGGTGGAAATCATTGAAAGGTTACCTCCATCGAATAATGTAAAGGGAATAAGGAGTTTTCTCGGCCATGTCGAATTTTATAGAAGATTCATCCGAGACTTCTCTAAAATAGCAAAATCGCTCTACTCCTTGTTGGAGCAAAATAAAAGGTTTTTGTTCGATGAAGCTTGTTTGGAAGCATTTCTATAGATTAAACAGCAGTTAGTACAAGAACCACTGTCGTCGCACCAGATTGGACGCAACCATTCGAGGTAATGTGTGATGTGAGCAATTTTGATGTAGGTGTTGTGCTGTGATAAAGAAAAGGAAAGGTAAGGTATTTCATTTAATACATTATGCTAGTAAAACTCTAACTGAAGCGCGGGTGAATTATATGACCACTGAGAAAGAGTTACTGGTAGTAGTTTTTGCATTTGACAAGTTTCGTTCATATCTTGTCGGCGTAAAAACTACAGTGTATACTGATCATTCTGCTTTGAGATACCTTTTTCCTAAGAAAGATGTAAAGCCCAGGCTGATTAGATGGATCCTTTTATTGTAAGAATTTGATGTCAAAATTAAGGACAGGAAAGAATCAAAAAACTAAGTAGCAGACCACCTCTCTCGTATGGAAATTGGAAGTGAAGATGGAAATAAATCACAAATTTTCGATGCATTTCCAGATGAGAAATTATTCTTTGTCGATGCATCTCCATGGTATGCAGATGTAGTCAATTACCTAGTCTGTGAGAAGCTACCAATGCGTGCAACAGGTCATAGGAAGGTCAAATTTCTCAAGGATACTGCTAAGTATCATTGGAATAAGCCATACCTGTTCAAGGTATGTGCTGACAACATCATTCGTCGCTGCGTTCTGAGGAGGAAATGTTATTTATCATGAAGCATTGCCATGATGCTCCTTATGGTGGCCATTTTGGTGGTGTTAGGACTGTTGCAAAGGTCCTGCAATCAGGATTTTACTAGCCTACATTGTTTCGAGATGCACACAATTTTGCTCAATAGTGTGACAAATGTCAGCGCACCAGCTCCATATCTCAACGTAACAAGATGCTTCAACAACCTATCATGAAGGTTGAGCCCTTTGATGTGTGGGGTATAGACCTTATGGGACCATTTCCAAATTCCTTTGGGAATGTGTATATTCTGGCAGCTGTTGACTATGTCTCCAATTGGATCGAAGCAATAACTGTTCCAAAGGATGATGCTCGGACGGTGTTAAAGTTCTTTCACACATAAATCCTTACAAGATTCGGAACACCTCGAGCATTAATAAGCGACCAAGGCACTCATTTCCATTGCAATCAGGTGGCGACAGCTTTGAAACGTTATGGTGTGAAACATCGTATGGAAACTACATATCATTTGCAAACAAATGGACAAACGAAAGTATCCAATCGACAAATCAAGGGTATTCTTGAGAAGGTGGTTAACCCATCTCGACGAGATTGGTCTTTACGGTTGAATGAAGCGTTGTGGGCGCTTCACACTACTTACAAAACTCTGTTAAGGATGTCACCATATCAGCTGGTGTTTGGAAAATCATGTCACTTGCCTGTCGAACTTGAACATAAGGCCATGTAGGCAATCAAGAAGGTGAACATGGACTATGATGCTGCTGGACAGAAAAGATTGTTGGACATTTCAGAGCTAGAAGAAATTGACGTAATGCTTATGAAAATGCGGCCATTTACAAAGAAAAAACTAAAAGATGGCAAGATAACATCATTTTGCAGCGACAATTTTCTCCGGGTCAGTTAGTGCTTTTATTTAACTCACGTTTAAAATTGCATCAAGAAAATTAGCTCAAGATGGTCAGGACCTTTTGAAGTTGTCGAATCATTTTCACATGGTACAGTGACAATCAAGAATTTAAACGATGGGCACCAATTTAAAGTGAATGGCCAACAGTTGAAGCATTACTACAGCCTAGGCATTAACGAACAAAACGAGACCATTAACCTGGTCACATTTACTTAAGAATGTCATTGCAATTTTTTATATTTACTTTTTTTCTTTTGTTTTCTTTTAATTCGTTTTCTTTAGTTTTATGCAAGAATAAAAGATATCCTTTTTGTCGACGCACACAAAAGCACGACTTGTTGACGTATTATATTGATGACTCAATGAAACGTTTCGGGCAAGAATCACGCCAATTGATTCACCCCAATCCTAACCGTTGGATCATCCTGAAAAGTACGATTTGTGTCCTAGCATTATTAGATGCAGGCAAAATGTACTCTCTGCTATCATCACATCTCTTCGCCTCCATCATCTATAAAACATCCTTTTTGTACCGACTATTCTCTTATACTCACAACTTTCATTATTGTTGTATTTCCTTTGTCTTTAACCTTCTACTTTTCTGCAAGTTACTCTCACTACTCTCTATATTTCAGTACTCATGGCAAGAACTCGCAGAGTGAAAACCCCATCTAAATCGATGACTGAATCCTCGGGTACTATGGTCAGGAATGCCAACCAACGACAACCCAAAGAGCCTGTCTTGCTCCTGTCAACAGCGACGAACGATCGCTATCATGAAGTTATGCTGAAAAGGAACTATCATCCTGAACAAGGATTTTAGTTGTCCCCGCAACTGACTTTGGGGAAACAAGTCGCCAGAATAATCTCTCGTTTGGGATGGGAACAGTTTTGCGACCATCCAGCAGGCTACTCTCCCTCCATGGTCAGGGAATTTTATGCAACCTGGTAGACCTGGAACAGGAATTCATATTTGTTCATGAAGGTTTGGTGCCTTAGAGCGTCGACCACATAAACACACTCTTCCATATTACTGAGGGAGAGGATGAACACGTTGAGTTCTTGTAAAATTTGACTGAGGATAGTGTCGAGCTTTTACTGAATGATTTATACGTCGACAGCGCAGTTTGGACTAGCAACAATCCAAACAACTGCACCATGCACCGCCGCTTTCTCACTGTTCAAAGTAAGGTGTGATTTTATTTTATAAACTGTCATCTCTTGCCATCCACCCACAGTACGACTGCAACGCTAGATAGAATGTGCTTGTTGCATTCTACACTAAAGGGACGACGTATTGATGTCGGCGCAATCCTATATCAAGAAATTGCTAAGGCCTCCACCAAACAAATAAGTATCCTACCCTTCCCTTCTCTTATAATGTTGTTGTGTAAACAAAGAGGCATTGTGCCTCGTGAAGGGAATGAGACTTTGGAAAATAAAGGCCCAATCAACGATGTTTCAGTAGAAAGGATAACAAGAGGGCAAGAAACCCCTATGGTGAAGGAGGTGCAATCAAAAACGGAAAAAGGGAAAGGCAAAAAAAAAACACTCAGACCCATGCGCCCACAGATCTTCTGATTGGGAGAAAGCTTGATAGATTGAAAAGTTTGTTAATCGTATGAGCAGTAGAAAAATCAGACTTGTCGATGCAGTGGAGGAAATGCAATTCAGATAGAATTTATTCTATGCATATACTAGGGCATGGAATACTGCTATTGTCAGCACATTGCGCGGCTTGAGCAGGAACCCGATGCCAGAATTCCCTGTGTTTCCTCCTATTATTAATGAAGCCACTCTATCATCGGAAGAGCCTGGTTCAGAAGGCAAAACCTAGTCCATCCAGTCCTCAAATAGAATCCACATCTCTAATGATGAGGATCAAGAGGCGCAATCCAAGGAAATGGAAGATTGCTTCCAAAACATAGCTAGACTCTTTGAAGACGAACTGTCGAATAATTTGGGGCCACTATTGCAGAGAGAGGCTACTGTGGTGGAAGAGCATACACCAGTTATCTCTGTAGGTATTGAGGAGGCAGAAGAAGAAAGAAAAGAAGAAGAAAAAGAAGAGGGGGAAGAAAAAGAAGAAGATGTTGCCCCGATAAATTTATCGGAGGAATTTATCGATGCACCCTCCAATGTAGGTGCATCTGTTGAAAACTTTCAGACATCTGGGGCAAGCTGGGCCGAGGCAGTCACATCCAACAATGAGGATTCCAATCCTCTTGCTATAGTTCCATACTTGGAACCACTTGCTGAAATCCATCCATCGGACATGACTGTCGATAAAGCTAACATTCAATCAGCAATGGATGAGCAATCTACTCCACTGGTTAAATCGAAAAAGAAGAGGCACAAACGAAAGGCACACAAGAAGAGCAAAGAGGAGCGCCCTAAGAAGAAAAGAAATCCAAAGCAGCCACTTTCGAGGCTGCAACACACTAAGTTAGTTTATTTTTCAGTAGTTAGTTGCATGCATTCCTTTTAATTGTCATTGCATTTTTTATTGTCTCTGTATTTTATTTGTTCTAGCATTTGCATTGTAGTTGCATTTCTATTATGATTTGTATAGTATTGTCAATGCATTAGAGACAATGCAGACATTAAGTTTGGGAGGAGTTTGGAATGGAAATGCAATTACACCCACAAGTTTAGGAATATATTTGTTTCTTTAGTTGAAAGAAAGTATGCAAAGTTAAGAAAAATAATTATGACCACAAGTTTTTCATTTGATGCATAATTCTTGAATTATTTGGAATACTAATGCGTGAATTGGATGAATATGATTGAATGTTGAATCCTTTTATTTTTGGATGAATAACTAAAGTAGTAAATGAGTAGTATCATTCTTTAAATATTGAATTAACTTACCATCTTACAACTATGTATATAATTGTATTTACTACTAGAAGACACTCCAATGTGAGTGCATTGTGACTCAACAAAAGGGAACACTCCACTGCAAGTGTTGGAAAAATTATCTAACCATAGGCTGTCACTGCAAGAGTGTGTGTCGGTACAATTACATGCTCTCTGGGGGTTTGTTGCACCCCATCGTTATTGCCCAGGAACAAGAGTATAGTAATGCAAAGACATCTCTCAATCACATAAAAAAAAGAAAGGGGAAAGAAAGAAAGAAAGAAAAGTTGATAAAAAGAATATATATATATTAGTATACAATAAATGTTGTGTTGGTTAAGAAGATTTAAGATTTAAAGCATGATGCTAGCATAAGTGAAGTTACAAATTTTGATTATTCATGCTTATAAATTGTCAGCGCAATATTCAAGCATATGAATGCAATTTATACATTAGGATTCCAGAGAATATAAGTTATTAGAATGATGAATGTGGTGACAAGAATTTGGATATAACTTTGCTAGCTTTTATTTACTTGAGGACAAGTAAAAACTCAAGTTTGGGGGTGTGATAGCATTAGAAATGACACTTAATTTCTCCTTAAATTAGTGTATAATTTGCTCCTTGTGTACCATATTTAGCATACATTTTTAGCATTTCATACTTAGTATTTGCATTTTCTAACTCAGCCTTGTTGAATCTTATTTTCTTTCATTTTATCTCTTTTGTGCTACTAATGTCGTTGTATTTAGTACTAGTTTCGCGTCTAAAGTTGTCAGCGCAAAAATCTACCTAGGAAGATCAAAATAGGAAAGCATTCAAAGTCGGGGTCACAAGTTGATCTAGAATTGCGGCAAAATATGTCATCACATGAATGCTTCTACATTTCTATCAGGAGTTTCACGTTGTTAACATATCCAGAAGCACCAGCGCAGGAGAATGACAAATTGTCGCAGCAAATTAAAATCATAATTTGCATCTAGAAATGATGCGTCAATTTGCAACTGCTCAATGAACAAACCAGATCTGCGTGAGTGCATAGCTAGCAATAACAAACTTTTACAGCTGCAAAAAAGAGTTAGATCTGAAAAAGGAGGAAGATCTGCAATTACAAGTGATTATAAATAGAATGATGAAAGAGAATATGGATCATCAAGTTATGAAGAATTCAAATCTATAATTTCTCTCATTCATTCCTAAAGTCAGCTGCCATGGAAGCTTGATTTTCGAAGGAAGGTGATCTGATGCCAGAAGGACGCAACAGCTTCTGACGAGAAGTGCTTGGTGTGATGCAAGAGGAGCGATTAAGGGAGAATTCTAGTAGACTAGGAATAGCATGCTTCAATTCATTTTTTAATCCCTCTTAAATACCGATGAATTCAATTGACTATTGATTGTATACGAAAGTATCTTTTAATGTTATATTTACTTTGAGTTCTATTCAATTCTTCTCACCTGTTTATATTTGGATTTAATTGTGTTGACCACGAAAGTGCGATTGCAGTCACAATCACTGGGAGGTGCGGTGACAAGTTAGATTAACAAGCAAGACAGTGGAAGTTTCTTGAGACTAGAAGGAATTCTGGTCACTTGTTCTTAAGTGCTCAGTATTATCAGCACTGGAAGGTGTGGTAGTTGTGAGTACTTAAGTCTTTGTTAAATAGAGAGTTGATATTAGTACGATCTCATTAGAACGTAATTGCGGCGACAATTCATCTATAAGTTACCTTGTAGTCACATTTAGCATTGTTAACTTGTGAAGTTAGTGATCCTCTCCACTTCTTTACACTTGATCTATTTGTTTTATATTTTTGAATTTACATTACAACATCTCAACAATTCATTCATTTTCTATAAATTTGCACTGACATTTGACATTCCAATTGCATTGACAGATTTAATTCTTAACCTGTGTAATTTTCCCCAATTGCATTTACATAATTCTTGACAAGTCTTTTTATTTTAATTCAGAATGCTTCGACAGATTTAGATAATAAACAGCCATCTCTGTAGGATCGATATTCGATAGATTCATTTCTATCTACTATACTTGCATTGATAGTGTACGCTTGCACATATTTGCTGTGACGTTCATAGCGCGATCATCCATGTACCTTGTTCTGCTACAGTTTAGTCAGATAATTTCGATCGATTTAATTCTAATCCACTATTCACTGAATATACCGAGGTCCTACAGTTGTTGCTAACTATCGAGTTATATTATAGTGTTTTTGGTGTGTTACGGGGGCGGATGTTAGCCTACGAGCTAGGCACTTAGTGCCAAAGTTGTTATCTGTTGGATTGGCTCATATGAGCGTCTAGTGTGTTTTAGTTGGTTAATCGTGTACTCGTATCCATACATCGTTGATCGTGCACTGTTTATTGATCTATAAATGTTATTGAAATTTGAAGAATTGATTTGTACTACTATTGAGCATTACTCACCTGTTGTGAGCTGTATTTAGAAGAATTCTATTAATAACCTTGTTATTTGAGTTAATTTTTTAATTCGGTAAGCTTTATCATTTAAACGATGAACTTACTAAGTTTTATGTAAGCTTACTCGTATTATTGTCTTATTTCTTGTAGAGATGTTTTGTGGAAGTCAGGAGATCAGATCAACTCGAACAATCACACTATCCGAGGATCATTTTGGTAGATTTTGTGTACAACTTGGCTTATATGGTATGTAATAGGGATTTAAAGTTGTATGTAGTTATGCATAATGGCTTGTGTTGTGTAACTTTATTTAACTATGCTTTTGGTTGTGCTTTGTAGCTTTTTGATGCATGCATGTATGGTATCAACCTAGGCACAAGTGAAAATGGTTGTATGAGCCAATGGTAAGTCTTGTAGCATAATATATGCTAGTTGAGACTAAGTGTTCATGATTTGAAAGTTTAACTAAGGCAAAGGAATGTTAAGTAATTGTGTTGTGGTATCATTTGATGACTATTGGATTAGGTCTTTGGCTGTTTGATTTGGCATATTTTGGTTGTCCTCGAATTTGTTTAAGGCCTTGTGATCATGTGCTATAAGTTGGTTTAGGTATCTAAGCATTTTGGATGAAAAATGAGCATATTTTGGGTCATTTTTTGGCATATACGGCCTAGGACACGGGTTGTCACATGGTCGTGTGTCACAAACGGGCAATCCACACAGGCGTGTGCCCCGAACGTGTTAGGTGTAAGATTCACACGGGCTGGCATACGGTCTACGACATGGCCATGTGACCTAAGTCAGTGAGTTACCCGAGTAGATACACAGGCTGAGACACGGACGTGTGGGCCAAGTCAATGAGTTACACGAGTGAGCACGGGCGTGTGGGATAACCACATGGCCATATCTTAGGCCACACGGTCTGGACTCTGTACTTTAAAATTCACTTATATTTTATTTCTTTAACGAGAATTTAGATCATACAACTCTAATAGAGACAAAGTACCAGAAAGCAAACCTTGTGTGTTGAAGAAAGCTCTTTTAGGAATGATTTGATGAAGAAGAAAGCCAATTTGGGAACTAAGTTAAGCTTCCAAGTCTAGCTTCCATTGTCAATGCCGGAAGAAGAATTTGTAACCACTAACCAATAAAAGATAAGACGAATGAAGTGAGAAAAACCCTGTAAGAGTGAGGTTCCACCGAAGATAGTATTTACCATCTTGAAATATAAAGAACGACACAGCCTTCAAGAAGCTTGTCATGTTGGCCGGAATACACATTGGGAAGCAGAAAGATCACTGACGAAGATCCTTGAATGTAAGGGAGTCCTCATTGAGGTTAGGGGCCCTGAGGTGAGGTGTCGAATTCTATAGAAAAATGTTGGATGCTGTTGAAATCTTTGCAGGATATTTAATTTTGAGAACAGAATTTGAGCTCACTAGGAGTTTTGATTACGAGTAAGCTTAATTTAATGAGTTGAACTTGATTTTAAACGTTGACTTGGTGGACTTGATTTTAGACCATCTTCCAACCGTCAACTTTAATCAGTTGGGCTTTGATTTTAAGCCCGAGCTCGAAAGTTCATATCAAATTAAAAAATTTTGTAAAAATTTTGAGTGAAAAAAAAAATAGGTATTCTAAAATATGAGTTTCTACCTTTAAAAATATTATAAAAATTTTTATATTAAAAATTAAATATAAATTAATTAATTTATGTACGTTAAATTAAAAAACATTTTTCACTGTACATTAATATAAAATATACACCATACATCACATGTCATTATCACCAAATTGAAATTTTTAAGTGAATGTACTAATTTGTTTCTAAATGTACTAATTTGTTTCTAATCTTATGTATAAAAATTAATTTACTAATTTACTAATTTTTTAATTTTTAAGTAGAAAAAGTAAATACAAACCAATTCATAATACAAAAGTATACTTTATTCTCATATTATCCTATTAAAAAATCCTATTAAAAATAAATAAAAATGACAAAAAAAGTTGTGTTCTTGTTTGATTTAGTGACAAGTACCAATTCATTCTCTGAAGCTTAGAGTTGCAAGAGAGCTTCGACTTTGTATGTAATAAAAAAGAAAGGGGTAACCTAAGTGGTGGACTTGAGACTGCTAAATGTAAATATGTTTATTGATATACTTCCTGCTGGGAGAAAAATTAACGAAAGAAAAGCAAACATGTTCTACTTACTGCACCTTTTTTATTATTTTCGTCACATCGCTTACAAACATACAAGAAAACATACAATAAGTAGCAAAAAAAGACTTAAGAAAGCAACGACAAGCATGATGGATCCATGAAGGACCAAATTATGTAGCTAGGTACAGGTACAGGTACAAACACAAAACACAAGAAACGTTGACTAGTAATCTTCTGGAGCCAAGGGCTGGTGCGTTGGGTGTGCTGGCTCCGCTGCTGGGATCACCATGTACTCGTATATCAGAGCCGCTAAACCTCCACCTATCAGTGGACCTACCCAGTAGATCCAGTGGTGGTTCCACCTCCATCCTACCAAGGCTGGACCAAATGCCCTGGCTGGATTCATGGCGGCTCCGTCAAATGGTCCGCCTACTAAGATGTTGGCGCTCACTATTAAGCCTATAGCCAGCGGTGCTATTGTCCCCACGTTTCCTCTTTTGGGATCTATCCCTGTTGCATAAACTGTGTACACCAATCCGTATGTCAGCACTATCTCTAGTATCAGACCACGCAACTCCCCTACTCCTGCCGCCAGGGCGAACCCCTCCGGTCGCTGAAACCAAAACCAATTAAGCCAAACAAACTCATTACTCAAGTACACACAGCCACTCAAAGATATACATATATACATGCATGATCTATTTATATATACCATTCCAGCGGTGAGGCGGAGCAAGAGACAAGCCACAATGGAACCTAGAAGCTGAGCAACCCAGTAGTACAGCGCCCGAACGAGAGAGATTCTTCCACCGAGCAAGGCACCGAAGGTGACTGCTGGATTCACATGGCCACCAGATACGTTTACACTGGATGCCACAGCTGCAAACAGAGCCAACCCATGCGCAAGTGCTATCATCACCAGCCTTGCAGGCGTCGCACTCGTATCCTTGTACATCTTGTCTACAACAAATTAATTCCCAGTAAGTAAACATGAATTAAAAGCTATTATGTATTGATTAGAACAAATAGTGGTACCAAGAGCAAGAATTGAGCCTTCGCCGGCAAAGACGAAAATTATAGTGGAGAGGAATTCAGCCAAGGTGGCTCTCATAGAGTCGGGATGAGTGGCCTCATCAGCCCTCCCAAATTGGTATCTACGAGGCGGCATGTTTGGCCTCCTTTATATTTAGAGTTTAAAAGAAACAAGCTGCAGCTATGTATAATTTATTGTTGAAAACACTAGTGTTATTGTCGCACGGCTTCAGCTTGTTACTTTGCACGTAGTGCAAGAGATGAAGAGACAAACAAAGGATACAAAAGAGAAACAGGGTTGGGGTTGGGGTTGGGATTGAGAGCTTGTGCATGAATGAGAAGTGGAAGTGCATTTGCTTAAATTAGGCAAAGAGAAATTGGAATTATGTGGGACACTTGGGAGATGTTAACCCATGAACCTTGACACGTACATATCTATGTGTTGCCTTCCTGTTACTGTTCTTTTTTATTTCCTATTACTTCAAATCCTTTCTTCCCTTATCCCTTCTCCTAAGATTACGTTTCAAATTGGATTTTTTTTTGTTATTTCAATTTTTTAAAAATTGAATTAAAAATAGAATCGAATTGTATAATTCTTTTTGGTATATATGGACAAAAAAAGAACCCTTAGTTATAATTAAATTTTGCACGATTGCAGTTGTTTGGACCATCTTCATAGCTTCATGCTGTAGTGGATGTCTTTGAAGTATTGTGATATTTAGGCTGGAAATGAAATGTCTGATGTTTATTAGAATTGGCTTTAATTTCTAGTGCGACTGTATGTAGATCCATTTTCGTTTTGTGACCCAGCAAGCACAATTATTAATATTATGTTTCATATTAATGACAAGAATGTGAGGCGGTAACATTAATCTTGCATGGGCACATTCATGCTAGGTCGATGGTTTCTTCTTTGTTTTTGTTCTCCCATTTTGATTTTTGTGTGTCTCAATTATGTTATCCCTCTATGCTCTTGCTTGCTGAATAGCTGCTATGGGATTGGGTTTTTTCTTTTTTCAATTATACCTCAATAAGGTGGTACAATTAGTATAGAATTCGATTGCATTTTCATCTTCCAAGGCTACCCACTTTTGTATCCAACATCTGAAGGTTTGTTATGAAACAAATCAATTCTCAAGAACCATTCTACACTAGCAAATGGGCAAGTTTTGAATCACTACTCCAAGTTGGTAAGTAATTGTTGTACAAATATGAGTTTGAGTGTCAGCTTTAGGGTCTTTTTGAATGAGAGTTTACTTTCAATGCGGTGTATTTAGCTTTCTTTTTGTATCACGTTGTAGTATTTAATCTCACCAACAACGTTATTTTTTTACTAACCGCAGGTAAACGCACCGCTCATCCAAAAAACCTTAGTTCCAATAATATATTTACAATGTTCACTCAATTCTAAGCATTACCATCATAATGCTTTACAAAATATTCAAATTAGGGTATAATCATTACCGAAGGCGTACGTTTGTTATTGCAATAATATATTTACAATGTTCACCTAACTCTAAGCATTATCAATCTTATTTAGCTCATAGTTCCCAATGCGACCAATTAAAAAATATTTATTAAAATAACACTAAAGAATTAAAAATTATTTAGCAATCTCAACTATAACCCTTCCTTCAAGTATAGAACTAATGATTAGTGAGTTAAATTGGTGAATTAGTGATTAATATGAATAAACTAATCCAATATGCATTTGTATTAATCCAAATCTCTCCTAATATCTCAGCTTATCGAAAAAATTAGGATTTGCTACTAAGTTGCGGCTCTCGCTTGAAAGCATAGCAAACACTGAATCTCTCAACTCTTTGTGCTTAGCGAGTCGAATTGGTATGGTTTAGGGTTTAAGGTTTGAAGTAAGGAAACTTCTATTGTTGGATTCCTGGTCGAACGACAATTACAATAATAGGTTTAGAGCAATCAAAGTTTATCTTGTTGTGTTGACAATTTTGACTTGTATAAAAATAATATGGATTATTTATATTAAACAACAAATGGAGGATGTGTAGGACATGTTTTTATGAAAGGAAACTAGATTTAAAAAGTTTTAATCCCTTTTTGTGGTGGCATGGTTGAAGGAAATAAAAGAGTTCAATTTTAACTAGAATTCTATCTTGCTTTCTTAAGGGAAAGGAGCTTATCATATTGAGATTTACTTCAAGTAGGAGATTTATTTGCAAAGGAATTAACCATGGTTTACCTCAAGTATGATTGAATTTATTGAAGGCTACTTACTTATCTTGGTTCAACTTGAAGATGAAGTTATTTGAGGATTTGAATATGTATTTGGCACAAGGGGGGGTGTTTTTCTTGAGAATTTGAGATTGATTATTGAATATTCAAACACCCTTTACTAAGACATTTATTGGAGAGTTATTCTTGAATGTGTTGGGAGGTCTTAGGGAGGGTGATTGTGACAATATGAGTTCGACTTTTAGGTCGCAATTATCCATTGTGAGAGGATAGATTAGGCTTAAACCAATAGTTGTATATGTTAGAATATTAGATCAGTACAGCTGTTAAGTTTGTTAAACTTTTGTTAAGATTGTTAAGGCTTAGTTAAAATAGTTACTACTGTTAGATGGCTTTGTTTGCATGCATAAAAACTCTAGTTGCATTCATATGAGATAAGTTTTTTTTCTATTTTACAGCAGTATTGATTTTAGTGCAAATATTATTCTTGTTTCTTTCACTTTAATGCTTATTTGCTATAGTTTAACATGGTATCAGATGTCTTTTTTCCACTCAAAGTTGATCCTCTGAGTATTTGTGATCTCTATCATGGCCACTCCTAGCCCATCTACTGCATCAGTAGTTCTATCTAATAATGTGTTTTCAGTCAAGAAGATCAATATTCTTCTCGACAATCTCAATTACTTGCTATGGAGTCAACAAGTGCTTCTTGTTGTCAAGACTCACAAGCATCAACAGTTTCTTAATATTCAAACGATTCCTCCTGCGTAGTTTGTCCCTAATGCTAATGGTGTGCTTCAATAGAATCTTGATTTTGTTCACAATGAACAACAAGACAATGCCCTTGCTTCATGGCTTTTGTCTTCTATTAATCAGGGTGTTCTTCATCATCTTATTTGTATGGATTCTAATGCTCAAATCTAGAATGCTCTTGCTAATCTTTATGGTAGTAAAACTACGTCTCGATTGATGTCCTATAGACGTGCCCTTCATTCTCAACATAAGGGAGATCTTTCGATAAAGAAATTATTAATGAAAATTAAGAGTTACTGTGATAATCTTGTAGGTTGCGGAGAGCTTATTAGTGACCATGAGCATGTGACTTCCATTCTTAATGGTCTTTATCCTAAGTACGAGTATATTATCATAGGTATCATGAAAATTCAAATACCATACAGTGTTCAAGGTCTAAAAACTATGCTTCTTGATGCTGAAGAAAGGCAGTAGATTCTAGTGGTTGATATTCCTGTGTCAACCAACGTTGTTACTCATCAACAAGTTGCATCCAATGTTGATAACATAGAACCTTCTGCCTACCATCCTTCTTCAATTGCTAGAGCAATTCATTGTCATGGTCATGGTCGTGGTCGATCATTGCGTATCTAGTTGTGTGGGAAAATCAGTCACCTTATTGATCGATGCTACTATCGCTTTGATGTGACCTACAAAAGTGTTGGTTATCAACCTCCTCCGCAAGTAAATATTTGTGCATTTGGTAATAGGGTATCGATACCATCATTTGTGCCTTCCTTCAGTCCACCTATGATTGTTGCACCCTCTCTAGTACCTGTTCCAAACTTACATGGTAGTTGGGTTTTCTCGCCAACTTTAGCTCATGTGATAACTTCTTGGTCAAATCCATTTATTAGAATGCCACCATCTGCAAATGCTCATGCTTCTCCAGCTCTTGTCATGAGTTCTAGTCCTCAAGCATACGTTGTCATGCCTGAAACTATTGGCGATAATGCATGGTACCCTGACTCTGGTACAACTTATCACCTCACGCATTTGGTTACCTCAATGGGAGAAAGTGCACCCTATAATGGTCCAGGTAAGGTGTATGTTCGGAATGGTTCTACTTTACTTGTTCTTTCAACTAGTCAATTATCTTTGATTATGCGTGTAACAGTCCGATTTTCAGTGGTGTTGAAAATAGTGATTTCGGGATCACAAATCCGACGAGTCGAGTTGTAAATTTATTTATTTTAATATTTATGGTGTTATATGCGTCGTATTAAAGTTTGGTTCAGAAATTTTATCGTTTAGATAGTTAATTGAATAGAAAGGACTAGATTATAATAGGTGCAAAAGTAGAGATGAATAATTAGAAGGATCAAATGAGTAAATTAACCAAGGAAGTGTTAGTGGTGAGTTAGCATGAGTCAAACTAAGTATAAATAGGTTGAATAAGGTTAAAAATGGGTTAATTAAGGCATAATGATGAAAGTCTAAATATTTAAAAAATTGTCATTAACTATATATATGAAATTAAAATAGAAAATGGAAGGAAATTCACTCATTTTTCTTCATCTTCTCCACGGTAAGAAGAGGAAAATTAGGGTTTGCCATTGTTAATTTTGGAAGCTTGATTGGGTGAGCAAACCTTGACTATTTTTAGTAATTTTTATGTTTTTGAGTCCGTAATAGCTTAATTTAGCTAATCCAAGGACTAATTTGTGAATCTATCAAATGTTAAATATTTTGCCATTCATGAATGAGCTTTTTCTTGAAAGTTTATGGAAGCTTTGTGTGCTTGGTTGTTAGACATAATGATTTTATAAAGTAATTTTTGATAAAATTAGGGTTAGGGACTAAAATGTGAAAATGGTAAATATACATGTATTGTTGTTGCAGATGAATGTGTGAAAGGTTTGGGTAAACACCTTAGAGAATTTGGTTAAGGTTGGTTGTGTAAGAGAATGGTTATTTTACATGTTTTGTGTTTAAAGGACTAGATTGAATAAAAGGAAAATATTAAGGGTAAAACCATAATTTTCCCAAAAGAACTAAATTGTGTTGAATGATTCAATTATGTGACTTAATGTGACAATTGGATGATTTGTGGATGTAGACTACGATCGTGCTTCAGATCGCGAAAAGGGAAATTAGCGGAGTAGTCACTGAAGTAATCGTAACGGAAAATTAGTCTGATAAGTTCATAATGTTAAATTCTTACTTGTATCTACTTATAAATGCCTTCTTTATAATTTTTGATGATTAGAACGACAAATTGAAGGTGTGAAAGATGGAAACGATAGAAGAAGAATTATCTAGTCTTGTGCCAAAGTTGAATGGTCCGATGATTGAGATCCTACATTTGTTGCGGATTCTCTAAGGCATCGTGAGTCATTGTAAGGTTAATAGAATCCAAGAATGGATTACAAGCCCTACGATGGTTGAGATTTATGCTTGAGCGCATGTTCTCGTCAGTTGAGTGTGAGCAGCATCGTAGGGAACAGATATACCGTGTCGATGGCTAAGAATAGCATCGAATACTGGTAACAGGCATGATCTCTAGGTCAATAGGGAGTAAAAATGAGCATCATGATCTTTGAGTCAACAGGAAGTAAAACGAATAATGATCGTTGAAGTTTAGTTTTGTTCTGGCTCATCAGATTTATAGAGTTGTTTACCACATGTGATTTGGTAAATTGATAAACTTTGCGAACTTATTAAGCTATGATGCTTACCAGTTAAATTGTTGTTGTTTTGTAGATTTTATTTTGTGACTTGAAGATCGAATCATCTTGAAGACATCACACTATCTCGAGAGCTCATTCGGTAGTATTTACATCACTTGGTTATATGGCATGTACTAGAATGATGTTATTTTAGTATATGTTATTTGAGACTATGATACTTGTAGATCCTTGGTTAAATGTCGAACTTTGAATGCTTGATGAATGTTGTATGTGACATTTAGTACTTAAATACTATGCTAAGTATTGTACTTGAACACAAATGTGCTGTCCATTTCACCTTATGTCTATGAATGAAGTTTTGTAAATGAACTTGTGTGAAATTCGAGAATTTTGCATACTTGTTTCAGTAGAACTCCTGCATGTATCGGTATAAGTACAAGGCAGGAGAGAGGTTGCTTACTGACTTGAGTTGTATTGATAGTTGTATTTTAAGTTTCGGTAGTTCTTTGCATGTTAGTATCAGTAGTTGGAATACTTGTATCGGTAGAAGTTGCAGGGTAGGACTTCTTAGCAATTTGGAGTTTTTAGTATCGGTAAAAGCATTAATAGTTTCAGTAGATATTACACTTGTATCCGTAGAACTATCACAAGTATCAGTAAAAGTTTGTACTATTTCTAAACTGTTTACTAACTTAACTACTACAGATACTTGTCAAACAAGTATTGGTAGAAGTCTCCAAAAATCTTGGAAATAATCTTTTTGCCCTTGTTTAATTGTGCTTATAATCAAATAATGATATATATATAATGTGTGGAATGAAATTCTTTAATAAGAGTAAAGTTCGAATAGTATCATGTTAAAGATGAACAGTGATAACTGAATAGTAAGACACCGGAACCTTAACTGACGATGGTTTTTGGGTTTTGGGTGTTACAACGCGTTCTCGACCACTGTTTATAGGTCTTTATTGTTTATTCTTGATATAACCAAAAACTTGTTGTCTGTGTCTAAATACCAAGGACAACTAGGTGTTGTTTGAGTTCCTGCCCACTCAATGTCAAGTTCGTGATTTGAGAACTCGAGAGATGCTTCTTCGAGGATTCATTCATAATGGACTTTACAGATTGCATTTGAACAGTATTGTTAATACTTTTCCTGCTGTTAATTCTTTTCAGTGCTATGTTGTTGCTAAGTCTATTCCTTCGAATGTGTGGCATTTTCAACTAAGCCACCTTTGTAATACTATACTTCAAAAGGCGTTAAGGCATTGTAGTATATCATTCTATTCTAATAAAATTGATGATGTGTGTACAAATTACCTTTTTCTTCATCTTTAATTGAGTACAATGCTCTACTACAACTGGTGGCTGCTGATGTTTGGGGTCTTCCTCCAATTTGTTGAAATGGGTTTAATTACTATGTTGTGTTTACTGATGCTTACACTAGATACACTTGGCTTTATTTTTTGAAGAAGTATGAAGTGTTCACTATGTTTTCTCTGTTTCATAGACAAGTGATAGCATTAGAAATGACACTTATTTTCTCCCTAAAACTTGTGTATTAATTGTTCCTTTTGTATCATTTTAAGTATACTAAACATTTCATATTTAGTGTTTGCATTTTCTAACTTACTGTTGTATGGCTTTAATTCTGTTCATTTTAGCCTCGTTTATCCTACTAATGTCGCCGTATGCAGCATAAGTTTTGCGTCTAAAATTATCAGCGTAGATATCCACCTCTGAATATCAATGCTAAAAAAGGTGCAAAGATGCAGCAACAAATTTAACCTAGAATTGTGCCCACAAATGTCACTGCAAAGTTACCTTAACCTCGTACAAGTGATTTCACGTTACAAACATACTTGGAAGCACCAGCGCAGGGGAATGCTAAGTTGTCGCCACAAGTAAAGATTATAGATTGTGTCTAGAGATGCGGTGACAACCTGCAGGTGCCTGATAAACACACCAGATCTACGTGAGTGCACAGCTAGAATTAACCAACTTGTACAACTGTCAAAATGGTTAGATCTGAAATTCCCAGAGCTTATAAATAGGAGGGAAAGGAAGAAGATGAATATCAAGTAGTGAAGAATTAAACTCTACAAAATTTCTCAAATCTTTAAACAAGCTGCCATGGAAGCTTGAGTCCGGAGGAAGGTGACCTGACGAGCAAGGGAGCAAAAACTTCTAACAAGAAGTGTCTATCTGTGGCGCAAGAGGAGCTATCACGGAATAGTCTTAGTAAACTAGGAATAGGATGCTTCGACTTTTTTCTTTGATACCTCTTAATTGTTGATGAATGTTGTTGATTATCAATTAAGTATGGAAGTACCATTTGAAGTTAGATCTAATTTGATTTCTACTCTATTCTCCTTATCTGTTTATATTTAGATTTAACTATTTTGACCACGAAAGTACAATTATGGTCACAATCAATGGAAGGTGAGGTGACAAGTTAAATTAACAAGCAAGACAAAGGAAGTTGCTTGAGGCTGAAAAGGTATTCTGGCCACTTGTTCTTAGGTGCAAGGCATTACCAGCACTGGAAGGTATGGTAATTACTAGCATTTGGGTCTTTATTAAATAGAGGAAGTGATAGAAGTAAGATTTCATTGAAGTATAATTGTGGCGACAATTCATCTATTTGTTAAATTGCAACTACATTTAGCATTGCAACTTGTGAAATCAGTGATCCTCTCCACTTCTTTACACTTGATCCATTTATTTTAAGTTCTGAATCTACATTTACAAACATCCCATCAACTATTCATTTTATCTTAATTTGCTTTGACAATTTATTTTATATTTGCATTGATAAATTAATTCTTTTAGCTGTGCAGATCTGACTCAGTTGCGCTGACATTATTAGTAACAATTCTTCTAATTTTAACTTTAGTTGCTTCGACAATTACACATCAAGAGCTCTATCCTTGTGGGATCGATATTCGATAGAGAAAATCTATCAACTATACTTGCATCGACGAGTGTTCGCTTCCACTTAAATGCAGTGACGTTTACAGGCCAATCAAGTTTTGGCATCATTGTTGGGGATGACGTTCGTTTGTTGTGTATTTTTGTAGTTGCAATTATTCTTTCTTACATAAATTTTCATTTTTACTAATCTGTTTAACTTTCTTTTGTTTATTTTCTCTCAATTCGTTAGGATTTGCATGTCCAAAAGGAGAAATCTTAAGGACATTGTTAGTTTTGATCCTGAACTCGAACAGACTATTCGAAGGAGGAAGCAAGAGCAAAAGAAAATGGCTGGAAATAATAATGATCTACTTCCATTGCAGCCACAAAATGTTGTTCCTCTAGTACAGCCACAAGTGGTCAACAAAAACATACCACCACTGTCACAAGTAGAGCAAATACCAGACAGGACAATTCGAGATTATGTTGTTCCTGTGCTCGACGATTTACAACCAGGGGTTGTTAGATCGGCAATACAAGCTGGTAATTTTGAATTGAAACTAGTTATGTTCCAAATGCTTAATTTGAATAGTCAATATGTAGGTTTACCTCATGAAGATGAGAGGGAGCATCTCAAATCATTTCTGCTTATTTGTGCTTCTTTGAGTCAACATGGTGTTCCTGATGACGCCTTGAAGATGCAGCTATTCCTTTATTCTTTACAAGGAAGGGCAAGAACATGGTTTCTTGGTTTACCGGCTGGATCCATTACTTCCTAGAATGCGCTAGTAACGTAGTTCGTTTTACGATTTTATCCGCCGACAATGAATGCTAGATTGCGAAATGATATCACGGCATATCATCAACTGATGATGAAAATTTACACACTACGTGGGAACATTACAAAACTTTACTAAGACGTTGCCCCATGCATGGAATCCAGCAGGAAACTCAAATTGAGATCTTCTATAATGGGTTGAATGCGCAGACAAGGAATCTTGTCGATGCATCTGCCAATGGTCCGTTGTTGGATTGCACCTACAATGAAGTCAAACGAATATTAGAGAGAATTGCAGAGAATGACTATCAATATCCAATTTCTCGTTCTGCTCAGGTAAAAACAAATCCTGGTGTTATGAAATTAGATGCCATATCAGCTTTGAGTGCGCAGGTATCCTCATTAGCGAATATGATCAAAAACATAAAGGGAACAAGTTAAGTTTCCCCTATTCAAGTAGCCCAACAAATGGATGTCCCGACATTTTCCTGTGAGATTTGTGGCGACAACCACAGTTATGAGGATTGTCAACAACATGCTGAGAACGCATTCTACGTCAACAACATTAGAGGAAATTCCTATGGTAACTCATACAGCAATCCTAATCATACACAACAACCTTGAGTAAGCCAGAATACGCTTACATTCAGATATGGGAATGCCTCAACTCAAAGGAATTTTAGACAATGGAGTTACAACAACAACCAACAACAACAGAACTATAATCACAATCCGTAATTTCATGCGCAACCAGATAAGATGTGATCATAACACCAGATGCGATCATAAAATCAGATGCAGCCACAAGCTCGAATGTCGCCATAACAAAATGCTACACCAACTATGCAAGGACAACATCAATAATAATAACAACAATGTTCTCAACCAAGAGCAGATCTATTGGCTGCTCTTGAAGTATTGATGCGAGAGCATATTACAAGAACGAAAGCAATAATTCAATGAAATTCTTCTTCCATCTGAGCATTGGAAGCTCAGCTAGGACAATTGGCTACTAACATGAGCATAAGGTCACCCGGTGCTCTACCTAGCGACACTGAAAATCCAACTCAGAAAGGGAATGAGCATTGTAACGCTATCACGCTGAGAAGTAGAAAGCAAACTACTAAGCTAAGTAGCAGTTCCAACCAAGTACATGTCGACGCATCCGAACCAAAGCAACAAAAAGAAGTTGCCTACAAAGAAGACCGAGCAGAGATAAATGAAGAGGAGCCACCTGTAGTCACTCCCATGCCCACAATTCAACCAATAAAGATGTCGATGCAATTGCCCATGTCGACGCAACCGATTCCTTTACAATAACCCACTGACAATATACCTTTGTCATTTCCATAGAGATTCAAAAAGAGGGACCATGACAAAGATTATCAGAAGTTTGTCTCTACCTTGAAGCAATTACACATTAATATACCTCTAATTGATGCTCTTGTGCAGATCTCTAGTTATGGGAAATTTATGAAAAAGCTACTATAGAAGAAGAAAAAGGTTTTTGAAATCGAGATGATTGCTCTCACAGAGGGGTGTAGCGCTGTGCTAACAAACAAGTTACCACCAAAGGTGAAAGACCCTGGCAGTTTCATAATCCCATGCTTCATTGGAAACCACTACCTAGGTAAAGCTTTATGTGATTTAAGAGATAGTATTAACCTCATGCGATTATCCATTTTCAAGAAATTAGGAATTGGATCTATGAAGCCCACTACGGTGACATTATAGCTTGCAGATAGATCCTTAGCACAACCTGGAGGACAAATTAAGGATGTTCTCGTCCAAGTTTGTAAGCTTGTGTTCCTAGTTGATTTTATCATTCTTGATTGCGAAGTAGATAAAGAGGTGCCCATTATCTTGGGATACCCATTTTTAGCAACGGGATGTGCACTTATCGATGTTTTCAAGGGCGAGCTGATTATGCGTCATCATGACGAACATGTCACCTTCAGTGTGTTTGAAGCATCTTCGTCTAAAAATAAATAACACTGTCACCATATTGATGTGTTGGACGAGTTAATCACAGAAGAATTCAATGAATGAAGCTCAGCAGTTTAAGACGAATATGCAGTGACATTTACTGACAATATCCTACCTGAATGCGACCACATAGCTAAGGTTAATATTTGTGAGCTGAGACAAGGCTGGCAATTGAAGTCTTTGGATTTGTCTAATAGGACGATCCCTGTTTTTAAACTGTCGATTGAACAAGCTTCGACCTTGGAGTTAAAGTCATTGCCAATGCACCTGAAGTATGTCTTTCTAAGTGACAATGACACATTACCTGTGATTGTCAGCGCGAGCCTCGACGTAAGTCAAGAAGAAAAGCTAATCGCAATTTTGAAGCAGCACAAAAAAGCCATTGCCTGGAGCATTATAGACATCAAAGGCATTAGTCCCTCTTTTTGCATGCATAAAATCAGGCTGGAAGATGAAGGGAAGCAGTCAACTGAGCAACAACGTATACTAAATAAGAAAATGAAAGAAGTAGTGAAAAAATAGATCATTAAGTGGCTGAACGCAGGTAACATCTACCTCATTTCAGATAGCACATGGGTGAGCCCGATCCAATGTGTACCCAAGAAGAGTAACATCATAGTGGTCAGTAACGATAGAAATGAGCTAATCCCTACTCGCATTGCTATAGGTTGGCGTGTATGTATGGATTACCGTCGTTTGAATGCAGCCACAAAGAAGGATCATTTTTCACTACCATTTATTGATCAAATACTGGATAGGCTAACTGGTAAAGCCTATTATTTTTTCTTTGATGGCTACTCTGGATACAATCAAATCACAATTGCATCGGAAGATCAAGCAAAGACAACGTTCACATGCCCATTTGGAACCTTTGCTTTCCGACGAATGCCATTTGGATTGTGCAACGCCCCAGCTACATTCCAGATGTGCATGATGGCTTTTTTCTTTGACATGATTGAAGATTCATTAGAGGTATTCATGGATGATATCTCTGTGTATGGGCACAATTTTGATCAATGCGCTAACAATCTGGAAAAAGTTTTGAAGAGATGTGATGACACAAATCTAATGCTGAATTGGGAAAAATGCCACTTCATGGCTACTGAAGGCGTTGTCATTGGCCATCGAATATCATGTCAGGGCATTTAAGTAGACAAAGCAAAGGTAGAAATTATTGAGAAGTTACCTCCACCCACAAATGTCAAAAGAATAAGGAGTTTTCTTGGTCACGCTAGATTTTATAGAAGATTCATCCTAGACTTCTCCAAGATAGCAAAACCCCTATGCTCTTTGTTGGAGCAGAATAAAAAGTTTATGTTTGATGACGCGTGTCTAGACGCATTTGTTACAATTAAAAAGCAGCTAGTACAAGCTCCAATTGTCATCGCACCAAACTAGTCGTAACCTTTCAAGGTGATGTGCGACACAAGCGACTTTGCTGTGGGAGTTGTACTCGGATAACGCAAGGAGAAGGTATTTCATTCCATTTATTATGCTAGTAAAACCCTGACTGAAGCGCAGGTGAATTACACGACTACTGAGAAGGAGTTACTAGTAGTAGTTTTTGCATTTGATAAGTTTCGTTCATATCTTGTCGGTGCAAAAATTACAGTTTACACAGATCACTCTGCTTTGAGATACCTTTTTGTGAAGAAAGATGTCAAACCATGCCTGATCAGATGGATCCTTCTTTTACAAGAATTTGATATTGAAATCAAAGATAGTAAAGGATCTGAAAACCAAGTAGCAGGCCACTTATCTCGTCTGGAAGCTAGAAGTGAGGATAGGAATAAATCCCAAATTATCGATGTATTTCCAGATGAGAAATTATTCTTTGTCGACGCGTCTCCAAGGTATGCAGATGTCGTCAATTATCTTGTTCGTGGGAAGCTACCATTGAGTGTCACTGGTCACAAGAAGGTTAGATTTATGCGCGACACTGTAAAATATCATTGGAATGAGCCATACCTATTCAAGGTATGTGCCGACAACATTATCTATCGTTGTGTTCTTGAGGAAGAGATGTCTTCTATCCTGAGGCATTGCCACGATGCTCCTTATGGAGGCCATTTTGGTGGTGTTAAGACTGCTGCAAAGGTCTTACAATCAGGATTCTACTGGCCCACATTATTTCGAGATGCCCACAATTTTGAGCAGCAATGTGATAAATGTCAATGCATAGGTTTCATATCTCGACGCAACGAGATGCTCTAATAACCTATCATGGAGGTGGAGTTATTCGATGTTTGAGGTATAGACTTCATGAGACCATCTCCGAACTCTTTTGGAAATGTGTATATTTTAGTTGTTGTTGACTACGTCCCCAAGTGGATCGAGGCAATTACGGTTCCGAAAGATGATGCTCGGACGGTATTAAAGTTTTTCCACACATACATCCTTACAAGATTTGGAACACCTCGAGCATTGATAAGTGACCAAGGCACCCATTTCCATAACAATCAAGTGGCGACAGTTTTAAAGCGCTACGTGTGAAGCATCGTATGACAACAACGTACCATCCGCAAACGAATTGTCAACGGAGGTTTCCAATCAATAAAAATTAAAAGCATTCTTGAAAAGGTGGTTAACCCATCTAGAAGAGATTGCTCTTCACGGCTACATGATGCGTTGTGGGTGCTTCGCACTGCATATAAAACTCTATTTGGGATGTTGTCGTATCAGTTGGTGTTTGGTAAATCCTGTTACATGCCAGTTGAGCTTGAACATAAAGCCATGTGGGCGATTAAACAAGTGAACATGGATTATGATGTTGTAGAATAGAAACGGTTGTTGGACATTTCTGAGCTGGAAGAAATTCGACGCAATACGTATGAAAATGCAGTCATATACAAGGAGAAAACTAAGAGATGGCACGACAATATCATTTTGCGACGATAATTTTTCCCTGGTCAATTGGTGCTTTTATTTAACTCACGTTTGAAATTACATCCAGAAAATTACGCTTGAGATGGTCAGGCCCTTTCAGAGTTGTCAAAACATTCCAGCATGGTGCGGTGACAAATAAAGATATGAAAGATCGTCATCAGTTTAAAGTGAGTGGCCAACGACTGAAGCACTACTTAAGCCCAAATGTCAAAGAACAAAGCGAGATCATATCTTACACAACAAGCCGATCAACTATACTTGCATCGACGAATGTCCGCTTGCACTTAAATGTTGTGACATTTACAGGTCGATCAACAAGCTTAGAGAGTGCTTGGGTACAAGCTTAAAGTTTTTCAAACAGATGAAAGGTGGGAGTTCCAAGCATTCAAACCATATATTACACAACAAGGGATTATCCATCGGCTTACGTGTCCCTATACCTCTGAGCAAAACGGGCTGCTTGAATGAAAGCATCAACAGATTAATTCTTCTTTCCTCCCAATGCTTGTGCATGCTTCCATGTAATTGATATACGGGAATGAAGCTTTCAGCAATACAATGTATCTTATAAACAAGTTACCTCCTACTCCCTTAGGATATGTCACCCCCTATGAAAAGTTGTTTAATGTCAAACAAACTACTCTTTTCTTAGAATTTTTGGTTACTTGTGTTTCCCTAATCTTCGATCTTATAATGTTTCCAAGCTTCAGTTTCGTTTCACACCTTGCACATTTCTTGGTTACTCTCTCATCCATAAAGGATATAGGTGTCGTGATTCCTCAGGTAAAATATACTTTTTTCGTCATGTTACTTGTCATGAAAATGTATTTTCCATTTCAACATAAGTCAGTTATGCCAAATATCTCCTATTAGTTACATGTGTCTTATTCTACTTTAAATTGCTAGTGTTGACATCTTGTCCTTCAGCTATCGATCTATGGTTTCAACTATGCCACCAATTAGTTCAGTAAATTTACCAAACATGATGTCGTCACCTAATATCTCATTTCCTGAAGTGTTAGAATCTAGTTAGCATGCTAGTCACGTGTCAGATCCATGCCAGACTACTACGCATGAAAGTTCGGATCCAGCCAACTTGTTAACCATGAAATATTAGAGTCTATACAACCTGATAACCATGTGTCTAATCAGTTATCTTCTAACACAAATCCCATGCTCACTCGAAGTAAGACAAATATTTTTAGACCAAAGGCATATTTTACAAAGGTGGCTTGTTTATCTGATACTACCCCTGCTAACATTCATGAGGCGATGGCACATCTTAATTAGCGAGATGTTGTCAATAGTGAGATGCAAGCTCTTCTTAAAAATTAAACCTGAACTCTATGTGCTTTGACTGTAGCTCAAAGGTCCATCAGTTGTAAGTGGCTCTTCAAAGTTAAAAAGAAGCCTGATGGAACGGTGGATAGATATAAAGCGCGACTGGTGGCTATAGGGTTCTCGCAACATGTCGGGTTTGATTTTGGTGACACTTTCAGTCTAGTGGTTCAAGCAACCAGTGTTAGAACTATTTTTGTCATTGTTATTATAAATGGGTGGTTTTTGAGACAGATTGATGTTAACAACGCTTTCCTTAATGGTGCTTTAACTAAAGAATTTACATGGATCAGCATCCTAGCTTTGAAACTCAAGGTGTCAATGGGGAGTAGCTTTTTTTTAGACTGAACAAGGCTCTGTATAGGCTTCGGTAAACACCTCATGCATGGTTTCATACTCTGAAGCAACATCTAGTTCATCAACTTGGGTTTTGTACTTCAAAGGCTAACCCTTCTCTCTTTGTTCAAACATCTGTTGAAAAATCATTGTTTCTAATGGTGTATGTTGATGACATAATCATCACAGGTAATTCTTCTAAAGAACTGGATCAGGTGGTTCAACAGTTAAATGATAAATTCTCTCTTAAAGACTTAGGGAATCTTCATTTTTTTCTTATGTATCGAGGTGTACCATAAACCTCATGGGTTGTTATTTACATAGACAAAATAGATTTTTCATTTGCTTCATAAAATAGGAATGTCTAAGTCAACACCTACTCCTATACCTATGGTGTGCACTCCTAAATAGGAATTTTTTATTTCAACTTTGGTACGGGGTCAATGTCGTTGGGCAAGAGCAGTTATATCAGGAGTTCATCGACGTACACCGAATACCAAATCGATGTAGTTTTTGGTAGGCACATGAGTTACAAAAGAACCGATGACTTACTTATTTCGACAGGGACTAGTGAGGGTATGTTCAATCCCTTGCTTGAAGTAACAATTAAGGTGCAGATGAGGAAGAATGCCAACAAAGAAGATGCAGGTCAGGAAGAAGGGGCAGCGGATGCAGTTGACGGGGAGGAGTCAGACCCTAAGCCAATAAATAGTATGGTTTGAATAGTTCGAAAGTGGCACTATTTTCTGAATCGAAGTCGATTCCAGCAGAGCTGGAACCTTGCGAGTCTAATGATGATGAATTAAACAATGCTTCAGATCTAGATTCGCGATTCAAGGAATATAAACCTCCACCCCACATGACAAATATCTATCTATCGACCGAGTTGGTTTAGAGTTTTCGCAGTTACCACACAGAACACCTAGTCATGCAAGCATATTTTATGATGTACGAGTATTAGAAATTGGAATGGAATACCCAAACAAATATGCTTTCCTTGCTGCACTGAAGCATTACAACTTCAAGAGTGGCGTGAAATACTACGTCACAAAGTCTTGCTCCATGAGATTCGAGGGAAAGTGCGTAATACGCGACGGGAGATGCATGTGGAAAATCATGGAGTCTTTCTAGAAGAAAATCAAGCTATGAACATAAAGAAGTATTCTAGTTCATATACTTGTGTTACGGAAGGTGCAAGTCAAGACCATCTAAGGCTAAACTCGAACATGATTTCTAATATTATTTTACCTATGGTGAAGGCGAGTCCCAAGATTCTTGTCCCAGTGTGATTGTAAACATCCATAACTAGTACGAGTACACTCCATCATAATACAAAGCGTGGGTTGTAAAATAAAAGGCTATGGATAAGTTGCAACATGAGTGGGACAGTTCGTACAACCATCTTAGAGAATGGTGTCAAGTATTCCCTTAAGGTTCGTTGATCTTACGTCATCAATTCGTTTGCTAGTAGTTATGGTGGTAACCTAACGTCTTGGATGTTATCATCAACTGGATCAATAGGTGGATCTTCTTGTTCTTGCACTTCGACAAGTGGTGGTGGATTTCGCATCGGTTGTGCTTGTCTACGATTTTGCTTGATGAGTGCTTCAGGGTTAGAGATTGCATTTACCAAATTTCCTTGGCTTCGAGTCATAAACTAAAACTAAATAAAAATAAATACTTAATGAAAATAAATAAATAATAAATAATAGAAAAATTGTATATATGACCTAAAAAATTCCTAATTATTCTTTTATAAGTGCAATAAATTAAAATTACTAAAGACGTTACCTCCCCGATAACAGCGCTAACAACTTGCCCGCCTCCGAACGTACTCCTATTTGGCTTGTATTTTGGGCTTTTGCAAGTATACAGATTTAGTTGTAATATAGTTTTACAACGAAGTAATGAGTTCTCCATGGATTGTACCCAAGGGAGGTGAAGCAATAATAATTTCAATCCCTGCACAGAAAAGATCTAATTAGTACTCTTTTCAAGATTATACTACGAAGGTAAAAGAAAGGTTTTAATTTAAGAATAATAATAATAAGCATAAAAATAGAATAAGGTAAAGGAAATGAGATAATATATTTCAATAAACGGATTTATGGGGGATTAGCTCGCTTCAGTGTGATTGCTTCAATCGTTGCTTTTGGGGTTTTCGTCAATCAACTAGTCGCTACTCTAGCAGGATCTTCCAATCTTCCACTAACATAACGATTAACAAGAACTACTTATTTTCCAACCTCACAGTTCATCTTGGTTTGGGGTAAAGGTGTTCATGTATGGGCAATACCAATTTTGGGTTAATTCTCACATAAATGACTTTTTTGGGTTATCATGCCTAGGGTTTCTTTTACGTTCTTCCTTTTCCAAATAGATGATCCGTTGAATATCCCTACACAATAATTAAATTATCATACCTCCACTCTCTAATCCTCCACGAAGGGATTAGTTCTTCATGGTTTCTTAAAACATTATAAATTCAATAAAAAGATTAAACATAAGAAATAATATTACAAATATGATCGAAGAAACTCAAGGATTTGTATTGCAATCTATTGGAACAAATCCACAATAATTTATGCAAAATTTACAAACCTCGTTTCTATAAAACGAAAATAGAAACAACTAAGGAAATAAAATAACTAAGCCTAAATTACAAGAAGGAAATTAAACTATGAAAGAGTGTGTAAAACTAAGTGCTAAAGGGGCCTATTTATAGCATTTGGATAATTGTTTTCCTTAGGCCAAGGTCAGCTACCGTTCTTCGGGTTTAATTTGTGTTATGAAGACCAAAACGCCCCTCACTCGGTGTATTTTCACGTTCAAGAGTAGATGTCGCGACACATAGGAGTCGTGTCGCGACATAGAAGGTAGTCTACTCCTTTGGTGTGATTTCCAAGCGTTGTCGCGAAACGCTATGCCCGTGTCGCGACATAGAAGATAGTTTCAAGATTCTTTGGTCCTGGTCCCTATGTTACGACATCGCTTGTCCCGTTTAGTGACATAGTGATCAATTTCGATGTAATTCGTCTTCTAAGGGTCTCCTGTACACCCACAAAGTTCATTAGAGAACCTTTAGACCTTAATCGGCCCTAAAGTCAATAAAACATGCCTTTTTACACTTTTTACACATTTTATTCAATCTAAGAAAACTAAAGTAAATCCTAAGTAATTCTAACGAAAATGCCTAATTTCAAGCTCCTAAAATGTGAAAACTAGTTTAATTTGCTAGGTCGAATTCCGGCAAATTAGTCGGAGCCAATGACGAACCCGTCCTGCAATCACGTCCGGCCCTACACTACTAGGGTAGTCGTCATTGCCTCTTCTAACGAAGTTTCTTACCACTCGCCTCCATCGATAGCAGATACGGACTGCCAGCGACTCTGAACCACAACATTTACTCCAAACAGGTCGTCGTGTCCGATGAGAATAATGGTTCACGAATAGGGAAAGATTCCATCATATGCTCGCAAGCGTCGATATGGTCCTTGTGAAACTCTCACCAACCCTTGTCGTTCTTCCCCGCAGGTAGGGGTGAGTGTTTGATTGAATCGAATCGAATCGAATGAAAAAATTTTGAGTTAATCGAGTTGACGAATCGTATTTTATCAGCCTAACTCAATTTGAAATTTTCTCAAATCGAGTCGAGAGTGATGGAATCCGAATCGAATCGAATATATTTGTTCAAGTTAACTTTTTTAAAAAAATAAGTTTGGGTCCTTGTAACAACTGTCACCCATCTTAATCAAATTTGTCAATTGTAATCAAATGTGTTATTAACTTTCATCACCTCATAATTTATTTATTAATCTTTTATATAGGGTTAGCTTCTTTGCTTGCTTAGTTGCTTCAATTATCTTCTAATTCTTGTTACTACGTATTTTAAAATTAAAAAATATATTAATTGTAAAAATGTGATTTTTTAATAAAAATTATTTTAAAAATAAAATGTGAAATTGATACCAACATAAAATTTTAACACGAATATTTTATAGTATCATTAATAATTCAATTTTAATATAAATATTCAATATTATTAAAAAATCAATAATATAAATAGTACAAAATGTGAATTTTAATATAATAATATAAATAGTATATATAAATAAAATTATTACTATTTAGGTTTGAGGATTTTTTTGGATGATTTTGATTTTTTATTTGGGGTAAAGGGTGAAAAGTAAAAGTTTAGAGGGAAAATAAAAAGTTTTGGAGGTTTTGGAAAGTAAAATTTTGAGGGAAAGTAAATAAGGAAATAAAATTTGGGGAAGAAAATATTAAAAAAAATTGGAGGGGAAAGGGAATGGGTTTGGGGTAGATGGGAGGGGAGTAAAAGTTTTAGAAAGAAAGCGATAGGGAGTAAAAGTTTTAGGGAAAATAAATGAGGAGAGTAAAATTTTAGAAGGAAAATATTAAAAGAAAATGGAGGGAAATGAGTTTAGGGTAGATGGGGGGTGAGATGGGAGAGGGGTAAAAGTTTTGGGGGAAAAGTGGAAAGGAATAAAAGTTTTTGAGAAAAAAGTAAAAAAGTTTGGGTAAAAATGTAAATTATTATAGTTTAATATTCAGTTTATTCGAATTATTCAAGTTATTCGAATTCGAAAACTCAACTCGATTCGAACACGAAATCCTAAAAAAATTTGAGTTGACTCGAATAACTCGATTCGTTTAACTCGAAATTCGATTTTTTCAAGTTGAATCGAGTTTTGCTCACCCCTACCCGCAGGTCCACCTTGTGCAACTCTTCCATGTCTCGCGATGGCAGTGGAATTCATTGCCTCCACCCTAACTGTCACATCACACCCGATCTTATTCATGCATTTCCACCGTCGGGTACACTATCAACGATACCTTCAAGTCCCACATTGACCGACTGTCCCACAGTTTCGGTGCAATGCAAGATATAATATCAGTGTCAGCGTATGACATCCATTCAAACTACAGTGCACAATTGTAAATTGAATTATGTACAAAATTTTATTTTACAAATCATTACGTAATTAATATAGGTTCGAAAGAATAAGTAACTAACATTGGCTTTCGAGTATTGATCTAACAACAGCTTGATATCTTCGAGTTGGTCGGGTAGTCCCACGTAACTTGGTCCATGGTTTCACCTGTATAAACGATATGTTAGTTCAAACATATAATAAATAAAAAAAATTTCTATACAAACTTCGTATTTATTAATAAATGATTTTTATCTTGTCACCAACGGAAACATATATAGGTCCCTCACTTAGGGACATAGAAACGTATTTGTCACCAGGCCCACAACTGCAACAGGATCAAACAACCACTGATTGACATCTTATCCAATTCAGTTGCCTGACACAACTCTCGGTACAACGTGGCCAATACCGTTGATCCTCAACTCAATTGTCTTCATTCTTTGAAGTCCACTAAGTGTAGTTGCCATCTCACGTGCACCAATTTTCAAGATTTATCGAGCGTTAAAAATGCCATCGATTAACCTCATGATGAATGCTTAGGCATATTGTTGTATGACAACATCAGTCGCGTCAGTGGGGAGTTTTTTGGAATTGGTCTCCAACCACTTCATCTGTATTCGACCACCTTCAAACTTGTTCGGGACATTCCCCAATAATGATAGGTAGAGGTCCTATTTACCAGGAACGATCGTTGATCCCCTGACGACTAGCCCATCAATCGGTAGATCGAGTTGTAACTCCACGTCCTTGAGTGTGATGGTACACTTGTCGCATGGAAGATGGAAAGTGTGTGTTTCAAGCCTTCATCTTTCCACCAACTCATTGATTAGTGTAGGATTGAGTTTGCAGCCCCCGAACATACGAGACGTATACAAGAATCTCATCTCTTACAAGTAACCACAAATTTTGGTGATCGAAAGCGTTGCCAAGTTATGTATGTACTCCCTCCAAAATACGATTATCTACCTATTTATAAAGACAAAAAATTAGTTTAAAATATTAAAAAAAACTTTAAATTTAACTTAAATGGAAATAATTAAATTTAAAATTTCGTCTTCCATTACTGCTTGAGCGGCGGAAATGTGCTTGTTGTTGAAATGAATTAGAGAAGTTGTCATTTGTGAAAACTTAATTCAAACGAATAAAACACTGAATAATTAAAAAAACTAAGATTTTTAAACGAGAATATTGAAAAATTTAGAAGAATAGCTTGAAAATTTTGAGAGAGTTCAAAGAATAGGATATGAGTGAAAAAAACTTAAACTTCGATGGTATTTATAGAAAAAAATGATTGTTGCCCCCTTTAAATTTTTTTACCGTTACTCGGCTAACGTTTAAAAAATTATTAAAGTTGACCGTTGAGGGAACTCCATTTTTATCTCCAAAAACAACTTACCCTAATTTTCAAAAAATCAGACTTAAATCCGTAATTAAAAAAGTCAACACATATACCTAATTTATCCTATATATTTAGTGACTTTATGAAAATTGAGAAACAGGTCAAAGGAGGAAACAAAAAAGAAAACCCCTAAAACAAAACCCCCTTCTCAAACTTTCAAAATCAAAACTCACACTGCTAAAACCCTCACTCTCTTTAAAAGCAAAATCAAAACTCACACTGCTAAAACTCTCACTCTCTTTAAGAGGAAACGAGGGTCAAGTCAAATTCGAAAATAATCAAAACCAATTCAAAGTAAAATCCCACTGCGATTATTATTTAGTGACAAAAATCAGACTTAAATCCGTAATTAAAAAAGTCAGCACATATATCTAATTTATCCTATATATTTAGTGACTTTATGAAAATTGAGAAACAGGTCAAAGGAGGAAAAAAAAAAAAACCCCTAAAACAAAACCCCTTTCTCAAACTTTCAAAATCAAAACTCACACTACTAAAACCCTCACTCTCTTTAAGAGGAAGCGAGGGTCAAGTCAAATTCGAAAATAATCAAAACCAATTCAAAGTAAAATCCCACTGCCATTATTATTTGATCCCTAACCTGGGCCTTGAAAATGATTCGTATGTGAATGTGAAGGATGCAGGTTGTAAGAGGAGGACGGATATTCTGCTCCAAGTACTCCGCTGCTCCTGGTTAGTCTCTCTTTTTCTTTTTGTTTTAATTGGAAATCCACTCCCTAAACAAGTCTTCTTTTGTGTTTCCATTATTACAGCAACGTGGGTTGGTGTACGGCGTGGAAGATCATTTGCTGCTTCTCTTCCTTCTCCTTCTGACTCTCCCAAGCGAAAAAGAGTCTCAAAGGATGAACGTCGAGATTTGATTGAATCTTTTGTTAACAGGTCTGCTCTTCTCTCTTTCATTTTTTTTCTTTTATATATATATATATATATATATATATATATATATATATAATCCCTATTTTCTCCTCCTTTCTGTTTTTAGATTTATACCATTATTGTTGTTGTTGTGTCACCTACAATGCTGTGGTTCTACTGAGGATCCTTTATGTTTGTAGTGCCCAAATTTCAACATTTTCTTATGGGTGCTATTCCTTCAAGAATCATGTTGAGAAATACTTTTCTTATTCTTTTTTGTGTTGCTGAACTGAAGTTCTGCTATTGTTTTACCATGTATTTAATGTTCAACTCTTGTACACAGTCCTTTTTTAAACAAACAAACTCGGTGTGTTAACATTTCCCTTAATAAAAGACCAGCTTCAACCACCAACAATTTTAGGCATCTCTTCATTAAATTATTTTCCTTATTTACCTTTCTCTTTTTGAATAAAAAAAAGTGTTAGAAAGCATAATCATGCAGATCAAGAGTCTGGCATGATATTTGTGCATTGGCAAATGGAAATTGTCTCATGACCATCAATTGCCAGGCTGATCTTGCACGGTCAGGAAAGCTACAGTAATCAGAATATGCAAAATTTTCAGTGTACATCAAAACATGCTTAGGGTTTCATAGTTTGTAGCTTTTGGATAAAAATCATCTTGTTGATCTGCAATATTGATATCTAAATCCTCTTTTTCTCTCCCTATGTCTTCTTGCCATTGAAAACAATATTAACAGTATTTAGATAAAATTGTCATCTGAGTAAATCATCTTCTTAACTGCAACTATCCCGTATAGATACTCTCTCTCTCTTCACATCATATTGCCATTGAAGACCGTTCGGTTCAAATTGAAGAAGGTTAAACATGTTATTCATTCAGATACAACAAGTATCTGATATAGATGGTGCATCTTTATTCTAACCCTAATTAAAATTGTGTCTTTGGACTGTGCCATGAGATTGAGCCGTTTCTCTTGGTATAATAGTTTCCTTTTAACTATTGGAAACTAAGATTGTCATGTCAAGTTTGCTTAGTTTGAAACTCTAACTCATTAGTTCCTTAAAAAGGACACAATTAAGACCTTCCATTATCCTTTTTCAGGTATAAATCAGTGAATGCTGGGAAATTCCCAACTGTAACTGCAGCTCAAAAAGAAGTGGGTGGCTCTTATTATGTTGTTAGGAAGGTTCTTCAAGAGTTGGAATATAAATCTAAAATATGCTCCTCAAACAGCAGTTATGAAAATTTATCAGCAAAACCTGCCAATAAAGAGGATAAATCATTTTCTGTAGTTGAAATGGTCTCAACTGTAGTCCAAGATGACACTTCTGCAAGAGCTATGGATGATGTAAAGATGCATGACACAAATGACAAGCAACTGGAGGCTGACAGAGTAAGTGCTGATTTTTATGTGCTTTATCTTCAATGATAAATGCAGGAATGTATTTCGAGTAGACAGAATATGCTCTTAGGTGGAAGGTTACTTTGGTAATTGGCATTTTTCTCAAGAAACTCTACAAATTTTATTGAAGTTGCAGTTGTGACTAGTATGGAATTATGGATTCCTTTCTTCACAATTTTCCTAGTTGAATTCAGAAGTTTGTCTTTTAATACTTTCTCATTCTTTTGTTTTCCTTAGTCACTAAATGCTAACAATTTATGTACTTATTCCCTTGAAATAATGCATAAAACTATGTTTTCAAGCATATAAAATGGATCTCTAATAACTTGATATTTTAAAATGCATTTCATCAATCATACTTTTGGTGTGCCCTCAAGCTCTTCAACTGTTTACAGGACAACTTTGTAACCTGCTGTCCAGTTTTTCAATTTATTATTATTATTTTTTATTTTAAGAATCCCTTTTAGTTTTATTTTCTATAGAGTAAATTTTACTGGTGCAATTGTGGAACCATATTAGATACCTTGTAATCTAATTTGTCATTTCATTTTCAGGGTAGTTGTCATGATTTTGTTTTGGAAGAAAATAGTGTGCTGAAAGTTTATGCTAAGGGCCTTGAGAAACAAGAGGATGATAAAGTAGGGGGTCTTGGGATAGATGGTTCTGACAATTTTCTAATATTTCCGGACAAACAAAAAATTGTCGAAGCTACTGATCAAGATCTTGAATCAGAAAAGCTGTTTAAAACTGAGTCTCAAGTTGTTCAATCTGAGTTTGGTGTAGTCAAAGATGATCTACCAAAAGAAGAAAGTCAGATTGGAAATGAAGAGGGTGATAAAAAGGAACACGCAATATCAAAGGAATCACTAGATTCTGGGAGTCCAGAGCCCAAGGCTGAGCACCACCCAAAAGTCCTAGAAGAGGAAAAATATAAGCACCACCCAGAATTCCTAGAAGAGGAAATATATGCAAGGTAAGTGTTCTTTTTTCCCAACAGCTCAATTAGTGAATGAGTTGAGTTGCTATAGGTCATAGCTTCATGGATGAGTATGGTGGTGTTGACATTATTTGGCTGATTAGAATGAGGTTTGACTATGTCCATGGTTTGTTTTACCTTCAAAGATGATTATGCCAGTTCTGTCTATGAATGTTGTATGACGGGATAAAGGTTCCATTGCCTAAGAGACAGAACATAACTTCCTCTTCAAGTTATTTTTTGGCCTGTTTATGCCTGCATGGCAGGTGGATGCATGCTGGATGTTACTTTTACTAAGTATCTGCATTTTTTTGGTAGAAAATGTCTTTACATGTCATGGCTCCACCATGAATGTTCCATTACATTTTATTCTTTTGCATGTAAATGACATTTTGTCATTGTAATAGCTTAAATTCTCTATCGATATAAGCTTTTTATTTTCCGCTTAATTCTTGAAACATCTGTATATGTTTGATAGTCTTTTGCTCTGCATTTGTTTCAATCTGCATTTGAAACTTGAAATAAACGACACCTCATATGGGCATGTATTTTTCCTTGAACAGACAAGAAATTTGGCACATTCAGAGGGAACTTACTTAATTGCATTGATATTTTTATGCATCTTCTGGTAAATTGATCTACATATGTCTGTCCTACTTAAGCGCATTTGCAGATTTATATAATTGAAACCCTACAACTAATTCTGGCCCTTGCTTTTATTAGACCTATTACCTATAGCATTTCATTTTAACATTTCAGTCATTTAAAATGAATTTTATTTGTGTGTGAATTTTTATACGAATTATCTGCCATATCATTATTATGAGTTATGTTAATATGAAATGAGTACTTCTATCATCTAGGAACCCACCTAGTGAGCAGACTGAAAATGCAGAAGGTTCGAAGAAGTCAACTCTGTGGGGGAACCTTAAGTCATTTGCTGATGGTATTATTAATAAATGGAGAAAGCTGTGAATCTTTGTTGGCATCAGTGGGAGAAATCTGTAAATTTTGTGATGGTGTCATTCAAACACTTTGTGAACTGAATTTTTTTGGGAAAATAATGGAAATATATAATAAGATCAACCATGGATGTTTTTTGCGTTTGATTTTGGCTGTATTGTTGTCTCAATTATATGCACCATGCTTTCCGGCCAGTAATCCTACTGTTGCAAAAAATGAAAATTATAGTCAAAGTGGATGAGTTGGAATTGTAATGTGAATGAAGAGAAAATACAGGGAGGGACTATTAGTATTAGAGATGGTATATTATCATGTTGCCACTTGTTTTTTTACCACAAAAGAAGTTGAAAATGCAAGGTTTTCTTAACTAATAATTTTGCGAGAGTTGTAGAGTAGTGAATTATAAGGAAGGGTAAAATCTTAATAACAATACGATTTGAACTCAATTTACACTTGGGACAATTAACATTTTTTATTATCAGATCAATACACAAGGGTTTTTTTTATGTTTTTAAATATAATTATGTGTTATATATAATTAAATTGTTGAAACGTGTAATAATTAAATTTCAACTCTAACAACATTGCGATTTGAACTCAATTTATATCTGGGGCAATGAACATTATTGATCATCAGATCAATATACAATGTTATTTTTTTATATTTTTAAATATAGTTATGCGTTATATATAATTGTTGAAACACCTAATAATTAAAATATTTTAATAATAAAAAATTTAAAATATATTTAAAATATTTTTATCATATTCATAGTAGTACAATATAATTTTACTTCAAATAATTAACACAAAGTAATATTATTTAAAATAATAATTAATCAACATATAAATAATTTTTATCATTCAAATACGATGTTAATAAAAAATTCTTACTTATATTCACCAGAAAAAATTCTTACTTATTATTAAACTATTTGTACAAATTGTAAAAAAAAAAAAAAAAAAACTCTAAATTCTAAATTCTAAATTCTTCATTATTCAAATTGTCTTTTATTTTCTTAATAATCAAAAAATTAATCTAGATAATATATAAACATACAATTATAATTAAAGTAGTATGAATATTTATAAGAATATCTATCCTATTTAATTTTTTTTATCTTCTCTTGCAAAACATATAAAGGTAAAACAATTTACATTTTATTTTTCTTATATTTTCTCATTTTTCAATTATATTGGGCGAAAAGAATTATTTTTTTTTCTTTTTAATCTTTCCTGCAAAATATGAATAAAAAATATTTGTCTCAAACTTAAAATATTCTAAGGTTTCATTATTCTATTCACCCTGCCTAGCACCGAGATCTACTGCTTTGCATCACAAGTTCGTTTTGGAAATTTGTAAAAAAATACTAAAAATTTTATTATGTGTATATACGTAAAATTATGTCTTTAAAATATAAGTGTATATTTAAAAATAACATATGATAAATAATAAAAAGGTAAAGTTCAACATTAATAATAACATATGTAATATTTACAAAATTAAAAATTAAAAAATTAATTTAAATTGCAAGTAAAAAAATTTAAATATGTAAATACATTATATTAAAATATTAAATGTAAAATTTGAAACTAATAATTTTTTTAAAAAGAAATCAATAATAATAATAATAATAATAATAATAATAATAATAATAATAATAATAATAATAATAATAATACATGTAATATGTGCAAAACTAAAATCAAAAATAATTTAAACGCGAGTAAAAGAAAATTTTATCAGGTAAACGCATCATATAAAGATTATTAAATGCACTCAAAATGTTTATCTTGTTATTATCATTTTTTTAGGCTCGGTTTGTTTCACTGAAAATGACTTTCAAAAAATGATTTTTGAAAAATGACTTATTTTTTTAGAAAAGTTAATATTTTTTGTGTTTGGATAAATCTGTGTAAAATATTTTTTGTTGTTTGACAAATTTTCTCAAAATATTTCATAAAAGTTGTTTTCAACGGAACAGACATACATTTGAGATTTTATTATCTTTTCATTATTTAATTGATTTTATTTCATAAAGCTTATTTATATATTAATTAATCGTGTTTTAATTTTAATCAATCTTAATTTACTTAATCAGCTTAATTGTTAATTCCGTACAATAGGGAATAAATGTTTAATTAAATTGAAAGTGGTATAATACTTATTTTGAATATTATTTGGATGAGTAAGTTGAAAAATGCTTTAATTTAATAAAAATTGAAGTAAGGACCAAATTGTAAAATTTGTAAATTTTGTATTTCTAAAGGTTTGAGTAGTGAAATATGAATCATTGATGTAGTAACTAAATTATATGCTTATGAAATATGAAAATTTTGAAAGTCGAGCATAAAATAGTAAAGTTTGAAACTATAGGGGTTAAATTGTAAATATTTCAAAACTTGAGTTTTAGGACTAATTTACATTATTTGAGAATTTAAAATTCTGAAAAATAGAATATGAAAGTTTAACTGCTCAGAAATCAAGGACTATTTTTGGAATTTTTACAATTTTAGTTGTAAGGATTAAATTATAAAATCTAGAAATTTAAAAAATTGATTGTTTTGCAAAACTATACAAAACGAAGTTTAGGACTAAACTATAGAATAAAAAAATTTGTTTATGAAGAATTAAATTGTAGAATGGTAAAAATTTGGATTTCAAGAGCTAAGTTGTAAAAAAATTAAAATTAAAATATAAGGAACTGTTTTCTTCGATAGTGAAAAGAGCTTTCCTTTTTGTTTCTTTGACAATAAAGATAGTGAATAAAGCCTTATTAATTTGAAAGGTGTCTTACGAAAAAAAAATTTGGTAAGACATTTTCTTTAAAAATCTTGATTTTACCTTTCTTTTTTTTTTGGAGAATGACTTTGATATTTTATTTTCTACCAAATAAACACTGTAAAGCAATGAAAATATTTTACGGAAAACATTTTACATGCAAACAAACAGACCCTTAGTATCAAATTAATTATTGACATAAACTCAACTCAATGTAGGTGAAATAATTTATGTAATAAAATTAAAATTTATAAAAATGTCAAATAAAGCATTAGTTAAAGTTGTAAAGAAAAAAATTTATAAATGTTGAGCATGGGTTAAAATAAGACATTTGTAATTTTTATTGATTTTAAAAAAATGTGCTCATAATAATTTAACTTATTTAAAAGATATAAATTTATTTTAATAATTTCCTTGGTGTCAAGTATAGATTTTATAACCTATCAAAATAAAAATAAAGTAAATAAATAAAGGATGATCGGATCTTTCCAAAATAATATAAATTTAAAAATATTTTATCCACAAAATATGATTTGTTACTAATTTCCAAATCATGCATATCCCTTTAATCAGCTACAAAGGATGAGCAGGATTTTTGTTGAGGTACTTAATTTTTAAAAAAGAAAAATTGATGTAGACAAGCAAGCAGGAAATAGGAAGATGGAATAGAAAAAAGAAAAGAAAAGGCCAGAAATCCAATCAACGAGTAGCAGTAGCAGTAGCAGCAGCAGTAGCAGCAGCAGACTTGATAACCAAATTTGGTTACCAACTATTTCACAAAGCTATATTACTAAGTAACCTAAAAGAATTATCACAACATCATGTCATGTTATGTCATGTCATGTACAACAATATTAGATTCCCCTTTCCACCAAGGATACCACTCTGTTCCCAAAATTACATCCCTCATTTCCAATACTACTTTGGTTAGGGGAAGGACATTTTAATATTATATTATATTAATATGATATAACCAAACAAAATCAAACCCACCTTTGAATGCATTTTGCAGGCATGTGAAGGTAGGAAAACTCCTTGGAGAGATCAACTACAACATCATTTCCACCACCTAATAACAGCTCCTTTTCCCGGTCAATACGAGGGCACTGAGATGAGGCAACCAATCCCTGCAACTCGTACAGTGCTCAAGCTGATATGGGTTCGTATGGGTATGATAGCCATGGGTGTTTCAGGGCCTCTGCTGCAGAAGGACGCTTCTTTGGGTTTACTTCAAGCAAATGAGCAACAAAATCAACAAATCCCTGGTCCCCCATCGGCAGCCGATGCCTCAAGGACGTCTTCTTGGGTATCAGGTATTCCAGTCTATTGGTCTCCTGAAGTATAAAACATAAAAACACAGCGTTGAGATAGGACAAGGAGCCCCTAAGCACTAGGGAAGCAAAGCAAAAGTAAGTTTTAGAATAAAAGCATTTTTTTGCAACAAGTACATAATGAGAAAGATTGACCTGATTACGTTCATAAAGCATGTGATTCTTCGAAAAGTATTTGTATGTATCCCGTCCTTTGGCAAGCATGTCTTGTTTGATGGGACCTATGATTCCAATTACTCTTGCAAGTAATGTCGCAGGTGAATCATTCTGGAAAAGTACCTACACCATCATATTGAAGCCAAATTATATCAACGTTGATTTATTTCTCCAAAAATAGATTAAAGATAATAACTACGGTGAAGTCATATGTTTTCCCAGTAAAACCAACTAAAGAAATTAATCATAGTTATCAGGAGAACAAGCTAGCTTATAGCAATAGCATGAATGCATAAAAGTCTAAATCTAGATAGTTGATTCCATAACATGCAAAACATTTTCTTTGGGCCAAGTTTGAGCCAACTTGTTTCAGACTGAGTGATTGGACAGAGTCCCAAACTTGTCCATTTAGCCTTTACAGATGAGGACATCACTGAATGCAAATACAAAGAGGACTAAAATTGTCCAACATTTTGTTTAAATTCTACATCCAGTCAGTTCAGAGCCAAATCACGTTCAGTCTAAGTTCTTTTCACTGAATTTAATGATTTGTTCAAATGCATGATATTTCCGAGTTTTTTGTTTGTAGTACTTTCACCAAAGAAAAAGGTAAAAGAAACATTCAAAAAAGTTCTGAACGTAAGAAAACACTCCACATACCATTTCAATATTCATTATAAGCAAATTCTAGCTATTGTCTAAAGAAGGCTACTTACATTTCCAGTACAGAGTTCCGCCAAGATACAGCCAAGTGACCAGATATCTATTTTCTTATCATACGGAAGTCCTAGGATAACCTCTGGTGCACGATAGGACCTGGATTGAACATAGGAGCATAGATGATCTGTCTCAAAACAACTGCTCCCAAGATCAATGACCTTCACCTCACATCTACTATAGCTTTTAACTAATATATTTTCAGGCTTCAGATCACAATGTATTAGGCCAAGGCCATGCAAAAATTGAAGAGCCTCCAAACACTGAATGGTTATAGACTGCACAAAAGAATTCAAGAGAAGGTTACATGAAAGTGACATAGATTAGCCGTACTTCTGAAGAAAACAACTTCTAACAAACCTGCAATCTTGGCATTGTGAAGTAAACCTCGCCACCTGATTCCCTATTAAATTTATGGAACTCATATAAGTTTGCCTTGAGAAGTTCACAGACTATTAGCAAATGTTCCTGGAAAATAGAGAAGAGTAAGATGCTACTCATGCATTAGCCAAAGAGAAACTTCTAATTTAACCAGCAGAGAGAATTTATGTCTGAACATGCCAGCTAGAACTTCAACAGAGAAAACAAATGATCAGAACAAAGTCCCCAATAAATATATTATCATAGAAACAGCAAGAACTAGAAGTAGAACACAAAATACTACGAGCATGCCAGTATCACTTACTCGGTAGTAAAAGTAATCATACAATCGGAGAATGTGATGCTTATCTGCTGGATCATGTTTGTTAACATACTTGAGAAGCTTAATTTCATCAAGGCTTTGATCAAAAAAATCCTTGTTGTTCTTTATAATTTTCACACAGACATCCATGCCTGTGTGCAGATCATGAGCTTGTATAGCTTTACTAAACGCAGCCGATCCAAGATACTCAGTAACATGATACCGCCCAGCTATAACAGAATTTAAAACAACATGGAAATTCTTATCCTCCTCAAATCCAGTTCTGAGAAGCAAAAAAGAGGCTTATGTAAGCAAATCCAGTGCTCGATAGATGACAGCAAAATAAAAACTAATCAATATAAGTTATACTAAAGAAATATCATCAGGCAAGTAGAAATTCCAAAAATATGCTGTAAGTTGAGAAGGCAGCAAAAAATTATCTCTAAATGTATGTCGGTGTCATCAATAACACAAAAAGAAAAGGATCTTCCTGACATATCAACAAGTTTTTTTTCTTTGTTTACTTTTTGGTCCAATGCTGATTGCTATCAACCATTTAGGGATCAAGCTACAAGTCGATAGTATCACAAGTCAAATGTTATCTCAAGATCTAAAAATAGGAAAAATAATTGAAAGAAAACCAAACTTTCCAATGGAGAATTAGGTAAATTCAAGCTACAAAAGCAAAACATGAGCTTGGGTAAATACTTGGCAAAGGAAAAGTAGTAAAAAAAGAACTAATCATCTAATTACTTAATTGATGCTCTACGCCCCTTCTGCTTGACACTAACTATTATGCACAAAACATTTTTATGTTCAAAAGGTTTTGTCAGTCAGAAAATAAAAGAGGAAGTTTGCCACCAGTTCTGGTTCTTCAACCTCAAGCATAGTTAAAGGAGATTACTACCAAAAAGGTTCAAGGATACTTGATAACTCACAATGAAAATGAGAAAGAGAGGGAGAGGGAGAGGGAGAGGGAGAGACGGAAAGAACATCACACCATTTACGCATCAGCACAGTTTTTAAATTGTTAGCACCAGAGAAAGAACTGAACATAAAAATTGTTTCTAAGATAAGACATGCCTGTTTTTCCTATGCACAATCTTGAGATCGAAGGTCTCAAATTCCTCCTCTTGTGCTTTAATTTGTCTCACTTGCTCTTGGACAGCAGCAGCCTCTTCATCTTCAAGCGATGCCCCAAGATCCTCTTCCCTCACGCCACTAGCTTTCTCATCCTCTTCTTTCTTGGTCTTTTCTTGTGCACCATAACCATAATTAGAGAGAGTTGAAGGGCTAGAATTTGCTGATCTTATATTGGCATCATCTTCATCCCTAGAGCTTTTGGCAACTGAAGAATCACTACTTTTCCGCCTCCATGTAGCAAGCATATCATCCGACTCCATCAAAGCAGTGAAGCAGTCATCACGCTCTTCACCAGCAGCATTGCTGTTACTTGGCCATATAGACTTACTAGAGCCTGCCTGCACCGATTGCCCATCTCTTAATGGTGGAGGAAAAGAAAATCCTCCATCTGCAAGATTCTTCACCTGGGGGGTTGGACCTTTATCATTCTCAATAGCATATTTATTAGAATCATTTTTTCCAGTTTTCCTTTTATCTCTATTTGGTTTATCAATATATTTCCTTTCAGTTTCATGATAACTTTGTCTGGAACCTCCAATAGAACCATCATGATCATGAAAATATTCTAAATCCCCTTCACTACTAACTGCAACTAAACTTTCACGTACTTCACTGCCAAAGTCAGCAGTATCACTGTTGATACCCACACCAATAGACCTAACTGCACCATGCTGATCATTGTCTATGCAAATATCATCCAGCTGAGACCTGCCACACTCTTTGAGAACTTCTCCATCCCCCAGCATGATAAGTTCATTTGTCTGTGTGACAAATCCCTGCCAAACAGGTTCAGCGCGCATCAAATTAAGCTCCTCTTCATCCATTAACTGTCCATCATATTGGGCAATTAAATCATTCTCATGAGTCCCGTCGTACATTTCAGTTACAGACAGCCCTATAGGATCATCTGAAGCTGCAACAGGTTCAACATTCTTTGCCAGGAAATACCGCTCACCAGAGAAGTAAGAATCCTCTTCTGCAAATGATTGATCATCATCATCATCCTTGGTTTGACCTCTTTCTTGAGGATCCCGAACACTCCCATGCCCAGTTCCCTTCTCATTGTCACTAGGATAATCGATTTCATGAGCCAGAAACCAGGCTTCATCCTCAATAGGTTGCCTCATGTATCCAACATCATCATCATCATCGTATTCATCAGACTCCCAATACTCGTTTGGGTAATCGATAGATTCACTTAATCCATCACCAATAGTAGCAAAACCAGAAACCAGATCAGATGCATCTTCTGCAATACCCTGACTCACAGAAAGCCAACTACCTCCAGCATTCCTTTTCCCACCTGGACCATCATAAACAAGATTTTCAAGCTTTTCCAGCAGAATTATAGGAGAAATAACCAATGTTCTAACAAGAACTTAGGCTTTCTAAAGTTCCCCTTCCCTTATTGTCCTATGGCAATTAACTATAATATTCTTTTTATGGTTGTCCAAAAGATTCAAGATAGAAGTTTTAAAGTAACTTAATAATTCCAGTATTTATGCACAACTCAAAATACAGCTACTCTTAAACTATTATCAAATGTCAAATTAAAACACTCCACCCTGTTATCGAATATATTTTAGACATTTAAACTTTTAGGGTAATCTATCTTTATGCTACTTATTATTTTCTTTCTATTTCTTTAGTTATGCCTGGTTACACACAAACTAACCCTGGAAAGAACTGATATAAAAGAATAGAAAAACAATTATATTCTGTACGTGAACAAACAGCAAAATCTTTCCCCCACTTGCGTTTCACAGAATTCTGTTTAGAAGGTTTCTTCCAACCTTTTTTATTATTATGGCTTTAGTAACCTAGGGAAAAGTTCAACCTATCTTCCCAGTTTCAGAATTGGTTTTGCAGACCCATACAAGTACTTGCCAACAGAAAAATGACAAACCTCATAGGAGAAATTTTCTTAGGGGACATACACATCAACACAAATTTTACATAGCTCACCAATGAGTCGTTGCCGCCTAGAGCTAGGTGGCAAATTTTCAAGTTAACAAAACATTTTACAACAAAAAAGCTCTCTAAGTTTTAGACAGAGAACATACATATACCGAACCATAATGTTAGGAAAAGGAAAGAATAGAAAAATAAAGTTTATATTACCAGCCAACAATTCGCACAAATCATCAAATAACCATATCGATATGTTAACTAACCTGAAGCATTTATCTCTTGCCCAATGGGAACATCCAAATAGGACCCTATAAGGAAGGTATTGTCAGCACTAATGAGCTCTGCACCTGGGCCATCACGCTCATATTTTTCCTCCCAGTTAACATTCAATGACTTCTCTTCTGATTTGAGTTTAACTGGTGGCAACCTAGGTAACTCTTCCCTTTGATCATCATATGCAAGAGGAAAGGCCAATCCATTTATACTATTTTGCTCAGCATTGCCTTGAGACTTCCCAAAGAATAAAGCCCTTCCAACCTCGTCCACCTGTTCTTTAATTGCTGCTCTGACATCAAGTGCATCTGTTTTCTTCTTTCCTCCTCTCTTATTTGAAGCACTAGCAGCATTATAACCAATTGATAAATCACCCTTGGGGAATGGAAAAACAGTCTTGACAGAACAATCTTTCCACATCTCTGAAAATGAACTACTGGGTTCCTCAGTTCTAGACCATCTGCTGTTATCAGCAAAGTTTTCCTTCAAGTATGCACCGCTAGTCTTAAATTGCTGATCAAGCTCCTTAGTTTCACTGGTATGAAACTTGTCATACTTGTAATCTACATTAGCTTTGCCAGTATTTCCATGCCACGAAGTTTTAATTTCACCTGAAAAGGAAATCTCTTCTCCAGGTTCAACATTGCCTTTATCAATGTCAGGAGCTTCAGATATACACCATCTTGACTGATCTGGTTTCTTGAGGTCCGAAAAACTACTGCTTCTAAATATACCATCACCTTTTAACAGATCAGGACCATTGCTAGCGTTGAAGTTCCAGGACTGCATACTGAGTACAGCATCTTCAGAATTTTTAGAGAATGCGAAACTCGTACCACTCGCCACCCTTGCTTCATTGGGTTTATTAGAATCCCCAGTAGAAGCAGCATTTCTCCATTGGCTTTCAGACCCATTTCTGCCGGCCCCACACTCTATCTCTTTCACTATAAGTTCCTTAGAGACCTCACTATTGTTTCGAGAACCTGAACCGTGACTTTCACCAGCTATTTTTTTCCCATTTTCTTCTCCTAGTACATTGCCAGAGTCCTTCTCCTCAAGGGTAAGCTTCTGGCAGAATCCATTCAAATCAGGGCGGTTACCAAGTTCACTACGCAAAGCAGCCTCAGCTCTTGTAAAGCGATTTCTCCTCAAAAATTCCAGTATCAGATCAGCTGAGCTTGGTTCTGTCATTCTGAAGTGAAATAGAGCCAGACACAAATACTAAAAACAAGTCTCTACGCCTGAAAATATCCAAACAAAACGGACAAGGATTTATTTATTTATTTATTTATTTAGTCAAAATGGAAGTTAAAAAGATGTCAGCTGCAAATGCTCTTTCCACTGTAAGAAAACGAACTTCACAAAAGATAATTAATAATATTTGGAAACATTTCATTTTTCCTTTCCTTTAAATTCGAATATAATAAAACTGAAAGATGTAACCAAGATTAAAAATCTAACAAGTTTGCTTGTGGTCGGGTTAAAACCGATTTCCTTTTATTTTCCTGTTACAGTACCAATCTACTTCCCAATAATAATAAAAAGAAAAATCGAGGTCACATTACGATTGACAATCCATTTAAAAAAACAACTGAGATTGTTAAAAAAAACTTGAAAACAAGGGTCAAGGTGATTGATTTCTTAAATGCCAATCCTTACTAGGGCTAACTTCAATAAGAAAGTATAATCCGAATAATTCCTCCATTTTCCATAGCACTGAAGAGTAAACTTTCTTCCTTTCTCCGTTAAAATATCCCCTAATTTAGAAAACACATTTTACATTTTCTCAGAAATGAAAGAGCGGAAAAGAAACTAGAGAAATTTGCAACCTTGTGAATCAAATCGAAGGATGACAAGATCCAGAGCCCAAACTGAAAACCCTAGAAATCCCAGACAACCTTTAAAATGGATATTCAAATTTGAATTGACGCAGCCAAAAACCGGAGAAGAGATTAGGGGAGGGGGAGAGGAAGAAAAAAAGAAAAACTTACAGATCGACGAAGAAAGCAGTCACATCAATCTCTGTTATTAGCTTTTGATTCCAGAACCATACTCCCAACATAAAAAAAAAAAAAATTACAATGGGATTTTTCTTCTGTCCGCCATTTCTAAAATTCTCTCTCTTCAGGTTGCTTTGTTATTCTAGTCTTGGTTTTTGGCCTGCAATTTCTCTCGTGTCCTGCCTGCCATGGCATATACTATAGGATCAAAAAAATTTGAAGAAATAGGATCAAAAGTTTTTTTTTTATTATTTAATGTGCCATAAGGTATGTAATGTACCAAAAATGAACCACTGAAGTGTTCTGCCTCGTGATTTGTGATGAGCACCCTACAACATGTTGGACGGCTCTTTATCTCCCTTAGATTTTTTCTTTTACTAATAGTTATTTCAATGTTATTTCAAGTATTTTTTAAGAGGTAGTGACAGGGTTACAGATGAAAAAAAATGAGTTTAGATAGATAATGTGATGTATTTAATTTATTTTGTCTCATGTTATTATATTTAATTTTATTATTATTGTTGTTTTTATATTAATCATAAAAAAACATATCGTCCATATAAATTCACTTAATTTTCTTTGAATGTATCTTGTGTTTATTTTCGATGAAGTTAAAAATAATGATAATTGTAAGATTAATTATTTAAAGAGTAAAATTAGATATTATAACTATAATCTTAAAATTAACGGAGAAGTATGTGTTTAGATTCAAATATAACTATAACGGTGAGGTGAAAATAATAAATAACATTGGATTAAAAATTATATATAATAATTTCCACTAAAATTATTTTATTTTTATAAATTTAATAAAAATATGTGAATTTATAATTTTTTAATTAAAATATTAATATGTATTATAATGTTTTTATAAATATTTTAATTGTATAATATTTTTTTAAACATCAAAAGCCAGCCACTTTATTTATGAATATTAAAACCAGCAACAAACTCATAAAAGTTGAAAACCCAATAGGCAACACAAATAAAAGACAATAAAAGAAAAAAGGAAAACGAAAAGACACCTACAAATCGTGGGTCTCCGGCCGACTACTACTCCATCAAAACAGATAAACAGAACAGAGTGAGGAGCAGCTCAAAAAGAAATAATAAGGGGTCAGCAAAACAAGTTCCTTTAAGTCAAACAAAAACCCACAGATCTAAGGTAGGTCTAGAAGACGACGATTTTTCGTTGCTGCCGTCACCACCGTTGTCAGTGCCTCCTCAACCTAGAAAGTCTCTTCACCATGCCTGAATCCCTCAAGTGCCATTGCATGCGCAACTTTATTAACCGAACGACCGACGAATTTGAAGAAGCAGTTGTGAAATCCCTTTGCCATTTCCTTTGCAGACCAGGTAAGTGCACTAATGTTTGAGAAATCACGATCTTGGTTATTAATCGTTTTCATCACAGATCTTGAATCCCTTTCTACCACGATTAACAAAAAACCTAAATCCTTTATGAAACGGAGCCCAATTAGCACTGCCTTTGCCTCTGCTGCAAAAATCGAAAGAACCGGGTAAGTGACCTTGTAACACGATCCTAGAATCTCTCCATTTTCATCACGAATGACAATCCCTGTTGAGGCTTGTCTCTGATTCAAGTGAAAACCAGCATCAACATTGACTTTAACCATTCCTATAGCTGGAGAAGCCCGCTTCACTTGAGCGCTAGTAGTAAGACCATTCTCCATCGAGGGCATCGAAGCCAACTCTACATAGTGCTACAGATGAAGCTAACAATGTCGCCCACTCTCTGGTAAGCACCCTCATGCACCGTACGATTTCGGGCAAACCATAAAGCCCACATTGTAATAAGGATTTTAGTTTGCTTTACTTTCTGATGCATGTTCAAAAACCACAACAACCAATCATGAAACTCCAATTGGGCAATAACCACATGAACTGGGTAACCTAATATTGCCCATACTACAAGCATTATCACACAAGTGCAATACATGATTAACCGATTCACGTTCAGTATGACAAATTGGGCAAAAGGGAGTCTGAGCGATTCTCCTAGAGTATAAACAATCTCTAGTTGTGATGAAACCCCTAACAAACTTTCACATTGCAATTTTAATTTTTAAGGGACACGTAACATTTCAAATCTGTTTAAAAACAGCATGCCCACTATGTAAATGAGTAGATAATTGGAGTAATAATTTGTAACCACTCCTAATAGTATAAATCCCTGATTTTTTCCCTCCCCAAACAAGATAATCCTCTTAGGGAATAGTCAGCAAAGGAATCCCCTTGATAAGAACTACCTCATCCTCTTCAAAAAGCAAGTCAATCAAAACACAATTCCAACCCAAACCATTTGCCCAAAGAAGATCAAACACTCATTCAACAGTACCTGCCCGAGCTAATCAGACTTTACTAGGCACAGATCGAGGCACCCAACAATCCTCCCAAATTCAGATATTAACACCCGTCCCCACATTCCATTTAAGTCTCATCTCCACCAATTTCCCAGCACTCCATATGCTTCGCCAAACCAATGAAGGATTTGAACCTAAATTAGCATTCATAAATCTTAAATTTGGGAAATATTTGGCCCTTTATATATGCCCCATCAACGAAGTAGGGTGCATCAGAATCCTCCACCCTTGCTTCGCTAAGAGAGCGATATTAAATTTCGCTAGATCCCTAAAACTCATTCCACCATCTTCTTTTAAAGCACTCGAGCCCTCCCAACTACACCAATGCATACCTTTCTTGTCAACCCCCTTTTGCCACCAAAACTTTACCAAAAGACCCTTAATCTCCTTACAAAAAGTGTGTGGCAAAAGAAAACAGATCATAGCAAATGTCAGGATTGCTTGGAGAATAGATTTGATAAAGACCTCATTACCGCCCATGGATAATAATCTAAAACTCTAAGAAGAAATTTGGTTACGGATTTTATCCCTTAGACTAGCAAAAGCATGCTTCTTATCACGACCAACCATGCATGGCAAACAAGATATTTCTCCAATTTATCAGCCGTACGAACCCTCAAAATTCTCACATCATCAAGCCTATTTCCCATGCTAACATTCGAACTAAATAAGACACTTGATTTGTCGAAATTAACCAACTGCCCAAAATAATTGGCATAAGACTGAAGTATCTGTAAGGCATTTGAAGCTCCCAAGGCTGTGACATCACCAAATATGAGACTATCATTCGCAAACAATAGGTGATTAACACGAGGTGCACCCTTAACCACTCTAACACCCCTAATCGTACCATCAATCTCCGCCATTCGAAGTAACGCTGAGAGGCCCTCTCCATAAATAAGAAAAAGATAGGGGCTCAAATGGTCCCCCTATCTAAGTCCTCGATATGGAATGAACTTCTACCCCACCTGTCCATTGAATCACCACCAAATATGATACTAACGTGATAAAACTCATTATCCGTGACACCTAGCTCGACGAAAACCCTAACTTCACTAACATCACCTCTATAAATCGCCACTTTACATGGTTGTATGCTTTGCTCATATCTAACTTGAGAGCAAACGACCCTTCCTTTCCCACTCGTCTATTCTTCATCGAATTGAGGATCTCATAAGCTGCGATTATGTTGTCAAAAATAAGATGACCCGACACAAAAGGGCTATGCGCTTCATCAATACAAAACCGAAGAACCTCTTGGAAATGATTCACCAAAGCCTTAGATGCTATCTTATAAAGAACGTTGTAGAGACTAATGGGACGAAAATTTAGCATGCTACGAGGTGAGTTAACTTTTGGAATTAAAACAATATGCGTAAGATTAACAAGATCTAAAGAAGTTTCACCTTTAATAAGCTAAATGCAGTACGCGACAATGTCAGCCCCCAAAATAGCCCAAAATCTCTAATAAAAAAATAGCTCTAAGGCTATCCTCCCCCGAGGCTTTTAAAGACGACATTGATTGAAGGGCAATGAAAACTTCCTCAACAGAAAATGGCTAGTTTAAATTCGTACGCGTTATGGTCGTGATACATTCCTTAATACCCGAAAGCACATTCTCCTCCCTAGTGACACCCTGTGAAGAAAAAAAGATTAACAAAATAATCATGGGCCACCTTTTCCATAGCCATGTCCCCTTTCACAAGTTGACCATTCTCATCCTCAAGGCAACAAATCTGATTATTTCGTTCCCGTTAAGATGCAAATTTATGGAAAAAGGCGATATTCCTATCACCATTCTTTAACCAGTTAGCACGTGCCTGTTGCTCCCAATATATTTCATCTCGGTCCACCTCCATATTCAATTGTAACTTAGTGTTGACCATCTCTTCTAACACAACATCAAACGGAGATAATAAACTCAATTGATCAATACGCACACGCAACGAGGATATTGGGATTCGTTTCTTATGCCGAACCCTTTTGGACCATTTATCAAGACCACGACTCACAAATCCAAGCCTTTCGAGAATAGTACCAGTCAAACTTTTCCATAAAGTTACAACTTCTTTTCACAAGAATCCTTAAGTAGCCATGCTTCCTCAAACTTAAAGTGCCACTGCCTATTTCTACAGCCATCATCCATTGTATCAACCACAATTGATCGGTGATCAGAGAAGGAATAAGAAAAGTTAGAGATACCTTATAAAGCCGAAAAGTTGAGCTCCACAAACCATTCACAACGACCTTGTCCAACCTTTCACGAATGTTAGTGTTTGCAAACCTTCCACGTTTCCAATTATACCAGATTCCCTCATAACCCAAATCCTCCAAACCACTATCCTCAAGGGCAGAACTGAAAGCCTTCATTTGTCTATCATTACGGAGCAAACCACCCTTCTTTTCAAATGAAAATAGTATTTCATTGAAATCACCAAACACAAGCCAATGAATCGAAGGATAATCATTCAAGTGACGCAAAAGTTACCACTATTCATCACGTTAAGACTCCTGCAGAGCACCATAAAACACAATAACTCCTGTGGAGCACCATAGAACCCCATACACCTCCAAGAAAATCCCTCTATATCTTTGTTGATAAGGACATCAATATGATTGCTAAAAAAGAACGCAAAGAGATCGAGACACGTTCCTTCCACCCCAACGATAAACTACCACTTGTAACCCCCTAAACCCGGCCCAAAAGATACGATCGGATCTAGAGGATTATTTAAATAATTTACCCACACTCTGACTTGACAACTCAAACTCATCCTCAGAAATACATATAAATATTCATAAACAAAACTTTAAATCTATAATTAATAATAAAATAGAATAAAATATTCTAAATTTTGTAATTAAGCCTCCGGGTACCAAGTCACCTAATATCCGAAAACCTGAAATGAAACTGTGGAGGTATGAGCTATAAAGCCCAGTGTGTCTTTAAAGTAAATACAACCTAATGCTAGAATACATCAACATATCAATTTTAAACACGAAAGAGTAACCACAAATCATACTGCACACACAAGCACAATGCAATGTACCCATACTCCATCACACTAACACAATGAAAAGGTTCCCCAGAACCCTTTCCCAGCCAACGTCACCAATCGCAGTGTGGTTTTAGTATCAACCTTAAAAGGAATGATAACCATTTCTTCCACCTTACAATCCCACCCCATGAACACACAATGGTATGATCACATGCTTATCAAATATTCATATTTTTCCCAATCTCAAGCTCAATTAATATTGCACATATCACAACCCCTGTAAGCATAGTACATTAATTATTTGTCACATGCTCAATGTAAAATTATAAATGTATGCATGACATTAGCATCATTCACTTGCACAACTTAATTAATCATACCATTAATTATTTTTATCACAGCACAATCATCTCAATCAGCATAAAATCACATAACCTCAGTATCATCACAAACATTAGAGTAAATTACAATTAGAAACACACCTCAAGCAATTAAAACTCTAGCGACGAGGAGGTCGTCCACCACGCACAGTACGAGTTCCCGGTATAACGGAATTAGATCTTACGAATACAACTAAAAATTATTACAACCTAGCCACCACTTAAACACAAAATTAAACTAAAATAACTTACGAGTAGCTCTCGGAACCGATGCAGGAACGGGTTGAACAGTAGGAGGAGGTAAATCGTCTGCCTCGGACTCGTGATCACCTAAATACGAATACTTAATATCAGTACCACTCAAATTAAAACTCTAAAATAATTTAAAGTACACAATTTAAATTAAGACATCAAAAACGAGACTTTCGGGTCGAAATTTAGCAAAACGGATAGTGGAAACAGACTCAGGACGTCGAAAACTGACAGAATAGGGTTTTTCGAAAAAGTCAACGGTCAACGGTCAAAGTCAACGGTCAACGGTAAAAGTCAACGGTCAACGATCAATCAACATCGGTCAACGGTCGGTCAACGTTGGTCAACACCGGTCAACGTCGGTCAATGGTTTGACTTGGTTTGGGTTGAACTTGGTTCATTTGGTTTGGTTCAAATAGGTTTGGTTTAAATGAATTTGGGTTTGGTTTAAATGATTGTGGGTTTGGTTTAAATAGGATTTGGGCTTAATGGGTCTTTAAGGAAATAAAGTTATTGGGTTGGTTTGGGTAATAAGGGATTGGATAAAGTTTGGCAAAAGAATTGGGCCACCAGATTTGCAACAATGCCTACAAAGAAGCAAGGCAAAAAATTAAGGGCTGCAACAACCCCTATTTTCCCGATTTCGGCGCCGCCCACTCCCCGACTTCGCAAGGGACGTCCGACCACCATGAACAACACACCAACAACTCCAAAATAGTCCACAATCATAATTTCCCAAACTTACCAAGGTTCTAAACGACGAAACGCAACGAAGCAAGGAGGAACGAAAGCCGAAAGTCCCTTGTTAACACGCACGAATGGCGACGGTAGATTTGAAAACTTAAAAGTGTGATTAAAAGAGGAAGAAAATAGAAAAGAAAAGAGAAAGAAATAAGAAATGAATGAGAAAAAGAAAAGAGAAAGGAAAGATGAGAGGCTTAAGGGAGAAGCAAAACGGCAGAGCCAAAGAATAAAGAAGAAAGGGTTCAAAAAGTGCAATTAAGGTGCTTAAATACCCAAACAATTTGGGTTATTTCACCAAGGGTCCCTATAGTCTACTAGGGTTTCAAAAAATTAACCAAAAATTTAACACTTACCACACTTTAATCCCTAAACAAAATTCCTAGGGTGTTACAACTCTCCCCCCCTTAAAAGAAAATTTCGTCCTCGAAATTTACCTAGACCAAAAAGATGTGGATGCTAGGCCTTGATGACGGATTTGGGCTCCCAAGTAGCCTCCTCATAGCCATGGTTACGCCACAAGACCTTAACCATCTTAATGGTCTTCCTCCTAAGCACTTTTTCATCTTGAGCAATAATCTCAATCGGTTCCTCCTCAAAACTCAAGTCTGGACGAACCTCAATCTCCTCAACAGGCATAATATGAGTCGGGTCCGATCGATAACGTCTCAACATGGAAGCATGGAAAACATCATGAATCCTCTCAAGCTCAGGTGGCAACTCAAGCTGATAGGCAACTGGTCCCACGCGACGAAGTACCCTGTAAGGGCCGATGAAACGAGGACTCAACTTGCCCTTTCGCCCAAATCTAAGCACCTTCTTCCATGGAGACACTTTCAAGAACACCTCGTCTCCAACATTGAACTCAATATCTTGACGCTTCAAGTCACCATAAGACTTCTGTCGGTCAAAAGCAGCCTTAAGTCTCTCACGAATCAACTTAACCGTTTCCTCAGACTCGCGAACAAGATCTGGTCCCACCAATCGATGCTCCGTCAACTCAGTCCAACCGATAGGAGTACGACACTTGCGCCCATATAAAGCCTCATAAGGAGCCATCTTAATACTGGTTTGATAACTGTTATTGTAAGCAAACTCAGCCAGTGGTAAGAAATCCTCCCAACTCCCCTGATACTCAATCACACAGCCCCTCAACATATCCTCCAAGACTTGGATCACCCGTTCAGATTGACCATCAGTCTGCGGATGGTAAGCAGTGCTGAAGTTTAATCGAGTTCCCAAAGCACGGTGTAACGATTCCCAAAATCTCGAAGTAAACCTCGGATCTCGGTCAGAGATGATGGATAACGGTACCCCATGAAGACGAACTATCTCCGAGATGTAAAGCCGAGCTAACTTACTCAAGGGATAATCAACCCTCACCGGAATGAAATGCGCAGTCTTAGTGAATCAGTCCACAACCACCCACACAGAGTCTTTCTTGGACGGTGTTAAGGGCAAACCACTCACAAAGTCCATAGTCACCCTTTCCCACTTCCACTGAGGAATCTCAATCGGTTGTAGTAACCCCGAAGGACACTGATGCTCGGCCTTAACTTTCTGGCACGTTAGACACTTTGACACAAAATCTACCACATCCCTTTTCAAACCCTTCCACCAATACCTGTCACGAAGGTTTTTATACATATTATCTCCGCCAGGATGTATGGAATAAGGGCTATCATGAGCCTCACGGAGAATAGTCTGCTTAATCTCAAAATTCCTCGGAACACAGTACCGACCCCGAAAACATAATAACCCATTCTGATCCACGGTGAAATCCACAGACGTACCCTCTATTGCCTCCCTCATACGGTGTTCTAGATAAGGATCATTGGCTTGCTCAGACTTAATCTCCGAGAGTAAAGTAGGAATAACTCGGAGTTCAGCCAAAAGACTGCCATCCTCAAACAAACTCATCCTGGCAAACAATGCCCTCAACTCAGTTATAGCACTACGACTTAAGGCATCGGCAACCACATTAGCCTTATCAGGGTGATACTCAATCTCACAGTCATAGTCCTTAAGTAACTCCAACCAACGACGTTGCCTCAAGTTAAGCTCCTTCTAAGTAAGCAAGTACTTCAAGCTCTTATGATCAGTGAAGATATAACACTTCTCCCCATAGAGATAATGCCTCCAAATTTTAAGAGCGAAGATCAGCGCAGCAAGCTCGAGATCGTGAGTAGGGTAGTTAATCTCATACGGTTTCAACTGACGAGAGGCATAAGCCACAACCTTTCCCTCTTGCATTAACACACATCCCAATCCAGTGCGATAAGCATCACTGTAAACCGTGTAAGCTTTCCCCGACTCAGGTTGGATCAGAACTGGTGCTTAAGTCAACACAGACTTTAGTTTCTCAAAACTAGCCTCTTGAGCCTCAGTCCAAACAAATGGAACACTCTTCCTCAGAAGCTTAGTCAGAGGTACCGCAATAATTGAAAATCCTTCAACAAACCTCCAATAATAACCAGCCAAACCCAAGAAACTACGAATTTCAGAAACATTCTTAGGTTGCTTCCAGCCCATAACAACCTCAATCTTCTTTGGATCCACACGAATACCCTCAGCAGAAACAATATGACCCAAAAACATCACCTCCGATAGCCAAAATTCGCACTTGCTGAACTTAGCAAAAAGCTGCTTCTCTCTCAAAGTTTACAGAACCACCCTGAGATGCTCTTCATGCTCCGCCTCAGACTTATAGTATACCAGAATGTCATCCATGAACACCACCACAAATTGATCCAAGTAGGGTTGAAACACCCTATTCATCATGTCCATAAAAGCAGCAGGGGCATTAGTTAACCCAAAAGGCATTACCAAGAACTCATAATGCCCATAGAGAGTTCGAAAAGCTGTCTTGAACACATCTGCATCTTTCACCCTGAGCTGATAGTACCCAGACCTCAAATCAATCTTAAAAAACACGATAGCTCCACGAAACTGATCAAATAGGTCATCAATACGAGGTAAGGGGTACTTATTCTTAATCGTTAGCTTATTCAGCTTCCGATAGTCGATGCACAACCGAAGTGTTCCATCCTTCTTTTTCACAAACAGAACCGGAGCTCCCCAAGGTGAAACACTCGGTCGAATAAAACCCCTATCCAACAGCTCTTGCAACTACACCTTCAACTCTTTGAGTTCCTTAGGTACCATTCTATAAGGTGCCATAGACACAGGAGTCGTGCCAGGATAGACCTCTATGCCAAACTCAACCTCATCACGCTTAGGTGGCACCCCAGGTAATTCTTCTGGAAACACATTGGAAAAGTCTTTCACCACTCGAATTTTATCAATCCCAGATTCAGATTGCCTTGAATCCAGAATATAAGCCAAATAAGTAATGAACCCCTTTCTAATCAACTTTTCGGCTTTAAAAGCTAAGATCACATTGGACAGAAACCCTCTACGCTCACCAATCAGGGTTATCTGTCGATCATCCGAAGTTCTTAGAGTTGCCCTTTTCTTCTCACAATCCAAATTGACTCGGTGCTTTGAAAGCCAATCCATACCCAGTATAAGGTCAAATTCATTGAAAGGCAACTCCAATAAATCAGCAGAAAAGATTTCCCCTTGAATCTCCAAAGGACAGTTACGGTATATTTTAGTGACCTCCACAGAGTTACCCACTGGACTTTGAACAATTACCACAGACTCAACATTCTCAGAAGTAATCTTAAGACCCCAAGACACAGCACTAGCCACATAGGAATGGGTCGAACCATTATCAAGCAAAGCAAAATATGGAATGGAATGAACTGAAAAAGTACCTGCTATCACATCGGGCTCATCACGATCCTCATATCTTCTAGTAGCATAAACCAACCTAGGCTGTCTCGCCCCAGATCTAGAAGTGCCTCCACTCTGAACCGATCTACCTCTAGCAGCTGAACCCGAAGTAATCGATCCGACCTGCCCTCTGCCCCTAAAAGAAGTCTGAACCGAAGCCTGAGTCTGACTCTGCATAAACGATCCAGTAGGAGGGTGGGGACAATCTTTAAAAAAATGCTCCTGCGATCCACATCTAAAACAAGCCCCAATTTTCCTCCCACATTCACCCCATGCCTTTTATTGCAGTAAGAACATAGATGCATGGGACGAGGTCCAGAAGAACCACCAACACTACCTGTCGGAACTGTCGAAACTACAGGTCTCACCCTCGGATAACTAGGCTGAGCTGTCTCCTCCCTAGGTCTCTTAACAAAAAGTCCACCCGTAACTGGCTGAACTGAAGCACCCACTGTCTTTTTGCTACGCTCTCTGTCCTAAATCCGCTGAGCCTTAGTACGAGCCTCCAAACTCTCGGCTGATCTAGCTCGACTAACCAGGTCACTGAATACCCTGTCATGATGCATGTTGACCCCAGCCTGAAGTGAAAGTCGTAGTCCCTTCCTAAACCAGTCACATTTCTCTTTTTCATTTCTTACAAGCCCAGATGCATATCGAACCAACCTCAAAAACTCTATCTCATAATCGTTAACGGACATGTCCCCCTGTCTCAAGTTCATAAAATCCTCTCTGCACTTGTCGAGAAACTCCTCACCGACATAACGATCCTGAAATGCCTCCCTGAAAAATTCCCATGTAACCTGACCAGTAGGAGTAGACTCTTCCACAGTGTCCCACCAATTTTGAGCCTCACCCCTCAGTAAAGAAACAACAGCTCTAACTTTCTGTCCAGTAGGGTAGTTCATCTCTATAAATAACCTCTGTAAATCCTTCAGCCAATACTCAGCAACTGAAGGATCTGTACCAGTCCTACCCTCAAACACTTTCATCCAAGCCGCGATAAAATCAACAGAAATGGGCCTCCTTGGACCCTCAGAATGACCCCCAGTGGATCCCTGAAGCAATCTCAGTAACTCTCGATTAACCGTGGCACTGTCCAACTCCACGGTCTCACTATCCCCTGTATCAGGCACATCCTCAATAGGAGTCCCCTCAGTTGGTATATCTCCACCAACAGCTGGCTGTCCCTCAGCACCCATGGGCAGCTCATCCTCAATAACGTGAGGTAACTCATCTACATTTGCCTCAGGCTCGAACATAGGGGTAGGATCACTAACGGCCCTAGCAGTACGGCCCCGGCCTCGACCTTGGCCGCGACCAGTCGTAAGTCTAGCACTCCTACGTGGTGGCATACTATTTATCTACATTAATAATAGTACTAAAGTAAGAATCGGTACCAGAGGTTTAGAATAAATCGCATGTATATATATAACATAAATTATAAAAACTCGTCAATTTATCTAAAATCCCTATTTAACCCCAAAAATTTTCAAAAACAAGCCTGGAAAGCTCACAGTCTGTGGGTTGAACCTGGCTCTAATACCACTAAATGTAACCCTCTAAACCCGGCCCAAAAGATACGATCGGATCTAGAGGATTATTTAAGTAATTTACCCACACTCTGACTTGACAACTCAAACTCATCCTCAGAAATACATATAAATATTCATAAACAAAACTTTAAATCTACAATTAATAATAAAATAGAATAAAATATTCTAAATTTTGTAATTAAGCCTCCGGGTACCAAGTCACCTAATATCCGAAAACCTGAAATGAAACTGTGGAGGTATGAGCTATAAAGCCCAGTGTGTCTCTAAAGTAAATACAACCTAATGCTAGAATACATCAACATATCAATTTTAAACACGAAAGAGTAACCACAAACCATACTGCACACACAAGCACAATGCAATATACCCATACTCTATCACACCAACACAATGAAAAGGTTCCCCAGAACCCTTTCCCAGCCAACGTCACCAATCGCAGTGTGGTTTTAGTATCAACCTTAAAAGGAATGATAACCACTTCTTCCACATTACAATCCCACCCCATGAACACACAATGGTATGATCACATGCTTATCAAATATTCATATTTTTCCCAATCTCAAGCTCAATTAATATTGCACATATCACAACCCCTGTAAGCATAGTACATTAATTATTTGTCACATGCTCAATGTAAAATTATAAATGTATGCATGACATTAGCATCATTCACTTGCACAACTTAATTAATCATACCATTAATTATTTTTATCACAGCACAATCATCTTAATCAGCATAAAATCACATAACCTCAGTATCATCACAAACATTAGAGTAAATTACAATTAGAAACACACCTCAAGCAATTAAAACTCTAGCGACGAGGAGGTCGTCCACCACGCACAGTACGAGTTCCCGGTATAACGGAATTAGATCCTACGAATACAACTAAAAATTATTACAACCTAGCCACCACTTAAACACAAAATTAAACTAAAATAACTTACGAGTAGCTCTCGGAACCGATGCAGGAACGGGTTGAACAGTAAGAGGAGGTAAATCGTCTGCCTCGGACTCGTGATCACCTAAATACGAATACTTAATATCAGTACCACTCAAATTAAAACTCTAAAATAATTTAAAGTACACAATTTAAATTAAGACATCAAAAACGAGACTTTCGGGTCTAAATTTGGCAAAACGGATAGCGGAAACGGACTCAGGACGTTGAAAAATGACAGGATAGGGTTTTTCGTCAAAGTCAACGGTCAACGGTCAAAGTCAACGGTCAACGGTCAAAGTCAACGGTCAACGATCAATCAACACCGGTCAACGGTCGGTCAATGTTGGTCAACGCCAGTCAACGTCGGTCATTGGTTTGACTTGGTTTGGGTTGAACTTGGTTCATTTGGTTTGGTTCAAATAGGTTTGGTTTAAATGAATTTGGGTTTGGTTTAAATGAATGTGGGTTTGGTTTAAATAGGATTTGGGCTTAATGGGTTTTTAAGGAAATAAAGTTATTGGGTTGGTTTGGGTAATAAGGGATTGGATAAAGTTTGGCAAAAGAATTGGGCCACCAGATTTGCAACAATGCCCACAAAGAGGCAAGGCAAAAAATTAAGGGCTGCAACAACCCCCATTTTCCCGATTTCGACGCCGCCCACTCCCCGACTTCGCAAGGGACGTCCGACCACCATGAACAACACACCAACAACTCCAAAACAGTCCACAATCATAATTTCCCAAACTTACCAAGGTTCTAAACGAAGAAACGCAACGAAGCAAGGAGGAACAAAAGCCGAAAGTCCCTTGTTAACACACACGAATGGCGACGGTAGATTTGAAGACTTAAAAGTGTGATTAAAAGAGGAAGAAAATAGAAAAGAAAAGAGAAAGAAATAAGAAATGAATGAGAAAAAGAAAAGAGAAAGGAAAGATGAGAGGCTTAAGGGAGAAGCAAAACGGCAGAGCCAAAGAATAAAGAAGAAATGGTTCAAAAAGTGCAATTAAGGTGCTTAAATACCCAAACAATTTGGGTTATTTCACCAAGGGTCCCTATAGTCTACTAGGGTTTCAAAAAATTAACCAAAAATTTAACACTTACCACACTTTAATCCCTAAACAAAATTCCTAGGGTGTTACACCACTGCTTGCAACAGAATAAACATCAATACCATTCAAGTATCCACAAGATCGACAGATCCCATCCATCCATTTACTCTGTAATTTTGTTTTCATCAGAAAAATTACAAAGGGGTTGATGTCTTTTAGTGAGTGCCTAAGACGACAAATCGTCTTAGAGTTACTTAAGCCTTAGACGTTCCAACTTACGAGCCTCATTGTTTCCGACTGACCCACTAAGTAAGGCCTACCGATATCACAAATTGATACCTAACATTAATTTCATTCAAGTCGTCTTTACTACTCGAATATGAAAGATGGGGCCATTTAATTGCTTTCTCATAAAGAATAGGATCTACTTCCCCCATAATATCATCCCCGCCATTAAAAAGCCACTGGAAGATTCCTAACATGTCACGTTTAAAGCCCCATTATTTCTTCTAATTAAACCCCGATTTTGACCAAAACCTGGCTGCAACAAATTTGGATTTATGTTCTCATTATGCAACAAATTTAAATGCTTGTTGGAGCCCAATTTGTCCGGGCCCAACATTTAAATAAACCAAACAAATAAATTTTAAATTTAAAAGTCCTATTACAAACAAGCCCAAATACCTAAACCTACCCAATACCCAATCACAAACCAAATCAGCCCAATGAGCCCAATACAATTAAAAAAATCTGAAGAAATCCTAGCAGCAACTTGTGCTGCTGCCGCCTCCATCCCTTCCAACCAAGTGCCGCCATGTCAGCACCCACCATCTGCCACCACCACCAGAAACTTGCACCACCGCCATTGCCACCTGCGAGGAAGAAATGACAGCAATTCAATTGCAAGAAACAAAATGTAATCATTGTAAAACAGGCTATAAAGCCGAATTCAAAAACACTTGTAATGGTTACAGGAGATTATTCAAAGCAATACACAAAGAAACAAACCATTTTCGAAATCAATACAAGTTACTTTCTAGTTTTTGAAATTAATACACAGATACAGAATGCATTTGAAATACAAACAAAAAGAACCCGAAGCAATTAATATCAGAATCGAAGGCAGATTCCAAAGCATTCGGATATCAGTCAAGGTATACAAATTTTAATATGTATTTATTTATTGTTTATTTACTACTCAAATTTCAAAACTGTTTATATTCTAAATATATATATTAATATCAGTTATTATATTATTTATTACTTTCATTTATTTCAAAAACAGTATTCAAAGTACATTAAATAATATATTAAATAATAATAATAATAAAGAGATATTTGAACGGTCATACCTAGACTTGATCGGTCACCGTCATAGCCTCGGTTGGAGCCCTCCGAACTCGTGCTCGTGAGGAACTCCGACGGATTTGGGTTTTCATTAATTCGAAAAAAGGAAGTATAACAAAAAAATAAAAATAAAAAACAGATTCTAAGAAATCTAAAAATCAAAACAGTTTGTTTTTTTTTTTTAATAAAAAGAGAGAATAGATTTGAAAAATAAAAAAAGGACGGATTTGATCTTTTTTAAAAAGTTTTTACGAAGATCTGGGTTAGATCTGTTTAGATCTATACCCAGATCAGTTTTAAAAATGAAAAAGGGAAGTTTTTTTACCTTTAGGCCGCCAGGTACGGTGGCGGACGACGACGCATGGCAGTGCGTGGCGATGGACCTACGGTCGACGACCGACGGCCCCAGTGGCCGGCCTTCAAGCTTTTCAGAGAAAAAAATGAAAGAACAAAGGTTTTTTTAAAAAGAAGGAAGAGAATGATTTTTTTAAGAGTTTTTGAACTTATATACCTCCTATCGATGTCGTTTTGAGGGGGGAATTATGTGCCAAAAGGCACCGTTTCATGCCCAGACCCAAGCTCCGACCCGCGACCCGATTCGAACCCACTAAGGGTCCGCGTGTTTTCGACCAGAAGGATATTTATTCCCTTGGTCCTTCTGCTTTTTTTAAAATTTACAATCAGGTTTTTTTTATATTTTAATTTATTTTTAAATTTGTCCAGAAATTTCAAATGTTTTGCAATTTAATTCTTTGACTTCTAGAGGATTAAGAAGCTGCCACGTGTCTCTTTTTGGTTTGTTTATGCAGTTAGCCCTTAATTCAATTTTTAATTTATTACAAATTGGCCTAATAATTTTAATTATTTTCAAATTGGTCCCCCAACATTTTGGAGGCCTAAAAGGCTACAAAGTGTCATTTTTTGGGTTTATTGCCCAAGCAATCCCTAAACTTTCCCAAAGTCACATTTTCGCCTCTAAACTTTTCTAAAATTACATTTTGACCCTCAAACTTTTCCAAAATCACATTTTAACCCTCAAACCTTCTCGAAATCACATTTTAACCCCAAACTTTTCCAAAATCACATTTTAACCCCTAAACTTTTCCAATATCACATTTTAACCCCTAAACTTTCCCAAAATCATATCTTGAGCTTAAAACTTCCTAAAATCACATTTTAACCTTAAAACTTTTCTAAAATCACATGTTGACCCCTAAACATTCTTGAAATCACATTTTAACCTCAAACTTCTCCAAAATCACATTTTAACCTTAAACTTCCTAAAATTACATTTTTACCCCTAAACTTTTCCAAAATTACATTTTAACCTCGAATTCTTTGAAACTTCATTTTTGACCCCATTTTTTCTTTTTCTTCGATTTTTGTACATAAAATTTAATTATTTTTCTTCGCCTTTTTAATTAATCTTGTTTTCTGATTTTGTTTCACGTTTTTTTCGTACTTCGTATATTATTAATCCTATGCTTAATTTTTGCATTTACTTTTCTGCTTTATTATTATTTAATTTTTCCATTATCTGCACATTCATATTTTATTTATGCACTCATCTTTAAATTAAATTTGCTTTATGATTTTCTCTAAAAATGCGAATATTTTAAAATCGAGGCAATATTCTTTTATTTTGAATTTTGAAAAATTGTGCCTTAACTTACTAGACACGATTTTTTCTTCAAACTGGAATAATCGAATACCCTTTTCAAGGTTTGAAATTGGCAACGAAGGAATGCTCTTTATTTTCGGATCTCAAAACATTATATCCTAACTCACTGCATGTGACTTTGTTCCTCGATCATTTCGAAATAACGAGAATTCCTTACGAAATTCGATTTTCCTTCTTAAACGTGTACATCAAATGAATCATGCATTTAAGGATCGTATTTTAAACTTCACTCGAGATTTCAAATTTTTGACAATCAAGACTGAAAAATAATCGATGTGGTACCAATTTTGGGCGTGTAGGGGTGCTAATCCTTCCTTACACGTAATCGACTCCCAAACCCATTTTTCTATATTTCGAAGACCAAAATATTTTTCAAAACGGATTTTAAACATTTTGTGGTGATCTAATCACACCAAATAAAAAGATTAGTGGCGACTCCTATTTTTTTGATTTTTAAAATAATTTTTGAGACTTTATTTTTTCTTTAAAAAAAACGTTTCGACAGCTTGGCGACTCCACTGGAGACTTTAAAAATAAAAGAGAGTCAAGCCAAAAGCCGATTATTTTCGGGTCTTTTTGTTAAAATTTTTAAACTCTCGATTTTGTTTAATATACGATCCTTTGCATTTCGTGTGATGCTATATTATGTTGATACTTGCTAGTATAAGTTTGCATTCATATGCATCTATTACAATCCCTTTAAGTGGAAGTAGGAAACTACTCCTTCGTGAGGTTTTTATCTCCGTGCAGGATAGTGGATCGCTTTCGGGATTACATCCGTACTTATGTTTTCGTGAAGTTTTTACTTCCGTGCAAATATGTGAGAAATAAGTCCCCCTAAATCGAACTTATCCGTATGAGCTTATAATGCGTGAGGATCGAGGAATCTACTGGTTTAGGTACCCCTACTCTAGAACATAAACCGCATATAGTGAGCTTTAAGTGCTCACCTTAGGATGGAATTACACTAAACTGTTAGCAATCTCCCTAGCCTAGGTTCTTTGTTTTTATATCTGTATTTTATTATCATACTAACTTGTGTTCTCCTTTGTTTTTATGCATTTGCATTACCTCCCCATTTCAAGAAAGGTATAGTTCTAAGTTCAATTACTAAATAGAAAGTTGGTCATAAGAAAACGAGTTCCTTGATAAAATAGAAGACAATATGGTCGGGCGTGCACGACAAAGAAAGAAAAGAAAATGAAAAACCGATAATTTGCCAAATAAGCAAGACGACAATGAAGATCACGCAGCCAACCAAGTTTTAGTCCAAGTAGGAGAAGTGTCCTATCACTCAACCATTCAAGCTGATATTTTGGACCAAAAGTCAGAGACGAACCAAAGCAAATTTGAATGACTTCTAGCAAATATTAAAGTTCCTGAATACTACGTCACGACCATATACGTATCTGCTTTATGTAAAGGAATTTGTTTTCTAGTAAAGTTTTTTTAATAGAATTGAACTATAAGTCAATACCTTTCTTATGCATACATGCATTCATAAGCATTGCATCTGTTAACATGTATTAAATTCCAAAAAAACATACTACTAATTAATTAAACTTGAAATAGTTATATTGAAACCACTGAGAACCCTCATTGTTACTACACTCGCACGAAATCGAAAGCAATGGATCAGAGGATTGAAAGGCTTGACCAAACACAAAGAGACATGCTAGAGCAAATGCATGCACAATTACGAGATCAAATGGAAAGGATGCAACAAGACATGAAAGATCAGAGAGATATGATCAATCAATTAGCCCAAATGCTAAGAGAGAGGGCTGATAAAGAGAAGGGTCCCGCAATAAATCTCGAGGAAGTAGAAGAGGACCCCATTAATCCTCCAGGCTATACTCCCCCATACAATCAAGTTCCACCTGAAGCATACACACAGGGAGCTCCTGTCTCAATAAGAACACAACAACATCCCACTGGTACATCGAGACCAAATATTGTCCAATAGGTTCAGGATCCAACCCAGGAGAAAATGTCGCAAATGCTGGTGTTCCTAACTTCGATGAAATAGCAAGAATGGATCTCCCTAGACAAATGGAGGAAAAATACAAAGTGTTGGAAGAGAAAATCCAAGCAATGCAAGGATTTGAAAACTTTTATGGGATGGATGCCAAAGAGATGAGCTTGGTCCCAAACCTAGTGCTCCCATCCAAATTCAAAGCCCTAGAATTTGAAATATATAATGGGACGAGTTACCCATAGGCTCACATCACCATGTTTTGTAGAAAAATGACGAGACATGTCCATAATGAGTAATTACTTATCCACTGTTTCCAAGACAGCTTGGTAGCTTCTACTGTTAGATGGTACAATCAGCTTAGTCGTGCAAAAATTAGTTCATGAAAAGACTTGGCACAGGCCTTTATGAAGCAGTACGGTCATGTTACCGATATAACCCCAATAGGATCACATTACAAAATATGGAGAAAAAGCCCAGTGAAAGCTTCAGGCAATACGCCTAAAGATGGAGGGATATGGCAACTCAAGTGTAACCACCTCTGTTGGAAAAAGAAATGACAATGTTGTTTGTCAATACCTTGAAGGCTCCGTTCATCAACCACATGTTGGGGAGTGCCACTAAAATCTTCTCTAACATGGTTCTGTCTAGATAAATAATCGAAAACGCGATCAAAAGTGGGAAGATAGACGTTGGGGAAAGCGCCAAGAGACATGCTTTCAAGAAAAAAGAGGCCGAAATAAATAATGCAAGCATGTACAGGCCAAACCAAGTGAGATCGATCATGACGACACCATCAAATGCACTAATGACCAACAACTGAAATCTTCCAAGGTCAGGATCAAGCTCAAGGCCTAATACTGAAAGAACTTCGTTCATACCCATCCCAGTGACATACAAAGAGCTTTACCAGAAGCTATATGATCAACATGTGTTGACTCCGTACTACGCAGATCTAATACTGCCTCCATTCCCGAAATGGTATGATGTAAATGCTCAATGCGAGTATCATGATAAGATAGTAGGACACTCCATCGAGAATTGGTTTACCTTCAAAAAGCTGGTGGAGAGAATGATCAAGATGGGAGTTATAAGATTTGATGAGTCATTTGGACCCAATGTGGCAGGAAACTCTTTTCCTAACCATACTGATCAGGAAGTGAATGCGATCAATGAAGATTTGAGCATCAACATCATCGGAGAAGACAGTGGAGAAGGAAGCTCAATAGAAATTCGCTCATATGCTCCGGGAAGTGTTCTAAACAACTGGATTGAGGAAGAGCTCCCTGTAGCCTTTAGGATTTATCCAGAGTAATACTCAATGAACATCTGTTGCTCTAAGCCCGAGAGTAATAGAGATCTTTTGTAAAAGGACATTTAGCTATTATCCATTACTTTAAATGAAAATGCATCTTCTATTTTACATGACAAGTCTTTCGCTATCCAATTCAACAAACCATTCCTACATATCCAATATAAAAAATTGATCATTCTTTCATACATACATACATTCTTACTCATAATTATACCATATAATCATTCTTTCGTAAATTTATTTTGTTATTTGGACCTCTTTTTTTTACTCATTTGACAGACCCTTGAATATCAATAATATGAGTGACCCTGATGCTAACTTAGAGCCTCGTTTCGAGCAAGATATGTGTTTAGAAGAACTTCAGGACTTTGAAGATGATCAAGATTATAATTTATCTCCTGATCTGTTAAGGATGATGAAGCAAAAAGAAAAACAAATCTTGCCTCATTCGGATACAGTGGAAGTTAAAAGCCTAGGGAATGAAGATGAGAAGAAAGAAGTGAAAATTGGGATAAGCATCTCCATAGAAGCCAAAAAAGATCTTATCGAATTACTTCAAGAGTTCCAAGATGTCTTTGCATGGTCCTATCAAGACATGCCTGACCTGAGTACTGACATTGTGGTACATAGACTCCCCATAAACAAAGAATGTAAGCCTGTTCAGCAAAAGCTCCGAAGGATGAGACCAGATGTATTATTAAAGATAAAAGAAAAGGTCAGAAAATAATTTGACGCTACGTTTCTCCAGGTAGTTAAATACTCAGAATAGGTAGCCAACATACTCCCTGTTCCTAAAAAAGATGGAATGCATATGTATGTAGATTATCGGGATTTAAATAAAGCTAGCCCAAAGGACAACTTTCTATTACCTCACATCAACACCTTAGTAGATAATACAGCAGGCCACTCCTTATTTTCATTCATGGATAGTTTTTCCAAGTATAACCAGATAAGGACGGATCCTAAAGATATGGAGAAAACCACGTTTGCCACACTGTGGGGAACATTATGCTATAAGGTGATGCCTTTTGGACTCAAAAACGCTGGAGCAACTTATCAAAGAGCTATAGTAACTATATAGTAACTCAAAAACATTATGCTATAGTAACTATATCGATGACATGATTGCAAAATCCCGAACAGAGGAAGAACATGTAAAGATCTTAAGAAAGTTGTTTGCGAGGCTAAGAAAGTATCAACTAAAGTTAAACCCAGCCAAGTGCACTTTCGGAGCCACTTTGGGCAAGCTGTTAGGCTTTGTGGTCAGTAAAAGGGGGATTGAAATTGGTCCAGATAAAGTCAAAGCCATACAGGAATTACCACCACCCATTACGAAAAAAGTTCGAGGGTTCTTAGGGAGATTAAATTACATTACTCTGTTCATCTCACAGTTGATTGAGAAATGTGATCCCATCTTTCATCTACTTAGGAAGCATAACCCAGGTGTGTGGGATGATGAATGCCATGAAACTTTTGACAAAGTCAAGGATTACTTATCCAATGCTCTCGTATTGGTGCCTCAAATTTCTAATAAACCGTTAATCCTATACTTGGCGGTCTTTGAAAATTCTATGGGATGCGTACTAGACCAACACAATGAGTCTGGAAAGAAGGAAAGAGCGATATATTATCTTAGCTAGAAATTCACCGATTGTGAAACACGATACTCGCCAATTGAAAAACTATGTTGTGTCTAGTTTGGACCACGCGAAGATTAAGGCAATACATGTTGTACCACACAACTTGGTTAATCTCAAAACTAGATCCTCTGAATTATACGATAGAGTTGACCGCACTGAATAGAAGGTTGGCTAGGTCGTAAATTTTACTTTCTGAATTCGACATAGTTTATGTTAATTAAAAGGCAGTAAAAGAGAATGCGATAGCAGATTTCTTAGCTAGTAAGGCTTTAGAGGACTATGAGCCAATGAACTTCGACTTCCCAAACGAGGATTTAATGTATGTTACAACCACTGAAGAGGGAACCACGGTGTAACATCTTTGGAGATTAAATTTCGATGGTGCTTCAAATGCTATGGGTAATGGATTTGGGGCAGTCTTAGTATCACTAGAAGGAGACCACTATCCTTTCACCAATAAACTCGATTTTGATTGTACAAACATGGCAGAATATGAAGCATGTATCATGGGAATCCGTGTAGCCATAGAACGGGGAATCAAAGTTTTGGAGATATATGGAGACTCTGTACTAGTAATCTATCAACTCAAAGGAGAATGAGAAATTAGAGATTCCAAGCTAATTGATTACTGAAAGTTGATTCTCGAGTTAACTAAGGAGTTTGATGATGTCACATTCCATTATATCTCACGAGAAAAAAATCAGATGGTTGATGCTTTTGCCACTTTGGGCTCAATGATTAAAGTAAACAGACCAAAAGATATGAAACACATTCAAATGAGTGTTTATGAGGCTTCGGCTCACTGTTATGATATTAAAGATGAAGCAGAAGAAAGGGATAATCACCCGTGGTACCAAGATATTCTCCAGTATGTAAGAGATCACAAGTATCCCGAGCAAGCTTTTAATAATGAAAAAAAGGATATTGAGGAGGTTGACAAATAAATATGTCCTAGATGGGGAAATCTTGTACAAAAGAAGAAAGGATCAAGTGTTGCAGAGATGTGTCGATGCAATCGAAGATAAAAAGATCTTAGAAGAAGTTCACGAAGGCATTTGTGGAACGCACGCTAATGGTTTCACAATGGCCAGGTAGATAATGAGATTTGGGTATTACTGGTCCACCATGGAAGGGGATTGCATCAATTATGCTAAGAGGTGCCATAAGTGCCAGATCTATGAAGATAAGATTCATGTACCTCCACCACACCTTAATGTCATGACTTTTCCTTGGCCTTTCTCTATGTAGGGCATGGATGTCATTGGACCAATTTCTCCAAAGGCTTCTAATGGTCATAGATTTATCTTCGTGGTTATCAACTACTTCACTAAATGGGTAGAAGCCGCCTCTTATGCCAACGTCATGAAGTCTGCAGTTGGCAAATTCTTGAAAAAGGTCCAATATCCGATAACGCCTTGAATTTGAATAATAGCATGATAGTAGAGGTTTACGAGCAATTTAAAATCAAGCATCATAATTCATCTCCCTAACGCCCAAAGATGAATGGAGCTGTGGAGGCAGCTAATAAAAACATCAAGAAGATCATTGCCGAAATGACTGATACCTACAAAGACTGGCACGAAAAATTACTGTTTGCCCTATTTGCTTATAGAACTTCGATCAGAACTTCTATTTGGGCAACACCATTTTCACTAGCATTTGGTATGGAAGCAGTCCTACCTATTGAGGTTGAAATACCTTCTCTTCAAGTCTCAACAAAGTTACAACTAGATGAGGCAGAATGGATTTAGGCTTGATATGATCAGTTGAATTTAATCGAAGAAAAAAGGATAAGAGCTATCCACCATTGTCAGATGTACCAGAAAAGAATAATGCGAGCTTATGATAAAAAGGTCCATCCTAGAGAATTCCATGAGGGAGATCTAGTTTTGAAAAAGATACTTCCCATACATAAAGACTTCCGAGGGAAATGGATGCTCAATTAGGAAGGACCTTATGTGGTAAAGAAAGCTTTCTCTGGAGGAGCTCTCATTCTAACAGAAATGGACGGCAAGGACTTGCACAACCCCGTCAACTCAGACTAGTAAAAAAATATTTTGCCTAAAAAAAGGATTGAGATGAAAACTCGCAAAGGGTGTCTTGAAACTAAAAGGGATTTTGAGTTGAAAACCCGCAAAGGGCAGCTCAAATTCGCAATGAAGAAAGGGTTCGAAGTGATCATTTCTCTCAAACTTAACAAGACGGAGAAACTTTACAGTGTGAAGCATCGACAAAAAACTCTAGATTTTCCAGACATGTATCACGCACAAAATAATCCTCATCAAGTCAGATCAGAGAAACTCATATTATGATATCTAAGGCATCTAATATCATTTCCTTCGACTATTTGCTTTACTTGGCAATTATTCTTTGGTCAATGTTTTTCAATTCCTTTGAATTCTGATTCTAATACAATCTCTTTCGTTCACAACCTTGCTCAAGCATTTTCATTCTAAGATAATGGGTAATGGGCTAATATCACAAGGAATACAAGGATCTACGTGTATTATTCTAGAAATTTTCTAAATGATACAGAGACCTAAAACATGACTACTAGTTAAAGAACCAAACTTGAAACAAGTAGGTCAAACTAAGACAACTCTGGCAAGTCCTATCGCAAAAGAAGATAGGGCGGTACGCTAGTGACAGAACTGCAACGAGCGAGCAACGAGCGACAAACTGTATCATTCCAGAGACGAAAACAAAAAAAAGAATTAATAAAATTGAATTTGGCATTAATCATGCATAATCATCTAGTTAGGGGCATGTAATTCATTCTAATCAAAGCATCATAACAACCTGGCCTGTATAGAGGTCCATGAAAGCATATTCTACAGGTTTGACAAGGAAGATTGAGGCTGTAACAGTAAATCTAATACCCTGGAGAGATGAAAGGAAAGGTTGAGGCCGCAACGGTGAACCCGGTACCATGAAGACACGAAGGGAAAGGTTGAGGCCGTAACGGCAAACCTGGTACTATGAAGATTTGAAAGGAAGGATTGAGGTCGTGACGACGAATTCGGTACCTTAGAAGATGTGATAGAAAAGGTTGAGGCCACAATGGTGAACCCGGTACCATGAAGATACGAAGGGAAAGGTTGAGGTCGCAATGGCGAACCTGGTGCCTTAGAAGATGTGATGGGAAAGGTTAAGGCTGCAACGGTAAACCCAATACCATGACGATTTGAAGGGAAGGATTGAGGCCGCGACGGCGAATCTGGTACCTTAAAAGATGTGATGGGAAAGGTTGAGGCCGTAACGGCGAACCCGGTACCATGAAGATATGAAGGGAAAGGTTGAGGCCGTAACGGCGAACTTAGTACCTTAGAAACATGACAGGAAAGATTAAAGCCACAACAATAAATCTTATACCCTAAAGCCGAAGAGGAGCAAATTGAAGCCACAACGATGGATCTTCTACCTTGAAGTTATGGTGGATTAAGATAATGAAGCGATCATCTTCCTGATGAGATACAGAGAAAAAGATCAATTCAATGAAGCGAAGCTCAATGTGAGTGAAACTTCCAAACACCATCTTCCGAATGAGATACAAAGAGGTGGGTCGAAATAATAAAGCAATCATCTTTCTGATGAGATATAGAGAAGTAGACCAAGAGATGAAGCCACAACACCACACACCTGAAGTGTTAGTGAATTGAAACAAAGGCTACGATGACAGATCTCAAATCAACTTGAAGTTACAAGCAAATTGAGTGAAATTACAGTAGCAAATTTTGTCTTTTTGAAATTTCCTTAGGGCAAGAAGGAATCACAACACCAAAGAGGTAGAGAAGCGGATGCAGTGAAGTTGAACGATTGATAAAGCAAAGGGTGGACCAACTGAAGGAAGAGCGTTGAAGAAATGAGACATAACAAAATTGGGCCTCTTTTGGTCTTTACTCCGTTCCTGTTACACAGCAATGAGCAAAGAGGGGGCAGCTGTTGGAGCCCAATTTGTCCAGGCCCAACATTTAAATAAACCAAACGAATAAATTTTAAATTTAAATTTATTTTAAATTTTAAATTTAAATTTAGTCCTATTACAAACAAGCCCAAAAACCTAAACCTACCCAATACCCAATCACAAACCAAAACAGCCCAATGAGCCCAATACAATTAAAAAAATCTGAAGAAACCCTAGCAGCAACTTGTGCTGTTGCCTCCATCCCTTCCAACCAAGTGCCGCCACGTCAGCACCTACCATCTGCCACCACCACTAGTAACTTGTACCACCGTCATTGCCACCTACGAGGAAGAAATAACAGCAATTCAATTGCAAGAAACAAAATGTAATCAATGTAAAACAGGCTATAAAGCCGGATTCAAAAACACTTGTAATGGTTACAGGAGATTATTCAAAGCAATACACAAAGAAACAAACCATTTTCGAAATCAATACAAGTTACTTTCTAGTTTTTGAAATTAATACACAGATACAGAGTGCATTTGAAATACAAACAAAAAGAACCCGAAGCAATTAATATCAGAATTGAAGGCAGATTCCCAAGCATTCGGATATCAGTCAAGGTATACAAATTTTAATAGGTATTTATTTATTGTTTATTTACTACTTAAAATTCGAAACTGTTTATATTCTAAATATATATTAATATATTCAGTTATTATATTATTTATTACTTTCATTTATTTCAAAAAACAGTATTCAAAGTACATTAAATAATATATTAAATAATAATAAAAAATAAAAGAGATATTTGAACGGTCATACTTGGACTTGATTGGTCACCGTCGTAGCCTCGGTCGGAGCCCTCCGAAGTCGTGCTCACGAGGAACTCCGACGGATAGGGGTTTCCATTGATTTGAAAAAAGGAAGTATACCAAAAAATAATTCTAAAAAAATCTAAAAATCAAAACAGTTTGTTTTTTTTTAAAAAATAGAGAAAGAATAGGTTTGAAAAATAAGAAAAAGGGACGGACTTGATCTTTTTTAAAAAGTTTTTACGAAGATCTGAGTTAGATCTGTTTAGATCTATACCCAGATCAGCTTTAAAAAAGAAAAAGGGAAGTTTTTTTACCTTTAGGCCGCCATGTACGGCGGTGGACGGCGACACGTGGCAACGTGTGGCTACGGACCTGCGGTGGACGACCGACGGCCCAGCGACCGGTCTTCAAGCTTTTCAGAGAAAAAATGAAAGAATAAAGGTTTTTTTTAAAAAGAAGGAAGGGAATGATTTTTTTAAGGGTTTTTGAACTTATATACCCCCTATTCGACGTCGTTTTGAGGGGGGAATTATGTACCAAAACGGCACCGTTTCATGCCTAGACCCAAGCTCCGACCCGCGACCCGATTCGAACCCACAAAGGGTTCGTGTGTTTTTGACCAAGGAGATATTTATTCCCCTGGTCCTTCCGCTTTTTTTAAATTTTACAATCAAGTCTTTTTTATAATTTAATTTATTTTTAAATTTGTCTAGAAATTTCAAATATTTTGCAATTTAATCCTTTGGGTTTTTGAGGATTAGGAAGCTGCCACGTGTCCCTTTTTTTGTTTATTTATGCAGTTAGCCCTTCCTTATTTTTATTTGTTTTAGTTTAGTCCTTAATTCAATTTTTAGTTTATTACAAATTGGCCCAATAATTTTAATTATTTTTCAAATTGGTCCCCCGACATTTTGGAGGCCTAGGTGGCTGGCACGTATCATTTTTTTGGGTTTATTGCCCAGGCAATCCCCGAACTTTCCCAAAGTCACATTTTGGACCCCAAACTTTTCTAAAATTACATTAACACTCGAACTTTTCAAAATCACATTTTGACCCTCAAACCTGCTCAAAATCACATTTTGACCCCTAAACTTTTCCAAAATCACATTTTGACCCCTAAACTTTCCAAAAATCATATTTTGACCTTAAAACTTTCCAAAAATCACATTTTGACCCTAAAATTTTTCCAAAATCACATTTAACCCTCAAACCTTCTCAAAATCATATTTTAACCCTAAACTTATTTAAAATCACATTTTAACCCTAAACTTTTCTAAAATTACATTTTTTCCCTTAAACTTTTTCAAAATTACATTTTAACCTCGAATTCTCTGAAACTTCATTTTTGACCCCTTTTTTTTTCTTTTTCTTCGATTTTTGTACATAAAATTTAATTATTTTTCTTTGCTCCTTTTTAATTAATCCTATTTTCTAATTTTGTTTCATGTTTTTTCGTACTTCGTATATTATTAATCCTATGTTTATTTTTTGCATTACTTATCTGCTTAATTATTATTTAAAATTTCCATTATCTGCACATTCATGTTTAATTTACGCACCATCTTTAAATTAAATTTTCTTTTTTATTTTCTCTAAAAAAACGAATATTTTAAAATCAAGGCAATATTCCTTTATTTCGAATTTTGAAAAATTGTGCCTTAACTTACTAGGCGCGATTTTTTCTTCAAACCGAAATAATCGAATACCCTTTTCAAGGTTTGAAATTGGCAACGATGGAATGCTCGTTATTTTTGGATCTCGAAACGTTATGTCCTAACTCACTGGACGTGATTTTCTTCCTCGATAATTTTGAAATAACGAGACTTCCTCACGAAATTCGATTTTCCTTCTTCAACGTGTACATCAAATGAATCATGCATTTAAGGATCGTATTTTAAGCTTCACTCGATATTTCAAATTTTTGACAATCAAGACCAAAAAATAATCGACGTGGTACCAATTTTGGGCATGTAAAGGTGCTAATCCTTCCTTACACGTAGGGGTGAGCAAAACTCGATTCGAATCGAAAAATTCGAAAAAAAATTCGAATTTCGAATTATTTGAATCGAGTTATTCGAGTTAAACGAATCGAGTTAAATTTTTTTTTCGAATTTCAAGTTCGAATCGAGTTTAATTTTCGAATTCGAGTAATTCGAATAAACCAAATAAAATTATATTATTTTTAATTTTAAATTTATATTACCCAAACCCAATACCTAGGCCCAATTTATTATACCCATTTTCCCTCAAAACCCAAACCATTTATCTTACCCAAATTTTTCTCCTAACATTTAAAACACTCATAAACTAAACCCAAATATAATTTTATTCCTAAATAACACTCATAAACAACTCCTTTTCGTGTCTAATTTTATTGTTCTTTTTTGTTTATTATTATTATGGTTAGGTGTATTTATTTAGTTTTTATTTGGAAAAGAAATTGAAGATATTAACTTTGTAAACCCAAAATCTATTTTTTCTTCCTAAAAAAACCCCTAAATTAAAACCCTTAAAAGAATAAGCTTAAGCTATTCTACAATGGTTTTGTGTTATTACTGTTCGTTTATTTGACTTTTGTTGTGTGTTTTTATTTTTTGTTTTGTTGTTTGTAATGGTGTTGTCGTGTAGGTTTTTACTGTATTTTTGACTTTTGCTTATGTTTTTTTATTATAATTTTGTTGTGTTGTCATTGTTTACTTAGATTTTTTCACTTATTTATTTCAATTTTTCGTTGTATAATCATATTTAAAAACTTTAAATAAAAATATTTTTTTTAAAAAATTACATAAAATTAAACAACATCAAATTAATTTCCTTAATTTAACTAGAACAAATATATTTGATTCGAATTCTATCTCACTCGACTCGATTCGTAAAAATTTTAAATCGAGTTAGGATGATGAAATAGGAGTCGAAAACTCGATTAACTCGAAAATTTTTCATTTGATTCGATTCGATTCGATCGAATGTTCACCCCTACTTACACGTAACTGACTCTCGAACCCATTTTTCTAGATTTCGAAGACCAAAATATTTTTCAAAACGAATTTTAAATGTTTTGTGGTGATCCAATCACACCAAATAAAAAGATTGGTGGTCACTCCCATTTTTTTTATTTTTAAAATAATTTTCGAGACTTTTATTTTTTCTTTTAAAAAAAACGTTTCGGCAATGCTCATTGCTCCCATGCGATAATCCTGCCCTCAAATCTCCTCTAAATGGTGAACAACCCCTAAAATTATGCCCTTCCATACCCGGGACACCACCCCTTCCTCCTTCAACCACCAACTTGAAGGAACCACCACACGTCTGAACGAAGCACGTAAGAAGATGTCCTAGTCAAGAGGCAACTAACGATCATTGTGTATCACCCGGAGAGGACAGTTACTCTCTCCGTGACCAAGTTTTCCACAGAGGAAGCAAAACAAGGTCAACTTCTCATAAGCGAATCGCACATATCTCATTGCTCCATTCGGCAAAAGTATCTTCTTTTTACGCTTCAATGGCTTCTTCATATCCACCCTAACCCGAGCCCTCAAAGTCCTCATATAACCAAGAGCAATCACCTTACTATCTATTCAAGGAACTGCCCAATAAAGCTCCCCATTTGTATGGACATCAATTCCAAGATGAAGCCATGAGGGAGATCATGTACTAAAACCCAAAATTCAACAGTGGACAACGAAATTGACTTAGGATCATCTCCAACATGTAATCGACACAAAATCAGTAGATGAGAGTTAAAATGCCATGTACCACCCGATTCAATACAATCCACATCAACCTTGTTATACAATCTGTACAAGAAACGACCCTCAGCTAGATCCGAAATAGTAATCCCCCTATGGGGTGCCATACATTCGCCAGAGTAGCTCTCATGGACAAGAAGTTTACCACGCTCGAAGTTAAGAACATCTCGACAAAACAGTTTTCTAAGGATTCCCCTCCAACCGAGCCCAATTATATAATCATTTTAAATTATTTATATATTAAATGATAAATACTTTTAATTATTTTTATAACAATGTGAAGTATTAATTTCACAAATACTAACACCATATTTAAAAAATTATTTAAAGTATCTATTTTGATATTTTTAATATGCATCTAAATTTTTTTTGAATATATATATAAATTTTTAATAGAATGTAAAAAAGAAAAATCATAAATGAAAGTATGTGCATTAGAATTAGAAATAATTATAAAGGAGATTAGATAATAATATATTTTATAATAGGTTTAATTCACAAGTTGTTATCTAAATTATTTCTTTACATTTGGGTATTTAATTTTTTTGTCACGAGCGGTACTTAAAATTATTATTTTTTCTCAAGTTGGTACTTCTATTTGTCAAACTATTATGTTTACTTGAAAAAAGTCTTTACCCATAAATTGATACCTAAGTTATATCTTCTTCTTTTTTCTCATTTTGGTACATATAAAAAAAATTTGTCACAAGTGATACTAAACTACTTTATTTCTCAAGTTGGTACTTCTGTTAGCTCGTCGTTAATTAAATTGTTAAGTCTATTTTTAAAAAAAATATCAAATAAAAATTAACATGTGTCAAAAAATATCTCTTATATTTTTTTTTTCATTTTTCTTTCTTCAAAACCGAACCAATGATTGGATTGATCAAGCCCCAGTTCTCGATTTTATCTTATTCGTCCAGTTTGATCAAATAAATTATTAAAAAATTAAAAATATATAAATATTTTTAAAAAATAGAGAAATCGATTCAACTAGTTTTTTTAGCTTGGTTCAACAAATCTATATCGATTCGCATGTTTATCGACTCAACCCTATATCTGAACCAGTATGCCATCTAGTTACCAATCCAATTGGTTATCAGTTTGACCAACCGGTCTAGTTCAATTTTGAAAACACCGGTTTTAATCGATGAAATAACATTTTCGATCTTTTCAAGTTGAGCAAGTAGGCAGTTAAGTTCGAAAACATAATTAATCATCAACATCTCAACCTCGAGAGGACAAATTTCAAGGATTGTTGGTATTGCTAGACATTATAAACGAAAAAAAATAGAAAAACATTAAAAATAGAGAGAGAGAGAGAGAGAGGAGAGAGAAATAATGTAAAATAAAATAAATAAATATATTTAAGTTTATATGATGTGGCAATTTATTATTGGTTAAAAAAATTATCAGATATAATATTTTTTTGTGTAAAATGGGTAAGCAACAAATAGTGTAGGTACCACTTGTGACAAAATAAATGTTTAGATACCAAAATAGGAAAAAAAAAAGGCATTGTTTAGGTATCAAATTGTGGATTAAGCTCTTTTTTTTAAATAGAACAAATATCAACTTGGAAAAAAATAATTTAGATACCACTTGTAACAAATATCAATTTTACTGATCTCACATCCCCTACATCCTTTGGTAGCCAAGATTATGTCAATGTTTCCCAAAAATTCCAATCATCTGTTTTTAGTCTCCACCTAGGAAGCACAGACATGACTCATCCCTCCTCATATCGGTGTCGTATGTGTGTCTGACACGAACACTCATCAAACATGCTCGGATACGTACGAGACACGTCGAAATACATAATACAAAAAGAAAGGCTAGACATGATTCCGACACTATCACGATGGATAGAGGCCCTGGATTAAAAAACCATAGTTGAGAGTGAAAGGAGAAGGGAAGCAGAGTTTTAGATTTCTTTTCCATGAAAGTTTTTTTTTTTTGTGAAAGGAAATGAAAGATTTTTTGAAGTCTGAAAGTTTTAGGGTTTTCATGAAAGGAAATGGAAGGGGTTTTTTTCTCAAATAAATTTGAAGCTGTCCAAGGTCCTGTCTTGGGCTATTTGTAATTAATTTAAAATACTAGGCTGAATTTAATTTTCATTTATTATTGTGGGCAACCTAAGGTCATTTGTAAATTAATTTAAAATACATTATTGAATATAAAATTTAGATTTTTTTCAAAATAAAATAAATACTAAACAAATAAATAGCATATTTAAGAAGCTTTCTAAAAATAAATAGCTTATTTAAGAAGGTTTCTTTGTACTTGCTTTGCTGCAAGTTTCCATTTTCCTACATTCAACAAATATGGAAGTTTGAAGCAATTGAAGGTAAGTTTAATCTTTTATTTTGTTTATGCTTTGAATGTGTTATATTTTTTTTTGGATAAGTTTGAATGAGTTACATTATTTTATTTGGTTAGTTACTTTTTTATTTTTTATTTGTATGTTAAATAATTGATTTGTGGTAATCACTTTTGAAGTATATATTGATTTTTTTTATTTTTGTTAATACTTTAAGTTTTGAATTATGACATCTCAAAGTGGTAGTGAAAGTGTTGGCTCATCAAATAATGTTACTAATGCAAGTGTGTCTCTAAATGATATTAGTAACATTCCTCTTTGGAGATATGTTATTAAATTACCGAAAACTGTTGAAAGATGCGGGAATGTTAGTTTTGTGTGTAATTTTTGCAATGCTACATTTAAGGGATCATACTCTAGGGTTAAAGCACATTTATTGAAACTAAATGGACAAAAAATTCGAGTGTTTCCAAAAGTAACATTACAACATCTTGCTGAAATGCAAAAAATAGTTGAAGATGCGAAACTCAAGTTGCAACAAAAAATAATCTCATTTCCACCTAGTTCTCAAACACTAGAATCTTCCTTTGGGCTAAAAACAACCTCACTTCAAGGGCATAGTTTAAGTTCTAAAAGAAGAAAAGGCCCTTTAGAACAATCATTAAACCTTGATGCTTGAGAGAATTTAGATAGTGAAATTGCTCGAATGTTTTATTCAGGTGGATTGTCTTTTCATCTAGCTAGGAACCCTCATTATGTGAATGCATTCACCTTAGATAGTAAGAATTCTATTCCGAGTTACATGCCTCCGAGATATAATGCTTTAAAGACTAGATTGTTGCAAAAAGAACAAGCAAACATAGAGAGGTTGTTACTACCTATAAAGGAAATGTGGAGGGAAAAATGTATTAGGCTGTGTTCAGCTAAGCTTTTAGAATGGACTTTTATTAAATAAGTCCTTTGGCCTTAAGGAATACTAAACAAACACATGGTGTTTTTTTACTTTTAAAATGGACTTTTAGATCCATTAAAAAAGCTAAATATTTCACCAGTAGTGTTTCAAACGGGCTTATAGCAAAGTTAATTACTTTTTTAGCCTCAATTTGTGAAGTGTATAAAGAAGGAAGCGTTGGGTCTATTTGTGATGTATCTTGGTTCTAAAACTATAGTATAAACTGGAATAGCTTTGGCATGATTTTAGTTATGAGGAATGATTATATTTAAATATTTAAAATATAGTTTATATAATCTAATTAAAATTTTAAATAATTAATATTAATTGCTTAGAATATTTAAAATTAATATTTCATATATTAAAATATTAACAATAAGTTATCATAAATTATTTTTTATATTCTTGCTAAAATATCATAATATTAACTAATTTGAACATTATTTAAATATATATTTATTACTTTATAATACCATGTCTAAAATGGACATTTCATTTCTCAAAAGCACTTTTTGATAACAATGCTAAACAATCAAATCTTTAGCTAAACTTTTAAAAAGCACTTCTCAAAAGCACTTTTCCACCACACTTTTTAAAAGCACTTTTCAAAAGCAATGCTAAACTAACCTAGTCTTGTATGTGATGGATGGACAAATGCATAAAGACGACCGTTAATTAACTTTATGGTCGTTTCTGAAGGTGGAGTGTTTTTCTTGAAAGCCGTCAATTGTGAAAAAGAGTATAAGGATAAGTTTTATGTGGCAACTTTAACATAGAGAGGTTGTTAATACCTATAAAGGAAATGTGGAGGGAAAAATGTATTAGTCTTGTACATAATGGATGGACGAATGCACAAAGACGATCATTAATTAACTTTATAATCGTTTCTGACGGTGGAGTATTTTTCTTGAAAGTAGTCAATTGTGAAAAGGAGTATAAGGATAAGTTTTATGTGGAAACTTTAAATAAAAGATGTCATAAGTGAGGTTGGGGCACAAAATGTTGGTCAAGTGATAAATGACAATGCACCAGTTTGTAAAGCCGAGGGATCATTAGTAGAGACACAACATCCTCATATCTTTTGGATACCTTGTGTGGTACATACTTTTAATCTTGCTCTTAAAAATATATGTGTTGCAAAAAACACCAAAAAAGAATGAGGTTACATATGATGTTTTGTGTTGGATAAATAATGTTGGTGATAATGCTATCTTTATAAGAAACTTCATAATGAATCACTCTATGAGGTTGGCAATATTTAATTCTTTTGTGCCTTTGAAATTACTTGTCGTTGTGGATACTCAATTTGATTCTATAATTGTGATGTTAAAAAGACTCAAGCTCATTAAACGGGGTCTCTAAAATATGGTTATTAGTGATTAATGGTCTACCTATAGAGAAGATGATGTTTCCAAAGCCTCTTTGGTGAAGGAAAAAATTTTGGATGACCTTTCGAGGGATAAGGTTGATTATATCCTTTCTTTTATGGGACCTATATATGATATGCTTTGAATTATGCATGGATAGGCCTACACTTCACTAGGTTTATGAGATGTGGGATGAAATGATTGAAAAGTGAAGACAAGCATTTATAGGCGTGAAAGGAAGAAAGGAGACGAGAGATCAATCTTTTATGAAGTGGTATATGATATTCTTATTAATCGATGGACAGTAGTACACCACTTCATTGTATGACTCATTCTTTAAATCCAAGGTAACCTTAAATAAAAAATATTCCATTTATGCTTGTTTTAATTCTTTTATACTTGTTTTATTTATTATCAATTAAAAAAATTAAATTTATTTGTTTACATAGGTATTATTGTAGTGATTGGCTTAATGAGGGTTCGAATTGCCTTCCTCCACATAAAGATGTAGAAATCTCAGAGAAAAATAATAAGTGCTTAAGAAGATATTTTCCTTCTACCGAAGAAAGGAAGATGACTTTCCAAAAGTTTGCAAGATTTTTGGGAGCACTGGATGTTTTTGGTTCATTTGATTCACTACAAGATAGATGGCTTGTGGATCCCAAGTCTTAGTGGTTAGTTAATGGGGCTTCAGTACCTTTGCTCCAAAACTTAGCTTTGAAACTTCTTGGACAACTTTCTTCATCATCTTGTTGTGAGAGGAATTGGAGTATATATTCGTTTATCCATTCCATGAGGAGAAACAAGATTAATCCTCAATGTGCCAAAGATTTAGTATTTGAGCATACTAATCTTCGATTACCTTCAAGAAATATTCTTCATTATAAAGGAGGAGAACAAGATCTAGGATATTGGAGGTGATGTATTTGACTCATTTGAAGGAGTTAAAGTTCTTGAAGTTGCTAGCTTATCTCTTGATGAATGAGATATGGATATGGTAATTTTTGCCAATGAAGAAGAAAATATGGAAAATGATAATGCTATGAATGGAACTAGAAAATTGCTCTCTTTTTGCTTCTTTTTGTACAAGTCTTCTTAAAGATATAGGTTGAACTTCAAATTTAGATTTGATATGACATGTTTTGTGTAATGTACTTGAAAAATGTATTACTATGTTTTGTCATATTTTATGTAATGACAAGAGAGCTTAATGGAAAAGATTTGATTATATATTAATGAAAAATATCAATGTTTTCATTTACATTAAGTATTTTAACATAATATATATATAAATAAATATTAAAAACATTTTTTTATTATCGTATCCTACCGTCTCCATGTCCTCATTTTTTAAAAAAATTACCGTGTTACCGTGTCCGTATCATGTCGTACTCGTATTACGTGTCTGTGTCCATGCTTCATAGGTCTCCACTTTTGAAAACCTTTTCATCGCCCCAAAACAATCACATGAATGACAAGCTCCCTACCACTTTCCATCTAAGTACCCACAATTCTCACAAACCCACCTAACTTTACTTTTCCCTTTCTTCTTATTCCTAGAATGTCCCTCAATCCCAACCCATTAACCAAGAACGCCTTTTTTTCGACTCATCTATTGGATTTGGTGTCCTAAGTGTAGTATATTTGTTTGTATACTTGTAATTTTTTTGAATAAATTGATTTAATAAAATTATTTATGAATTACATTAATACCCTTTGTATATTGTCATCATGTGGTTTTTGCAAACAAAAACAAAATAAAAGCAAATGTTAAGCTTTTAGCGGAGGTCTCCAAATCTCACATCTGTTCTTCGCTAATGACATTATCCTCTTCTTTAAAGTAGATTGCAAATGGGTTGACTCGATCGTGAGAGTTGGAGAAACTTATGCAGGAATCAAGCCAAAGGATTAACTTTCATAAGCTGATAGTTATTTTTTCTCCAAAATATGACACTCAAAGGAAATCCTAAATCACAAACTCCCTGAACATTAGAAAATCCCTCAAGCTAGGTGTTTACCTTGGGTTTCCAATACATTCGACGTGTGTCAATAACGAAGACTGTGCCTCCACAGTGGACAAAGTTTGAAAGAAATCGAACGCCTAAAAAGCAAACCTTCTATCACAAGTCGATCTTCTCATCTTGAACTAGTCTACGATCGCCAGTATCTCAAACTAGTTTATGCAATGTCGCTTGTTACCCCAAAGCACACTTTACTACATCAATAGGAACTTCCTCTGGGGCAACGCTAAAAATTCTAAGAAAATTCACTTTACAAATCAGAAAAAGGTGATGCAACCTAAATTGAGAAGAAGCTTAGGCTTGACAAAAGCAAAAAAATAAAAGCAATGCACAATTATTAAAACTAGGATGACAATGAGAAACAAAGAGGAAACACATCCCTAACTAGGAAGGAGCTAGGGGAAATTAGTCCCTTATTGGAGCAAGGATTGCACTAGGTAATTCACAATGGAAATGATGTTAGTTTTGTTGGAAAAATCAATTTAGACGACAGTAATGTTTAAGCACAATGGAAGTGTAAATTTTTTATTTAAAATCAAGTTATTATGATATTGATAGTAATAAACTTTAACCAAAATTATACATGTGATTTGTATGAGGCGGTGAAGTCGATCCAAACTTTCTACCGGACGACCTTCTCTGCTATTCTTCAACCACAAACTACTTTAATGTGGGCTCAAAGAATCGCTAACCAATCGCATAAAATAATAACTTTATTAACTTTCAATAGAAAAACTAATTCTCTTTGCAACACCCTAAATTAATTTTAGGGACTTAATTGGAAAATTTAAGGATTTAATTCTCTAATTCAATAATTTTGAGAAATTAAAGACTTAATTGTCATGTGAATAAAATTTGTGGGTTAAATTGGAAGCTTTAGAATTTGTTCGTGATAGTGTGTAAAGTTTTGGGTCGTTTTGAAAACCCTAATATTATCTAGGGATCTCCAAGTAAATGCCCCATTTCTTTGGGTATAAAAAACTCTTTTTCCCCTTTGGTTTGACCCTTCAACTTCTTTTGCTTGCTTTTGCCTCTGTCGAATCCTTCCCTCTTCTTTCCCTTTCCTTTGTTCTTTTTTGACGTAACTCCGACGAACGCCTTGCCGTTGATCGTGTAGTGCACCGCCCTCACCAAAGCCTTCTCATTCCTTCACGATTTTAGCCACATCCTTTAATCTTCCTTAGTCATCGTCGTTGGTAAAAATGGTGAGTAAATCGTTTGGGATATGTCATCTCCTATTGCGTCATCATTATGCCACCATGTGAAAGTGTCGTCGTTGGGGTATTTGGGCTCGATGTTATCGTTTGGGGTATTTAGGTTCGATGTCACCGATAAGAGGTGTTAAAAACCCTAATTGTAAAATGTATTAAGTTGTAAAGTGGGCCATCAGATGTTAGCCCAAATTTTAACCCAACATCAAAACCCTTTACCCGATAACCTTATGCCTTGACCCAACTTTTAAAGCTATTTAACCTAAACCCTAAACCAAAACCAAACTCAACACTCAAACCTTAACCCAACTCAAATCGGCCTAGCCTGACACGTTGATCAAACTGTTAACTTTGAACAAATCGAATTATTGACTTTGATCGAACCGAACTGTTGACAGTTGACCATTGGCTTTTTCATTGACCAGTTGACATTTTTCGGGAAACCTTACCCTACCATTTTTCGACGTCCTAAGTCTGTTTCCGCTATCTGTTTTGTCAAATTCGAACCTAAAAGCGTCGTTTTAGCTGTTTTACTCTTAATTTTGTACTTAGAGTTATTTGGAGGTTTTATTTGGGAAATCTAATGTGAGATATTTGTGTTTAGGTGATAACGACTCCGAGGCTGACGACTTACCTCCTCCTCCACCTATGTAACTTGTTCCTTCACCAGCTCCGAGAGTTACACATAAGTTATTTCAGTTTAGTTTTATATTTAGTTGGTGGCATAGGAATAATGTTAATATTAAGTTTGTGTTGTAGGTTCTAATTCCGTTAGACCTGGTGTTAGATCAGTATATGGTAGACGACCTTCTCGTAATTAGAGTTTTGGATTTCTAGAGGTGTATTTCTAATTACGACTTATCCTATTACATGTAATGTTGTGTTATGATATTTTATGATGATACCGTGATGTGATATTAATGTAATGATTTATAATGTGATGTGAAAATGGTATGATTGTGTTTTGAGTTGGATTAAAGCATGTTGATATTGTCATGCATGCCTATAAGAATGTGATATATATATATATTGTGATAAGAATATTGTGAACTTTGATATATGTGTAATATCATGAGATTGAGATTGTGACTGAGATATACATACGATCATACCATTGTGTGCTCATAGGTTGGGTTTGTACAGTGGTAGACGTGGTCATCACCCCTTCAAACGACTAATAATAAAACCACACAGCGATTGGTGAAGATTGGTTTGGAAAAGGTTCTGGGGAACCTCTTAATTGTGTTGGTGTGCTGAAGTATGGGAACATTGCATTATGCTTGTGATTGTATCATGCTTTGTGGTTATATTATGTGTTGGAATATTATTGTGATAATGCAATATGATGTGTGTTCTTTAGAGACACTAGGTTTTCTAGCTCATTTCCTTACATTTTTCCTTACAGATACTTGAGACTTAAGTGACTTGGTATTTGGAGGCACTTCTTTCGTTTTCTTTATTTTATTCTAGTATCTTTTATTACTACATATAAGCTATTTTGGGGATTTCAGTATATTTTGATATTTATTACTTTATTGGGATTGTAAATTATTTTAAATTTGGGATTTTGTTATTTATTTCAGAATTTATTGATTATTTAGTTTTAATTATAAACTATATATTTATGTGTGTGTGTATGTATGTATGTGAATGAATGTGAATTATCAGTTTGCGTGAGGGTGTAATTACAGTAGTGACCTTCTGGATCCGATCATATCTCTAAGGTTGAGTAAATGGGGTTATATTTAGTGATATCAGAGCTGAGTTCAACCTTCGGACTGTGAGGCTCTTCAAACATGCTTTAAAAGGTTTAAAAAAAGTTTTGAGGTAAATGGGGATTTTTAAATAAATTAATATGTTATAATATATTTTCGTATATGAGATATTAAAATTGAGATTTATTTTAAACTATGGTACCCTTTCTTACTGTAGTGATCTTTGTCTATGTAGATAGATAATATGCCACCACGTAGAAGTTCTACACTTATGATTGGTCGCGGTCGAGGTTGAGGTCGGGGCCATACTGCTAGGGCCATTAGTGAGCATACTATTACAATTGAGCCCGAAGTGAATGTGGACGAGTTACCTCATGTTGATGAGGATGAGTTGCCCATTAGTACTGGGGTCATCAAGCTATTGAGGGAGGCTTACCTGCAGAGCAAACTTCTGGTGAGGATGTGCTTGATACCGAGGATAGTGAGACCGTAGAGTTTGACAGTGTTACGGTTAATCGGGAGTTGTTGAGATTGCTCCGTGATTCTGTTGGGGGTCCGTCTGAGTGTCCGAGGAGGCCCATATCTTCTGATTTTATTGTTACTAGGATGAAAGTTTTTTAAGGTAGGACTGGTACGGACACTTCTGTTGTTGAGTATTAGTTGAAGGATCTTCAAAGGTTGTTTGTGGAAATGAACTACCCTGCTAGACAAAAGGTGAGGGTGGCTGTTTTTTTACTGCAAGGTGAGGTGTAGAACTGGTGGGAGACAATGGAAGAGTCTATTCCTGTTGGCCAGTTGACTTGGAATTATTTTAGAGAGATCTTCTAAGATCATTATGTGGGTGAGCAGTTCCTCGATAAGTGTAGGGATGACTTCATCAATCTAAGGCATGGTGACATGTCTGTTAATGATTATGAGATTGAGTTCCTGAGCTTGGTTCATTATGCATCTGGGTTAGTCACTAATGAAAAAGAGAAGTGTGATTGGTTTAGGAAGGGACTGCAACTCTCGCTTCAAGATAAAGTTAATATGCACCATGATAGGGTGTTCAGTGATTTGATTAGTCGAGCTAGGTCTGCTGAGAGTTTGGAGGCTCGTAAAAAGGCTCAAAGGGCTCAAGATAGAAAGCGTGGTAAGAAGCAAGCAGGCACATCAATTCAGCCTGTTTCTGGTAGTCATTCTACTAAGATGCCTAGAGAGGAGGCTGGTCAGCATAGTTATCCAAGGGTGAGGCCTGTGGCTCCGACAACTCCTGTAGGCAGTGTTGGTGGTTCTACTGGTCCTCGTCCTTTGCATCTCTGTTCGTATTGCAATAAAAGACATGAGGTTGAGTGTTAAAGGAAGACTGGGGCATGTTTTAGATGCAGTTCTCATGAGCACTTCTTCAGAGATTGTTCCCATCCTCCTAATAGTTCATTTGTGCAGAGTTAGTCTCAGGCTTCAGTTCAGGCTCCTACTGGGGTAGAAGACAGGTTAGACTTATTGCTTTGGGTTTAACTACTAGGGGTATACCGGTTCAGAGTGGCGGAGTAGCTAGATCTAGGGCGAGACAGCCTGGTTTAGTGTATGCGACTAGGAGGCATAAGGATCGTGATGAGCTTAACGTCGTAGTGGGTACTTTTTCTATTCATTATATCCCTTACTTTTCTTTACTTAATAATGGTTTGACGCATATTTTTTTCTTGTATACAATTGCTGTAAATTTGGAATTATGATCGAAAGTGAGGAAGATTGGAATAAAGGAAAAGAAAAAAAATAACTTGCTTTGAGCCATAAATACAAAAAGGTCCGATGACTCTATGTCATCGTGAGTTATATGAATCCTATTATGGATTAAAGGTCCGATGACTCGGTGTCATCGTGAGTTATATGAATCCTATTGCAGATTAAAGGTTCGATGACTCTGTGTCATCGTGAGTTATATGAATCCTATTGCGGATTAAAGGTCCGATGACTCTGTGTCATCGTGACTTATATGAATCATATTACGAATTAAAGGTCCGATGACTCTATGTTATCGTGAGTTATTTGAATCTTATTACGGATTAAAGGTCTGATGACTCGATGTCATCGTGAGCTATATGAATCCTATCACGGATTAAAGGTTCGATGACTCTGTGTCATCGTACGTTGTATGAACCCTATTACGGATTAAAGGTCCGATAACTCCGTGTCATCGTGAGTTATCAAATGTGAATTGAAACCAACAACAGATGTATACAGCTTACTTGGTTTATTTGATTAGATTGTACAACTCTTGAAGTTTGGTAAATCTGTTTATGAACTTGTTAAGCTATGAAAAGCTTACATGTGAAATTGTTGTTATTTTGTAGATTCTATTTTGCTGCTTGAAGATCGGATCGTCTCGAAGAAATCACACTATCTCGGAAGCTTGGTCGGTAAACTTTAAATCACTTAGTTATATGGCATGTACTAGGATGATATTATTTTGTAAATGTTTGAATCGGGACAGTTAGTACCTTGTAAGAATTGTTCGATGTTTAACCCTTTTGTATGCTTGTTTAATGTTGAAAGTAGGCATCTAATACTAGAAAGGGATGTTATGCTGATCTTAATCACTTGTATTGTCTACTTAAATCATAAGTTTATGAAATGAATGTTTGGTTGTTGAACTTGTATGAAAATATGAATTCTGCATACTTGTTTTCGTAGAAGTTCAGGGTAGGAGAGAGGTTGCATTCTGACTTGCATTGTATCGATAATACTAATAGAAGTATCGGTAGTTATGTTCATAGTAGTATCGGTAGTTTGGATACTTGTATCGGTAGAAGTTGCAAGGTAAGACTTCATAGCTCTCTGGAGTTTTTAGTATCGATAGAAGCATGATTTGTTTCAATAAAAAAGACACTTGTATCAGTAGATTTATCACTTGTATTGGTAGAACCTTCATTGTTTCTGAACTACTCACTAACTTGACTACTACCGATACTTGTCCAACAAGTATCGGTAGAAGTCTCCAAAAATCGTGAAAATGATATTTTTGCCCTTAATAAATTGTGATTTTATTACAATAATGATTTATGCTGTGTTAAACGTATTTCTTTATTAAATTATGATTAAATGAAAAGGTATTAAGAGATAAACTTTGATAGATGATCGGAAAGACACCAGAACCCTAATCAGTGACGATTTCGGGTTTTGGGTGTTATAATTACATGGTGATAGTAGGAATGATTGATGTAGCTTGGTTGATAGTTGTAATAGTATGGTTTGATGTAGATTATAGGTATCTTGATATGTGATATGAGTATTGATTCTTTCTTGACAAATGTGATTGATTTGTTTATAATGAAAATTTTTTTGTAAAGTTTTATAAACCCTTGAGACCTTAAGTCGATGATGGTTATGGGTTTTGGGTGTTACAAGTATCACAATTGTCCTCTTGAGATCCAAGGGGAAATCTCTCCTGTTAATTTGTTGGAGTTAGCATTCAGTGAGTTTGACCTCATCCTTGGAATGGATTGACTTTCTGAGCACCGAGTTAATTTGGATTGTGAGAAAAAAAGAATAACTTTAAGAACTTCTGATAATTGAGAGATAACTCTGATTAGTGAATGTAGAGGGTTTCTATTTAATGTGATCTCTTCCCTTAAAGCCGAAAAGATGATTAAAAAGGGTTCCATGGCTTATCTGACTTACATTCTAGATCCAAGATAATCAAATTTTGGGATTGAAAAGATTCGTGTAGTGAGGGACTTTCTTTATGTGTTCCTAGAAGAGTTGTTCGGTGTTCCACTTAGACGTGATGAGGTTGAGTTTGGCATTTAAGTTTATCCCGGTATGATTCCTATGTCTATGGCACCTTATTGAATGGCGCCTAAGGAACTCAAAGAATTAAAGGTTCAGCTGCAATAGTTATTAGATAGGTGCTTCATTCAGCCTAGTGTTTCTCCTTAGGGAGCTTTAGTTTTGTTTGTTAAGAAGAAAGATGGGACACTTCGATTGTGCATTAATTATCGGAAGCTGAATAAGCTGACAATTAAGAATAAATACCCCTTGCCTCATATTGATGACCTTTTTGATCAGTTTTGAGGAGCTACTGTGTTCTCTAAGATAGATATAATATATGGGTATTATCATCTTAAGGTCAAAGATTCTGATGTGTTCAAGACAGCTTTTCGAACTAGTTATGTACACTATGAGTTTCTGGTAATGCCCTTTATTTTAACTAATGCTCCTGCGGCATTTATGGACATGATGAATAGGGTGTTTCAAACCTACTTGGATCAGTTTGTGGTGATGTTTATAGATGATATTTTGGTTTACTCTAAGATTGAGGCTGAGCATGAGGAACATCTTAAAATTGTTTTTCAAAATCTGAGAGAGAAGCAGCTTTATGCTAAGTTCAGTAAGTGTGAATTTTGGTTCGCGGAGGTTGCTCTTTAAGGCATATTGTTTCTATTGAGGGTATTCGTGTGGATCACAAAAAGGTTGAGGCTATTATGGGCTGGAAGCAACCTAAGAATATTTTTGAGATTCGTAGTTTCTTGGGTTTTACTGGCTATTATCGGAGGTTTGTGAAAGGTTTCTCTATTATTGCAGCTACATTGACTAAGCTTTTAAGGAAAAATGTTCCTTTTATCTGGACTGAGGCTCAAGAGTCTAGTTTTGAGAACTTGAAGTCTGTGTTAACTCAAGCACCGATTTGATCCACCTAAGCTTGAGAAGGCTTATACTGTTTATAATGATGCTTCTTGTACGGGATTAGGATGTGTGCTTATGCAAGAGGGTAAGGTTGTAGCTTATACGTCTCGTCAATTAAAATCACATGAGATTAACTATCCTAATCATGATCTCGAGCTTACTACGGTGGTCTTTGCTCTTAAAATCTAGAGACACTATCTATATGGGGAGAAGTGTTACATCTTTACCGATCATAAGTGTTTGAAGTATTTACTCACTCAGAAAGAGCTTAATCTGAGACAACGTCGTTGGTTGGAACAACTTAAAGATTACGACTGTGAAATTGGGTATCACCTTGGTAAGACTAATGTGGTTACCGATGCTTTAAGTCTTAATGTTGTGGCTAAGTTGAGGGCTTTGTTTACTAAAATGAGTTTGTTTGAGGATAATAGTCTCTTAGCCGAACTTCGAGTTATTCCCACTTTACCCTTGAAGATTAAGGCTGAGCAGTCTAATGATGCGTATTTAATGCACCGTATGAGAAAGGTTGAAGAAGGTACATCTGATGACCTCTCCATTAATCAGAATGATATTTTATGCTTCTGAGATCGATACTGTATTCCGAGAGATTCTGGGTTAAAATAGATTATTCTCTGTGAGGCGCATGATAGCCCTTATTTCATGCATCCTGGTAGGGATAAGATGTACAAGAACCTTCGTGAGAGGTATTGGTGGAAGGGTTTAAAGGAAGATGTTGATGACTTTGTGTCTAAGTGTTTGACTTGTCAAAAAGTCAAGGCTGAGCATCAGTGTCCTTCTGGATTACTTCAACCGATTGAGATTCCGCATTGGAAATGGGAATGTGTAACTATGGATTTTGTGGATCGACTCACTAAATCCACGCACTTTATTCCTGTTAAAGTCGACTATTACTTGATTAAGTTAGCTCGACTCTACATTTTCGAGATAATTCATCTTCATGGTGTACCTTTGTCTATTATTTCTGATCAGGATCCGAGGTTTACTTATAGGTTTTGGGAGTCTCTGCATCCTGCTTTGGGTACTCAATTGAACTTCAGTACTGCTTACCATCCACAAACTAATGGTTAATCCGAGCGTGTGATTCAGGTTTTCGAAGACATGTTGAGGGAATGTGTGATTGAGTATCAAGGTAGTTGGAAGGATTTTCTACCACTTACAAAGTTCACCTACAATAACATTTATCAGGCCAGTATTAAGATGGCTCCGTATAAGGCTTTATATGGGAGTAAGTGTCGCACTCCTATTGGTTGGACTGAGTTAATTGAGCATCATTTGTTGGGGCCATATATTGTTCAGGAATTTGAGGAGACTGTTAGATTGATTCGAGAGAGACTTAAGGCTACTTTTGACAAGAAGAAGTCTTATGCCAATCTGAAGCGTCGAGACATTGAGTTTAATATGGCTGATGGGGTTTTCCTGAAGGTATCTCCATGGAAGAAAGTGCTCAGATTTGGGCGAAAAGGTAAGTTGAGTTCTCGATTTTTATCAGTCTTTATCGAGTGCTTCATCAAGTAGGATTGGTTGCCTATCAGCTTGAGTTACTATCTGAGCTTGAGCGGATTCATGACATCTTTCATGTCTCTATATTGAGACGTTATCGATCGAATCAGTCCCATATTGTCCCTATTGAGGAGATCGAGGTTCGTTCATATTTGACTTTTGAGGAGGAGCCAATTGAGATTTTGGCTCAGGATGAGAAGGTTCTTCGTAGGAAGACCATTAAGATGGTTAAGGTCTTATGGCGCAACCATGGTTTTGAGAAGGTTACTTAGGAGCCCAAAGCCATCGTCAAGGCCTAGTATCCATATCTTTTTGGTTTAGGTAAATTTTGAGGCCAAAATTTCTTTAAAATGAGAGAGTTGTAACACCCTAAATTAATTTTAGGGACTTAATTGGAAAATTTAAGGATTTAATGCTCTAATTCGGTAATTTTGAGAAATTAAAGACTTAATTGTCTTGTGAATAAAATTTGTAGGTTAAATTGGAAGTTTTAAGACTTATTGGTAATAGTGTGTAAAGTTTTGGGTCGTTCTGAAAACCCTAATATTATCTAGGAACCTCTAAGTAAATGCCTCATTTCCTTGGGTATAAAACACTCTTTTTCCCCCTTGGTTTGACCCTTCAACCTCTTTTGCTTGCTTTTACCTTTACCGAATCCTCCCCTCTCTTCTTTCCCTTTCCTTTGTTGTTTTCCAACATAACTCCGACGAACGCCTTATTATTGACCGTGTAGTGCACCGCCCTCATCAAAGCCTTCCTCGTCCCATCATGATTCTAGCCACATCCTTCAATCATCCCTAGCCGTCGTCGTTGGTGAAAAACGGTGAGTAAACCGTTTGGGATATATCGTCTCCTCTTGCGTCATCGTTGTGCCGCCATGTTTGGGTGTTAGTATGTATTTTGGGGTTGTGTAAGGGCCGAAAGAGCCTTTTTAGTCCCTTTGAGTTTGTTACGATGTGGAAGCGCCGTCGTTGGGGGTATTTAGGTTCAACGTCGTCGATGGAGGGTGTTAGAAACCCTAATTGTGAAATGTATTAAATTGTGAAGTGGGCTATCAAATTTTAGCCCAAATATTAACATAACACCCAAACCCTGTACCCAATAACCCTTTGCCTTGACCTAACTTTTAAATCTATTTAACCCAAACCCTAAACCTTAAACCCAACACCCAAACCCTAACCCAACCCAAACTGGCCTAGCTCGACCCGTTGACTTTGACCGAATCGAACCGAATTGAACTATTAACTTTGACCAATCGTTGATCGTTGACCAGTTTACTTTTTTCAGGAAACCCTACCCTATCATTTTTCGATGTCCTGAGTCCGATTTTGCTGTCCGTTTTGTCAAATTTGAACCTAAAAGCCTCGTTTTAGCTGTTTTACTCTTAATTTTATACTTAGAGTTATTTGGCGATTTTATTTGGGAAATCTAATGTGAGATATTAGTGTTTAGTTGATAGATCAATTCGTGGTAGACAACCTTCTCGTCATTAGAGCTTCAGCTTTCTAGAGGTGTGTTTCTAATTGCGACTTATCCTATTGCATGTAATGTTGTGTTATGATATTTTATGATGATACTGTGATGTGATATCAATGTAATGATTTATAATGTGATGTGAAAATGGTATGATTGTGTTTTGAATTGCATAAAAGCATGTTGATATTGTCATGCATGCCTATAAGAATGTGTTTGTATATATATATATTGATAAGAATATTGTGAACTCTGATATTTGTGTAATATCATAAGATTGAGATTGTGACTGAGATATACATGTGATCATATCATTGTGTACTCATGGGTTGAGTTTGTACGGTGGAAGATGTGGTTATCACCCCTTCAAACGGTTGATAATAAAACCACACTGCAATTGGTGACAATTGGTTGGGAAGGGGTTCTAGGGAACCTCTTCATTGTGTTGGTGTGCTGGAGTATGAGTGCATTGCATTATGTTTGTGATTGTATCATGCTTTGTGGTTATATTATGTGTTGTAATATTATTATGATAATGTAATAGGATGTATATTCTTTAGAGACACACTAGGCTTTTTTAGCTCATTTCCCTACAGTTTTCCTTACATATACTTGAGACTTAGGTGACTTGGTATCCGGAGGCACTTCTTTTGTTTTCTTGATTTTATTCTAGTATCTTTTATTACTACATATAAGCTATTTTGGAGATTTCAGTATATTTTGATATTTATTATTTTATTGGGATTGCAAGTTGTTTTAAATTTAGGATTTTAGTATTTATTTTAGAATTTATTGATTATTTAGTTTTAATTATAAATTATATATATATGTGTGTGTGTGTGTGTGTGTATGTATGTGAATGAATATGAATTATCAATTTGCGTGAGGGTGTAATTACAGTTGTGACCTTCTAAATCCGATCATATCTCTTAGGTCGGGTAAAGGGGTTATACTCTCTTTAATTGATAACCTTGCATTTTTTCTAGAAAATAGAATGTATTTTGTGACAGAATAACGACACTTATGATGTGTGTAAAAGAGTTTAGATTTGATAAATTTGATACATAACTTGTATTTATACTAAGTCGAACATGTCGTAACAGGGTAAGCTCATCATTTATTAAATCCAAGCTTTCTTAGGGCTAGTTTAGCATTGTTTTTAAGAAGTGATTTTAAAATATGCTTTAGAAAAGTGATTTTGAAAAGTACTTTTGAAAAACTTAGTTTAAGATTTAAGTGTTTAGTATGACTGTCAAAAAGTGCTTTTAAGAAATAAAATGTCTATTTTAGACATGTGTCATAAAGTATTAAATAAGCATTAAATAATGTCCAAATTAATTAATGTTAAATTAATTAATGTTATGATATTTTAATAAAAATATAGAAAATAATTTATTATAATTTGTTGTTAATATTTTAATATATGAAAAATAAATTTTAAATATTTTTTAAGCAATTAATCAAAGAAGGAAAAATATCATGTGTTGGAGGGGTGAAAACGTAATTGAGCTGGTAAAAATGTTTTTGGATGAAAAAGTTAAAAATTTCAACTTCTCCATTTGAAAAAAAAAATACTTTTGAAAAGCAAAAAGTTTCCTTCAAAAGTTGCTTGTTTAATATTCTTTTTGATTCAGAAATATTTTTTTATGTCAAAAGTACTTTTGACCTAAACAAAACAATATCAAAATTCCCTTTGACTACCCATACATAATCGTCTGATCTTAAGAAGTTGGTATCAACATTGCGACGTCATGCCTCACAACGTCTTCAAATGTGATACATCAGTTGGAAAAATAATGTTTACTAGGAAACTTTGAGGCATATTATTTATGGGTAAAATTAGAGTTTTTAAGTAATAAATTTTATTATTATATTCTACTCTATGAGACCTTTAAAACGATATATAATATGCTCAAAATGGTTGAGTAATGAATGAGAAATTGAAGCTCAAAGTAAGCTACATGAAAATGATTATTGAAGAAAAATGGTGCTTAAAACCTCATATCCCACATTATTAAAAGTGTGGCATATGGGGGTAGGGCTTATAAGCTAAAAACAACACGTTAGTTAGTAAATAATTAAACCAAAGTTCTCCCTCACGCACAAGGGGGTTGCAGGTCAAACCAAAACGGGTTAGGGGCGCACTCGCACGACGTGGGCAACAGGAAATGTTCGGATCGGTTGAGTCTTACTGGGCCTACCAAAATTTTTAGCCCATTTAAATTTTCCTCTTCAACAGAATTATCCTTTAGTATTCCAAGAGCACTTACATAGCTTTATTTGTTTTAATTTTTTGTAACTCACCATTTTTGTAACTTACAAAACATTATTTTGCAACTCACCTCATAATGTTTTATTTTAAATTTCATGTAACCGTTTCATGAAAATTTCAGTATAAATAGCTTTCTCTTCTTTTCATTTTACACATCAAGTGAAGAAGAAACACTTTTGCTCTCTCTCAAAATTCTCTCAAAAATTCCAATTCTATTTTTTGGTGATAGAGGGGACTTGGTTAGTATTCACCTGTTACAAAAGTTGTGTTGTTTTTGGTAACTGATCATTGTTGTATCTTGGGAGATAGACGTCCAAAAATTCTTTAGCACCTAGGTAAGAGCGAATCTGTCTTAAGGAGACTGTTTATACAAGCCTCAACGAATTTTTTATTTATAATCTATTTACAAATACTACGCAAAGTATACTTATTACTTGTTTTTAAATTTATTATTAAATATAAATTATATTTATATTTTTTATATATTACCTTTTGTCTAACAACAATTTTTAATTTAATTAAAATATTTTAATAGAAAAAAGTTAAATACAAATATTATTTTATTTAAAATTTCTTTCTTAGGATTTCAGTGTATCCATGGTGAGATGGAATTTAAGAGAATATTTGAAAGATTACCAGTGACAAAATTAGGGGTGCGTAGGAGTCTGGTCTCTTTTAAAATGAAATTTTTTTCATGTGGTTCTTTTAAAATTTTAAAATTTTAAATTAATAAAGATAAAATTACACTTTACTTAAAATTTAATTTAATCCTTTAAAAATTATAAAAATATAATCTATTAAAATAATAAATTTATATTTTTTTAATCGTAAAAATTACAATTTAATTTTAATTCCCTAAAAAAATTTCTAATTTCACCGTTACCATCACACTTACCACCTCAACGTTTACTCAGTTGAAAAAATGCTCTTCCAATGGAGCATACATATATTTCGTTTGTTGTTTTTTTTCTTATGCTGCAACTATACTGCATTATTTCAAGAATTTTTTAGTCAATATATTTAGATAAATTTTATAACAATTCATTAAATAATTTTATTATAAAAAAAATAAATTATATGTATTAATATTTTTATTATGTATAATTAAGATTTTTTAATACTACAACTATCGTTAAACTATATATATAAATATTATATCCAATTATGACCCCTTCATTTTCTAAAGTTTTAAATTATTTACTTTTAATTATATTATATTAATATAAATATGATTCTATTATTTTTATTATATATGAATACACATTTTATTTTAATATCTATAATGATATTTTTTATTCTCATTTCTTCATTAGAGGGGCGTTTGAATTTAAATATACATTCTTATCGTAATTTATCTTACTGCCTCATCGGGGTAAACTTATCGCCCATCCAAAGTAAGTGGTGACATAGACATTAAAGCACTATAGGTGTAATTTCTTGAAAATATACTATTGCAAAAAAAAATCGCTAGTTTTGACAGGAAACCAAACTAAGTGTAAATAAATGAAGCAGTCATTGTGTCGTGGAAGAACCACTGCCTTAGAAGCAAATTTGCCTTGATTGATATAATCATGTAGTGGACGTTGCTCCCAAAATTAACAATGTCTTCAATATTCGTACACCTGAATAAAAAAGGTGGAATACAATTGGTATTGCTCTTCTCGAAAGAAATCAAAACCGAAAAGCAAAAGCAGTTAGTCAAAAATATGATCGGAAAATAAACTGGAAGAAATCGACGAAACCACACTAGGTTAAATTTCCAAGAAAGAATTAAGGAATCATAGATGGTCCTGCTTAAAACTCAATCTCTTAGACAGATATTCTCTTTGGTGTAATTTTGCATAACACCAAAATTTAAAGACCAAAAGGATGAGAGAAGTTGTTTTTTTCTTGTTGTGTTTTATGAAAAATGAGAAGGATTACCTCCTATTTATATTGTTTCTGAATGAGCAAAACGGTAAATTTGTAGAGTCAGTTTCCTAAAAATCTTAACAGCTAGATTCTAATTCTATCAAATCGTAATCGTTTAAAAGCTAGATTCTGATATTATCAAATCGTAACCGTTTAAAATTTTTTTCAATTTCTTTGCATTACCAACATTCTCCCACTAATGCAAAGTAATTTTTTGTAAACATGAAAAAAAAAGGTAACACATGAGAAAAGTAACAACGAAATTAGTTGCTTAAGCACTAGTATCTTGTGGATTTGAACTAGTACATAGTGAAATGAGTGGTTTTTCTCTTTAACAAATGAACGAATCTTGAACTTGCTAAGATAGAGGTTAACTCATGACACATGATTAATCTCAAATCTAATTGATATTTCACAATAGTTCAACAAGTTTTAACCAATACACATCGGGATGTTGGTAAGTGCTCTAGAAAGATTGGTCAATGTCTTTCATAAAAGGTGACTAGTTCTTCACACTTACGTTCATAAAGTCTATCTTAATATAGACCACTCGAATCAAGACTTTGAAATCATTAAGAGCATCTATTAAGCTCATCCTCTCAAATTTAAATTCGATGAATCCATCAAGTCCGTCTCCATAAGACCACCAAAACTCTAGCATATGAACTCATCATAAACTTAACCTCACATGTCAGTGAATTCATCAAGTTCGTCTCAATAGGACTACCCAAATCCTGGGATATGAATTCATTAAGAGTGAGAATTCGACCTTATGAATGTATATTGTTCGTCATAAGGATAGGTAGAATGTACACTATAAGTCTTTCCATGGTTTCGTTTGACCACATTGAACTTAGAAAACTAAGTTGAGTATCCACCATGAATTCCTCAACCACTGGACTTTAAGGCTTATCCCCCTCGACGAATCAAGAACCATTTTCCTACTTAATCCTTTGGTTAGTGGATCAGCTAGGTTCCTTTCAGACCTTACGTACTCCAAAGTAAGTACTCCATTCTCCCATGAAGAAATCTCTACAAGTAGATTCCTAAGCCACTCAACCTCTTGCCCGACTCATTCAAGAGTTATAAACTTTGATTTCATCGTGGAGTGAGCAATACACGTTTGTTTAACAGACTCAAGAAATAACTGCTCCATCCAAAGTAAAGACATACCCACTTGTAAAACTAACTTTATCAGTTACCCAGTTTGCATCATAGCATCCCTTTAGGACTGTAGGGTATCTGACAAATTCTAACTTTTAAGTTATTGTACTTTAATTTCACTTAAGACCATTTAGGGAAAACTCAACCTTGATAACTAACATAGTAAATTACGAACCATGACACTCCTCCACTTACTACGTTGATGCCCTTGTTGACATGAAGCCACACTTTTAGTAATTTTATTGCATGAGTTGACATTTCAATTTCAAGTTTATCTTAGGTCTTCAACGCCTAATGTTGTGATCCATTCAACGCGCATTGGACATATACTTGAAATTGGTTTCATCTTAATTGTTGGTGTAGTCTTGTCTATGCCCATTCCTCCATCGAACACTCGGACTCAATGCCACAACACATAATTATCAGGTTACAACCTTGAGGAACCCTTAATGGTATGACCCTTTGTCGACTGAATATTACCATGTATTTGATACTAAAAAAAGCATTCCTTTAGATGTGGCACCAACCACACTCTCGTGGCATCTCATTGGATGCATCCCTCTGTACGTGGTTTAAGCCAACCATCCCTTGCGAACCAACACCAAAGTTCTTAACATGAAAAATTCAAACACATTGGCCATCCCTAACTTAAGCCCTTTCGACCCATCCATGGTCACCCTATTAGGTGTGGCCACCTTGGCCAATCATAACACATGTGGCACCATCGAACTAGGTTGATCTCAATCTCAATTTCGACTTTAATTCTCATTCACGTAAACTCTGGCACGCCGCTCTTTTCTCCGCACAATCTCATAGGTTGCATGAACAAGACATCCTCTACTGGTTCTATTGTTCAAGCTCTCAAATTCGATAATCCTCCAGTTTACTTTGGTTAAAAACTCAGTGACGCTTGGGCTAGCTCCACAAACACAAGGATCCAACGATTTGCTTATGGTCTTCTAACCATCTTAAACTCAAGGGTCCTCCGACCAACTCAAACTTAAGGGTCCTTAGACCTACTCAAACTCAAGGGGCCTTTGACCCATCTCGAACTAAAGGGTCCTCGGACTCACTTAATCTCGTTAGGCCTTTCAAGCCCATCTTGATCGCAATGGCCCACTGGCCAACACAGATGGAGCTTGCAACCACTCCAACACTACTTAGGCACACTCTTGCACTACTCAAGTGCCCTCAAATCGATTGCCTCAATAGGACACTTTACTTGCTCTAACGATCCTCAAGTGTACTTTAGCTTGTTGCTTGTAAAAGCCTTCATTGGTTCAAGTAGTGGGAAACGAAAACGATTCCCATGTTTAAACAATAGTATAAATTTGCTTTTAAATTGTTGAAAATATATTATTGCAAAATAAAACCATTAGCGCTAATAAGAAATAAAACTGAGTGTAAATAAATAAAACAATCACTGTGCTGTGAAAAAACCACTGCTTTAATAGCAAATTCACCTTGATCGGTGTAATCATGTAGTGGATATTGCTATTCTCGAAATGAATAGAAACTGAAAAAATAAAAGCAATTGGTCGGAAAACTGATCAAAAAATAAATTGGAATAAAACCAATGAAACCACACTAGATTCAATTCCAGGAAAGATTAAAAGGGTCATAGACGATATTTCTTAAAACTCAATCTCCTAGGCATAATTTCTATCTCGTGTAATTTCGTAGAACACCAAAATTTAGAAAATAGAAAGATGAAAAAAATTATTTTTTTATTGTAGTGTTTTATGAAAAATAGCCAAATAACCTCTTATTTATACTGTTTTATGAATAAGTAAAAAAATAAATTTACAGAATCGATTTTTTAAAATATTTTAATAGTCAAATTCTAATTCTGCCAAATTGTAACCGTTAGATTTTAAGTTTGTGGAATCATAATGGATTAAAAATAATTTTTTTCTGTCTTTGCATTACAAACATAATTTACCTATCTTTTTATTACCCCGGCGCGGTGTCCCTGAGCAAAATGTTTAAAAGCGGAGGTGACACTAGACGAGAATAAGAATAGGAATAGGAATAGGAACGATAAGAATGGATGGAAACGGCGACGCAGTGGACGACCAACACCCAAATCCCTCTCTATTTCCTCTCTTTCCTGCTGCCGCTTCTACAGTTACTAGTATTAGCAGCATCCCTCAATGGCTTTCCAACCCTAGCTTCACCACCGACCTTTCCCTCATCAACGACGCCATTTCCTCTGTTTCCCTCTCTCTCGACGACATACAAGAAGAAGAAGATGCCCGAGGGGAAGAAGAAAATGAAGCCAAGCAACAGCAGCAGGAGAAGCTTCCCCATTCTTACGAGCTACTTGAAGAGGAGGAAGAAGAACAAGAAGAAGAAGAAGAAGAAGAAGAAGATTCTGATGGAGACAAGTACGGCGAGAGAAAACGGAAGGAAAGAAGTAAGAGGAGGAACAAGAAGAAAAAGATTTCGAAAGAAATTGGTGATTCCAAATCCAAATCCATTCATTCCAATGATTATTATTTTGATTCTCATCCAGATCATGATAACTTGGCCTACGGCTCTCTCTACAGGTTTTTTTTCCTTTCATTTATTCTTTGGTTTTTGTATCTTAATCACTTAGTTATTTCTCAGGTTGATTTGTCGTTTTCCCTTTGGCTAAGAAATTACTGCACATATATTTTTAAATATGAGAATGCATAAATAAAACGAAAATCGGAAATTGCCTTAATCTCTGCATATTTCGCATTCATTTTTTGGCTTAATTGTTTCTGCTATCACCTCTTGCCGAAACATTCTAAATTGATTGTCCGACATTTTTCCACTGCAGGATGGATATTCCACGCTATAAACTTAAAAATCCTGAACAATTATCTGGATATATGTCCCGAGGTTTTTATGGTCGGACTCACAGGTTTTCAACATATGATAAGGATGCTGATATTGATGCTTTGGATACCAAGCTAAAGTCTTCTGGTCGATACTGGTCTCCCAACAATGCTGCACTCGAACATCATAAGAACTTAAAGCGACTTCGTCGATATGTCCCAAAAAATTCTTCACACACAGTTCCTGCTGATTTCATTCCTTTATTTGATATTGAATCATCACCTCATCGTGGTGATGAAAGTTCAATCTCAAACAATTCTGTTATTGAAGAATCTTGGGAGGATGAAGTGCTACGTAGAACAAGGGAGTTCAACAAATTGACCAGGGAGCATCCCCATGACGAAAAAGCATGGGTAGCCTTTGCAGAGTTCCAGGACAAGGTTGCAAGTATGCAACGACAGAAAGGTGTTCGCTTACAGACTCTTGAAAAGAAGATTAGCATACTTGAGAAGGCAACTGAGCTTAATCCCGATAACGAACAAATCTTGCTTTGTCTAATGAGGGCCTATCAGAAAAGGGATAACACTGATGTGTTAATTGGGAGATGGGAAAACATGCTTATGCAGCATTCCGGGAGTTATGTGTTGTGGAGAGAATTCTTGCATGTTGTTCAAGGGGAGTTCTCCAGATTTAAAGTTTCAGATATGAGAAAAATGTATGCACATGCGATCCAAGCTCTGTCTGCTGCCTGCAATAAGCAGTTTAGACAGGTTCTTAATTTAGTGCATTTTAGTTTCATTTATTTATTTATTTATTACTTGGGTGTCTCTGGTATTACTGGTGATAGATATTTTCTTTCTCATGCATTTTCCATTTAAACAAGTCAAGTAATGCCTGGTGCATGTATGTTGTGAAGTTATGTGAACATATGTTTATAACTGCATTGCATTTATGGTGTCAAAGTTTGCTGTTTTATTAGTATGATTATGACTCCATCATGTCTTCTGAACTCATAACACCAGTAGATGATCAACTCAGTACAAAATAATAGGGCATTATTTGGTTCTATCTATTTATACTGATATGTTTAAGCATAATTGATAAGTTGATGTCTAGGAGTTTTTATCTTTGAACTTATTAGTAACCTTAATTTTGTAGAAATTACAGAGGGAATAACATGTTTGTACTTGGAGGTAAAGGCTTTCAGTATGTCAAATTACATGATAATTGATATTAGAAGTTGTTCGTCTATGGCTATTTTGTTGTTATTGTTGTTCAGGCTCTTGTTGATACTGTTGGTTGATATGAACTATAGATCTTTAATCAGCATTTGGTTTCCACTCCCTTCCTGTCTTTTACGTTACGTGGACTTTGAGATTGCAAAAAACTTTCAAAGTTAGAAAAATTTCTTTATCTTAGTGTTTATGGATGGTCAATTTCTTGCAGATTAATCAAACTAGTAAACCCACGGATAGTGCTATGGTCCATCTAGAGCTTGGTCTGGTCGATATATTTCTCTCTCTTTGTAGGCTTGAGTGGCAGACTGGTCACCAGGAATTGGCCACTGCTTTATTTCAAGCTGAAATTGAATTTAGTTTGTTTTGCCCTTCTCTATCGTTGAATGAACATAGTAAACAGAGACTGTTTAAGCACTTCTGGGATAGTGATGGTGCAAGAGTTGGAGAAGAAGGGGCTCTTGGTTGGTCTGTATGGTTGGAAAAGGAAGAAGAAAATAGACAGAGAGTTATGAAAGAAGAGAGTTCAGATAAGAATGATGAGGGTGGTTGGACTGGTTGGTCAGAACCATTATCCAAATGTAAGGAATCCAGCACAAGTCTTGAAAATGTTGCCCATGATGATGCAGCAGTTGAGGATTTCCATGAGAAAATCGAGAATGAAGATATTAAGCAAGAAGATGATACAGAGTCATTGCTAAAACAGCTAGGAATTGATGTTGATGCCGGGGTTGATGGCGAGGTTAAAGACACTTTGACATGGGCTAGGTGGTCAGAAGAAGAGTCCTCAAGAGACTCTGCTCAATGGATGCCTGTTCGTGCAAAATCTGGTCTCTCTCTCTCTCTCTCTCTCTCTCTCTCTGATGCATTTTAGGTTTCCATCATATTTTGTGATTTCTGTGAAGAGTTGAAATACTTCATTTTATCTAGGTGAAACGTTTTATGTTAGAAGTCAAATTAATTATTTTAGATTAATTTATTACTTATTTTATTAGGAGAGGTATTAGGAGTTCAAATCTCTCTCTCTCTCTCTAATGCATTTGAGGTTTACATCATATTTGTGATTTTTGCGAAGAGTTGAAATACTTCATTTTATCTAGGTGAAAGGTTTTATGTTAGAAGTCAAATTAATTATTTAGATTAATTTATTACTTATTTTATTGGGAGAAGTATTAGGAGTTCAATTGAAGGTATCTTTATGGTATTAGGGTTTTAGAGTCTTTGTTTCAAATAAGTAAACCTATGTTACATCTACTTATTGGTAGCAATAAAATTAAATCAAAATTTATTCCTATATTAAGAGGTTTAAGACTCTCTTAACGAGTCTAAGGTCTGGAATTCCCTTCGACGATTTCCACTTATTCATCATAGGTCATTTGCTAGGAAGAAGTAAAAATCAGGGAAAGAGCCTTGCCTAAAACAAATAGTTTGCCAGTGAATCTTTTGGTGACAAGATCCATTATTTGGGACCGTAACAATTTAAAACATAAGCATCAATCTAAAATTATTCAAGCATTGGCTTGTCTCGTACTCTCCATTCTTAACTTACTATTGGAGTTTATGTCAATTCTAAATTTTTTTGGAAATATGTTTAGAGCCTATAAGTTAATATATTTTTTGCTCTCTAGCTTTTATTTTATTTTAATGTTTTAGGAAATTTTAATCTATTTATTACTCTCTTATCATTGATTTAGTTTATTTGATTATTCTCATTCTAATGACCAAGAAACCTCAGCTGTCATCTGGATGCTATATTTGGCACTAAGGATGTACCTTCCTTTTGGTTTGTCTCAGAATTAGTTTTACATGCTTTAAGCAATTTTTTTTTTTTTTTTATGCAAAATTTAATAATAAAATTTATGGTTCTATTTTGTTGTTCATTTATCCCTGTAGTACTTATCAAGGATGAAGTATGAAGGACTAATAACTTCACCAATTTCTTTCCAAATGATAATTTCAACTTACCATCGAAGAAAATGAAAAAAAGGAAAATGTTTTGCTGATTTGAAACCAATGCCCAAAAAAAAAAAATGGTTATAAAAGTCTTGTGTATCTTATTACATTAATAGTTAAATGGAAGTCTTATTAAAGATTCTTCAATCTTGAATAAAGCACCTTCTACCCTAATTTTTGTTTGCAGTTTTTGTTGGTGCTTGAATAATTTGCTTTTACTTGAGTTTATTTGGAATTAGAACTCTAAGCAAGCATTTCAAAATGGAAAATTCTTAATTTATGGAAATATTAAAATATAATTGATATAAGGTCTCTTTCTATAATCAAAGGGTTTATACACATTATATGTATTAATATTTGTTGTAATGTGTATTAAAGGTAATGCTTTTATTAATCTATTTCTAAAATAATAATAATATTGAAGATAGAGTTGCATATTGTACAAATAAGTGAAACTACAAAAGTTTGTATTAACTAACATTTGCATTAACATGAAAATTTGTTACATGTTCAGTATCTATAAGATTAGCATAAGTTTGTGGCTTTTCATCAATGTAAAATGAGAACTTAAAAGTTAAAGTACTTTTACAAATTTTTTATTTATCAAATAAAGCCACTTGATGGAAGTCTTTCAATGGAATCATATTAAGAAAAATTAGGATGTCAATTTTGCAATATGATGAAGGAAATTTTTTTTCATCAATCTAATGTTTTACTAATAGACATGTTCTTTTACATATTAAACATTTTATGCATAGATTGTGATTTACAGTTATCTGAAATAACTAATGACAGGTTAAGTTATTGGCTGAAAAACAGGTGCAGTCACTAATTTTCATGAGGAACCTAATGAAGAAGTGGATGAGCAATTTATGAGAGAGATATTATATGAAGATGTATGCGAATACTTGTTCTCATTGTGCTCTACTGAGGCTCGCTTATCTCTAGTATTCCAGTTCATTGACTTTTATGGTGGGAAAATATCCTCTTCGTAAGTATCACCTTATTCACAATTTTATAATGGTGCAGTTTTGTATAAAATCTTCTTATTCTGTCTCGCTCTCTCACTGGTCTTTAATCGACCCATCTTGTCTGTTTGTCTATTTCTTAACCTGCATGTGTAAATTTGCACGCATAGCAAATAATTAAAAATTTGGTTCTCATGTATGGCTGAAATATGTGGATACTTATGCTTCGTACGAAGTATTTACATGCTTTCTGAATTTTCTTTTTTCGTTCAAAGCACCTTTATCTGTTATGGATTAACTTTCTAAAATATATATCATAAAATTACTGTATGGTATGCTTAGGAATACAGAATGTGTAATGGTAATATAGCTTGTTACTGATAATTTTGTGTATATGTTATTTAATTTGGACACCCTAATGGTTGGAGATTAGTAATCTAACGACAGAGAGCCATTAGAGTTTTATTGTGTTTATGAAAAAGTGCTTGTATAATGAATAGGCTTATCTGTGTTGCTAAAGGGAAATAATTTCTGTTCGTTGTTCTGTAATTAAAAATGTGGAAAGCCCATGAATTTATTTAATTTTTTTTTTTTTATGTTTTCAATCTTGCAAATTTGTCTAGAGTTTTTTGAGCCTTCACAGGATTTTAAGTTATATGTAATTATGTATTCCACTTTGACAACTTTTCAAACATGTATTGAGTTGGAACTTGTTTCTTAGAAGTTCTAATCTAGCTAAATTATTTGAATGTCAAATAATTCTATTTGTTGAAGGAAAACAATTTTACCTGGAAAGTAGATGAAATGATTAGGCTGATCATTTATTTTCTAGAAATTTCCATCTATTTTGGAGGGTATCGATTGTCATAGTCCTTTCTCAGGATGCTTCCATGTGGGAAAAAGCCAACTGGAAGTTGCATTTTCCAAGTCTTTAAAGCTGGACAAAATTTTGTATAAGAACTGATGGGTCTCTATTCTATTGGTTTTTGTTTAACCTTGTGAAGGCATGATACTCCATATTAGAGTTAATGCAACAGTGACCTGGTTTTAGGCTGTTTAAGGAGGAGGGCTGCATGGGAGTATTAAAATATAACACCATGATGTGTGCATTAATATGTTAATGGTTTCATGTTTTTTGAGTTAATGTCATTTAACTAACTTCCTTCCTCTTCTAGGGTTTGTACCAACAGTTCCAGTTGGGCCGAGAAAATTCTTAGCCTGGTGGGGTTACCAGATTGTATTTGGCAAAATATGAGAAGACTGCAGGATGAGTTAAACAAATCACAGAGTATATCTGGTGAATTCAGTTTGGAATACCTTTTGGACGGTGCCAGAGGCATCCCTCAGAGGACTGAAATGATGAAATTTCTTCGTAATGCTGTGTTACTTTGTTTAACTGCTTTTCCCCGTAACCATATATTGGAAGAAGCTGCTCTCTTGGCGGAAGAGCTCTTTGTGACAAGAATGAACTCTTCTAGCTGTTCAGGTGCTCCGTGTCAATCTTTGGCGAAGCGCCTTCTAAAACATGATCGGCAGGTATTTTTTATTTGTTCTACCTGCCTAAAGGTGTACATATACATGCAGATTGGATCCTTTACTTGCTTAGCAAATATTTTTATTTTTTAACATGAAATGTCTGATTTGTTTTTCCATTTACCATGAGCCTAAGTAAAAGTTTATATTGTTTCCCTTAACCACTAGCAGCAGTGATGTTACCCATGAGTGTCTGTAAGGTTTCCTCAGTCTTTAGGAAGAAATAATGCAGTTGCTTATAGAAATTTAAGTTTCCATCTGAGTTCCTTCACTTGGTGAGAGGATACAAGTTTGCTTCCTATTTTTTGTAGTTGTTTCTCAAGTTATTTCTTTTGTTTGAATGTAATCTTAGATTGCTAAGTTTATGTGGTGCTCAGTGGAATAATTAGTCTTTATCCACTTATAAATGCTAAATTGTGTAGCCGCTACTTTATTAATGGTGTCAATTTTTATGTTTTGTATTTTGTTGCTTTACTCAATATAGGGAAATGTTCTTTTTAAGCTATTTCTACTATAGATTGGGATGGTTTTACTTCAAATTATTCATGACTTCCTTTCCCTTTCTCATTCTGACCTTTTGATTTCATTTTGTTATATAGCTTTGGCTACTAATTTTTTGCTTTCATAAGGAAATATATTGGCCAATATTGGTTAATAAAGAAAATAATTTCTTTGGACAGTTTAAAATTAACATTATAATTTTTTGGAGAACATAGTGCATGTTTTTCCTTTTTTTTTTTTGTATAACTGGTTCAATTAATATTGCATTATAGTTATGTGTTTATTTTCAATCAATAAGTTTTTTGTTTTTCCAATTGCTTTTGCTGTTTAGCAATTTTCTAGGAAGCAAAAGCAAAGAGAAAAAATCAAGTAGTAAAAACAACAATCAAATGATGTCTAAATAAATATATGTGCATTTCATTAAGGCTTGCATTGTAAAATAAGTAGAAAGTAATTCTGGAACAAGTTTAGGAATGATGGAGCAATTTAATTAACGTGTTCATAATTTGATTGAGTCTAGCTATTAAAACAAATAGAAAGCAATACTGGAAGAAGTTCAGGATTATGAGGGAGCATTGTAAAGTTTTAACATGTTTATAGCCTAACATTGTGTGAATCTTCTAAATTGAAATGAATATGTATATGTAATTTTGTGTTTCCGACTTTCTCCATTGCAATATGAAGCTTTAGTACTTTGTGATTGTAGGATCTCTTGCTTTGTGGAATTTAAAGATTAACGTGTTCATAATTTGATTGAGTCTAGCTATTAAAACAAATAGAAAGCAATACTGGAAGAAGTTCAGGATTATGAGGGAGCATTGTAAAGTTTTAACATGTTTATAGCCTGACATTGTGTGAATCTTCTAAATTGAAGTGAATATGTATATGAAATTGTGTTTCCGACTTTCTCCATTGCAATATGAAGCTTTAGTACTTTGTGATTGTAGGATCTCTTGCTTTGTGGAATTTATGCACGTAGAGAGGCTTTTTATGGGAATATGGATAATGCCAGAAGAGTGTTTGACATGGCATTGCTGTCACTTGCTGGGGTTTCATTGGTGAGCTCTTAGTTCTCTGATGTCTGTTAACCCAATAGGTTGAATGTTGAAGCTGACCTCTTCTTTCCATGGACAAAAGAATTATGTTTTTAACAAAATAAAAAAAATTATTCAAGTTTCATCTAGCTCTAGATTGCTGTTATTTGCAATGAACCAATTATGTTTTATTCTTCCAATAATACCTAAAGTGGACACTATTCTTATACTTGCTTTATATTCAATCTAGGTTTTGCTTGATTTTTAATTTATGCAGCTGTTTGACAATATGCCATATGGTTAATAAATATGATGTTCATGTTTGGTACCATAGATTGTTTGATGCTTTTATGATTACGCATTATACCCAAAGTGGACTCTATTTCTTTTCGAGTGATCTTTCTATGGTAATTTGCTGTTCTATACTGTTTCTTGATGTGTTTATTTCTCTGATTCACTTTCCTCCCGTTTGTGCAAAAAGAAATGGTTGAAGTTTACAATATATCCGACTCTTTACTCTTCTTGAAGTACTTGCATCCGGTACATAGTCAGACATGGATATAGGGATATAAAGCTTCCAAGGACCTTCCAAATACATGAAAAGTTTGCAAAAAATTGAGCATAACACTCGTACCCAAGTTCAAATAACATAAGATCTGACATCTGAACGTTTTTACTCATTTTATGTGTGCTTACATGCAATAGTTTAATCATCTTTGAGTTTTTTCAGTGTAATGATATAATCTTATTTACATGAGCAGGATCTACAGTCTAATTCTTCTCTTCTATATTTATGGTATGCTGAGGCTGAGCTTGGAAACAGTCATGGGAGTAAATCAGATTCATTGTCACGTGCAATGCATATTCTCTCCTGCCTAGGAAGTAGTGCGACATATGCTCCATTCAAATGTCATCCATCAAGCTTGCAACTACTGAGAGCTCGGCAAGGGTTTAAAGAAAAAATAAACTCATTAAGATCAAAATGGGTGCGAGGTTTTATTGATGATCAGTCAGTTGCCCTAGTTTGTGCGGCGGCTTTGTTTGAAGACTTGGCTGCTGGATGGGCTGCTGGTATTGAAATTATAGATAATGTTTTTACAATGGTGCTCCCAGGTATTCTTTACTTTTTTCTCCCTTTTCCTATCTTCATTATGGTTGACAGCTCTAGGGGCCTTTACTTTTTCTTATTAACTTAGCTGATTTATCCGTGTTACTGTCTTCTTCCTCCTTTTTTACTGTTACATTTACAAGTAACAAAAGAAGTAATGGTAAAGTTGTGTGATTTTATTTGGCCTTAAATATAGGGTTAGGATCTCGAATATAAGGTGTTTTAGACTTTAGATTTTGGCATTTGGCAATAGGATATATGGTTATTCCTAACTTTTTCTTTGAGACTGCATGTTCTATGCAATACAGTTTCAGTGGAATACTTAGGGCCTGAAAAATCCAAACCTGTATTTGTTTGTTTAGGTTTGATTGGAGATTTTTCTTTTAGACATTGTTTGGAAAGGACCTATTTAGAGAAGAATTTCCAAATGCAAATGAACACGGGAAATATGAACTATGAAGATTAATTGTTTCCTCCTTTTTGAAATTATATGTATTTCTTTTAAATCTTGTTTGGGAAGTGACCTATTTAGAAAGAATTTCCTATATTTTACTCCATATTTTCGTATTTCTTTGGACTAAAATTAAATTCCAAGTCCTAATATATTCCCTTATTCTGTTCTGAAAATTAGTAGATGTGCATATATTATTAGATGAATGTACAAATTAACTTTATAAAGTACATAACTTGGGTAAAAAAAAAATGCTATAGTTTTAAAATAATTGTAACCATGTTGCTTACCTGTGCCATGTTCCCAATGGCTTGGTTCGCCAGCAGCTCTATTGTAGAGTCTGAAAGGAGAGATGAACTGGAAAAAGAAAAAAAAGAAAAGAACCTGAAGAATGATGGAGAAAAAAGGCAGATTTGTATCCTGCTGACTATATGCAGTTTTCTGTAGCCTTTTTAAACACCATTTTTAATCCACTCTTTTTATTTCTAGAGTGCTATAATTTTTGGAAAAAATAGGGTGAAATGGGGAAGCCAAAATTCCATTAAACTTGGCTTTCTTTGTTCTTTTCCCTAAACTGAATGTGGGATTATCTTGCTATATTAAGGTTGATTCATAGTGCTACGTGGCCTGTTTAAGACAATCAGCTAAACTTTTCTGTGTCTTCATTCATAGAGATAAATTGTCACTGAAGCAGTTGGCCCAAAGGTTTTCCCTGTCATTTTGATTGATAGTATTACATGGTTTGTTTAATACAATAAACTAAATTCTTGTGTTTTGCAGAAAGAAGAAACCAAAGTCACCATCTAGAATATCTATTAAACTATTATGTTAGGATGCTTCAAAGACATCATGAGCAATTTACTTTGTCCAAAGCTTGGGACGCTGTCACACACGGGCTGCAAATATATCCATCCAGCCCAGAGCTCTTTAAAGCTTTGGTGGAGATCAGCTGTCTTTACACAACTCCTAATAAATTACGGTGGATGTTTGATGACCACTGTCACAAGTAAGATCATCTTCCTTGTATCTCCTCAAAGTGTTCAGGGTTGTGCTTTTTGTTTTAGGGAGCAAATTCCATATGCCAGATATCTATATATGTTCTTGTTTTAGCCAAGCTTTTCAATTTAATTTAATTTTTTAGAAGTTTTTACCTTTTGCATTGGACCCATTTTTACCGGAGGTTTACTTTTTCTGAAAGCTGTTTAAAATTATGGGAAGTGATAACTAGTGCATTAAATGCTATATTTTTATAGCAAAAAAGTGCAATTAAAGCACTACTTTTTCTTAAATTTGATAAGCTGTTCATTAAATGCTATATTGTTAAAAGTGCAATTAAATATTTGTTAACTAGTGCCTGTAGGCATCCACAACCGGACCTTAAAATTAAATTGTATGTTATTTGAGATAGTCATATATATTCTTTTTCCTTTTTATACCTTTTGACTGCCAGCTTCATTCAGTGATTTTAATGTTATTTTCAAATCTTTTAGTGTATTTATTGTTGATCACTCATAATAAATGAGTGAAATGACATACTTAAAATATGTATATTTTATTTTTACATTCCATTTCTCTCTATAAATGACTTAACAAAGAATTTTTGAGTAAGTTTTTTCTTTTAGGATTTAGCATTTTACTTTTGGGTTTGTCAAGAAATTTCATGGCTTACATTGACAGTGTTATTCTGTAAATATTTTCAGGAAACCATCAGTAGTTGTTTGGCTTTTTGCTTTAATATTTGAGATAAGTCGGAGTTGCTCGCCGCATAGGATCCATGGATTGTTTGAGAGGGCACTAGCAAACGATAAATTCCATAATTCAGTTATACTCTGGCGATTGTATGTCGCATATGAGATTACCGTTGTTCACAATCCATCTGCAGCAAGGCGAATATTTTTTCGTGCTATTCATGCCTGTCCATGGTAAGCGACTTTCGCTTGATGTCCTGATAAATCAAATTGAAAGAACAAGCTATAATTGTAATTAACCTATTAAATGGATACCATTTGTGAGATATAGAGCAAAAGTTTCAGGAACCAAAATCTCAAATTAATGCAGTTAATCTGCTTTAGTGATTTTGTAGTTTCTCCAATTTATGAGTAAATTAGCGGTAATATGATATGAAAAGAGAGGGCCAACAAACAGAATTTTATTAGGAAAGTTGGCAGAAGATGTAGGGTTTTGTGCTTGTTACTAGGTTCTGATTATTTTTTGGTAAAATGCTAGAAAAAAATGCTTTCAATTTGCAAATAAATGAACATTACTATGTGTAGTTACTATAAGTGGGTATGCATGAACATTTATATGAACTTGCCTGGGAATATAGTATATAAATCAGGAAAAATAAGTCTGATAATTGCTGTAAGAAGCTGGCTTACATGGTTTGGGTGGGTATGTATCAGTCACGTCAGAAGGAAGGAACAAAGTTCTAGAGTTTTATGACATGTTTTGTTACAATGTTGCTTAAACTTACCAACTAAATGTTTTGGCTTGCATTTCTTAGTTGCAACTTTCAATACATTTTAAACTTGATATGATGTAGTTTGATTTATCTGTGTTAACTATTGTTCCATAACATGTAATAATAATTGGCAGGTCAAAAAAGCTTTGGCTAGATGGTTTTCTCAAATTGAACTCCATCTTAACCGCAAAAGAGCTGTCAGATCTTCAAGAAGTAATGAGGGAAAAGGAGTTGAATTTAAGGACTGATATTTATGAAATTCTTTTACAAGATGAGATACTGTCATGATGCCTGCTTGCACGCCATCCCAGGTTATATATCTGTAACTCTGAAAATATTATGT